>OX422141.1:182756506-183976115 GCA_949129095.1 Volucella bombylans
CTAAACCGTAAAGCTCTTTATTTCCTAGTCATTATAACCTTTAAACATTTAAAACCAACGTTCATTGGTACCTCTCTTTTCTTTCCTCCCTGATTTTACTTCGCCTGCGCTGTGTGCAAGCATTTTAAGGGTACTTAAATCAATACATCAAGGAGAGGGTCATCTTTTCTAAACCAAGAAATAAAAATACGCCGTGACTAATTTCAAAAGGCTAGATAGCTAAGGTTATATAAGAAAGGAATGGAAGGTACTCAACAATATTGAATTAATCCCCAAACTCTAAAAAGCTTGTAACCACTCGTTTGAATGGTTCTGTTGTCACAGATAAACAAAACTATTGCTAACGTCCTTCAATAACTATTTCACACTAATTGCCATCAATTTTGCAATCAAACAATTTAATTTCAACTAATTCAGACTGTAGCTGTGCTCGGCAGGAAGTTTTCCAATAGGAACCTTTTCCAATTTTCCAAACTGTCTACGAGGTACAAGATACCAAACATTTTTGAGCCCAAAAGGATTTTTGAGCCCAGATTTACCCGATGATCAGACATCGATGTTTCGGTTGAAACATGCCAGTTCCTAATAATTTTTTTTATGAATGGGTTGCATAGGACGAGGTCAAAGACTTCTTCGCTAATTCTGTTTATAAAGGTAGGGCTAACGTAGTTTAGAATTTCAAGATTATTTTTGCAAATAAATTCTAGAAGAGACCTACCTCATTTGTTGATATTTGAGCTGCCACAAACTGGGGTGGTGACTGTGTGATTATTATCAGAAGGAGTCTCCTTTTGTCACAGTAGTCCATGAGCTTTGGCAATACCAGAGAGTCCAGGTCGAAGTCACTCGCCAGCTAGGTTCAGCAGGTGCCTTGCAGGACCTTTTTGGATAAGACTTTATTTCACGGCACGGTTCAGCATATTATTTCGTCTGCCTTACCGCCTTCTGGGTGGGTGGGTGGCTCAACTGTCTCAACTGGTAGCTGTCATGTCCTTATTTGTGTATTCTCGAATTAGAATAGCCGTTATGTTCTGATTTAATATAAGACAAGCTCTAGATCGTCCTCCTTTTACGTGGATTCGTGGAGTAAATCACCTTGTAAGTGTACGGCTCCTAGATAAAAGCTACATCTAGATGATCCTTATTAAATCGATGGCTTAATACCACAGAGGTGGATTTTACACGTTGTAGATTAACTTGGCTGCACCTTATCTCTTAATGAAAACTATTGAAGGTATATGTTGGCAGAACTGCGAGTGTTTTTAGCTTCTAAAGTAGACTGGCTGGCTACTGAGGTCCGAGATTTTGATCTTTGAGGCTCTCTAGCTATGCTAGTTCTAAACGTGATGAGTTCAGCTGGTTCACTTGTGCCTTATCAGCTCCATGTGCACTCCCCTTTCTCGCGATGACAGTCTTCACCTATAGCTAAACTTCGGATTAGTTGTCGAATTGTCCTGAGTTTTGCCTTCATATTCTTTATTCTGGGACTGGTCTCGATAATCATTTTATTCTAAATAGGATCCACGAGAGGTTGAGGAAAAGTTTACATTCTTGGCTTGAAAGCCTCATCCACTGGGAATGTGGTGGTTTCATCTCTGCTCTTCTAGTTAGTAACCCTGAGGACTCGCCGGCTTTTTTCGGATACGCCGGGGTTTTGTTTAATGATCCCAGCTAGGTAACTGTCCTAAGTAAGGTTATCTGCTTCTGGGACGAAGACAACGAAGGTGAATAACTTGAGAATGTGCTGTCCCTGAGGTAGACGAACATCTGCGTTTTTCCATGGTTTAATTCTGCCTACCGCAGGCAAGAGCCTGTTTGTGGTTACTGTGTCAAGGCAGGTGATTGAAAACCATCCGTCTTTAGTTGAAGTGGCTACAATTCTTAGGATGGGACAGCTTTTTTTGGATGTGTCCATTTCTTCCAGTCGGCTCGTCCTCACTGGCTTGATTTCTTGGTTCGTAAGGATCTTTTCTGGCTGCATGGAGTGCATGATAGCGACATTACCGTAGTATCCCTGTGGGGCAGCCCTAATGTGCTAAGTCGCCTCTATGCACTCTCCGTCCCGACCGACCTTTTAGGCAAACTTTCATTTATTTTACTTCCACTTGAGTTTTTGTCGGCTTCTGAGTGACATTTGTGAACAGACTCTTAGTCTTTAGCGTCTCATTTAGGACTATCTACACGTGTCTTCAAGTGACTCTAGGTGTTGTCTATGTTTTTTCTTCATTCCTGCCGTAGGAGAGCTAACATATCTATGGACCTGCTACGTTTGTCCACTTTGTTCTTCTTTTTCTTTTTTCATCCGCGCGAAAACTAACACATATCGGCTCTCTCCAACCGTTTTGCCTCCTCGGCTTCAGTTCCGTCCCGGTATTTGCTACCATCTCGATGCTTGATAAATTTCGCTCTTGTGGATCTGTCCCGTCCGAGATTTCAGATGGGGCCGTGCAGCATTAATTTGAGATAGGATGGGAATCGTCTCTTCTGGGTCCATCTCAGAAATTGGTGAACGGAGTAGAGATTCATCTTCTGACTCCGTTGGCATTTTTGTTATTGTTTTTGCTTTGTTGTCTTTCTGATTATTTTTATGTGTTGTCCGAGTAAGTCGAGAATGAAAAGTCTGCACCTTAAGAGCTCCCATGCGGGTGTAAGGTTAGTTAGTATGAGAGGTCGCCCGGTATCCCATAGGGATATCGACGAAAACGAGTGGCAATAAAAGCCAATTGGTCGAACGCCTCAGCTCAACGGTAAGCAACGACGAGATCGAATACGAAACTGATGGTGAAAGTGAAAAATTATCTTCGGTCCAAGCACAAATTGATGATTTGCGAGGTGTGATGGAGAGCATCTTATCAATCAATCAACGACCACAACAAACGTCTAGAAGTGCAGAAAACGCCCGTAATGAACCCAATCATGGAAAAGTAAGTGAGTCTGTATCCTCTGTACAAACTCAAAAGTATGAATCGCGAAACGTCAATAGTGTCAGAGAGATAGCTGATACTTTAGCTGAATACCACTCGACGAAAGACTCCTTATTTTGTGTTGAGCAGTTCATCGACAGAGTGGACAAGTCAAAGCGAGCCTATGGCTGGGATGAAAAATGCGTGGCTCGACGCATCGTCAGACTTATTTTGCAACGTGGAGTTAATTTGTTGACGCACTAAAAACCGAGTTCAGTACAGTGCCAGACGAAGCCGATGTGCATTTTAAGATGATAAACGCAGTACGGCAATATAGCGAATCGGTCAACGAATATTGCTTTCGCATGAGTGCTTTAGGTAGACGATATCGCTTGAGTGAATCCGCAGTAATCAAATACACACGCGTGATTTGCAATTAGCAATTGCAGCGCTACCCTTTAAGTCAATAAAAGAAATGCGTGAATCGTTAGATTCGGCAAACATA
The DNA here is from genome assembly GCA_949129095.1 of Volucella bombylans. Lineage (NCBI taxonomy): Eukaryota > Metazoa > Arthropoda > Insecta > Diptera > Syrphidae > Volucella > Volucella bombylans. The sequence continues at coordinate 182,759,915 of OX422141.1, forward strand.
ACGAGTTGGTCAAAAAGTAACAAAATGAATTCGACAATGAAACGTGATTATGACGACAGTGGTAACAAAAACGTCTGCAAGTTAAGTGACAACGCTTATAATTCAAATGACAGTTCAAACAAAACGTTTACAGCCAAGAAGCCAATAGTTTGTTACAACTGTTCCGAAGCAGGTCACATATCCAGTGCTTGTCCGAAACCGTCCATCTCGGCAGAGATGTCGAGAATACCAAAAAGTTCATCCGAGGGGCATGTCGGAACATTGTGTCAAACAAAATGTACGAACAACGAACAGCATGGGAAAAAAATTTAATGACAAACGTGCATTGATCAACGATGCAGAATATTTTTCATTAATCGATACGGGCATCAATAGCAGCGAAGATTACTAACGAAAAAAACAAATGCCTTTTACGCATTAGTGGAGTCTGCGGAGGTACACGTGTGCTGGACGAGGGAATGAAATCAACGCTGGTTTATCGATTCAGCTCACCGTCGATTTGTAAGTGACGGGTGATGACACTTTCTCATCAGATTTATTGCTCCGAAACGACATTTTTAAAGATAACAACATTCGGTTGATAGTAAACGACAAACGAACAGCGATTAGATCGTACAGACATACTCACAGCAAAGATCATTGAACGAGCACCCATCGACTCATCAGAAATTCAACGTGGCACTGAAGACGACGTAGATAAAAAGGCGCTAGTTAATCTCCTTAACGAATATCGAGATGTTTTTGGAAATGATCTTCGTGAAATCGGACTGACTGATGCAGTAAAAATTAAAATCAACTTGTCAACTAACGAGCCCATTGTATCTAAGCCTCGTCGAATGCCGGAGCCGAAAAAGGCAGCTGTTACTGCAATGGTCAACGAGCTTCTAACGAACGACATAATTACGAAATCGATATCGGAGTAGGTACGCAAGCCCGATTGTACTCGTGAAGAAGAAGAATGGCAACGATTATGCATTGATTATCGCCGACTTAATCAACACATTGTCAAAGAGATTTTTTCAACACCGAACATCGAAGAACGACTACAAGACGTGAAACAGTTTACTTACTTCACCGGGCTCGATATGAATAGCGGATACTACCAGGTACAAATTGAAGAGAATTCTCGAAATATACAGCATTTGTAACCCCCGATGGTCTCTATGAGTTCAAGCGTATGGCGTTTGGCTTCAAAAACGCACCGGCTGTATTCCAACGACTTATGGCGCTTATTCGGGAAAGGACGCGGGATGGAGATACATATGTTTCATTACATGGACGACATAGTAGTAGGTAGCAATGATATTAATGAGATGTTTGAAAAGTTACGACGAATCCTAGATGCGCTGCGTGACCTCAACTTTCAAAATTTTCAACTCAACTTTCAACTCAACAAAATTATATTTCGCAGCAATCTAATGGACTACGAATATTTTATTTAGATGCGCGAAGTTTAAATGACACTAAATTAGACTATTTAAAGTACTTGCTTTCTACTTCTTGTCTTGATGTTATCTGTGTAAGTGAATCCTGGTTTAATCCGAATGTGCGTGATGAGATCTACAATATCCCAAATTATAGACTACATAGGAATGACAGAATCACTGATATCACAGGTGGAGGTGTTGCAGTCTACTGTTGGTTAACTCTGAAACTTTTAAATCTAGTGAATCCGGCATTGAGTACATTGCTGTGGAAATAAGTGACTGTAATACTACTAAATGTCTTGTCTCCTGCGCATACAATGAAAACCGAAGATGCTCTGCATTGCCATATTCTTCAGCACTTTCGGACTTTTGTGCACTATATGAGCATATTGTTGTGTGACTTACTAAAAAACGACTTGCTTGCATTTCAAATGAAAGACTTAGCGTCCTCCATCGCACATTGGGGCCGCCTATATGGGAAGACTGCCCAAAATTTAAAATTAAAACTGTTATCATTTTTTTTTTTAATTTTCCATTATTATTGGTTCTCTTACTTCATTTGGTAGGTATTAATTACATCATTTTAGTATCATTTTTTCATTTTTTTCATTTAAGCCCATTTTACAAATTTCATAACAGCTATATATGCACTTAAATTTGTAAGAAGGTTTTATGAGTGGATTTCAATCAACAAACTTAAGTTTAACATAAAGGCAATTACATAAATTCAAGTACTGTACAAATATTAAGTGTTTTTCATCAGTGAATGAATAAATAAATACATTCTATAGTTAATAAAACTAGTGCCGAATGAATTGAGTCAGACAATAACAATATAGAAAATTTTAGATTAAAAAACAAAGAAAAAATATATTGTGTGGTGGAGAGAAGAAAAAATTCAGATGTAAGTACTAGTAGATGCTACTAAATAATTAACTTCGATAGATTATCAATCTCATTGAAGTCAAAATTAAACAGCCACTTCTTGACCGCTTTATTAAAGGAAAAGAAATTACTAGAGCGCCTTATTTCAATGGGTAGTTTATTAAAGATACGAGGAGCTACAGAAGAGTAATAACTTAAGAAGAGATGAGTATTGTGTGAAGGAATGAAAGCAAGATTCATAGAAGAGCTGCGAAGACCATAGGTATTCGGATCATGATTTAATGAGTATCCGCTTCTTAAGAAAAAGATTTTTAATACTTTATAGAAATAAAGATGCTTCAGAGGCAATATACTCGTAAAAGAATGTGTAAAGAGTGGGAAACTATGTTCATGGCGCCTTTTTTTCCAGATAATTCTCAGCACATATTTTTGTAAAACAAGCAAAGGTTGCATTTTGTTTTTGTGTGTTCCGCCCCAGCAAGTTAAACCATATTGCAATTTGGATTGAACAAGACCATAATAAAACGTTTGTAAAAGTTTTTTTGAGCAAAAAAGTCTCAAATGGTAAAGGGTTCTGGTTGTTTTCAGCAGGTATTTCCTTAAGGAAGTAGTGTGAGCATTCCAATTTAACCTGCTATCGAACTCGAGTCCTAGATACTTAAAGACCTGTACGTTACCAATGACAAAACAGCTAGGTAGGCAATCTATGGAAGTGTTATATGTACAAGATCTTTCGGAAAGCGATTCACAGCAATTGTCAGAGTTTATCAACATATTACTGCAGTACGCACTATGAAATGTAAAAACTGGAAGTTCTAAATGCAAAGAAGTGTTAAAATACATAATTTTTGTTTTGTCACTAATAACTAGCTTGTGCACACGGAACCAATGTCGTAACATTTCTAAATCATGGTTGATGTCAGCTATTAGATCTAACCAAGAGTTGCTGGAATATGAACAACCTATATCATCAGCAAACCCTGTAAGTTTTCCTTTCATATTAAGAGTAAAAATTGAGTTAATGAAAACTAGAAAGAATATAGGTCCCAGAACAGATCCCTGAGGAACACCAACTGTAATATCGCAGCACTCACTAAACATAGTTCCTATTCGAACCATTTGTTTCCTGTTGGTGAGATAGGACTCAATCCATTTAAGAACAAATCCAGTTTTATTCAATATATTCAACAAGATTTTATGATCAACAGTATCAAAAGCCTTCGTTATATCCACGAAAAGAGCTGCAGTAACCTTCTTGCTATTGATGTTTCCATAAATTGAACTGCTGAAGTTAAGAAGTGCATCCTCATTAAATTTTCCAGCTCGGAATCCATATTGTCTATCGTTAAAGAATGAGATACCATCAAGATAGGACAACATTCTTTTTTTGATTAATTTTTCGAAAACTTTAGAAAAAACTGGGAGAAGGGAAATAGGCCGATAATTGTTGAGTACTTTTTTGTCACCTTTTTTGAATATAGGTATAACTTCAGCAATTTTAAGCATTTCAGGAAATATACCACATAAGATACTTTTCTTAAAGATATGAGCCAAAATATCTACAATATAAAATGCGATGCTCTTAATAAATGTATTAGAATAAGATCTATGAGTAATGGAGGTCGAGTTGTTCAGACACATAATCGTTTTATAGACCTCAATTGATGAAATTGATTCATAAAAAAAGCTATGAGGCTCTGATCTTTCCCTGTTAGAACACTCAAGCAAACATCTACTATTATTATTACTAGGTGTTATACCTGCCTCAGTTATTGTTTTATTTGCAACGCTAGTAAAAAATAAGTTGAAGCTATTAGCTACTGCCTTTAGATTTATAATATCTTGATTTTTTTCATGCCTAAGACAAGATGGTATATCATTAGTACTGTTTCTGTTAAAAATCTCATACTATTCCCCATTCCTTTTTTAAATTACCTTTAACCTTTTGAAATTTGTTAATGTAAAAATTTTCTTTTCATAAAGGCACCTCAATAGCAATTTCCTTACAAATTTTATCATATGCACTACGAAGATGATTATTATTAGGTTGCTTTTTATATTTCACTCTTAACTTGTTTTTTAGATTAATTTTGTTTACCAGATAGTTAGAAATCCAAGGCTTGAGCTTGATTAGTTTATTACTTTTCTTACGCACTGTCACCGTACAACTTGCAACATGTGTATTAAGGGTATTAGAAAACAAATTAAAAGCTTCATTGGGATCATTTGCTGTCCATATCTCAGACCAGTTTTCAAGCATTAAGTGATTAGTAAGCTCAACGAGGTTCACGTTCTTAGACTGATACTCGCAATAAGGCTCATGTTTATTACTTTGAACGTTATTCGATTGAAAGAACAAACAAACCATGGAATGGTCAGAAATTCTCAGATCAGCAGTGCTACTAACGAGAGACAATTTAGATTTACAATCAAGCTTACAGAAAATATGGTCAATACAAGTGTTGGAGGCTTGTCTTGAAGGGATATTTACGCACGACTCTAAGCCATTGGCACACATTAATGATTGATATCTTAAGGCAGCAGGTGATTCGCACAAGATATCCAGATTAATATCACCAGTTAAAATAAGATTCCTTACTTTTTCCTCGTTTAATAAATAGCGCAGCTCATCAATAAATTTCTCTTTACTCATATCATGAAGTCTGTAGCAACCAAGAATAACCGTCTGTTCTGTATTAATAGTGCAACTTATTCTTATCATGTCTGAACACTTAAGATCCAAATTTACACACTCAGTTACATAATTTATAGCCCTGTTATTTATATAAACAACAATACCACCTGCAGCGTAGGAGTTATTACAATTAAAGTGGCTCTTGTACCCTCGTATTTCATAAGAATCCTTCTCATTATCGAAAATCCATATTTCAGATAAGAAAATGAAATCAGGCTTGTTTAAAAATGACTCCAAGTGAGATACAAAGGGATCGAAGTTTTTTCGCAGGCTGCGAATGTTTTGATGTACTATAAAAAAATCATTAATTCGCTGCTCACAATGAAAAACGCTTGAACAAAATTCATTATAAAAATGGCAAAATGGAGTAAAAAAGTTAAAGTCATCAGTTAGATTATTAAACTCAAACATAATAAGCAAAAAAAATAAGTTTAAATGATTAAAGTATTGAGATCATCAAAAGAATAAATTTTAAAAACATTACCATCACACAGTATCAACTACTTTTTTGAGTGTATTTTTTTATTTATAAAGAAAGCAAAGGTAATTGGCAATGGACCGAAGTAAGAGGAATATTTTATACAATTTTTAGAAAATATGTTGGACCTACAACGGGATATATTGAAGATTGAAGTAAACAGTAGCCAATTTTAATACAAATCAGTTTATTTTAAAATTGCGCAACAGGCTTTTGAAATTGGTTATGCTAATTGATGCAAAAATATATCCTCTATACTGATATGAAGTCAGAAGTCAAAGCCTGTTGCGCGAATTTTTTTAAACAATTTTTTTCTCGTGCATGTCTTAAGTAAATTTTCGGATTTTGTTCCAGAATCTGACGCAATATTGAAGATTAATAGAAAAACGCTATTCGAAGTGTTCTGCAAGAGCAATAAAAAGACTTTCGAGTGCAAGTTCAATGATACAATTGAGTTTTTGACCGAAAAAACGAATTGTTCAGCAGCTGCTCGTAACAGGAACATTTTATCAAAGGTGTTGCGAAACCTCAAAGGCCAATTAAAATCGAAATGGCTCAAGCATGGAAGGCATCATGAGGGACTTTTATCAAATGATTATTCATGGCTAGGCGAAAATTGTGAATTCACAATCAACGCGGTTAAGAAAGGCGGTAGGCCCTCGAGCTCATTTAACGATAGCAGCGAAAATTCGAAACGCAGAAAAACTGCAGATATTCGTTCCAAACTCAATGCCGATGTTTTGGCATATGCAACGCAAAACGAATTTAAGGGCTGAAGGTAAGATAGCAGCAGCAAATGCGGTTAAAAACAGTCATGAATGATTCAACATATGCTAAAGACTGCATGGATTTAAGCTCTTCTTCCAAAGTAGTGAAAATTTCACTTCGTGAAGCACTTTCAATTATAATTGCAGCTAAACTGAGTAGAAATCCGTACAATATAATCAGGAATTACGCCAAAGATATTTTTCCATCTTATAAATTGGTACAAGAAGAAAAACGGAACTCGTATCTTTTTTTAGGATCTTCATGACACAGAACCTAATGCCGAAATATCTCTGCAATCGCTTTTAGACCACACAGCTAAGCGCTTGTTGCAAAGCCAAAAAACAGTGATTCAGTCACAACTCACCAATAGGTGGTCTTATTTTCTAAATGGGGATTTGATGGCAGTTTGAGTCATACTCAATATAAACAAAAATTCTTGTCTGAAGTGGCAGATGATAAATATATATTTTTGGCTTGTCTTGTTCTATTACGGGGGGCGTTCAATATATTCTCGGTATCGATAGAAGGAAAATGCGAATTCAATTTAAATTGTTTTTATTTTTCAATATAATCTCCCCTAACATCAATGCATTTGTTACATCTTGAGATAAGCTTTTTTAAACCCTCAAAAAAATAAATTTCCTCTTTCTCTGCAAAATACCCATTTATTGCCGACTTGAGTTCTTCATCATCCGATCTTTTCTTTTCCCACGAAGACATTTTTTCAAATCCGGAAACAGGAAATAATCACTAGGGCAAGGTCTGGACTATAGGGTGGGTGTTGGATTTCTTCGAAACCACAATCTCGCGCAGCAGCCTTGGAAACTCGCGCCGTGTGAACAGGAGCGTTGTCATGAAGAAGCAACACACCCGCTGCGAGTTTACCCCGTCTTTTCTTTTTAATTTCCTCCCGCAAATTATGCAAAGTGGTAGCGTAGGATGTGGCGTTGATGGTTTCACCTTTTTTTTTGTACTCAATGAGCAAGATTCCCTTTGAGTCCCAAAAAACTGTGGCCATGAGCTTCCCGGCAGACGGAGTGACTTTGAACTTCTTCGGGGGGTCTGCTCCTTTTTTATGCCACTGCATGGACTCTTGTTTGCTTTCAGGGTCATAGTGGTGGACCCATGTTTCGTCCCCAGTAACAATTCGATCCATAACACCGTCCGCGTTCTCACTACACATCTCCAAAAGCTCTCTACAGCATGCGATTCTCACTTTTTTCTGAGGCGCTGTGAGCATTCGTGGCACCCACCTTGCACTGACCTTTGAAAGGTTAAGATGGTCATGAAGAATGGTGTGAATGGTACCAATTGAAAGCTTGGTGATCTCTGCCATCATTTTCACCTTTATTCGGGCATCCTCAAGAACAAGTTTTTCGACTTCTTTGATGCTTTCTCCCGTACACGCAGTAGCCGGGACGCCGGAGCGGGGGTCGTCTTCAATGCTCTCTCTGCCTCTCTTGAACTCACTTGACCACTTTTGCACAGTTGATAATGAAGGGGCGGAACCCTGGTAAACAGCTTTTATCTCTTCATTAATAGTTTTTTGACTTTTTCCTTGCTTAGTGAGAAATTTAATTACAGCGCGATGCTCAATTTTCACCATCATCGTCTCAGTTGCCATTATGATTCTGTTTAACTGGAGATAAAACGCGAATTAATAATCACATTTATATGAAATTTTACATGAATGCACTAAAATAATAGTATTACTTGATAAATAAGTCAATTTATATATACAACCACAGCTTCACCCCGATACCGAGAATATGTGGAATGCCCCTCGTAAGTCTAACAAATAGAGAAAATTTAGTTTTGTGGCAAAACCCCAAAGCGTTTTCCCCCAAGATTTTGTCGGCCAATAAGTCTTGAATACCAAAAAGAAACAACTGAATTAACAATGGCCAAAAAAGAAAATGTAGGAGCGACACCAGGAGTGACACCAACAGAAACAACTTAAGATGGTCAAAAGTTTTTTGTTACACATCAAACTATGTTTGCTAAGGTAGATGGAAAGATATGTAAGACACTTTCTCAAACAAAATCAGAGACCAATCATGTTTCATGTGGTATTTCTGTATTACATGCCTGGATAAGACTGTTTGAGACTTGAGCTATAAATTACCAACACTCACTTGGCGCTTATCAAAAGAAAATAATGATTTAGTTGAGAAAACAAAGAAGAATATTCAAGAATAATTTAAGAACCAACATTCACTGATTATGGACAAACCAAAGCCGGGCTTTGGAAACTCTAATGACGGCAATGTAGCTCAAAAATTGTTCCAAAACCTCATTGTTTCTTCTCATATAACAAATACCGATCCAGAACTCATTAGAAGAATTTACATAATATGTTGTTTCAAGCCATTTCAAGCGGATTTAAGGTAAATTCAGAAAAACTTAAACAGTATTGTTTTGAGACGGTTTACTTGTATGTGAAGCTATATCCTTGGATGCCTGTGACACCAATCGGTATGCTAAGTGAAGAAGCCCAAAAAGCCCGCAATAAGGACGTGAAATCATACAGGGAATTTTTCGCCAGACAAACTACAAGAACTGACAACATCACTGATATTATGAATCGTCTATTGATTTCGTTGGACCCGTTCATCAGCCTTTGGGTTGCTTCAAATAAAAGATTTGGTCTCTTGTTTAACCCTATTTATTAATTCACTCTATGTAATCGAATATTTAATTTTACATTAACGATGTCTTTATAATTAAGGGATTTCGTATCCCATCCCGACTGCCACTCTCCAACGCAACGACTACCATCTTCTCCTCCTGTCAAAAAACCTTTCTTCCTCCTGTCACACGTTAGTTCGGTTCTGTTTGTTCGTAAGTCTGTTCGTTTGTAAAATTTAGGTTGCGACCACAGCACCCCCTCCTTAGTGAGCCACTTCTAATGGTTCATGATACCGCTGCGGTTTTAATATCGTCCTCCCCGCCCTAGTCCTAGGTCTGACTGTTGACGGTTGCTCCGGAATTGCAAATCGGACTTTTGCTGTTTTTGGCTGCTTTATTTGTGTTTCGGCTGGATGTTTGTAATCTTCTGTGTACGCCGGCTTGATTCTATCTATACTGATAGCTAACGGTTTACCTCGTACACTTACTGTAAAAATTTTCTTATCTCTCTTCAAGACTTTGTACGGCCCTTGGAAAGGTTGCTGTAGTGATGCCTTAACAGAATCTTTTCTGATAAATACATATTCGCACGAATGCAAATCCTTGAAAACGAATGGTTTTTGCCTGGAGTGATTTGAAGCTGCTACGGGACGAACGTGCTGAAAATACTGCTTAAGACGATTTGCGAAATCTGTTTCATACGTCTGCTTACCCTGTTGTATAAACTCACAAGGAATCCTTAAGTTTTGACCATACACTAGATTAGCTGATGTAGTTTGTAGCTCATCCCGCAGTGCAGTACGTAAGCCTAGAAGCACCCATGGAAGTGCCTGAGTCCATTGTTTATTTTCGTGGCACATGATTGCACCTTTCAATGTACGATGCCAGCGTTCAATGATGCCGTTAGATTGAGGATGGTATGAAGTCGTTCTTATTCTTTTAACGCCTAACAGCTTGTTCATTTCGTTAAACAGTTCTGACTCAAATTGTCGACCTTGATCTGTGACGATTGTGACAGGTACCCCGAAACGCGGAATCCATTCTCTGCATATGACTTGTGCTACTGTTTCTGCTAAAATATTACTAACTGGAATGGCCTCTGGCCAGCGAGTAAATCGGTCAATTAAAGTTACACAGTACTGAAAGTTTTCGGATGTCGGCAGTGGTCCTAAGAGATCTAGGTGAATGTTTTCGAATCTATTACTTGAATTTTTAAATTTTTCTATTGGGCTTGAGACATGCCTTGTAATTTTCGACCGCTGATAGGGGATGCAAGACTGCGCCCATCTTCGTGTATCCTTATTGATTGACGACCAGACCAATCGCTTCCTCATCTCTTTTGCACTCGCGCGAATACCTGGATGCGATAGTTTATGAATCTCATCGAAAATTATTTTTCTGAATCTCGGAGGAATATATGGTCGAATTTGTCCCGTTGATATATCGCAGTACACAAGCTTTTTAGAACGAAGCAGTGTAAAGGCTTTAAATTCTAAAGACCCTTTTGTACGCAACAATTGAAGCTCGCTATCTTGCTCTTGTTCTTCTGCGATTGCCTCATAGTCCACAGTTTCTGATAGTGTAATATCATTGATACTAGAGAGAGCGTCTGCGACAGTATTTTCCTCTCCTGGAATGTATCGTATATCAGAAGTGTACTGCGAAATGAGATCCAAGTATCTACGTTGGCGCGGTGAAGCTTTATCTGTTTTTTTGTTGAAGGGCATATGTTATGGGCTTATGGTCGGTGTAGAGTGCGAAATTTCTCCCTTCAAGCACGTGACGAAAATGTCGTATTGACGTGTAGGCTGCCAGGAATTCTCTATCGTAAGCGCTGTACTTTTGTTGAGCATCGTTAAGTTTGGATGAGTAGAAACCCAAAGGTTGCAATTTTCCATTTATTCTTTGTTGGACGACTGCTCCGATCGCTGTGTTTGACGCATCCACTGCTAGTGATAATTCCGCGTTGGGCTTCGGGAAAGCCAGTGTAGCTGCATTACTAAGTATCATCTTGCACTCGCTAAAAGCTTTGAGAGTCTCATCTATCCAAACGATTTTGCTCTTATCACACTTTCTATTGTGTCCTTTTAGTAGTTGGTTGAGAGGTAGCTGATGCTGTGCGGCTTTGGGTACGAACCGTCTATAAAAGTTCATCATTCCGAGGAATCGTCGGAGGTCGTTCACAGTCTCTGGTTGCTTATAGTTTAGGATTGCTTCGACTTTTGCTGGGAGTGGGCGAATACCTTCTGAGTCGATTCGGTGTCCCAGAAAATTAACTCCGGCCTGTGCAAACACGCTTTTGGGAAGATTAATCACTAAACCTACTTCTTGCAACCTCTTGAGAACAGCTTCTAGGTGTTTTAGATGAGTGTTCATGTCTTCCGACGCAATAAGGAGGTCATCGATGTAAGCGAAAACGAAGTCAAAATCTCTGAGAACTTCATCGATGAAGCGCTGGAAGGTCTGCGCTGCGTTTCTCAGTCCTTCCATCATATGCGTGAACTCAAACAATCCGAACGGCGTGCAGACTGCAGTTTTCTCAACGTCCCTTGGCTGCACTGGAATTTGATGGTATGCTCTTAGTATATCAAGTGTTGTGAAAATCTTACAATTGTGCAGGCGGTGTGTGCAATCTTGTATGTGCGAAATAGTATACCTGTCTGGCAATGTTTCTGCATTTAATGCGCGGTAATCTCCGCAGAGTCTCCATTGACCATTTTTCTTTTCGACCATGTGTAGTGGCGACGCCCAACAGCTTTTCGATGGTCGACATGCGCCTTGCTCCAGAAGATAGCGGATTTCTTTTTTAGCAGCTGTTAATTTTTCCGGCGAAAGTCTTCGAGCCTTTGCGTGAACGGGTTGTCCTTTTGTTATAATGTGATGCGTTACTTTATGTTGAAGCCGTTTACCGAAAAGGTTAGGTTCGTTCCTAATGCAATACTTCCTTAACAGATCGCGCACTCTGGGGTCTGTTACGTTTCCGGATACAATTGAGATTGAGGCTTTATAGTTTACTATTTGCCCTTGGGTATAGAGAGTGGTCAACGGATCAATAAGCCGTTTTCTTTTAAGGTCAACTAGGAGTCCGTAAGTTTTGAGGAGGTCAGCTCCTATTATTGGCTTGTCTACGTCAGCTAAAACGAATACCCATTTAAAAGCGCGCCTAAGCCCTAAGTCAAGTTTCAGCTGTTTTTTTCCGTATGTTTTGACACGAGACGAATTTGCGGCGTAAAGGGAAAAGTTAGGGTCAGCTGGATTTTTTTTTCGTATTTAGACGCTGGAAGTACCGATACGTCCGCCCCTGTGTCTACGAGGTAGTGCTTGCGACTCGACCCATCATATATAAAAAGTCGGCTCTGATGTGTATTGCAAGAGTCAACGGTTGCCAGCCTTGACTCTTTTTCTAGTTTTCCGAATATTCGATGAATGAGCAGGGTTTAGTGCATTTCCTTGCCTTTGTACCAAACCGTTTGTGATACCAACACTGGCCTGACTTCTCACAGTCTTTCGAACGATTTCTGGTGCGGCTATATGACCTATCTCTTCTTTTTGGTGTCTTGAATTCACGTAGCTGAGAAGTTAGTGCGTTAATTCGTTTCTCTAGTTGGGCAAGGGTTGGTGTTTTTGCACTATCTGCAGCTGCTGCCGTATCTCCTGTAAGAAAACACGATTGTCGACGACTTGAAGAATGCTGGTCGACTTGGTTGATCTCGAAATTGTGAAAGTTTTTGGTAGCTTCGATAATTTTGTCAGCTGTGAGAGCCATGTGCTCTGTATCTTCGGTACTGCCTCCTAGAATAGCTTTTGCCATGTCTGGTAATCTCTGCAACCAAAGTCTTTTTGATTATTACAGGGGAAAATTGTGTGCCAGCCAATGCAGTCATGTCACGAAGCAGATGACTGGGTTTTTTGTCTCCTAGATCTAAGCCACTAAGTAATTGTTGTAAACGGGCGTCTTCAGAGTCCATTAACCGTGAAAGTACTGCGTTTTTAAGTGCCTCAAATTTTTGTCGGGGCGGAGGGGAAGCGATTACATCCCGTACCCGTTGCACTGTACTAATGTCCATCAGAGAAATTGCGGTATAGAATTTGCGTTCATCCGACATATTTTTTGCCAGGGCGAATTGACCCTCCATTACAGCAAACCAAAGATCAGGGCAAGTCGGCCAGAATTGTATGGGCTTGTATGTCACTGCGTCGATGGCCGCAGTGTCCGCGCTGGCTTGTAGGCTCGATGAAGTAGCTCCTAAAGCGGGGGTTGCTGCAACATTTGTTGGGGCAGTATTTTTCGCGTCGTTAAGGTCAGTCATGTTTTGTTTTATTTTAACTGTAGGTGGAGTGGTTTGTTGCGCGTGAATAGCAGATGTCGGTTCACAATGAATACGATATATAATAAATATAAAATAGAGTACATATATATATAAAATTGTAGGCTTAAAATATAATTATAATTAACATATGTATATGAATGTAGGCAAAAAAAAACAAATGAACTGCGTTCCATTAGCAGGAAAAAATAAAATAAAAAAAATAAAGCAAACACCTTTTGTGTGAGATACGTGTATGGCTTTCCTGTGGGAAGGGATCCGTTGTCCGACGATGCGATTCCCCAAGGGGATGCCGTTGTCCCACGGTGTCCACGCGGTGTCCACGCGATGCGACCTGCTTATGGCACTGTCGTTTCTGGATTTAAGTTTGTGAATTGGATACAGTCAGCGTCCAATGTAGTCCCACGCTGCGACCTGCTACAGGCACTGTCGTTGTCGCTCAGCTTCTTGTTGCCAATGGATATGGGACGAGTTTTTTCAATTTTATTTTCTTAAAACACACGCGGTGGCAGTCGGGAGGAAGAAAAAAAAAATAATAAAAAACGTGGTTACTTTGATATTTGTGAATTGATCACGTCGGGGTCACCAATTTGGGTTGCTTCAAATAAAAGATTTGGTCTCTTGTTTAACCCTATTTATTAATTCACTCTATGTAATTCAATATTTAATTTTACATTAACGCTGTCTTTATACTTCCCTTAACAACCCGACTGCCACTCTCCAACGCAACGACTACCATCTTCTCCTCCTGTCAAAAAACCTTTCTTCCTCCTGTCACACGTTAGTTCGGTTCTGTTTGTTCGTAAGTCTGTTCGTTTGTAAAATTTAGGTTGCGCCCACAAGCCTAATGCGAAAATTACCAGTAAACGACAAAAAAATGTGTGATAGTGAGGTCATTAATATGTTTGAAGTTGAAATATAAAATATAAAATATCTCCACACATTTTTCTTTCATTTTAATACAATATTAATACAAACAATGCAAACAATATTTTATTTGTTTTGGGCATGTTTGCCTTACTTTGGCCCCAGTGTGCGACGGTCTGTATATTGTCAACTACACCTACCCAACACGTTCTGTCCCCGATCGTACACCCAGTCTTCTTGATCTTGTTAGTGCCTCCGATCCGAACCTTGTCCTTCGATATCTCTGATCATGAGCTACTTTTTCTAACTTACAATGTCAAATTGTCTAAATGTGCTATTACTGAAACTTTTACATATAAAGATTTTAATATTGTTGATGTTAATGCTCTTCCACTAGCCACAATGTCTGTCCTATGGATGCAGTGTAGACAAATCGCCGATCCTAATGGAAAGGTTGATTTCTTTCAATCAATTTTGACACAACTGCTTGATAGGGATGTACCTACAAAAACAGTTAGAGTCCGTAACCAAAGCTGTCCATGGTTTACCTCAGATGTGATAAACTCAATCAAAGTTCGCAATAAATTGCACAGTAGATGGAAGCGCAGACCGACTAGCGTCAATTGGAAAGAATTTAAAGAGGCGCGCAATCGTACAACTTCAATTATACGTGCGTCCAAAAAAAATTACTATGCGTCCGAGCTCAATACCACCTTACCAGCAAAAAAAACTATGGAGCAACCTTAAAACGATTGATGTTTCCAAAGGCTTTAACCAACAGAGTGATCTTGATCCTGATGTTCTTAATGACTATTTCATAGGTGAACAACTCACTAATGGTAACTTTGATACAAATCGAGCATCAGCCTGTTCGGCCAGGTCTGCGCATAGACTGGATGACTTTGAAGTTGTAAGCGAAATCGAAATTTTTAAATGCACAATGGCTATTAAGTCTGAAGCTATCGGGGAGGACGGAATAACCATCCGGTTTGTCAAACTTATCCTATCCCAGATAGTTGCCCATCTTACTCATGTCATCAATTTCTGCATAATTACATCAACTTTTCTCAGGTCATGGAAAATAGCTAGAGTCCTTCCAGTAGCAAAGAAAACAAACAGTGATGCCCCTTCTGACTTTAGACTGATTAGCATATTACCCAGTTTATCTAAAATCTTCGAAAAAGTCCTGCAAAAACAAATACTTAGTCATGTAGCTAACCACATCTTGCTTTACGAGAAACAATCAGGAATCAGGGCACATCACAGCTGCTCTACCGCTACGATAAATTTACTAGATGAAATAAGGCAAAATTATGACAAGGGTAATATAAGTCTTCTTTGCCTACTTGACTTCTCGAAGGCTTTCGATAGGGTAGATCACAACATTCTAAGCTCAACAATTTGTTTGGTTTTAGCCGTCTACTTAAGGCCTTAGTTCAAGGAGTTCCACAAGGTTCAATTCTGGGTCCTATTATTTTCTGTATGTTCATGAACTATCTTCCATCAGTCTAGACCAATAGTTCTGTCCACCTTTATGCAGATGACGTACAGATGTCTCATGTTTTTAACGTAAGTACCTGCCGTGTGGGCTTAAACTTACGGGATGCCCATACATCCATGGGAGCAAGGATACGCCTTGCCATCGCTCTCCAATAACTTTCACTATTTTTGATACCAAAATGGAACTGTGTTGCCGGCACAAGTTCCACCCTTGGTATGAGTCGAGGCCGACCTAAAACCTCTTACTGTTCTTAGGGTCACAGCACCCAGCACTTATTGCAACTCCACATTGAGTCAACCAAAGGAAAACCAAGGAAAACCAAAAGGAAAACCAAGGAAAACCATAGGAAGACTCTTTCCCGCGATTTTGGGTTTAAACCACAGCCACCATGACGCTCCCACAAGGGGGCCTACCTCTAACAAGTCAGGCCCGGACCGAGATCCGGGGGGCTCCTGACTCCCATGGTACCGTGATTTAAGTCCTGGTAGGGACTACCGGTGGTCCAGCCGCCAACAAGACCTATGACCGGCAGCTTGTGACTGATCAAATCGTAGCAACCTGCGGTAGCGTCATCTGAAGATGTTTACGATAAGACCAGTACTTTGCTCTGCCCCCGTTCATTATTAGACAACGTCATTAAAGGGCGAAGCCTTGATAATTAGGCGGGGGCCCGCAGATGACGTACAACTTCATTTAGCAAAACCATATAACAAGCTTGATGAACTTGCTGACCACATCAATGAAGATCTTACCCAAATTTCTATCTGGTCCGCAGCGAATGGATTGCTTCTTAACCCAAAAAAAACTCTCAAGTAATGCCGATCTCTAAAAGCGTTTCCAACTGAGTATCCTGCCAGACTTGTACCCAGATAGCAGTAAAATAACACTGCACTAGCCTTGGCTTTATCATTGACCGTAACCTCTCTGGTTATAATCATACTAATGCAGTTATTGGTCGGATATACGGCTGTCTACGCAAATTGCGGCCAACATCGTATTTCACAACTGTTGAAACCAAACGAACGTTGTTACTCATCTTAATAGCACCTCTCATTACATATTCTGAAGTTGTCTATAGCGCTCTCGATTCACTGTCACTAAACAAATTAAAGGTGGCATTCAACGATGCAGTTCGCTATGTATATGGACTTCGAAGATACGAACATATCTCAGAACATACCAAAAAGATACTAGGTTGCAAGCTACAACAGTACATCAATGTGAGAAACTGCATATTTCTACATAAAATTATTCAAAATTACTTAAAAAAGATTGCCAATTCAGGTGGGACTATCTCCAAAATGAAGCTTTCGAAAAGTTAAAAACGAGTCTTCCAACAAATCCTGTACTAGTTGCCTACAAAACCAACAGCGAACATCAAATTCACACGCACGCTAGCTCTATGGGAATTGCCGACGTATTATTACAGAAAGAAAACGACGCATGGAAACCGGTAGCATTCTACAGCCGATCGACTACTAATGATGAACGTAATTATCATAGTTATGAATTAGAAGAACTGGCAGTGGTAGAAACATTGGAGCGTTTCCGGTATTACGTTTACGGCGGCCCCCGCCCAATTATCAAGGCTTTGCCCATCAATGACGTTGTCTACTAATAAACGGGGGCAAAGCAATGTACTGGTCTTATCGTAGACATCTTCAGATGACGCAGATGATTCGATCAGTCACAAGTTTCCGGTCATAGGTCTTGTTGGCGGCTGGACCACCATGGATGTAAACATAAGTCTACATGACAGGTGGTTTACGTTAAAAACGTAAAAATTACGTTTACGGTAAAGAGGTCACCATGGTAACCGACCGCAGCGCAATTAAAACGCGGAACTGATTCCGCGAGTTGCGAGATGGTGGCTACGTATCCAAGACTTCGATGTGAGGATTGAGTACCGAGCAGGACAACGTATAGAGTACTAAGTCGAGCACCATACGAAGCAGCACGCGAACTAAAAACAGCATCAGTACGAATCGCCAAAACAATTGTTAGCGAAGGTGAGTGGTTGTGCTCTATGCAGCTCCAAGACAAAAAAATCTGCGAAATCGAAAAAAATTAATTCGAGTGATAAAACGGCATGCGATGCCGTTGCCATGCTAAGCTAACGATGTGAAACACATGTTAAATGCGGTCAGAACTTCACGAGCTAACGAGCATGCAGAACGTACCAACCATACCATTTTGGCTATGCTTCTACCATCAACCAAAGAAGACAACCGTTGGGACGAGCAGTTACCGCGAGTGCAATGGTCAATCAATTCGATGCAGAATAAAACAACGGGCTGGGCAGCTCAAGAGTTATTGTATGGCTTCCGACCTGGACACATCCTCCAGAATAAGCTCGTTCTAGCCCTACATAACAGTGAAACGATCGGCGACGAAAGCTTGCAAGAGATCCGAAACGACGCAGTTGATAAAATCAATACAAAATGTGAGATAGCCAAACGACGGCACGATGAACACCATGCTCGACCTACATGTTACAATATAGGTGACTTGGTGTTAGTCGAAAACGAACCATCAGCAACGGGTACTTCAAGAAAACTGAAACCATTGTTCAAAAGCCCCTTCATTGTAAGTCAGGTTCTCGACAAAGATAGGCATGTCATTGACCTGGTGCAAGCAGAAAACAACACCATTACACGTCAGTAAAAATGAAACGTTGGTGCACGTTACCGTCACTTGTCGATGAACAAAACAGCGACGAAAGCAGCCATTACGAACATGAAGATACTGCTAATCGACAGACCGGCCGACTGTAAAGCTACGAAATGCTGGCAACTCTGCCTAATCAACAGCGACGGGGGAAATCTAGAACCGCTCCAAGCAACGACAGGATAAAAGAACGATTAAATACAAGAACAACGTGAAAGGACGAACCCTCAATTGCTGTTTTTTTGTAAAATAAATATTCAGTTGTTGTAAATGCAAAACGAGAAGTGGACGAGATGGTTTTGTTATTTCTTAACTCTTTTAATTGCAACATGCATTGCGAGTATGCTTAGTTAACATTCCTTATTTCCGAATATAGTCTATCGTACTCCTTTTACTATAGTCACTTGTCGGTTCTTTAACTCACTTCCAAGTATTGTCCCAATTACCTTCTTGAAGTTCTCAAAAACTGTAATCTTTACTTGACATTCAGACTTTTCGGTGAACAGATGTCTGAATTTTTTCTACCTCAAAACTACGTCTTGCCTTTCCGAGATTAGTGTGTGAATGTTATTTTCTCTTCTTTTTTTTGCTTTACATTAATTTTACGGGTCACCCCGCCAACGTTATTTTTGTGAACTTATTTCCAGTGATATGGCATCTAAACTATTTTACATTTTAAAATACAAATGTCATCATATCTTTTCGCGTTGTATAATAATTGTTTGTTTTTTTTTTTCTTAAAGAACTTAATATATTTGTCTATATACGAGTATGTGTTGCTTATTGTGAAAATCAAATATGGACTATGAACTATGAATACCCCCATGTTGTACACCTACTGGCAAACAGTCAGTTGGACAATGGAGAAAGAAAAGAAATTTGGTTTCAATGCACAGCACTGCCTTACTGGGCGAGTTTCAATCCATGCCTATAATACAATTCCATCCCACACGGCCATTGAAACATCAGCATACATATTTTCCATAAGCTGCCTGAGATTCAGCGACATTCACCATTTGAAGGCCTTACGTAATAAGGTCGAAGAAATGACTTTGAAATGCTGCTTAAATCAAATCTGTAGTCAACTGCAAACCCAAATTGGAACTCGATCAACGGGTTGTTGTCTCCTATCCACGCATTTAGTCTTCTTTGAAATATCACAGTAAAAAGTTGACAGCTTTCAAAAAGGAAACATCACCATTTAAAAACAATGTACATCGGTACCTCTCTTTTCTTCCCTAAATTTCCTTTGCCCGCGCTGTGTACAATCACCTTAAGGGTACTCAAACCCCTTGAGCGCGCGCTCATTATAAAAAAAAAAAAAAAAAATTTGAGGTCCGAGAATTCTTACCTGCATTTGGCTTTGCGAGTGCAACCCAAGATATGAATATCAGTGCATGCAACCGAGTCAGATAGTTTTTGAAGATTGATAAAAGGAGTAGTGACGCATTTTCCAGACAACCGACGCATAGAATATAATTGGCTCTATCACAGCCGTGTAAATTCAAAGGACCCTCCTCTGTGACAAACACATAGAAAATCCAAAGGCTTCTTTACACTGCCGACTGCGTATTAAAGATTTCGACGTGATATGTTTTCCCCAAAGAAATTTGTTATCCAGAATGACACCCAGATACTAAACTTCGTTTAGGAAGTCATTGGTGATCCCGTAACGAAGTCGATGAGTCCAAATGCAGCGTCCTTCTTCTCGCAAAGATAATAACCTCAATTTTGAGAGGATTGCCTGAAAGCCCGTTTCTAGTGCACAGATGGTTGTCCATATCCAGGGCATAGCGCATTTTATTTCTTGTCACAAAGCAACGTGAAGCTCGACCACTCTCACTATGCTCTTCAACATGAAGGAGGACGGACTGATGGATCTTTTCGATATAAGGATAGTTTAACTGTTTGGAAGGATTTCGTTATGTATGCCACTCTGCCAGGCCAGCAGTGAAGATTCCCTTCAGAGCTGCCACCAGCTGGTCTATACCCTTTTGTACTGGATATATCCCATCGGCGCCAGGCTACTAGATGCTATTGAAGTAAGCAACAGGATGTTTGATGGTATTATCCGTGACCAAAATCGATGACAGATACCAGCTTCGGTGTGTTGTTTAACTCAGCTCGGCCCTCGCCCAATTATCAAAGTTTCTTCCATTAGTAAAATTGTCTAATAAAAAGTAGGATTTGAGCAAATACTTGTCTTATTGTAACGGTATTCGGAACCTAACACTGCTGCAGGTTGCTACGATTTGACCAGTTACAAGCGGCCGGTCATAAGGTCCTGTTTGGTGGTTGGTCCCATCAGGTTATCAGAGCGGTTCCAATCGGGTTGATTTCCTGCTTTTGAAGACTTTGACTAACCTCCCGGTGTTTCGACCTTTTCGCAAAAGTCATCATCAGAGACACTCTTCGAAATCCAAAACGTCAATCTATAAACATTTCAGACTTCCTCCAAATTGGTCTTACGTGACTAGTTTAGATGTTTTCGAGTTTGTTTATGCAGCCGCTGCACATATGCATTCCACCATTTATTAAAAAAAATCTTTTATAGAAACATCTGCTAACTATAAATTTATTTATTTTTTCCAATATGGCGGCGCTGCACGGCGTCAAAGTCGAGGGTTTTTGAAGATTGCATGCAAGCTGGAGACTTTATTTCTGCATCTGTAATAAAAAGAAATCAAAATAGGTCTTGTTAAAAACATTGTTTCTCCTACTCCAAGCCTTTAAAACCCAAAAAATATGTAATTTTGCAAAAATTATAGAGATCACAAGAAAAGTCACTCTTTACATTGGAAATCATGTTTCAAAGGTTCAGAATATAGCTAAAAGTATCAGGAAGATTTCCTTAAAATTTTACAAAGATCGGACAATTATTTTTTGAGTTATGTTGCATGCCGTTATGAAAAATGCAGTTTCGAGGAAAAGTGATTTAAAGTTTTTAGAGCAAAAAAAACATGACAAAGACGACAGGGGCATACAAAATTCTTTCTGATTCTTCGTAAAACTCGTATTGAGCTGCTCTTCCTTGTTTACGAAGTATACGGGCATCTTTTGAGGCCAAAGATGCCTCTTTGTTCTGTTAAGAACAGGAGCAGGCGGAGCGTCCCCTGTTCATGCGGTCGGAACCGCCTGCTGTGCGCTCTATAATTAAGCGTGCACCTGCGGTCGAAAATGCGCTGCCATTTCGAAACGAATAAAGAATTTGCTCTGGAATTTTAAGGAGACATTCTTGAGATGTTGTAGCATAAGTCAAAAAATAAAAAAAAAACATTTCGGGACCTTCCCCCCTTAAAACTGTTGTGACAGATTTTCTTGGAAATGTGAAAGCCGAAAATTACAGAAATCTTGTAGCTCAATTGCTTAGTGCTTACAAGGAAATGGGATGTAACATGTCCCTAAAACTTCACTTTCTGGATGCTCATCTCGATTTCCTTCCGCTGAATTTAGGTGCCAGGAAAAGTGACGGAACCTGGACTGAAAGCAGCAAAGAGGTAGCACTGATGGAAACCCACTTTCCGGGATCCGCAGTATAAGGCGGCCCTGGCATGCTACAGCACACTGAGAACACTGATCTCTCTCTCTCTCGCCGAAGAGGAAATAGGTTTTCTTATTAATAGGAAAAAATTACGGTGGGCTATTCAGTCCATTAAGCTGTACAAATCTCCCAGTCCGGATGGTATTCTACCCATTATTTTGCAGAAAGCACCGGGGGTAGCAATAGAAAAAATTATGGAAATTCTTAGACACAGTCTAAAAATACATACCAATAGCTTGGAGGGAAGTTAAGATGGTTTTTATACATAAAGTTGGCAAACAGGTGCATATAACAGGAAAAGATTTCTGACCAATAAGTCTGTCATTACTTATGCTTAAAACCCTATCACAGCATGCATGCATGAAAGGAAAATCTGTAGAAACTGCCCTGCACTTTGGAGAGTTTACGATTACGGCCTTCCTCGATATTGAAGGAGTCTTCAATAACGTGGAGTGCACCGCTACTAAAAATGCTCTGGTAGACGCTAACGCTTAACATGGCATTACGAACTGGGTTTGCAACATGCTTGCAAGCAGGAAAATAAACTGCTCCACTGGGCAAAGGTCAGTCAGAATGTCCGTAACCAGTGGAATCCCTCAGGGTGGAGTCATATTCATACTCCTGTGGGTGCTGGTTATCAATGATATTCTCAAAAAGCTTAGTACAATACGTATAAGTGCCACTGCATACGCAGATGACTAAAATACTAAATATTTTAAGCGAAATTATAGAGGTGGCCCTGGAAGGTGGTCTCAATGCCAACCCATCCAAAACGGAACTCATTCTTTTCACCAGAAAGTACAAGACATCGCAATTCAAACTCACAAAACTGGGTGTGATTCTGGACAAAAAACTGAACTGGAATCTTAACGTAGCGGAAAGAATCAAAAAGGCATATAATGCTCTTTTTATCTGCAAAAGAACAGTAGAAAAAATTTGGAGCTTAAAACCTGCTATGGTGCATTGGCTGTATGTGGTGGTAAGACTTACGAGTACATACGATTTACGGAAAATTAGCGTCGGTTCAAAGAAGGGCATCCATAGCCATTACAGGTGTGCTCCGTACCACCCCTACGGCAACATTAGACACCTTTTTGCACTTAACGCCGCTTGATTTGCGGATCAAAAAACTGGCTGGCAACAGTGCGATGATACGACTCACTAATATGGGTTACTTCAAGAGCAGTAGTTTCGGACATGGCACGGTACTAATGGAGCTACTGCCAGGCAATCCAATTCTAACGGATGAAGTTCCTTCCCTGGTCGACTTTGACATCCCGTACGATATCCGGAGAGGGAGGACTGGGAAAAGAATTCAATAATCAGGTCAAATGAAATTGCAATTTTCACAGATGGCTTAAAAACAGAGGAAGGAACAGGTTCTGGCATCTTCTCAGATGACCCAGAACTAAGAGTGTCTACCGGCCGCAGCAGTGTCTTCCAATCAGAGTTACTGGCTGTCCTTAGAACGGCTGAGCTAATGCAGATCAGATCGGTATCCGAAAGAGATATCGCTATCTGCATCGATCGCCAGGCCGCACTCAAGGTCATGGAAACAACCAACGTCAACTCTGATATAGTCAGGGGCTGTCGCACAGTGCTCATGGCACTATGCAGTCAGAACCGGGTAAGACTATGCTGGGTGCGGTTTTAAAGGAAATGAAAAAGCGGGCGAGCTTTCAAGAAAAGGAGAGCTATTCAACAATAGTGAGGTTGCCAATATTAAACCACCCCTTTTAGATAGTGAAGGGTGCTATCGAGGAAAAGAACACAAAGACTGCCAGCCTAAGGTGGTCAAGCCTTGAAGGACACAGGGTATCCAAGGCTCTTTGGCCGCTTTTTGATTTTTTTAACGGCAAAAGGTCTAGGAAGTTAAAAAACCTAAACAGGGAAAAGCTTAGGATAGCAATAGGAATCCTAACAGGACACTGTCTCCTGCGGCTGCGCGCAAAGAGACTGGTATTGTTAGATACGGATATCTTCAGCTTCTACGGTGATCTGCCAGCTGTTGAGGACATAAAACACATACTGTGTGAATGCGAGGCAACGAATTTTTTTAAGGAAATTTCAAAAACCTAGAGGAAATAGATGGCACGAACTTCGAAGGCCTTCTTGGCTTTTTACAGAAAATTGGGTGTTTCACCAGGGCGATTGTTTAGGTTTTTGCTATTTGAAGACAAATTCAATTGGTTCCACAGGCATCGCGGTTAGCCCATTTTGGTGACTAGTGCCTGTTTAATCTAACCTAAGCGATGAACATGGAGAAAGGTTCCACCAGGACGTCGCAACAATGGAAAAGCGATACCAAGGCAAATAGAGTCCTACTAAGCTTGCTGATTACAAAAAATCTACGGAAGTGTAATTTTGCCTAAGAAACACTATATTTTATGAATGCCACACAAAAACAGTGAATTTTTCTTGAATAGTGTTATATTATATCATTTTTATATATTACCGGTGCAGACATAATGAGTTATGCTCATCTGTATAGCAAAATTAATTAGCAAAATGTTAAATAAATGAATGAATAAATAAGTAGATAAACTGGTTTAAGATGAAATAGGTGGGATTCTATTGCATGGGATACGTTTGACCGTTCAAATATATGTGAAATATTGGTATGGTATGGTAGCACGAGGGTAGGGCAAAGGCCTCTGTGATCAGATTGATCTACTGCCCCTTTCTCTTAAATTAGATATTTGATCGCCTTCAGATCCTCTTCATGGAGAAAGTATTGTTTACAAATTTTGCTTGTCTACTTTCCAGTGGTAATCCAGTGTTCCACAGCTAAATTTACATGTGCTAGTGGAGATATTTCCTATTGTTTAAAGGTATTTATTGGAAGAAAAGTAAACCGTTACTGCTCATCATAGTACTCTTATTTGTTTTATTGTTTCCATATCATATCACCTAGATCATTCCAGGAATTGACTATTGTTGCCCAGTGTTTTATTTCCTATTTTAGGTCGAATCCTAAAGCCGAAGCGTTGGCACAGTCACGTCCTGGCTAGTGAAACTGTGTTCAGGGTGGCTAGGTTGTTGAGTATTTTATGCTACTCTACGAGAGCATTTGATGAGTTCGAGTATCTATTTAGTGCGCCGAGTATTGACTCTTTAATGTTGTTGACTTAGTGAAATGGATATAGCTTCCAATAAGGCGGTCAGTTCCACCTGAAAGATGATTACTTAGTCTTACCGTTCCATTTTCCTTGAGACATTTTCGACTCATAAGTATATCACTTTTGTGGATTATCATTCAGCCATTTTGGATTTATATTGTATTCCCCCTTTGTAGAGAAGTAGACCCTTTTCCTCTTTACAAAGCTGAGGGTGAAGTTCAGTTAATCTAGAGTTTGTGATATGGCTTTCTAGCTTCTTCAGTATTTTCAAGTGACCGATACGACTACCTTGTTTGAAGTGGTCTGCGCGATGAAGCTTGAGTGTTTGTGTAGCTGCTTAATTTTGAAAACCGCCTCCAGGCCTGCAGTTGGGGTCATTCTCATAGCCCCTCTTATGCACAGATACGCATGCCTTCTGAGGTGTGGGTTGACTTTTTTTTTATATCTTTTGGATTGGCAATTGGTTCTGCTGGTTAGTTATAGGCTTAATCTTGTGTTAGTGTTTTTTTTTTGTTTCACACAACGCGGGCGAAGGACAATTAGGAAGGGAAGAAAAATAGGTACCGATGTACGTTGGTTTTAAATGTCTGAATGTTATACTAGGAAATATGGAGCTCGGCAGGGCATTCCACAAGCGAATTGTTCGGCTTAGGAATGACTCACAATATTTCAGAGTAAGTCCGAAAGTGAGCTTGGCGGTATACTGATGAGCATTCATAACGTGATGGGTGTTATTGTTGAAAGTTTGAAAAGGCGGAATGATACTGGCGATTTCAAAGGAGCAGTGGTGGTAGAAATAGCGATAGAACAAAGTGAGACACGAGACATTTCGTCTGTGTTCGACGGTGTCCATTGACTGGGTGATGTTAGCATCACCAATGAATTTTATCGCACTGTTTTGAATCCTATCTAGCAGCTGCAGAGATGTTTTAGGCGCTCCTGACCAGATGTGAGTGTTGTACTCCAATTTTGGGCGGATGAATGCCTTATATATTGAGGCCAGCTCAGAAGGGTATAAGTACTTCTTACATCGTTGGAGGAAACCTAGACATTTTGCAGCACTTTTGACGACATCGATATGTGGTCATTCCAACGTAAGTTGTCATTGACACACTTACCGAGAATGGAAAGTTTTTGAGTTTCGAGGATGCAAATGCATTCATGGACAATTTCTGGTTGCTTAAATTTCGCTTTAACCTCAGCAGAAAGCATTGTATTTTGAAAGCAGTAAATTCCACTCTGTTGATAGTTCCCCAATTGGTTATGCTGTTAATATCAGAATTTAAAGAGCTTAACATACGCTGGCGTTCCCGTTCTACAGCCGAAGAGTAGGGACGTGAGTCCGGGAACGAATATGAAAAGAAGAGAGTACTGTCGTCAAGAGATCGTTGATAAAAATTAAAAAGAGTGTCGGAGACATAACAGAGCCCTGATGCACACCAGCATTTATTTCGTGAATATCAGACTTGAAACCATCCAAGACAACTAGAATTGAACGTTTCGAAAGCTAATTTCTAAATTTCGAATCTAAAATTGTAATTCTAATTTCGACAAAAGAGCCTGATGACAAACGCTGTCAAATGCCTTAGAAATATCAAGTGCAACTATCTTACTTTCGCCAGATTAATGTACGCTTTTATTCCACTTGTCGGTGAGAAATGCCATCAAATCGCCAGTGGACCTGTTGCTACGAAAATCATATTGCCGGTCATTGAAAAGTTTTCGTGTTTCGAGATATTTCATGAGTTGACGATTTATCAGCGTTTCCATGACCTTGGAAAGAAGGGGCGTAGGTGCAATGCGTCTGTAGGTGGAGAGTAGTATTTTTTTGCCTCAACTTTTGGCTCGTTTAAACTTTTTTCGGTTTTCCTCGGTCGGGTTGGTCTTGAAGAACCGAAAGCCGGCGGTAAAGCTTGCCCTTCTGAAAGATTCGATGTCTTCTGTTGGATTCGGGCCAATTTTTCGTCAGGTTTGTGTTTTTTTCTGGGAACAAGATGATACACTTGGTGTGGCCGAAGCTGCAGTTAAATCTTAAATGAAGTCATCAGGATTCAGCCCGCTCACGAAATTTTAAATAGGGGTCCGGCAGCAATTTCATTACTATTAATACACGCGGTATCTTCGACAGCCCCTTCTCCATTGTCTCATTCATATTTTTATAATGAGAAGCACTTTTTGCAACAGATGGCTACAGCGTTTTTTGTTAAGAATGACAAAAAGTTTCCATCCTCTATCCTTCTATGCACATCTATTTGTGTAATAAATACACCCTTGATGGAGTCCAGCGCACCCAATCAATGTTGTTCACACAAACAAAGTTTCTGCAGTTTTTATTCAAAGATCGAATGGAGAGCCATCAGTCCATAAACATGCAGTACACTTTAGAATTTGTTTCGAGCACCCTACAGCATGACTCCTTAAACCCAAAAACTCCAGACTGATAGACATATAACAAGCTTGGCATGACGTAACTATAGTCAATATTGCTGGTTTCTAGAACCTTGTTTGGTCTGGTGTCTGAATAGTTTATCAATTAGAGAACTCTTTAATAACGCCAGGGGCGAAATGACTTTAGCAGGTTGACAAGCGATAGATGACATTGTTCTCAACATTAAACTGAAGATTCTGCCGTCTGGTCGGGATTCTCCAAGCTAACATAACTTAACACTTAGGATGTTAATATGACTAAATGACTCGAACAAACATCAACTTGGCAAATATTGGCGCCAAAAGTCCATGTTTTCTTTTTTATGACCTCATCAATGAATTTTTAATACAGCCACCCTCAGGAATGAATGCTCGGTGAGTGGAACCTTGTCTAAACAAATTCAATTAAGTGAGATGTGCTATGACATTAGGAATGCAACACAGTTTTGAGAATTTCAACTCGATGTTCATATTTTTTAAAGGTACGAGTACTTATGGTTTCAATGGAACTGATCTTCTCAATGAGGCAGTGTTAACCATAAAAATATTTAAGGCGTAACATTATACGTGTTCATAGGCAGATACACATGTGCGAGTACATCTAACACAATCCATCAACTTATCTATACGACTACTCTGTCAATTGCAGGTTTGTCTAAGTTTCGGACCTCTTACTCTCCTACAGATCGTTATATTTTGGGTCACATGGTCAGGGTGATGCATAGTTTAGATCACGACCTCTCGACACTAGGGGAAATATTTTCCGCAGATCAATATAAAATTGAAGACTTTCGAGCTTTCGAGATGCTTCCCCATTATAAACGTGTGCTTAGAGTCACGTGCATCGTAGACTATTAACATTAACTTCCAATTTTCATTCATATTTCTGAAGGTAAAAAGTGCGTTTTGACAAGTCGTATGTATATAATTTATTACTCTCTCTGGTAAGCTTACTTCGTCTTCAATAAAATCTGAATACACTTCGTTATGCTCGTATCTACATCGATGGGTTGCTTCTGTGTATAGATTCCACTCAATGAGCTGTTAATCCAGGGTAAAGTTGACGCTCAATTCAAAAAATTCTCTCATTAGTCAAGTTTCTAGTTAAATGCCTCCATTTAGTGACTCTAATTTAGATAAGACTTCCTGCTCTTGAGGATGACACCGAAGTCTATCACTGCTGCCGTGACGTTCTATGTTGAAGTCAAAGACTCTCTGAAATGGAGCGCTGGTATCGTTCTCCTTTAGACATCCTAGCTACCTTAAACATTTCAGGTCAAATTTGTGTATACCGACATCTTCGAACCTCTTCGTCCAGAACCCCCTTGACCAACTGGGATAGACAAGACTATCTTTATCCGGTTTCGATAGTGTCCATATAGAGTCTGGTTGTTATTTGGAATAGCCATTCAATGCACAGCTACATTCTTAGCTTTAAAAAAAAAACAGCAAGATTGATCTTTCCTTAATTTCTGAAAAGCTATCGTTGTCAGAAGGAATACCAGCTTCGAGTTGATCAAATCTAGTTCGTCAATGCTCTGTGACCCTTCTGGTTGATAATATCTACATGCACTTGATAGTACTATCCATTGTTCCTAACCTGATGAATGCTTTATGGTGACGACTAGTGTAAGGCTTCATAGAAGTACGAGTAGCATCTTCTGGTGAGTGTTGGTCAGCTTAATAATGGAAAACAGCCTTGGCAGTCGAAACACTTCCAACTTTGTTTGAAGATTCTTTTAACGAATCTCCGTGTTTGGAGATATGGACCTATACTTTGTTGACTACCGTTGGTTATCAAGTGCGGACGACAATTAGATTCTAGGACGTGAAAGCATTCGTTGATTCACCAGTAGAAGGTCCTTAAGACGTGAGGTTGCTTCTACTAGAGGGATAGTTGATAAGGTCATGAGTACCCTTTGCCAACTTAGAGCACTGTCTTACTCAACTCTGGCAAGCAAGCCACTTCTATCTGAATCAAATAAAATAACTTCATATCGTTGAAACTGTGCAGTCAAATGCGAGAGTAGTGTAGCAAAGATCAGCCCTCTAACTTGGAATGGGTATACGCGACCTCGCCTCAATTTCGAGCAATTCATCGATGTCAACCCCTAGCTATAAGAAACAGACTGTTCGAACTGCAACTGCAACAAAGTCAGGCTAACATCCAACATTGAAACTAAATGCGACCACCAAATGGTATCTTAGGAATCCGCAACCGATTATGGGGCTCAGTTCCCAAGGTAACCACCGACACACTTCTCTATTCCGTCAAAGACACCGAGACCATCTCAATTCAAAAGCAAAAGCAAATGACAGATCTGAGAACACAATGTTGCACGAATACTGAAAATCTGTGAAGATTCTCGTATATCGATAACAGAGAGAGAATAACCACGGCGCCTTAAGACGGATTGAAGTGTTCAAATTTTAGCAATCTTACGAGTACGAGTAATAGAATAAATCTTAACCTCAGTCAACCCGGAGCTTTCATCCGTGCATAACGTCTCTACCTCGCATTCGTAATCGAATTAACTATTAACATTACCAAACGCGATCGATCACCTAATTCCGAGGACAATCGACTGTCCTCGGGCAAAAAGATTCGTGTTAGTATGTCCGGTAAAAACATTCATAGGAAGGAATCTAGATTTAACTACTGGAGTCCCCTTCAGTGTCAACCGGACGATGATAAAGACAGTGAAAATATGGACGAAATTGTTTCGCCAGTGAAAAAGAAGGTGTATGTTCCACCCATAAAATTGATTCAAAAGTCGAGTGAATATGTGCACCAATTAATGCAATCACTTAAAATAAGTGACTATTTTATCAAAAAAATTTCAATCGGAATAAAGATAGTCTGCGAATCAATCGAATCGTACACGAGTGTGCTCGGTAAGCTAAAAGACAATGATTGTCAATTTTTTTCACACGACCTTCAAAGTGCAAAAGCATTTAAAGTTGTTCTCTACGGCATGAATGACGTTGATGTTGCTGTACTTAAAAGTGAACTAATTGAAATCGGTTTAAAGTGCATCGGCATAAAAAAAGTAACAAAAAAGTACGAACTAAACAAAGCTATGTACACGGACTATATCTATTTGATATCTCTTGAAACTGGTTCAATTGCTCTAGGAGATCTGCGAAAAAACTATCGTTCCATCTTTCATACGCAAGTAAATTGGAGTTTTCACCGAAAACTTAAAGGCAGAGTAACTCAATGTCGCAACTGTCAAATGTTCGGCCATGGTGAGCGTAATTGCCGCGTAAAAACATATTGTGCGATCTGCGCTGGTTCCCATATGACTTCCAGTTGTAATAATTCTTCTCAATATAAATGTGCCAACTGCAATGAGAGCCACAAAGCTACCGATATTGCATGCATCAGCCGTTCCAAGTACTTGGAAATGAAAGAGAACGTAAAACGAAAGAGGAATCCTAATTCTCGCGCAGCTTCTTCAAATCCAAATCCTGTCCCCACTGCTGACAAACGAGTTTCGTTTGCTTCTATGACGGATTTTCCCCCGCTTCCACTACGTCCTAATGCTGTACCGACTATGCTGAGTAACACTACACGCACAACTACACAACCATCAAACGCCTGGGTAAGCCAGACTGAAACAAGTTCGGTTGTAACTAACACCAACGAGATGAAACCAGGTAGCAATTCCACACTTTTCACTATTGAAGAGCTAAATTCATTAGCTATGGAAATGATAACAAAATTATCTGTATGTAGAACAAAAGTTGAACAATTTGAAGTTATCACACATTTAGCTACTAAGTTTTTGTCTCTTAATTGTAAATAATATGGTAGATAGTAATATAAAAATAATAACATGGAATGCTAGAAGTATACGCAGCAAAAAGATTGAATTCCTAAACTTTTTAAACAATAACAATATTGATATAGCTCTAGTAACTGAAACTTGGCTTAAGCATGATGATAATCTGTCCACCTTTGAATTTAAGTGCTATCGAGTAGATAGAATCGATAGAAGGGGTGGAGGTGTTGCAATACTTATACGAAGAACAATTCAACATTCGCTCTTACCAATTATTCAAACACGCCTAGTAGAAAATGTGGCATAGAGGTAGAACTAGAAAATCATCAAACAATTAAAATCTACTGTGTCTATTTCGCTGGTGCTCGTAAGTCTGTCGAAAATAAACATTTGTTTAAAAACGATTTAAGGAACCTGGTAATTTTCTGGTAGAAGGTGATCTCAATAGTAGACACAAGGAATGGGGCTGTACAAGAGCCAATGTTTGGGGGAATTTACTCTCGGACCTTACTGAATCACTTCCAATCTCAATTTTGTATCCTCTATGTCCTACATACTCGTATGTTCCAGCTGGTTCTCCCGGCCGTCCGGGAGATATTCTTCTGTCCTTGATATTTTTATTTCAAATAGTCCTAGTTTTATTACGCAACCAATATCATTAAATGAGCTATGCTCTGACCACAATCCAGTCTTGTGCAAACTTCTTTGTTCAGGCAAGGCAAACGTACAGTACTTCCAAGACCTAAAAAATGCAAATTGGAAACGATACCGTCCAATTATTAGAAGAAGAGTTCAAGAAAACTTTGCGAACGTAGAAGATATACTCGTATCTACTAAAGAAGAAGTAGATGCTACTCGTATTGTAACTGACTTCAATGATTTAATCCTTGAAGCCGTAGCTGACTCTATACCAAAAGTTAAAATAAATAAATTTTACAAAAAGCTTTCCCCTCATTTAGTTAAATTAATTAAACTGAGAAATATGCAAAGAAGAAATTGGCAAAGATATCGGCAGATGTTTTATCGAGATAATGTGCAGCACCTAAACCAGTTGATCTCAAAACATTTAGCTCAACAACGCCACGAGGAATGGAATAAAAAACTTGATTCTCTAGATAAGAACGCTAAACCATTTTGGAATGTAGTTAGAATAATTAAAAATAAAAACAAACAACTACCTGGACTTCAAAATGGATCTAATTTCTATTACACAGATGATGAAAAAGCAGACGCCCTTGCGATTACTTTTTTAATAAATCACTGTGTTTCAGCAAGCCTAGGGGATCCAGCAACAAATGCATTGGTTAGTGAAACAATCCAGGATTTCAACACCCTAATTCCTGTCACCCCTTTAAATGCACTTCTTACAGAAGACAACGTAAAATTTTATGTCGATAATTTAAATATAAGAAAGTCTGGCGGGTTTGATCTTATTAAAAATTTGTATCTCAAGAATTTGCCCAAAGTTGGAGTGAAATTTTTAACAGACATTCTACTCGTAAATGCATGTCTGAAAATTCAATACTTCCCCAATACTTGGAAAATAGCCAAGGTGGTTCCAATTCTGAAAGCTGGAAAACCCCCTGTGAGCCTCGAAAATTATAGGCCGATAAGTTTGCTTAGCAGTGTAAGTAAAATATATGAAAAAATTCTCAAAGAGAAAATATCAAATATAGTTACAGAATGTAAAATATATCCTGACGTGCAATTCGGTTTTAGACCTCAGCATAATACCTCCCACCAGGCTCTTCGAATTTGTAATTTTGTCAAAAAAAACCGCCGAGAAGGAAAATCAACCGGGATGATGCTTTTGGACATCGAAAAAGCATTCGATTCCGTTTGGCATGATGGTCTTTTATATAAAATGATTATGTACAACTTTCCTCCGTTTCTGTGTAAGATAGTTCAAAGTTTCTTGTCAGGTCGTTCTTTTCAACTCCAAATAAATGGTAGCGTCTCAAGTCTGATATGTTTCGAGTCAGGTGTTCCCCAAGGTTCTGTTCTTGGTCCAATTTTGTACAATTTGTTTACGTCTGATTTTCCCAATTTGACCGATTGTGAAGTTGCAATGTTTGCAGATGATACTGCATTACTCTCATCAGACGAATTTGCTCTCACTATTGAGACAAATCTTCGCAATGCGATGGTAGTAATAGAACACTATTACAATATGTGGAAAATTAAGCTGAACGGTGAAAAAATGCAAGCTATCTTTTTTACCCGAAAAAGAAAACCTTGTAAAATACTTAGGTATATATCTTGACAGCAAACTTACATTTCATGAGCATATTTCGAGAACCCTACAAAAGGTCAATATAGCAATAAGGATATTATATCCTTTTATAAACAGAAAATCAGCTCTGTCTAAGGAAAACAAAGTGATCATACACAAAGTAATTTTCCAATCGATACTTCTTTATGGGTCTCCGGTTTGGGGAAGTTGTGCGCAGTGCCACATTAAAAAGCTGCAAGTGGCACAAAATAAGATACTCAAGATGATGCTTAACCTCCCATGGCACCATTCTACTTCAAAGCTATATAGAAGAGCGAATGTTGAATTGTTATCGGAAAGAATTAAAAAGCTTACGTGCAATTTTAAAAACAAAAGTGCTTACGCTAAAAATCAGCTACTTAAAGACCTATTGTAGTTTATACATATATCTAGTCATATAGCCAGTTTATATGTTGTTTACATGTATATTTATATTTATTTATTTATTGTACATATATAAAGTACATATATTTTTGTAATTACCTTATTAATTCATTCTTTATGTTATTTATTTATTTATTTTTGTTTGTTTAATTTATTTATTTATTTACTATTTACTCATTTGTAGAGTCAATATTTATTATTGTTAACATATTTTTATTTTTATTTACTTATGTACCTGTATACTTATCTATTTATTTATTTACTATTATTATAATTATTTATTTATTTATTTATTTATTTATTTATTATTATTATTTTTTTTTTTTTTTGTACTTAGATTGGAGGTTTTTATCGTATTTTCCTCCAAATTTAATTTAATTTAATTTAATTTAATTTAATTTAACTTTACAAAACAAAAAAAGAACAATGTTTTAGCAGAAAGATATAAGCAATATCATATCTCTGTAATGTAAAATGTGTGGTAACTATCCTTTGTAAAAATTTGTATACGAAATAAAGATCTATCTATCTATAAATCTTAACCATGACCCGGCCCATTACCCTGTACAACATAGAGAGAAAGGCACTCTTTTAACTCCTCATCGCTAAGAAGCAGAAAACTCTGGTTCATTAAGGAATTCAGCCTGAAGACGAAGATGGTTCCTAGATGATATCATATATGAATCATTTCAAGAGGTGGAGGAGGACCATAATATCCAACCATATGAACGCCAGCGCAAAGTTCCTGCAGGAAGAACAAAGAGGTAACGAAATATCTCTAAAAATGCCCCAATCTTCGTCAAGAGCGATGGCAGTAATTTCTCTCCAAAAAGTACAATGGCTTTCGGAAATTGTTTAATTCAAAATCTGTGTTCTCACAGCCCTAGATAGGGTCAAAACGCACACTTAGTAAGCTCTTGATTTCGAGCAGACCGGTTTCCGCTCTGCATTTTACTGCGTCGGCCCTATTGATACCTCAGGAATAGGTGTGCAATTCCTTTACAACCTGCGATAACGTAAATCTTAAGTTCGTATGTGCAGAACAGGCATTTCTGGGAAGATCGTCGCTAGAATTAATGAGACATACGGTTGTCTAAAGTGTTGCAATCAATACAACAGGTACCCGTCAGATAGGTTCAAAACAAAGTGCGACCTGGTTGCATTTTATTAGCTCTTTTCTTATGATGAAAGGCGATGTTATGTGCACTGCACTTTGAAAACGAACAATAAAAACCCAATGGACTTTGAGGTCTTACCTAAAACGTCTGATCTGATGCGCCTGCTCTGGCATAGGAGAGTAGATCAAAAACGTAAACGCTGAAACAAGTAGGCGCAGCTAAAAGCAGATTAATGCACAACAGAACCTTAACCTCGCAAGTTCTTTATATTTTTTCTCATCTTCTCGTCTCTTTTAATTGACACCAAGCTGACACATGGATATAGTGGGAGACAACCGCCGAACTGAAACGATACGCTGCACTTAGGAAGAGGTTGGGAGGTTATAAATACCACAAGAATCGCGGAAAAGGAATTTGCAAAGTTTGACTCATATTAAGCAAACGCTCTGGGGTGGCGTCATTTACTAAGTTGTTTAGCAAAAGCGAGGTGGCCCGTTACGTTATCATGCAGAGTCATGCTGTATGCAGATACGTTCACACAAAAACCAACTGTCAACACAATCCCTAATCGAGGACTCGGCAATCCCATTCTAACATGAGACCCAAAGAAAACTCAGTGAGTTCAGTCTTCAGACAGCGTTCAGCGTTCCCCCTTCTCAGATATACATATTATTACTAACGGAGATGCTTAATTATACTTTAATTATTAGAAGAGGAATAGATGTGCGAATGTGAAACCCAGCAGCGGCACGAATGAGAAGAGACCACGTTTTCTAATGACAACTTTGACAGTCATGAGATTTGATAACTGATGAGTTGACTGCGTTTCCGGTAGTACGTTGTCATACATATCACCTCCTTCCTACTTATTTTGAATCATGACCGAAGCGCACGCTTACGAGGTCTTTGAGATCGTCGTGGAGCATTCGCCTGCTGTTCAGAAGGTGGCGTAGATATGGTTATGGAACAGTATATCTCGGTTTCATCTGGTTCTGATGGCGTTTCCAGATACCGCGATTGGTATGAATTCGATACATTCTCCTTCCCATATGCAATAACACTATCCCATGTAACTAGCGATGGCCTCTGGAGTAATTACGGGCGAAAACTGCTTCATTTACTGTGACATAGTTGGATAATTTTTCAGAAATGTGCCTATCCGGAACCATATGTGAAAGGATTGTGCGGTTCTGCCTGCCGTGAAGGATTTCTGCAGCTGACTTCCCAGTTTGAGGATTTGGCTTTGTGCGTTAGGTTTGCGGGCATCTTAATAATGGTATGTCGGTGTGTTTTTCCTCCTCGATTGTTTTCTTTAGATTGACCTTGAACGTGCGAACAAAACATTCTGCTTCACCGTTTGATGCTGGATGGAAATGGGCTGTTTTGAGTGATTGAATTCCATTTTGACAGCAAAAGTTGACAAATTCGGTGCTGGTGAATTGCGGTGCCATTGTCGCTCACAATGGCTTCTGGAATACCTTCTGCTTGTTTGCTGCATTTGTAAAATGAATGGAAATTTTGATAAAGCAGCAATGCATACCAACCACATTTTCCCCAAGAATGGTCCGGGAAAATCCAAGTGAACACGCTGCCAAGGCTTATCTGGATCGGGACACGAACTAAATTCTTGCGGAGGTGCGGGGCTATTACGCTGGTAAATTTGTCTTGATGTCGGTGTCTATTTGCGGCCGCCAACAATGTCTTCGGGCAAGTTGATTAAATTTTAATTTTGGTGGGAGCTACCGCCCCCATTTATTATGCTTAATACAAGCTTAAAAACTAAGACTTAAACTAATACTAGGGCTTAAAGCTAAGGATGGTGAAGGAGATCGAATTTGAGGGAAAGTGTGCTGCGATTAAAATCGAAAACGGAAAGGTTGGAGTTTACCTTATGCAGCATACGGGAGATTGGTTCGTTAGAGCCATATGTGGTGCGGTGGATAGGTAGATAAAAGAGACGGGTGGAACGTAGATTACGAGGGTTAGTGTTAAAGAAAATGGAGTTGCAAAAAGGCATGCAATCGACGGAGCCTGAGAGGAGTCGGTGAATGAACAAAATGTCTGCTGCGTCCCTTCGTTCCTCAAGGGTATTCAGGTTAATGAGTTTGAGACGGTCTCGATAGGGAGGTAAGATTAGAGGATCGTTCCAAGGTAGACCTCGAAGAGCAAAGCGAAGAAAACGACGCTGGATCCTCTCAATACGAGATACATGAACTCGTTGAAAGGGACACCACGCTTGGCTAGCGTACTCGAGAAGGGGGCGAACGTAAGTGATGTATAGTGATCTAGTCACGTACGGGTTGCAGAATTCTTTGGACCATCTTTTAACGAAGCCGAGTGATGAGTTTGCTTTAGAAATTATCTCATCAATATGCGAGCGGAAATTAAGCTGCCTGTCGCATAATATACCAAGGTCGCGGATAGATTCAACAAGGGGTATAGGTTGGCCGTCGAGATGGTAAATTCGTTGAGGAGACTTCTTGCACTTACGTGAGAAAGTAATCGATTGACATTTGCAGACATTGAGTTCTAAGCAGTTCTTGATGCACCAGGTGGAAAAACTATTTAGATCTATTTGAAGGAGGGTGGAGTCTTTTTGTGAGGAAATGGGTTTAAAAAATTTGGTATCGTCAGCATAGAGAGAAAGTGTTGAGCGTTGAATGAGCCTTTGAAGGTCGTTAATAGTTAGGATGAAGAGGAGTGGACCTAGGTGACTACCTTGAGGAACACCTGAAGTGGCCACGAAAGTGGCCGATAGGAAAGATCTGAAACGAACACTATAAAAACGATTATTCGGGTAAAGAGATATCCATTTAAGCAAAATGGGTTCAAAGCCCAGGACGGACAATTTGAACAGGATTAGTTTATGAGATATCTTGTCAAAAGCTTTACTGAAATCAGTTGTTATAACGTCAACTTCTTTACCATTTTCTAAAGCTGAGAGAACAGAGGACACGAATTCTACGAGGTTAGTGGTAGTTGATCTACCCTTCAGAAAGCCGTGTTGATTGGGGGAAATAAAAGATTTACACTGGAAGCTTAAGGCTTCATGCAAAATACTTTCGAGGAGTTTGGGTATATGGGAAAGTTTAGCTATAGTGACTTCGCTCTTTAATCCCTTTTTCTGTATGGGTGTTATGAAAGAGGACTTCCATATCTGTGGAAATTCACCTTGAGAGAGCGATAATCGGAAGAGATTAGCAAGGAGGCGTGAAAGAGTTGAGGAACACTTTTTAAGAAATATGGATGGAAGGCCATCTGGGCCGGGTAAGTATTCATCATTAAGTTGTTGTAATTTGTTTTCTATTACTGTATGATCAAAGCTATGAGAAATAGTAGGGCCAATAGGGAAGGTAAGTAGGTATTTGAAATAAGAGGGATCCGGTACGAAGGAATTATCGGCAAAAGATTGCTTAAAAAAAGTAGCAAAAAAGTTAGCTATGGTATGCGGATCAGTTGATGATATATTTTCGTATGAGAGGGATGGAGGAAAACCGTCGGATTTTTTTTTGTAATTAACGAATTGGTAGAAAGACTTAGGATCATTTATAAGCCTTGATTGCGCACTATCAAGGTATCGCTGATAGAGAAACTTATAGAGCTGGGCGAATTGAAGGTATGACCCGAGATAGTTTGAATAGTCAACAAAGGAGTTGGACCGGAGGAAAACTGTCCATAATTTGTTTCTTTTGTTACGTAAAGAGCGAAGTTTACGATTATACTACGGGGGGCTCGTAGAAGAAGTTCTATTACGCGAAAAGGGGACATAGAGAGAAATAGAATTAAGTAATTCTCTGTAGAAAATAGAGAGAGCACTTTTTAGGGGCATATCGGCGAAATCAAAAGAACACTTACTAAGATATGCGTTAATTTTGCGGAAATTCGCTTTATGAAAGTCGTAAGAAGTGCTAGCTGCAGATGGGGTGGGGCGGAAAGGAGAGTGGTGGAAAAGAGAAAGAAGAAGTGGTGGGTGAAAGTTATCAATGGTCGATAGTGAAAGGGGACAGAGCGAGACAGAGGAGTTTATGGGGTCAGTGGTGAAAATGAGGTCTAATTGCCTTCCCATATAGTTGGAGACTCCACTAACTTGGCATAAGCTAGAGTCTGTGAGCTCATCCAAGAAGAGACATTCTTTACTCGAGATAGGGTAAGCGATAAAAAAAGATTTATAATCTGATTGAGTCCAGTGCAGCTGAGGTAGATTGAAATCGCCAAATACGATGATATCATCGAGAGGATCAGATAAGTTAATTATTTGATCAATTGCATCGATAGCGAGTTGGTAGCATTCGATTGGTTGGACCGGTGGAATGTAAAAACGCATAATGTACAGGGACCTGCAGGGGAGTGTTATCTTTAATACAATGTCCTTGATGAAGTAATTGTAAGGTGCTCTCCTGCAATGATTTCGGTAATACTACCCTTGTATGTCCGGCTTCTAAGAGTATTATCCCTCTGTATTGCGTTAGTGAGGCTTTACGACTGAAGTACGGCTGTAGGCTCTTTTCGCCTGATGGTAACCGCATAGGCCAGCTCTTGGTTACATAGGACATTCGTTTTTCGTAATACAGTGTCTAATTTCGTGACTGCAGTTTGGCTTTTATTGGAAATTCGTCGATTCGATCGTTGTGATAACTCGATATTTCAAAGCAAGGTACTACGTGTTCATCGAGACTTACATCGGGGCCAATAGGAAGTCTGGATAGAGCGTCCACTTTGGTATGCTTTTTCGTAGGCCGATAACGAATTTCGTATGAATAGCTCATCAGTGTTATGGCCCAACGAATCCTCCTCAATTTGAGAATAGTTAAGTTGATGCTCGTTTAACGTTTTCGAAGCGAATGCACTGGGTTGCTTCGGACCCATCTATCATGATGTGCGACAAAATAGCTCCAATTCCATGCCACGAAGCACCAGCTGCATGGACAAGCTGTAGTTCCGGGCTATAATTAGCGAGGCGTGCTGCATGGAAAATTGGCTGCTTAAGTGCATTAAATGCGTATTCTTGGTCTGCTTTCCAAGTAAATGGACGCCTTTTCTGCGCAAGCCATTCAATGGAGCTGCAATTTACGAAAAATTATTAAAGTATTTATTATAATTGTTTACCTTTCGCATGAAGGTCTCCAGCTCCTTTAGTTTACATGGTCTGGGCAACTTATCGATGGCTGCTAATCCCGAATCCGATGGTCGTACTCCCTGGTGCTTGACCACATGGCCCAGATATTCTGCTTCTTGTTGGAAAAACTGACACTTACTCCGATTGATGAGTAAATCATTGTCCAGCAGCCGCTGTAAAACTGCTTCCAACTTAAGTAAATGTTTTTGATATGTATTTCCTGCAACAAGGATGTCGTCCAAATATATTAAGCAATCAATTCCATTGAAAATCATTTCCTGTGTTCGCTTTTAACCATTCGGTAGCGCTTGCAATACCGAATGGGAGGCATTGGAAAAGTCCAATAGGTGTGTTGACGACAGCAAGAGGTGTCGATTCTGCATCTAACTCTAATGGTAAGTATGCGTCGGACATATTGATTTTGCTAAAGAATCTCCTGTTCGCAAGCTTGTGAAAAAGTTCTCCTCTCACTCAACCGAGTGTGACTTTAAAATCCCCACATACTACATTCTTAGCTTGTTGTTACGCTTTGTAACTACTACAATAGGAGCTGCCCACTGGCTGAAGAGCACAGTCTTCCAAATTCCTGCATCTTCGAGACGCTTTGCTTCTGCCTGCATTGGTCTGGCTTTAAAAAACTTAGGTCTTGCGTTTGGTTTTAAGTAGAGGTGTACTTTATAGGAAGTACAACAGTGGTGTCGCGTGCTGTGTCTCTTAACAGGCAGGTTTCAACATACCTGTTTTGTGGTTACTGGTTGAGAAAGATACCTCGAAACCAATTTTCTAGCCCAACTGAGTCCGCAAATGTTGTCGGCGTCAGGTGTATTAGCCATCAGCATGGGGAGTATATGAGATGCACCATTAAATTTGACAGTCACCGTAGTTTCACCGCGAATTGGTATTGCGTTGGCACCAAACGCTTTCAAACTACAAGGAGGTGTATGATACTCGGGGCAATTAAGTTGTTGAAAACCAGGCAACTCTATCACTATTGCACTCGCTAGAGTGTCCAATAACGATACGGCTTCCTTTTATTGGCACCTAAGCAAATTGGGGCAATGTGGCCAATTTTTCCGCATTTGCGACAAGTTTCGCTTCCTTATTTACTTTAAGTGGCGCTACAGTCCGGAGTGGACCTGATCCTCAGTCAACAAGCTTCTCCAGCCAGCTCGATCCCAAGCTAGCGCCTCCAGTTTCGCACGCTAAGTTGGCTGAGGTCTCCTTCCACTTGCGTGCGCCACCTGAGTCTTGGCCTTCCTCTAGTGCCCTTTACCTCGGGAGCGGATTCGAAGACTTTTCGGACCTGATCGCTCTACATGACCTAGCCATCTCAGTCTTTGGATCTTCACTCTTCTGGTTAGGTCGATGTCGGTGTACAGTCAGTAGAGTTCATTGTTGTATCTCCTCCTCCATTCACCGTCAATGCAGACGGACCAAAGATCGCCCGAAGAATTTTTCTCTCGAAGCAACCAAGAACACCCTCATCCATTTTTGATAATGTCCATGCCTCTGCGCCATAGACCAGGACCGGGATTATTAAGGTCTTATAAAGGGTGACTCCTGTTGTCCGAGAGAGGGCTTTCCTACTCAATTGCCTTCTTAGCCCAAAGAAACAGCGGTTGGCAGGAGTTATTCTTCGCTTGATCTCAGCGCTAGTGTCGTTGTCTGTATCTATAGCGAAGCCTAGGTAGACAAGGTCCTTAACTACCTTAAAGACGTCGGTGTTGGTTGCCCTTTTTGCTTGACAGCATAAACGTGGTCTTACCTTCGTTGACCGCTAAACCCAATTTTGCCGCTTCCATCTCAATACTCGCGAAATCGAAACATCAATATCGTCGGCATAAGCGAGTAGTTGGACGGACTTTTGAAAGATAGTGCCACTTGTGTTTGCTCGTGAGTTTTGCACTATTCTTTCAAGTACGATGTTGAAAAAATCGCATGACAGCGCATCGCCTTGTCTAAATCCTTTCTGGACATCAAAGGTCTCGGTGAGATCTTTACCGACCTTGATGGAGCAGCGTGCATTCTTTATCGTCATCCAGCACAGACGGGCGAGTTTGACAGGGTTGCTGAAACTAGATATTGCTCTGTATAGCTCGTCTCTATAGATGCTGTCATACGCGGCCTTAAAGTCGATGAATAGGTGGTGTGTATCGACCTGAAGCTCATGGGTCCTCTCCAAGATCTGCCGTAGTGTGAATATTTGGTGGATGGTGCACTTTCTTGGTCTGAAGCCACACTGATATGGACCTATCAGGTTGTTGACGAACGGCTTCAGGCGTTCACACAATACAGTAGATAAGATCTTGTATGCGATGCTAAGGAGACTGATGCCTCTGTAATTGGTGCAGTTAAGAGGGTCTCCTTTCTTGAGAATCGG
Organism: Volucella bombylans; assembly: GCA_949129095.1. NCBI lineage: Eukaryota > Metazoa > Arthropoda > Insecta > Diptera > Syrphidae > Volucella > Volucella bombylans. Next base: position 182,802,301 of record OX422141.1, read on the forward strand.
ACAAACAATGCTGAGCTTCAATTCATCGTCCATACTTTCGTCCGACCATATTTTACAGAAGAGTTGGTGTATGCTCCTTACCGTGTCATCGGCAGTCAGGCTGGAGCAGCTTTGTTGGACTTAAGCTTTGATATAGCTATCTTCACTTCGTCCAGGTCGGGTGGACGGAACTGTTGGTCATCATCGTCCAGTTTGAAAGGTTGATTCTGCCTGACAGCGGTAGAAATGGTCTTTCCAAATCCTCAGCATCGATTGCGATTCTAACACGATGTTCCCTTGTTCATCTCTACTTGCTTCAGTTCGGGGTTTCTTTCCGTGGCATGTTATTTTTGCCTTTCGAACCTCATTCCTGGAGTAGCATCTCTCAATTTCCTCGATCGCGCACTTCTCATGCTCTTTCTTCTTCGTCATGAGCAGCTCTGGTCCTTCTATGCAGCGCCGCTTTATATTCATCTTGCTTAGCTGCATGCGTTTGCCGGCATTCATCATGGAACGAACTGGCGTTTTGGTAGTGTATCCAATGGTATTCGACGCTTGATGCTGGCGGTATTGGACCTCTTAAGTGATTAAGAGACACTCGATTGGAAAAGGACTTAGCGATCTCTTGCGATTGTAGCCGTCTGATGTCGAATTTCCTCACAGCATTAGTTTGGGATATCCGCAACCGTACCTTGGCTTCAACAAGGTAATGGTCCGATTCGATGTTTTCTCCTCGGAACGTACAGACATCCATAATACTGGAGGAGTATCTTGCGTCGATCGCAATGTGATCAATCTGGTTGACTGTTGATTGATCAGGAGTTCTCCAAGTCCCCTTGTGTATATCGAGATGTGGGAACTGCGTGCTAGCTACGACAATGTTTCGCCCCGCCGCAAAGTCGATTAGCCTGAATCCTTTATCGGAGGTGGTGTCGTGCAGGCTATATTTTCCAATCGTTCCACCAAAGATACCCTCTCTTCCTAGCTTTGCATTGAAATCACCGAGGACAATTTTAGGGCATTGCTCCTAGGTCTTGTTAAGAAGCTCATAGAAGGCATCCTTGGTGTCGTCATCTTTCTGCTCTGTGGGAGCATGTGCGCATATAAGGCTAATTTTGACGAATTTAACCTCGATCACATGCGGGAAGCTCAGGACTTCTTGTCTTAATCTGCCTCCGACAACAAATCCGCATCCAAATAAGCGCTGCTTTTGCCGTCGATAGCAATCGCCATAGTAGATGTCGCAATTTTTCATCCTCTTTTTGTCCGGCCCATCCCATCGCATTTCTTGGATGGCGGTTATGTCTACTTTGCAGTAGTCCAGGGCCTCCGCTAGTTGTTCGGCTGCACGTGGTCTAATAAGGGACCTAACATTCCACGTGCATATCCGAAGCTTATTGTCCTTTATTCGTTTGCGTGGGTTGTCAACAGTAGATCCGTCCATATCCGAGGCTGGTTGATGCTTCGTAACTTAATTTTTTTTTTTTTAAATGGCCGGGCAGATACCCTGGCGGCACAACCACCAACCTGGAGGACCAGCTCCATTTTTTGACCCCTAAGACGAGGGGTCGATTACACCGAAGCCAGTACCCTGTTCCGGGATGTGAGTGCTGCCGTTGGCCCATATAGGGCTCGGCCGCTACCATCTCTTTTCCAAGCCCCTAACTAAGTCTTGGAAATCCTTACCGCCCTGAGCTCCAAATATGTCGGAGTAGCCCGGCTATTACAAGTTGCGCTTACGCTGATGATGAACATTACACCCCGAGGAAGACTGCATTTTTGGTTTTGCTTGTATTCATTGTGCTTTTTCCCACGTCTTTTTGCGCTTATTTGATTGATTTCTATTTTCAACATCTCTTTTCTCATCGTTTGTAAAGATATGAATGGCTTAAATGGAGGAACATGCTGATTATTGTTGCTGCTTACTGTGGGTTGATTCCCTTTATCCACAAACTGTTTTCGTTGTGCCAAGATATTGTTCATAAAATCTTTTGCTGAAATTTTAGAAGTTTTGTGACTACATCCAAAATGTTAGGATCGGTCATTTTGGCGGAACAATATTTAAATATACCGGAAACGTTTGCTGGATTCACGTACGCGAATTTGTGGTTATTAACACGCACGCGGCTTCGCAATTCTAATAGCCAATCAAGTACTCGTATATGCAAATTAATTAAGATATACATATTATTACTAACTAAGATACTTAATTATACTTTAACTATTATTAGAAGTGGAATATATGTATGTGTGAATGTGAAACCCAGCATACATAATGTCTGGTTTGGGGGCTACAATTTCAGCAAAGAACTTTTGATTTCTGTAAGGCAAAAGACGACAAGTTGGGCACATAGTTTTCAAACTAACAGCACGTTCTTCACCAGAATTCTTCTTAAAAAATTTTGCTAAAATTCACACTTTCTCAGTTTGAGTGCCTTATTCGCCTGGAAAACAAAGTGTCACCAATGCTTAACTTCTTAGAATCCTAATTAACTGATTCAGACTAAGTGAGATCTCTTGTCACACATCGAACGATTCGATTTTATGTGTTCCTTGGCGCAAAGCGAAGGTACGAAGATGTCGAATTTAAGGAGAGAAATATTTGAAGTCCGTCTAGTATCCTTCAAGCAGTGAATAAATGAACAAGGACTCATATTTTTCATTTTAAAACTCTCAAACCTGTCACTAAGTATGAACTATGGCCATTGTCACCAACTGCGGAAATAATAGAAATGAAAATGAAAATGAAAAAGTCCAGCACCAGCATGTAGCTGCGGCACATCCAAGTGCACTTCGCATGACCAACTGGGGAATTGTGAATTCATTTTGCAGTGGTGCCGTTGCCATATACCTACCGCGTTTATCACTGTTACACGCGAGATACTCTCGTTTCCATCGAAAGGGAGAGTAAATGGCGCTCGATACACCACCAAACCAACACCATGCAAGCTCGTGCTCCATGCTCCCCTCAACGTGGGAATTTACATTGAATGACTGGTATTCCGTCTGTCCGACAACGACAACGACGGTCATGTGGTGGGTTTCACGTTTATTCATGCCAGTGCCATGGTAAGGTTCCGCTCTTGCATTCGGCACACAATCCACTTTTTTTTTTGCTACCACCTCTACCAAACCCAATGAGAGAAGATGCGAATCTCAAACTTGTATCTACTTGAATGAGTTTTTGGTGTTTTTTTTTTTTCGGCGACAACAATCCACTATCCAAGAAGGGATACATTAAAGATACAACGTTTCGAGGGTAAAGCTAGAGCAAGATGGAGGCACATCTTCAGCTTTTGGGCTTTTGGTGGTTGTCGGTTGCCTCTGTTGTGGGGAGGCCAAATTGTTGTCGGTTTTGTTTCTTCTTTTTTTTCTTTTTAACGTTTTACACTTTTTTGCTACTTTTTTTTGTGTTGTTTTGCATTTTTATGTTTATTTTCTGTTCATGGATTTTTTTTTTGTGTTGTTTTGTTGAATTGCATACACAACTACCCTGTATGAGGTTTTTTTTTATGTTTTTGTAAAGAGAAGCAACTACCACGACCAGGGCAACATGCAATTCGTTATGAGCCCGATACACGTCTTTTTTAAGCGCGAGTGCGGGGCTTGGGTTTATTTTCAAAATATAAATAGATGTTGACGGGTATCCGAACGATAGTGTGATTAGAAGACCTCATCAGTAGAGGCATAGTAACATTCATTAGTGTTTAAAAAACTTTAACTAACCGCGAAGGGATTAACCCCAGGATGAGATCCCTTACGTTAATGGTGGGTGAAAATTTTAATTTTTTTTTTAAAAAATATTTCTCCTTTTCAAAAATGTGAAGTGAACCTAGGACTAAAAACCGAAAGTCCTTTCGAAGTCGTTTTGATGGATTAATTTTGTGATCAAATTGATTGAAAAAAAAAATTACGATATAAGTGCACAATTTATCGAATCGAACGAAGAGAGTTGGTGGTCTGAAGGATATTCTGGACTACAAAGGATTAAGTAGGCCGACTCGGAATTTGAAAGAAAAAGAGATATCGGGCAATGAATAAGGAGTTTTAGTGAGGCACACAATTCATAAAAAAAAGGTTCTACGATTTCTTGCAATTTTTTGAGATCAGATAAAAGGTCGATCAAGTGTCGTAGTGTCCATCAATTTACTACCAAATCTCTTTTTTACTAAAAAAAAATATTGCACACCCCTTTTACAAAAATTGTACAGAAGTTGCTCCTCGAAAAGAGCTGATGAAAACTCTGCAGAGAATCAGATAAAAAAATTTCGAAAATGGTTATCGCCTATTTATTTCTGTTTTTATTTAATAATTTTGCAAATACTATAAAAGAAAATGATTTTTATAAATCAATTGCATAAAAATAAGAAAGCGGAAAATTTTAAATTTGATTTAAAAATCAAAGAGTCACCAATGGCGCAATTTTTAAGCTTAGAGCTTCGACAGAATTATGAGCAAAACTTGTCAAATAAGTACTAAGTATTGTATAATTTGAAAAAACAAGTCTCTTTGTGAATAAGATCGTGCAAAGGTGCAATACACACTACAACTGCTCTTATAAGCTCCTGTAACGAATTTTCGCCATCAACTTTCCCGAATATTTTCGTTAGTCCTACGTGGTGTAACTCGAATTTAAGGGCATTTCAGATGCTTTCATTTTTCTGCATATTTTGGTTTAATTATCTCCTTCTGCAGACATTGGTGCTACCACACTATTGAAGGTGCAACCGAATACAAAAATATTTTAAGGACCAAATCAAACACGGTCCTATATTGACTATGGTTTTCAATTTGGAAATTCTTGGGTTTCTTATCAGGAGTGAACTTGCCTTGCCCCTGAAAAGAAAACTGGGAATTTATGCGATCTTAGAGACCAATAAGTGTTGAGTTACTTCGACTAGATGTTTTCTAAATGGTTTCGTCGTGCTCAACTTCATTTCGAAAGAAATAAAATTTCTTAGAGCCCCCAGGCAATTCTTCGAAAACCTGAGGATCACAACTCTGCAAATACTTTGGAGCTCAAATCGTCAAGCACTGATTGGACCTAGTCGTCTAAATGGAAGGATCGAACCCGGTCAGAGTGTATCCCTAGATTTTGTTTTTATTATGTTCAACCACAATCCTGTGAATATATAGATGTAGGTGCTAACAAGACTAACAGATTCTTATTTATGGGGGTCTATGCAAGTGTTTGAATTTTTCAACAAAAGAATTCCAAAATTACTTCTTAAGTTCAACAAACACAAGTGATAAAACGGTACACTAATTTCGTTTTCAAAAATTGTGAAAAGTGATATTATCTTGGCAAGGCAAGGTTTTCAGGAGAGCATATTACATTTCGACAGAGTTCGGATTTCTACTAAATTCTATCCACCTAGTTCAAGTCTGGAACTCATACTCAGAAATACTCAAATTTGTAGGCATTCTCGGCCGGAGCCTCGATCACCAAAGTTGAATATATTTCGGTCATTCAGGCCAATAAATCACTTAAATACCGAAAGTATATTTGCGATCCCATTTTCTACCAATTTCCCTACATGGGCATTACAATGGGTCTACTTATACCTGTTCGGTGCATGTTCTCTGTATTCACTCCTTTCTGAGATAATTTAAGATCCCTCAATTGGGCGTGGCTGCGATACAGCGAAAGTGAACTGGCATGGCCTACATTCAACTCCCAAATGTCTCTCAGCCTGAGGGCAGAGTTAATTGCAGTCCGCATGCTGAACAAGTCTATATTTAGCAAGTTGAGCAAAGTTTGGAGACACAAACCTTGCCTTAACTTTTACAATAAATTTACAATTGCTTGACTATTGCAATCCCGACCCCTTATTAATCAAAAATACAAAATAGCCATTGACTGGCTGATTGAATGTGATATTGGCTGTATCGCCTCTGAACGGACTACATAAGTAATCCTTTTCGGGCCTTGCCTGGACAGCTTTCGTTGTCCATGATTTGTTGACTTGTTTACTTCAAAACTACATTTCTACTGTGGCACGTCTCTTTGGTCTAGCTTCTCCAGTTCCTTTCTTTCTTTCGGCGATCCAATGTTCCTCCTGATTCATTTGGATATTCACTTAGAATACTAAGGGCCTTTAGTCTGTCTGCAGTTATCCAGTCTATGGGAGGCTTTTTTTCTTAGAAATTAGAAATTAGAATCATCATCTCACCAAACCCAACACGACACCTAGTTATCTACAAAATTCAGAAACCTTTTCCCAATTCCTGGCATTACTACATATATATTTGTTGTTATTTATGAACATACTCAGGATGATATGTACAATTAATATACAAAATTATCGGAATACAGGACCAGGACCGGAAAAGAATAAAATTAATTTAAAATTAAAAGTATAGGTTCCACTTCGTTTCCTTGTGGTACTCCGACTCAATTCTTCGATTCAACTGTATCTCCGTATGCATATGTTTCATTGTCGTTTCGTTACATTTGCTTGAGCTAAAATACTGTAGTTTAGCCTAAACTTTTCTACCTTTTTTGAGGTTGCTTTAGGAATTTGAGAGAGGTAACGACAAGTTCGAAAAATGTTGTCCCACCCGCTCAGCATAAGCTCATCATCCTGTCATGAACATTGTTTATGAAAAGAATTCTTCATACTTACTCGTACATACTTCCTCATTTCAGTGGCTCTGGTGTACAGGATGAGCCCCAACCAACGATTTCTTCTATTTGCACCCATTATATATATACCTTCTGATGCTTCATAACTCTTCTAAGAACTTCAGGATTTTTCGGATCGAAGAGTGGCTTTTTCTTCCCTTTACACATTCCGGACTTGTTCGTTGTGAAATTCTAATTGTCTTGGCCAGGTTCAGATGCCGTACAAATGTAGAAATCGTTGTAACATTTAACTAAGTAGTAACCATTATAGTGGCTCACCACATACTCGTATGTTAAAATTCAACACTTATTACTACAATAGAATATATCGATACTAGCCGTACTCGTCTAACTGTTAATTTCCATTCAAAATTCCAATCACTTTCCAATCAACTCAACTTATTCGATTTGTTTTTTGTTTTTTGTATTTCCAGTTATTCGGAGCCGTCTGCGCTCTGTTAATCTCGACAGCATTTGCCCACCCGCCCGAAGGAGTTTGGAAGAAGAAACTCGTCTGGAAAGAAGATTGGGTACAAATCTGGAAAACCGTCAAAAAAGAAGCATGGGAAACTAAATGGAAGAAAATCCAAGTACCCATCTGGAAGGAAGTTCAAGTGCCCATCTGGAAGGATGTCCAAGTACCCGATTGGAAGATCGTCAAAAAACCACACATCGAAGAGCGTGAAGTGCCCGCATGGAAAGAAGAAAAAGTACCCGAATGGAAGAGAATAACCAAACCAATTTGGAAGGAAATTAAAGTTCCAATCTGGAAGGAAATTCAAGTGCCCGAATGGAAACAAATGTTTGTCCCTGAATGGGTGAAAATGGGAATTCCCGGTGAGAAATTCCTTGGCAAAGACCACGAAGGTTGGGAATACACTAGTCACGATCTATGGCGTAAGAAATTGATTTGGAAGCCAGTGTGGAAGAAAGTCTGGCGTACAGAGAAGAAACAAGAATGGGTTCCAGATAAGAAACTCGAATGGAAAGAAGAATGGATTCAAGTATGGAAGCCGGTAAAGAAACAAATCTGGATTAAGGAGAAACGTGAAACATGGGTCGAGGAAAAAGTACAAATTTGGCGTACGGAGAAGAAACAAGCCTGGGCTACAGAGAAGAAACAAGCTTGGAAGGATGAATGGAAATCAATTCAAGTACCTGTGTGGAAGGAAATTAAAGTGCCCGCCTGGAAGAAGGTGTGGAAACCAGTATGGGAAAAGGTTTGGGTACCAATTAGTCATGGATGGGACTAAGGAAGAATATAGAGAAAAGCTTAGACTTGTAGATAAGTGCAAATCATGTACCATGACTGTCTTCATGCTGTAAATACTCCAACTATCGTTAACTTTTTCTAATTTCATTCAGATGTACCATATTTTAATTTTGTTTGTTTGTGTATATAGTCAGGGTCATCTAGCGGGTGGCGCAAATTACTTAAACATTCGTGATTCCAAAAAAAAAAAACTTAAAACAAATCACTGCTCTCGAGAGAACGCTGTTAGGAATGTTTTTTTAGTATTAAGTGTAACGAAAACTATTGTTTTATTTTTTTTGTAAATAAACGAAACTTTTTATCAAAAACTTAAAACAGTTCTCATTTTATTTACGGGAAAAATGGGGCTCAAAACAGAGCAAAAGTTGAAGAATCTGAGGTGAGTATTCAGTCAAGGCAAATACTCCACCGCCAACTTATGACATCAGCATTAACCTATCGTGTCAGGTCGTGAAATAAACTCCCACTGAAACTAACCACCATTTACTCGTACCAACACGACAGAGAACTTCACTTTCCCTTCCGACCACAGATATTTTTTCCTATCATTTCCATTTCCATCTCCATAATCACCATCCTTTTTGGACACTCCATTTAGGCATACCTAAATCCCACGGAAGTGATTGCAATTCAAGCTATCCGATTCACGATCACTACGTATTGCCACATTCCCCTCGGAACAGGAGTTACTTACTTCTCTTTCATCTCTTCCACACCACATGAACGTTTACAATTTGAAAACCTCAAAAATCGCATTCAGACAGAAATTTAAACACAGTTATTTAAACCTGTGCACATCACTAGCCAGCCACAACCAAGGCCGGTTTGGTTAGAAAGACTTGTCCATGCAGAGATGAACTCTTGTGCATTGCTGTTACGTGAATTCTTCATTATGATGCGGCATCTTGAGGCATCATTGTTACGACAATTCCGGTTTAATAGCAATGGAAAGTGCATTAATGAGTTAGATATGCAATACACCCTCCATTTCTCAATATTCACATATTCCATCCCATGTAAGGCATGTCGAGTTGTTTAACAATTTCAATGTTCAAGTTAAGGCCCTACAATTACAACATTACCATTGCCATTTGGTGATTAAGTGAGGTGTGATAACTCAACTGTCCGTTCTTTGTGCCTAGCTTACCATCTGAAACGAATGGTAATCTTAATTGATCTTCAGCCAGAGGGGCATGAAACCAAGTTGCCCAATTCAATAACAGTAGCACAAAGGAGGACTTGGCAGACCTCAAATTGAAACCGTTTACTCCACATCTCTGGTGCAATATTGTTACAGTTTTAATAGCGATTTCTTTAGTATTTTTCGTTTCTTTTTCTTCACCTGAAAACCATACAATGAGTGCGCGATCTCTTGTGCAGCAACGACGTTATATAGACTCAGTCCCCTCATCAGCATAATAGAGTTGGTATGACGAGTACCCTGTCAGGCCATCCTTCAGGCTTTATTTATTGCATGCGATCATCCTTTAGGTAATCTCCTCTCATTCTAGGAGGTCAGATATAATTTATTAAATTGCATCACTCGCCTTGATGGCGGATAAAAAAGAAATCCCAAAACTCGGATGAACCAAAACAAAAGAGTTGAGCAACGAACTTAACACAAATACAATACGAGTATGTCTCGCTGGCAAATGACAAATTTTTTCACTATCTCATCATGATCATCGTCATTGTGGGCGATGAAAATCACCTTTGGCCTAGAAAACGCTCGCTAATATTTTGGCTAAACATTTAATTCATGATTTATGGCAGAAAAGTGCCTTTTACGAGACGATTATTGCGCGCAGTGTTATAGAAAGATGGCCAAAGTTGGACGACCACTTGATAATGGCACATCTCACTTCTGAGTGATTTTATGGTTTCAGTGCTTTGTAATTAATTACATAATTCAATTCGAGGGTGTTATGAGAATGCATGGTTGAATGTTTGAAATTTATTGCATTCCTCAGGTCGGGGTTGACCTATGGAATTGGAAAAAAAAGAAGGAAATAACGAAACACAAACAATTACGATGCATTAGAGTGTCGTTTTGATGTGTTCGGTCTTCCTGATATTGTGTACGTAAACACTGGTAGTTTTTAGTTAATTGCTAATAAAGTGGTGACACTTTGTTGGCAGTTTTTATTGAAATGCGTGTAAATTGTCAATGTTTGTTTAGATTTGTGCTGGACTTGTGTTTGCTGATCGTGAAGCAGGAGGTATTGCAAATATGGTAATCCAACTGAGACAGCTTTTAACGGATGCGGAGCTTCTTTGAAATTTGTGTACTTCACCTTTGTGGGCTAATTAGGCACACAACAACAAAAATAAAGGAATTGCGTCATATGGTAATTGATTTCTACTTGATTTCTAGTTGCTAATCTTTTTTTTTAAATAAGCACACTCGTATATGTGCGTTTGTCATTCGTCGTTAGCATGGTGTTATCGTTTCTTATGTTCGTAGTTATGTTGCATTAGTTTCATTCTCCTATTCTCCTTAGGCTTCGCCCTAAGTATTACATTACATCCACCTACGCCTGGTCCTCAGTTGTTTCAATAAAAAAAGTCTAAACATCTGGGATTCATGAGAACACGACACCTTTATGTAAGTTAAGTACGCCACGGAGGATTCGGAAAGTCTGTCGCCTTTCTCTACACAAGAGCGATGCACAGTAGGTCGTACTATAGTACAAATTAACCTTGTTTCTGAAAAGAGTGACATTTTAATGCGAACCACAAAGTAGGGTAAAAGATTGTCCAGCGTCCAAAATACCACTCTCTGTTGAGTTTCGGGAGTGTTCGAGTATCTCAGGGAGCTGCATAGCTATTGAACCCCTCAAACTCGGATCTCCAGGGACCAAGAAAAGTTCAGTGCCTACACCAAACAAATGACACATTTTCAAGCGCTCTTTAGGGCCAGTGGAGAGACACAATTGTAAGACTGATCAGATTTAAGAGAAGAAACATCTCCAATATCGCAAACATAATCATGTATGTAACACTGTACCAGTGTACCAGCGATTGAGTATATTTTTTATTTTTTTCTGTCAGAACAGAGCACTCAGCCTGCAGTTGATGAGAGGGAACGCACAGAGGTAGTGCTCCGCGGTGTTATCATCACTTTCACAGCAAACGTCGCACCACTTTGTATCACTTTTGCTCAGCGCATATACCATAAGTGCTTAGTAAAAGTCCAGTGCCAGTAACTAGGCTACAATTTCTCCTACTAAGGGTCAGCAGGAAGTCTCGTAGAGAAGTCGGGATACATTCGTTTGGTCAGCCGGCTACCTGGAGGGTCACTCCACATGCAGTTGTGCTCATGTGAAACCTAACTATCAATGGAAGCCCTAACCGCAGGCAGACCTAATGTGGGTTCGGGCCCTAAAAAACTCTCCGCTGAGCCTTGACCAGCAAGTTTATCGACAATTTCATTTCCTGTGACCCAATTGTGACCTAGGACCTAGACAAGACTCAGTGACTTTACTCTTTCGACTACGTTCAGTGAAGTCTTGCATCCTCGAATTAGATTGGAAGTTGTATGAGAGATTAGCAAGGCACCCTTCCACCGATTGTTCGCAATATAGTTCGTTGCTGACGCAAGTTTTCCTAATGAGGAAATCTAACGTTGTCGTGCTCCAACAATTCGCATGCGTCGCATCACAAATCGGTTTTAGACCATCCTTGAAGACCCGACTGCATTCGTTTCCTGTTTCAAATTCTCACTGAAACCAGTCTTGGGTACAGGGAAAATCGATTTCGTATTTTACCCACAATAGGAGTTCCGGTGTTATTGCATCAGACGGCATGTCCATAATACCAGGGTCATCGAAGCTTTAGAGCGCGTACCAAAGACCACTACTTTCTAAACGAAAGATGGCTTTGTGAGTGAATGATGAATATCAAGGGATGGAGATTCATCAATGCGTCTAGAGCGGAGCCAGGCATGTAAAGGAAAGCCCCCAATGACGTATTTTCGTGAGAGCTTATTCCACCAGACAACCGATGCATAGTATGTATTTGGCATAACCGTGTAGATCAAGAGGACCCTTCTTGGAGATAGGTTCCATATCTTTTGAGAGGATTGATTGAAATCATCCATCACGCCTAGGGCTACCTGCGCTTTAGAGCAGACAGTCGCTAGATACGATCCAATATACAGTGAAGCTTCATCATCTGCGTATGCTTGTGCATAGACGTCAGAACTATTAAGGACGTTGGGCAGTGACCATCATGCACTCTAGCAGTTTAGATAGAACGCCGCCTTGCGAGTAACCCCGCCATCATATGTTGGTGTCAGCAGTGTCCTATTCGCGAGTATTGCTTTCATTCACAAAACTAGTGGTTCGTCTGCGCCGTGTTGCCTGGTCGAGTTACACATGCCGTCAAAAGTTACGTTGTCGAAAGCACCCTCAATGTCGATGAAAATGCCCAGGGTGTATTCCTTCTCGTCTAGTGCACCTTCAAATCTGCCTACCCGATTCTGAAGCGCGCTCTCGCAAGATCCTCCACGTTTGTAGGCGTATTGCATCGTAGACAGAGATTTGTACACATGGATCTCTATCAATCTCCCATGCTCTTCAATATGAAGGAAGTCAGACCTCTAGGTCTGAAGCTCTTGGCGAGCATGATTACATGCTTTTTAAATTTTGCTATTAAGGCCCTTCTCACTGTTCGCCAGGGTTTCGGTGTGTATAACAATGCCAAGCTAGCAGTGAAGGTTCTCTTCAGAGTTACCAGGGCTGGTCTATACCATTTTGTAGTATAACTGGATATATGCCACCGGTGCCAGACGAATTGAAGTGATCAAAGGTAGCAACATCTTGTTTAATGGCCTCATCCGTCACCATAACCGATGAGATATACCAGCTATGGCGTTTTGTGTTATTCAGCTCACTCATATCTTCGTTAATAGGAGCAGATTGTGAGCTGGTTCTGATTAGGTTACCTGGGAAGTGATCCTCATGCATGAGACGGAGAGACTCTATTTTCGACTCAGTATAAATGCCATCAGATTTTCTGAGTACTTCCAACCTTTTGAAGACTTTAACTAGTGTGCTGATTTCACTGACAGTTTCGATCTTCTCGCAAAAGCCTTTATAAGATGCAGTCTTCCAAGTCCGAATAAGTTTCTCATATTCTTTTTATTCCGATTTGTAAAGATCCTGTCTTCAGTCTTAAAAGACCTGTTTACGAAGACGCTGCAGATCTGCGTGCCATCAAGGAACGGGCGATCTCCAGGATTGCTTTCTAGCTGGACATGACAGTTCAAAAAACTTGGTGAGCATACCGTTCAGGTTCTGTGCAGCTTCCTCTTGCTTTTATTTTGTCGTGAGCTTAGGTGGAGCTCCTCCTTAAATCGTGTCCAGTTAGTTTTCTGGGAATTCCCCCTCTTAAACAAGACCGGGACCTCCCATCCGATTCTGAATTCGATGTACCTATGGTCTGACATGGAGACCTCTGATAATACTTTACAGCCGATAATCACCTTAGCATAGCTGTTGGATAACGTTAAGTCGATTACTTGCTGTCTTACTGAGAGGCAACATTGTTGACAACCAGGACAGACGGTAGTACGAAATCCAGGATATGATTGCCTCTCACGTTGCATTTTCTACTGCCCCAAAAAGTATTCAGAGAATTAGTATCGCTGCAGGAGCAAAGAAAAATAGGGCTCTGTGGCGCGTTTCTTTTGCAACTCGCCTGCCTCGGCACACTTTAGGATATAAACCGTAGCGGTGACCACTTGACAAATCTTGACAAATTTATCAGTAAACTTCTTTGCTTCCAGGATTAGCTGGGCCATTGAACTCCAACATTGTCAACGACAGACTACTTGAATGTTGAGTGAATCTGGTCGTCAGCCCATAAACCAGTTAGCACGCTCTTTGGCTAACTCCTTCTAAGATTGCTAAGGTCGCTTTTATTTATGTGCGCCGCTTAAGGACCAAAAATTACTCGAAAAATCTCGTGATTTAAACGCCCAAGAATATCGTCATCCCCCTTCTTTGCCGTATATTCTTTTGCGCCGAACAGCACAACGAGGATGGTTGGGGTGTTACATGGGTCAAGGTCTTCTTACGCAATCAAACAATCACCTTCGGATGAAAAGACAAAATCACTTACCACCTCAAACTTACTTGAACTTGCCGCTTCTCTTGCAAATCTTGAAACCTATCAGTGACAGCTCGCTGCTTTCTGTCAAAATCACCAGTGTGTGCGAGCAAATAATAGTACAATAGTATCGCGAGTTTCGCACAATTTTCTCAAGCATGATGTTAAAGAAGTCACGTGACGGAACCACCTTGTTTAAACGCTTTTTTGACTTGAACTGTCTCATCTGGCCTTGAAGGAGCAGCGTCATTTTGCATAATCTCACGAGCTTGACAGGGATCGGCAAACGGCATGGTCTGCCTGTAAAAAAAAACTGTGATATATTCTACTGTGATTGCTACCGAGAAGACAACCAAAAGCTATTTGGATGCGGAATTGTAATTAGAGGCAGATTTAGGCAAGAAGCCCCAAGCATATGAACGAGCGCCTCGCGACATTCCGCATCAAGGTAGAATTCGCCAACATAAACTTAATATGCCTGAACGTCCCAACGGAGGACGACACAAAAGACTTTTTGACAAGACAAGCTCAATGTCATTAGCATGATTTAAAATAGTTCTAGGTTAGGTAAGGTAGCACAGTCGGTATATGAAGCCTACTCTCACAATTTGAATGTTCGAACATTCCGAAGGGCCAACATTGACCCTAACACTGCCACGAAGAGGTAATACTGTGAGGAAATTTGACATCGGAATCCTGTAATCGCAAGTGACTGACAGGGCCTTTGCTAATCAAGTGCCACCCGTTCGGCGTTCTGCGCCCACAGTATCTTTTCCCAAAACCCAATGGCGAAGGTGAGAGAAACAAAAAGCATATAGAGCGGCACTGCAAAGGTCTGATTCTCCCTTACCAGCAAAAAGAAAAATGAGCACTGACCTCTCAAAAGAAAGATAAAATGCATGAAAAACAAGAGACCGAGGAAATTTAAAGATGTCTTAGCTGGACAGACATTCGGAGATTTAATCAGGAGGTAATAACGAAATGTGAATGGAAGCCTGAATATATATGCTAACGATATTGAGGTTACGGAAAGAAATCATAGGGCCAGGACCAGATAAGGACGATGGGAAACAAAAAGAAGGAAATATGATCCGATGATGCTACCATGTCATAAACCGCACCAAAACAGTCGATCTTTGTGGATGCATTGATACTTGGCCGAACACTTGTAGATTGTATTCACTCCAAAATATAATGGAAATTTTACTTCTTGATATAGCCGCTCAGCCATAAATGGACCTCTTCCGAGAAGATGATTTGTTGGCCAAAACCCGGGTCACCGGCTAACATTTCCAGGGCCCATTTAGCGAACTGACGGCATTGTCTATGGTCGTCCCGCTTCAATTCTTGCATCAGCACAATCTTATGCGGATTTACATACCAAATTCAACCACAGAAGAAGCCGGGTTGATTCTGTGTCGATGCCCAATTCATATCGGCGCCGAATCGACATTTCTGGGTCTTTTTCGATACTGACCGCTACGACTGCTATGTTTTCTTCATTTCACACCAATCTCTGTCTGGTTGGTGGCTTAAGATCCAAAAGAAAGTATTCACGCTCAAACCTTTCCACAGTGCGACGAATTGCCTACACACTGAAGCTATGATGACGACCGACCTCACGACGATGTGAGCTGAGAA
This sequence comes from Volucella bombylans, assembly GCA_949129095.1. NCBI lineage: Eukaryota > Metazoa > Arthropoda > Insecta > Diptera > Syrphidae > Volucella > Volucella bombylans. The sequence goes on from OX422141.1 coordinate 182,817,930, forward strand.
TATTTTTTAACAATTTCCGCATTTTCGGCAAGCGTAGAACGATGCACAACTAGATGTCATTGGCAACTTTGACAGCTGCTGAAACTTAACAATTGGAAAAGCTATCATTGCTATCTGGTCATCCTATACAAGATCCTTTTTGACCTACTATTGCTGCATGGCGAAAAAGCAAGAACTTTGTCAGAAGCACATGAAAACGAAACGACTGTATAAACGGAATTTGCATATGAAGATCTAAGAACGAACTGTAAGGGCTATACAGCAGGATTCAACTTGTCAAAAGGGCCAACATTCTTAAGCTTAGATTATTGGAGCATGTTGACACTAACCCCCTGACCCTAAGTGTGTTCGAATTCATGAGAGGGACTAAGGCAGTGAAATAAGATCTCGCCTTAAATAGCGCGTTAAAGACAAAGGCATTTTAGCCAAATTGATATACACACCTGGAGTAGATCAATGCAAGACCGCGCTAAATGGGGAGAGAGGGCTATATGGTTTTCGAATGTATCCCATATTTTTCATGATTAAAGATACTCGTATATCGTACCTCGAAAGGATGCATAAGTATTGGGTACACAGCTGTTATCAGTCAACTTCCATTCCAGCCGCCACCTACTAGACCAAGGGTCTCTATGCGTTTTGTGTGAAATGTTGCTTATGGTAGCTTACGAGAAAAAAAAACGGAATCGTCGCTCTGACATCAGTGGAGGATCTACAAAAATTGACTTTATAATGGCTTCGGGGCGAAAGACTTAGTGATCGTATTCAGACAACACGTCTATAATGACCAGATTTCCATGAACCTCTTACAGATGGCAAACGATTAAAGTACAACAACCTTCTTATCTGCACGTGGAATGTGGGAATATTTAACAGACCACGTGCAGACGAACAACTAACTGAGATCCTCTAGTAGTAAACAAAGCAAACAAAACCGCCATTTAAAAATTGCGATGCGATGGGCCGAACAAAAAGAATGTAAAGTCCTGATACTATGCAGAACGCTTCAGATAACCGGCGCAACAAGGACAGCAGTTGCAACATTTATTCGGATGCGGATTCGTCGTCATATAAATCTTAGGGAACAAGACTAAAGCTTCAGTCATGTAAGCAACGTTTGACGATGTTTCGCGCAAGAGCTAAATTTTCCATCATAAGCCGCCTAAATTCCCACGCTCCGGCAGGTAGGAAGTTTGTTTTTATTCTGTTCTTTGTTATGTTCTTAACAATAAATTTGTGTAATGTAGACTAAGGCAAGGTTAAAAGGAGGAATAATGAGCGGGTTGATGTTAGATTTGTTGGGTTTCTTGTTCTTGTTTTGTTTAATCCTTCAAGTGGGGGCACAACGTGGGTGATGATTCTTTTGTGTTAGGGTGGAGAGGGAGTTACGTTAAATTCGGAAGAAGGTTAACAGATTATTAGTCCACATCCAAGTTTAGACTGCTTTAACCATGAGAATGCAATGCCTGCAGTTGCATCTCCAAAACACCACAAATATTCCAGGGTGAGTCCAGTGAACCACTAAAAACAAGATCAGCATTCGGCAAATTCACTTAATATCCAATCGTAGTCACTAACTCCTCCATTCTCAGACTTGTTTCCACCTCAAAGCCAATTTTCCGCTGCTCGCTGGCATTTTTATAGTATCAAATGTGTACACCTTCTGGTCCAAGGGTACCCGACCAAGTGAAATCGCTATTTGAGTATCCTCCCCAAGATTGCTTTTACCTTTGAGCAATGCCCTAAATATGACATGAAGATCGTTCTTGGCGATTTTACTAGCAAACTAAGCAAGGTGCGCATCTTTGGAAATACGGTTGGAGAGTACAACCCGCACGACATCACGCCCGTAAATAGCCACACACTTAGTGATTATGCAGAGGGACGTAATGTACCTATAGCCAGCATACGAGTTCCAGAGCGTGCAGTCAATAAAGTGATCTGGCTGACTCCGGATCCAAAACCATTATCTTTTTGTAGTCAGGATACAGATGCATGTATCCGCAATAGCTTCAGCTCGAATGGCTACAATCCCTGGAGAATGAAGTAGATGGTTCAACAGCAATAGGCTTGGATCGCTAGGTTTTTTTTTTTTTTTTTTTTTTATAATTTACGCGCGCCTAAGGGGTTAGATACCCTTTTATGTTGCCTGGGCGCGGGCGGAAAGATAGAAGGAGGAGAAAGGAAAATTGTTTTTGTAGTGGTTTGAAACCCAGGTGTGTTTGGTTTCTATGTTTGCTCACCAGGGGTGGGAGCCCGAATAGGACGGAGAGTTTTTCTTCACTCAGAGTGATTCGAGATATAATTCCCAGTATTTTTTTTCATTGCTTGAAACTCTTATAACAGCCAAATCTACGTGTCAGTGTTATGCCTTCACACGCAGAATTTTTTTGTCTGAGCTCCAATTACACAATGAAAAACTGATTTGCCATGGGCAGGATTCGAACCTGGACCCTCCGAGTGAGAAGCGTTTGCTACTACCACTACACCACGGCCACCCCGTAGTGGCAGGTTACTTTGAACGCCAATCAAGTGAAGGCTTTTACTCGAAATATCGTAAGCCAACATGCCTCGCATAGAAGAATAAAATTTATCAAGGCACACGAGTACGACGTGCGTTACCTCATCAACCATGAGGTTCCTGTTCTCTCTAAATAGGCTTTTGAGTGTTTTCTGAGAATTTGGAGGGACACTTTGCATATGCTAAGCACTCTAACCCACTGGCTATACTTTGTCGATTTCTATCGAAACTCTTCTGTGAATATCCAATACGAACTCAAATCAGGCTGCAGAAGCAACTACTACTCGTACATTCTGTGAAAATCTGTTGTTCTTGGACCAAAGAATATCGCAACAAGAAAATATCGACCTAATATCGGTCACCATTGATGCTGATGGTCCGGAGTAGCGAAGAGTAGTGAAATTCTGCTGAGGTACTTTGTGATTTTCTTGGTCAGAGTCCACTATATTCAGATTTCACTGGCATTCGTGATGGCTTGGTATAATCCCTCTGCAATCGTTGTTTCGGTATGTAGATTACTCGAAAGCTAAAAGGGTATGCTTGAAAGAGTATATTTAGGCATGTTTATACAATACCTTAAAGTTTCCCAGTAAACGGGGAGTTATTGTGCTTTTCTTTCGGAAAAAAATTACTATTTTCGCCATTACCCTCACATTCACGAATATTTCAGCCAAATTTACCTCGGTTAACTGTCATCAATCATTGAATTTTTGAACAGCGCCACCTCTTTGTCACACCGAAAGTGAAAGCATTTCTTTGCCAATAAAAATCTACCACCACCAGCCCAAAGGTATGCAATTATCTGCGTAACTTTCTTTTCGACATCATACAAATGCTCATATTTTCCCGCTCCAAGTCACACTACTCCATTGGGCTCAAGTCGCACGTATGGAAATGTGAATATCTGCCAACTGTCACACAAGCAGCAACAAAAAAACGGGCAGTCGTGAAAACAAAGAAAGCAAGCATTTAGCTAGCTAACACTACAAGGCTGACACTATCACCATCCGTCAACGTCAAAGCTGTCGCTTTTAATTTCTACAATTTGAATGAATCTGAAGTAGAAATTGCATCACACAACTTGGCTGCGGATGCTTCGGTCACTGGTGTTATCGAAGAATTATTGCTGTTAACCTGCTTTTTCAATTGTCATCCAAACTTACAACTCGTGCTCGTGCTCGTATAACCAACGAAGAGACATTGCATGAACCAGAGGCTTGGCAAACAAGACCGTCGGCAATATTGGGAAATTAAACTACAGTAGATGCACTTGTACTCGTAGATACACGTATTTGGCGTGTTATGTGTCATGTCTGTGTCTACATAAAGTGCACCAGACACTTTTATCGACAGGGGCAGATGCAGTATGCAGGCATTGATCTACTCGGAAGACCGTGTGGGTGGCTTGGATGACGGTAAATTAGCTTACTATTTTACATATTTGCGGCCATATGGGTGCCAGTTGAATTCTAACTCTTAAACAGCTTTTTTCTGATTAAATATTTATTCATGTAGAAAACGATGACACAATTTTCCTATCCTCTATCAGCTAAAACTTAAAAAGTGCTTTCGATATTATACAACTGATAGAGGGTAAGGTAACTTCCGGATAATGATCAGGACGCCACAACCTCTTATTAAGATGCAAATTAAAATTTTGAATACAATTTAGGAACTCTGGACATTTAAAGCAATCTAAGTAGGCTGATGCACTTAGCACTTCGCGATACCAAAATCGTTGTAACCTTCAAAACATAATAAGTTCTGCGTCTTAGGCTGCTGCTGTAACAATAACTAGCTCACTTACTTTTACATTGGACGATAGCTTTGGATGTCCTAATTAGCTACCTTCAATTACCCACATGTCCTTTTCTGCGCGCTGCGTGGACCACTTTGGGTTTGCTTTCATTTACATCACCAGAGTAGTTTCGAAGATGATCTGCAAGGTGTGGGAAAAGTAATGTCATACTGTGACTTGGCTGTCATTTTGCTGCTCTGTTTTGGGCTCTGTTTTCACGAAAAATTTACTTGAAGGTATAAAATGGACGACATTAAGTTGAAAAAATTACATCGACACCACCTCCCGAGTTGAAGCACATTTATGCTCGTTTTATGGCATTTTGAATTGTTGCTCTCAAAACATCAGGCTCCAAATTGGTGATTTCTCCTTCAATGTTGTCTCTCAAGACTTGCAAGGTTTGTAGTTTGTTGTGGTAAGCGCGAGAATTTAAAAAGCCCCAAAGAAAGAAGTCTGGCTCCGTCAAATCTGGCGATTTGGTCGGCCAGTTCGAATCTCCAAAATGAGAGATCACACGGCCTGGAAATTGGTGATTAAAAATCCCCATCGTTGCCCGTGCTGTGTGAACGGTTGCTCCATCTTGCTGGAACCAACAATTCTCGAGACCAAACTTAGCAGCTTGCGGTAAAAAAACTCGCTTAACATCTGTTTGTAGCGCTCACTAGTTACGGTTACGGTGGTGCCATCGGCGTTCTCAAAAAAATAAGGACTAATCACTCTTTCACTGCAAATGCAATGTGGAAATGGGCTTTGTCGCTCATCCATCCCCTTCTTGCACAAGATTTAATAGAGCATGGGAGTTAGTTAACCTCACTTGACGGTCAACAGGCAGCAATTGGTGAACGCTGTCTACTTTATAAGGGAACATCTTCAGGTCTTTCACCAAAATTCGACGCAACGAACGTCTGCTGATGCCAAATTGCTTCCATCATTGTCTCGCCGATGTTTGTCGCCTGTCTTTGACGTCCTCGGCCGGAGCAGTGATATTTTCGGTCGAAGGAGCAATACGGGGCCGGCCACTTCTTGTGACATCTCTAGTGAACCCAGTTTGTAAGAGACCCTCAGCCAAACGCTTGTTCACGCACGTGGTGCAAGACGACGACGAAAACAATGACGAAATTCACGCTGAGTTAAAGCAACACACAGGAAATTGGTCAAATAAGCAGTAACAATAATTCCGCCTTCTTCAGGTGTGTATAGCTCCATTGCTTACTGCCAATTAATTCTTTATCTCTCTACAACACACACGTCAATGATACTGGACCCCATTTGCAACAATTATGGCACATTCACATTATGGCATTACGTTTGTCCCATCTTGTAGAAGATTATTCGCTCCTGGTGCAGTTTTCTGAATAGATTCATAGCGCTGCGCAGTCCATACAGATCTTCGTTATACCACCACCCTCAGACTCACGCTGGCGGGACCGATGATCAGACGGAGAGTATCAATCTCTACAGGACATAGATGGCATAGGTCTTGTGCAGCGTGCGCAGAGAGCTTCGCTACCCAATTGACTATTGAAACTGCGATTAGCAAAAATTGGTCTTCGGTTAAGCTACCTAGGCTTAGAGTTAAATGACTGCCCTTAGAATAGGCCTTCGTCCAGGTTAAACGTACGTCGTCATCGACGTTTAACTGTTTTCACAAATGGTCCTGCCAGATCCTCAGCAGCGAATGTTCACGTTTCCGTGATCGTTCTTTCTGGCTTCGTACCCGGCTTCGTTGTTTGGAAATGTCCTGTTAACTTTTACAATAGTAAAATGTCCAAACTTCATCGTTCTTTCACCTCGACTTTCCCCTTTTCGAACTCACGCCACATCCCATCTGCGTCAATGGCAGCTTTCAACTCCTCAGTCATCGTTCCCGCATTGTTGTACAATACCCCTCCAGTAGCTCCTAACATTCATCGTCGAACGATGGGTTTTATTTTGTGATCGCCTTGTGGGGCTTAGCGTATCCCTGCACTGTACTATCCTCGATGATAAACAAAGCAGCAGGCATTAATCGAATTCATACTGAGCTATTTCAACCCACTCCACGCAAATCACTGAAGATGTTTTAATCTATCACAAGTACTGCATCGGAAACCGAATGGAGATTCCCACTCATGATAAAGGAAATAATCATCAAGCTTATGTTGTAAATCTGGGATCTGGAGGGAAGTTCACAGCAATAATATTTCTTGCGAGTCTAATCAACTCTTTTTGTTGAACAGGATCCACTCAGGATCATGCTGCATCAACCATATCAATACCTTAGGGGTCATTATGGAGCAATTTTAATTCTGGGCAGTCGAATGGGAAATTTGACGACTTCCTCCATCTAGGAAGCACGTTATCGGATGATGGTACAGAACTTAATGAGGGCAGCAATGTTAGGAAAGCAAAAGGTGCGTCTGTGATGTTCTCCAAGATCTGGAGAGTGAAGTTCTCAGCGCGAACACCAGGTTGCCGTTCCAAAGTGGAGTTAGTATAATTTGACGTGTGCATTACATGCAAGCTGAAAAGTTCCGTGAACACATGTCTAAATATGTGATTTTTCTGCCCGAACTGTATGTCGAATGAAGAGCTCCTAACAAATATAGGTCTACAAGAAGCAAGCATCACCGAACAGCGAAGAAACTGGCAGGGGTTAGGCTACACCTTGCGATGAAGAGAAAATTCTATCGTAAAGCGTCCAATCCAATGGAATCCAATCACTCAGTCAGGCACTAGAGTGGAACCTTCAAGACACACGTGGCACAGAATATTGAGGAAAAAAAATTTTAAGAAAAATCGTCGCATAGAAAGCTACCTATCTTTCTTTAAAACGCATTATACTTTCTCTTCTCTTTGCTTTGGAGCTAGTTGGGGAGCTTCTTCTTTGCACAGTGTGCGCTCAAGGGGTTAAGGTACCCTACAAATTAAGAAGGAAAGAAAGATAGGTTCCGATGTACGTTGGTTTTAAATGTCTGAATGTTACAATGAGTAGAGGCGTCACAATGGGCAAATACGCCTAAGTTGGTTGGTGTTTCCAACAGTCACTCTTACCTACCTTACCTGTCTGCAATGACTAGGAAATAGAAACCCCCGCCGGGTTTTCCACAAGCGAGTTGTTCGGCTTAGGAACGAATCACGATATTTCAGAGTACGTCCGAAACTGGGCTTGAGGGTATACTGATGAGTATTCATAGCGAGACGGATATTACGTTTGAAGGGGCGGAAAGATACTGGAGATTTCTATGGAAAGTGAGACACGAGACATTTCGTCATGCCTTTCATTGGGTATTTAAATTTCGCTTTAACGACAGCAAACAGCATTGTGTTTTAAAAGCATTAAATTCCACTCTGTTGATAGTTCCCCAATTGGTTATGCTGCTAATATCGGAATTTAATGAACTTAACATACGCTGTCGTTCCCGTTCTACAGCCAAAGAACAGGGACGTGAGTCCAGGAACGAATATGAAAAGCAGAGAGTACTGTCGTCAGCAAAGGAATATATTGGATTAGAAGGAACAAACAAGAGATCATTGATGAAAATTAAAAAGACTATGGGAGACAGAACGGAGCCTTGGGGTACATCAGCAATTATTTTGTGAATATTAGACTTGAAACCATCCAAGACAACTTGAATTGAACATTCCGAAAGTAGTTTCTAATCCATTGACTAAGAGAGTCTTCGATCCCAAATGCGTGCATTTTCGACAAAAGAGTCTGATGCCAAACTCTGTCGAATGCCTTAGAAATATCAAGTGCAACTATCTTGCTTTCGCCAGATTGATGTACGCTTTGGTTCCACTTGTCGGTAAGATATGCCATCAAATCACCAGTGGACCTGTTGCTACGAAAACCATATTGCCGGTCAATAAGAAGTTGTCGTGTTTCGAGATATTTCATGAGTTGGCGGTTTATCAGCGTTTCCATGACCTTGGAAAGAAGGGATGTAAGTTCAATGGGTCTGTAGGAGGAGAGGGGAAAATATTCGCCTTTTTTAGAGACAGGCTGAACAAATGGTGTTTTCTATCTGCTCGAGAAGAGTCCTAAAGAGTTGAGTTGATGAAAAAGCTTACACAGAGGTTTTGCCAGCGTGGAAGAACAGGAGATATACCATCTGGACTAGCGGATTTATGTACGTTGAGGTCGTTAAGTACTCTTGCTACTCGACGAGTGCGAAAGTAGGCGGAGACAAAACACAATCTGGAAGTGTTGAGCTGGCCGCAAAGTGTGCAGCAAGCAGATTGGCCTTGTCTAAAGAGCTGACAACTGGAATGCCATTGCAAATGAGCGTTGGGATGGAGGATGAGGCAGAATTTCTGATATTTTGGACAAACGACCAAAAGCTTTTACTACCTTCGGGACATTGTAGTATTTTTTGCTTAAATTTTTGGTCATATTGAAATTTCACGCGCTTGAGAAAAACGTTGCAGTCATTCCTGGCTTGTTTGAACTTTTTTCGGTTTTCCTCTGTTGGGTTGGTCTTATAGGACCGAAAAAACATTTCTCGAACCCTGGCAGCCATGCGTTTTCTTTTGGTCTGATACTCTTAATCCGATAATGGATAAAGGATTTCATTCCAAGGAGAATAGTGTCAGTGACCATATCAACAGAGGCATCCTCTTCGTTATCTATGAAACATAACGACCAGTTAAAATTCCTAAAGAAGCTGTTAAGACCGCTGCAGTTGGCTTTTGTATTGCCGTACAAGCTGCGTTAAGTTGTTTTCCGCAGCGAAGATCTCAACACAACGTTCTTCGGGTGTTATATGTCCAGAGTGTCAAATAACCAATTCAGTATGAGGATACAGGGATACAATTCTTTGAATGGAGTCAGACCGCGTATCAATCTCGTTAAAAGTTCAATAGCTCTCCAGTTTGGGGCTTCTGTAAATACAGCAGTGGTGGATAATTTGCTTACGGAAATGGAATTTCAACCACATGAAGTTGAATTCCGGATTGGAACATGGATCACATTATGGCGGAGTTTGGTAAATTACATCACTACTCACGGAAATGGTGAGAGAAGAATAATGGCACTAGTTCGTAGCCAGATAGTTTCAGATCTGAGTGATCTGAGAGGTGTTGGTGGGGATCTACCTGTGTTTCACTAAGTGCCAAAATAGCTGGTCTATGTTTACATGGTTTTAAGGGCGTCGCGATGAAGGCTTCTGGGTTTTCTCCACTCCAAATTCGGCAATTTTGCTTGCTTACATATCCATTTAAACAAAAATGGGCCTCATCGGGGAACAAAATTTTGCGTTGAAAAAGAGGACAAGCTGAACCATGTTTTCGGCCCATTCACCGAAACTACGACGCATATAATGGTCACGCGGTTTCAACTCTTGCACAAGCTGGATCTTATAAGCTTTTAAGCCAAGATCTTTCTACAAAATCTGCCACAAAGTTGATGGGAATAGCTCCAATTGCAGTGCACGATGGCGAATACCATTCCGCTCAACAGCGCTCCACAACGGCAATAACTTCTTCTGTTCGCACTGTTTGCCGTCTTTTCGGATGCGGATTGTCCACTAGAGTGTACATGGTGTGGAAACGATTCATCGTGTTCCGAATGACTTGCTCAAATGGACGATTATGTCGACCTTAAAATTGACGTAAAGCACGATAACAAGAGATCGCACCCATCTAGGCGAGTGTGACTGATTGCAGCTAACTTGCGATCAAATGGGTTGAAGAGGCTTATTACTGAGACCGAGGTTTACCCATTTAAAGTAAATAAAGAAACACAAGCTAATCAAGTTCGCCCGTATTTATCAAAGGTTATCGGTGATCAACAACTAACTCTAAACTTTTTCCAAATCCCCCTCAGTTGTCTGTCTTGATTATAAAGACATTCCACCGTTCTACCCCAGAATAAAAAAAAATGCTGCCAAATAGCGCCATCTAATTGTTTATATTTGCATCTGTTCAAGATTAATCTTAGTATGTATGTCTTAGCCACATTCGCAACGTCCCCATATTTAAGTTCGCAAATATTCTCTTCAAACATACGAGTGACCAACTTGTCGGTTGGAGACCAAAAGAAATAAGCTCTGTTGACCAAGTCATTCAGTAATCATAAACGAAAGAGTTGATGTGCGAACTGGCCATAATTTCTTACACAAACATTTGCCATACTGTTTGCAACTTTTCTTATCAAATTCAATTAATCAATGAATTTCTTGTACTTCGTACTTCGTAACGCAGTTCCATTCAATGCAATTGAATTGAAATTGAAATTTATTATTCATTCGGCCCATTGTAGTATGTACGTGATTGCATATGGGTACAAGCTGTCGTTTCTTGGCGCTTGAGTTTCAATTTCAGGCAAATGAACTCGTCTAAATATACTCCTCTAACCATCCGCCTGACAAAAGTGACACAATCAAAACGGACAAAACAAACATAATAATCATCCATCGTGAGCGATTGCATAAGAAAAATCCCCTCGGTGTAATCACGTCTTTTGGGGGTTGCCAATCCCTGATGAAACGCACCGTACCCGCCGAGTCCGCATCGTGTTGACCATTTCGGTTCGTGAGTAACTGAGTAGCTAAGTAACTCGAATCCACCACACCCAGACCGAAATATTCATCATCTTTAACGAATTTGCTAAAAATTATTATCTATACCATCACGGAGTGTTTTTATGAGTGGAATACGCCAACTCTAAGGTCATCTGTAGTGTTGCTATGGGATTCTATTCGCATCTTTCGTTGTTAATCCGTAGGTTAGAGGTCGCCGTTGAGCACAATGTTATAGCATCAGGTGCTGCTGCAACGCATGATACGATCTTCAATGGATCGGAAAAGCGTTTTTTTTTTTTTGTTTTTTTTTTTTGTTCCATTATAGCACACTGTACTGTACTCGAACAGCAACCGGAAAGCAATCAATCATTCCACGGACAATGGAAACTTCTCTTTGTGGGTGAGTGTGTGTTTATGTGTGTGCCGAATATGTTTGGCACAATTTTCAATTTCGCAGTCTAATTGAATGCAAGTTGAGTGATACCACCCCTCCGTTTGTTATAACAGCACCCAGCTATACGTCCGTCGATTGACCGACGACTACGATTGCAAAGCAGCGTCAGGCAAAAAAAAAACCCCGATGACATGGCATCGAACAATGTTTGGTTTTTTCTGTTGTTTTTATTGTACCACGGTTGCAGATACAAATACAGCAGCAAAAGCAAAAGCACACAGTGGTGGAGGCAGTGTTTTTTCCTGTTTTTAGCGCTCGTTAGCGATGTATCCGCAATTCTTATTAACGTCAATTGATTGCCTCATTATGAAGACATTTTGAGATGTTTGTTATGGTAAGAGACCGGTCTGAGCGTAAGGAAGGCGATTCCTTATATAACGGTGATGTTACTTCGTCTGCAGCTCCAAATGAGGATTCAATGTCTTGACGAGAACAACATGGTAATGATCATTGCCATGAAAACCATCCATTCATCATTTATCATTCATTTTGACAGCCACAAATGGATGGGTTTCGCATAACTCTTCGATTGAGATTGACTAGACAGTAATTAGAGGGTGATGCTTGGAAGGGGATCTCCACTCAACACAATGATTTGCACCACAAATCTCTTTTTCAAATTTTATCATACGTACGAGTATATAGTATTCCTCTATGCTATGCTCTATGCATGAGACCTTGTTGAAGACAATAATTTTCGGTCGACGAAATGAACCTTCCAACACATTATAAAGCGATAAATGCAAATCGTGTTTTATTGTGACGTCCATCACGGTGGACAATGTAGGGTTATTGTTTCTGTTGCTGCAAAAACAATGTAAGTATCGATTTGACCGTGATAATTAACGTGACGCGCTTCCAGCCAATAGGCTCATTTAAAAGCTTAGGAAGAGTTTATGCAAAGGGGCTGTGACCTCTAATGATGTTTTAATGATGGTTGACAAATAGCAGGTGTTTACCGTCACCATTTACAATAGAAGGTACACAATAGGTATAGCACCAGATTACTATATAAAGATGAGCTAAACAAAGTGAGATTTTCATAATTTTAGTCAAAATCTTTGAACTGGACGGCGATATGATGTGATATGCTACTTCGGTGGTCTATTCGGCCACGGGGCAAATGAAACTCCTAACAGACGCACAACAACAATTATAGAACTTTCGCAATCACATTGACCGTTAAAATGTTGCCACACAACGCAACAATTATTGAAAGATTAAGGTCAAGCTCGAGATTCCCAGCTGGTCAAAGAGTACCGATTGTGTTCAACCTTGTAAGAGCGAGTATTGAGCAGAGGAAACAAGGAAAATCCTGTCAGAAATGATTTAACCTCAGAGTCTGGACGTACGGGGGATGAATTCGGGTGACTGAACCAACGGCGGTCGATACTCAGCAGGCAGATTCGTTATATGACCTCGTTCAATGTACTTAAATCTGAGATCAATATGAACTTGGGACAAGTCTGGGTGCTGAAACAATGATGACGGCAGATAAATGCTTAAATGATTAATAGCAGCTCTCATACCCCCAGTCCCACCTGATCGTAAAACGATTGTTGTCCAGGTTGTGGATTGATTCTGTTGCTTCTTCCCTAGAACGTGACTACGTATGGTTTTGATGAATTCGAAGACACTCCTAGCTCTACGTGTTCAACTAAGGCAATGAATTGTGGCTCTATGAGCACGCTGTATAGTTCTGCTACACTATTGCCTTCTGCTCCACAAAAAGGTTTCGATCTGAACTGCGGTGCCTAGGCGAAAAAAGACCCGTCATCCAGTGTGTTTCAGTGGGATGCTCCAAGCAAAAGGAGGATGAAAAACTGTGTCATACCTATGTACTACGGTAACATCTACAGAGAACGAAAACATCGTTTTTTTGGTACGGTTGTATTGTAAAGGACAGACTAAGCCAAGAACGCCTTACCTTAGTTAAAAGTAAGTTCTAAGAACATCAGCCTGATATCCACAAATTCTCGTGGTGTTTCTACGAGCGCCTCGAGGAAACTGACGAGCACTGCCCTCAGCATGACGTTAAAATCGCTCTAATGACTGCATAAGGAGGACATTTTTGAAGTTATAATCGGAGAGCATTGTGCACACGATGTCACAACTGGAAACGGACTTAAAGTAATTGACTTTGCTGCTGGACGGAATACGATTTCCTCACCTCAATATTCACAAAGAAACATGGTGGTAACTTGATCGAAACAAAAGGTCAACCATGTTGGGATCGACGCAAGGCATTCTTCTAGTAGAAAAGATATCCGAAAGTACGTAAGATCGGGCCACCAGATTTGCGGCCAGAATTCGTTTACAGATATCTCAGACTCCACAACAGCGAAGGACGACGTAATAAGCTACCATAACCTTAGATGACCGCGTATCCCCCAACCTTTCGTCAACGTCTTTACAATCTGTATTACAAGTTGAAGACTAGAATGTGTTGGGCTTCACCCGAAAGCCCAACTCCTGACTTACTAAATAATGCTGGCGAGTTGATCAACAAAATAACTCTCTTATGAAGCGGCTTTCAGAGAAGAACGAGAAGACGAAGAAGCTCTTATGCGATCTACGTCCAAACTGAAAGAACTTCTCCAGGGAAAAAAAATAAGTATTAAAAGAGATCGATCAAGGAAGTAACCTAGAAAGCTGCTACTGTAAGGAAATTCAGTAGTGGCGTCGCAGTTGGTGCTGAGAAAATGAAAAACCTCTGCGGGCCAAACTCCCTTGTTAGACGGAACGAACCATTCGGTTTTGGCGATGTAAAACAAGACTTCCATCCACCGAATCAAAATGAAGTAAATGTAGTAATAACTAAACTTTAGTACAACAGGGCTGCGGGACGGAACGGCAAAGGTGCCATAGAGCACTCATCAACTCATTTCTAAGATTTGTTCTAGGGAGGGCGTAGATAATAAGTGAAACCAACTACAGAAACCAACTGTAAAAGCCAACTAAACTGCGCTAACTATAGAGGCATCAGACTCCTTAACAACGAGTAAAAGATCGTCTGATGATACGGGAACGTCTGAAACTATTTTCCAAAGATCTTATTGACCTCTATGAGTACGGTTCTTAGGCCGGATAAGTCCAATAAATCGAATCGAATACTCGTTTGTGGCATATCCTGGGAAAAATTCCAGAAGACCAATACAGGATCTAAAGAGATTAGCTACGAGTATATAGAGATTAGCACTAGTACTGGCATCCCTCTCAGATTGAAAATAGAGAACACTTACTGCTCAGTATAAGTCGGAAGCACTCTGACCAATATATTTATAGCATTGCACTTGATGGATGGAACTCAACTGTATGGAACTCGGAAGCCAAAACTGGCGGCACGAAATTCCAAAAGCCTATGAAACTTCTCACGTACGCTGATGACATTGACATCATTGACAGAACTCAGCGAAGTGTCACTAGTGCGGTCGCAATTATTGAACAAGAAGCAGCACAAATGGGCTTACTCTGTGAATGAGAGCAAAACCAAGTACATGCTGTCAATATGAAGGAACGCATAACATCAAAAAGTCAGTTAGAATGTCACAATGGACAGCTTTAAAGTAATTAGGCATTTTGTCAACATCCACCTCTCTATTAACTTTGGTAATGGCCGCTCAGAAGTCGGACGAAGAGATAAACTTGTCAATCGCTGTTTCCTGTGTGTTAAGTTCGCAGAAGCCTGGACGTGATATCCTTAGACGGATGATATCCTTGATCATTTCAACGCAAGATTCTTCCAGTGATTTCTACGTTGATGGACTTTGTAAGAAGAGATATAACAGCGAACTCTGAGAGCTATACAGCGACAACGACTTGATCAAAAAAATACACATCACTCTCCTGAGATGCTCCGGCCCCTTTTATGAAAACACTTAAGCCTTTGACCATCAACTTCTACTATCACCTCAACATGGTGAAGCCTAGAAGCTTAGATTGAACGTAGGATACTCAAACCCTGTGGCGAATGCTGTCAATTATAAGGTAAGTGGTTATGTTCGCACTTAACCTTCATGAATACGGCGGCGCATCGACGCTTCTAGTCAGTTTCGATACTTGGTACGCACTCCCCTACTTCGATGTATTTGGAGCTCAGGTTTAAAGGAAGCTCCATAGTTGTACCGGGATCCTGGAGTTACGATGGCAGCCCTCATAATCTCAGCGGGGTTAAATCGGACTCTTTCTCTTCGGCCCTCTAGGTTGTGAGTTGTGCGTGGCTATACTTCTCCAGCTTAGAATACGGACAAGAAATGCGATATGACGGACCGGACAAAAAGCAGTTGAAAAACTACAACATCTATTATACTTCGATGCCTGCTATATAGAAGGAAGACAATGCTTATTTGGATGTAGATTTACTGTTCGAGGGAGACTCAGACAAAAAGTCTTAAGCTTTCGCCAAGTACAAAGATGCTTCATCAAGGCCAAATTTGGAAATATAAGCCTGATTTGTGTTCATGCTCATACAGAAGATAATGTGACAGCACCAAACACGGATTCTATGACTTTCTAGGTCATCTAGATCAAGGTCAATCATATTGCAATCGATGCCCACACTCCTCCAATATTCTGAATGTCCGAACTTTCCGAGAAGCCAACATCGACTCGGATTATTACCTAGTTGCAGTCAAGGTACAATACAAATGCGGATCTCACAGTGACAATGGAGTCAAGTAAAATCACCAGGACCGCCGGAGTGTTTGTCGATGGGGTTTCCCTCAAGTTCTCTCAAAATCTTCCAATGGAATGTTGTCACCGATCCATAAGAGAAACTGCTTCTGATGGGAATAGTTTCTCAAAGTGCCGCCACAATAAAATCTCCGGTTTGACGATGAATGTAGGCAGGTACATGCAGCCAAATAAGAAGCATACATACAAAGCTGTGCAGCATAGAAGGACGAGATCTGCCTGTAAGCCCTACGAACAGAAAACAAGGAAAGAGAAAAGGCTTCTCGGAAAGAAAAATAAAGAGCACGAGAAGCGCTCGACCGAGGAAATGGATGTTACTTCAGCAATGACATTCGAAAGTTTTTTCAAAGAATGCCAGGCCTACAAAACCAGAATCGATGCTTGCAAAGCCGAACACGGACAACTAGTAGCAAAGTCGAGGTCGGTGTTGAGAATATGGAAAGACTGCTTCTACAGACTGTATAACAGCGATGATGGTCAAAATACCGCTGTCAGTTCATCTGTAAGATATGGTCAGAGGAAAAGAGCTCTTGACTGCGCCAATTATAGAAGAACAAGTCTTCTTAGCATCGCCTATATGATCGTTTCTGCCGTATTATGTGACTGCTATACAACGCAGTGTTTAGTTTTGACATCCCTGCCAGACTTGTCAGATCTCGCTGCTTCATCAAGGTCGATAATGAATTAACCGAGACCTTCAATGTAAAGGAAGGTCTTAGGTAAGGCGACGGACTTTCACGTGACCACAATATTTTAACATCGCCCTAGAAGGAATCGTGCTAAACTCACTGGTCAGCAATAGAGGCATGATCATATTGCTTGGCTCTGCAGTTACCAGCAACAACGACAGCAAGCCAGAAATCTGTCTCTGAATTGCCCCCTGCAAGTGATTAACAGAATCCTCTCTCGTAAGACTAAATTGGCTTCCTACATTAACCTTATCATTCGGATCCTGCTTTCGAGCACGGAGGCTTAAAACTTGTTTAAAGCGAATGGAGAAGCACTTGGCCATTTCAGAGGAAGATACAGCGTGTGATTTTGGGTCCGGTCTGTATTGAGGAGGAGGAAATTCAAACGCGAACTGGGTCTAGTCACGCCACTACGGACCCAACATCTGTTCAGTAAATGGGCCCCACATTTTCCCAAATATTCCGTAATCTAACCCAAACGCACGGTGCAGCAGAGAACGACCACATTTATGTTAAGTTAGTTGGCGCAAGTGGAAGTGGACTTTAACAAACATGGAGCTGAGGATACTGGTGCCAGCTAACGCGAAATTGTGCCGGCTGGAGGGACTTGTCGGTTAAGTGCCAAATTCAGTCGGCACTTTAGTGTCACGTAAGTAAGTAAGTGAAGGTCCTATCCTATCCTGATCTTTTTCTCGCTAATTGTATGTAAGCAACAGCGGCAACCTAACCTAGATTACGTTATCAACTGCTGTGATAAGGGAGCCGGATAAATCTATGTATACTTAACCTCTCTGAGTATAACATGGCAACGATTCCACAGTCCCTCTTTAACCCACCTCTATAAATTGACATCGATCTACCTTTCGTCTATTCCTTTGTATTTCATTCATCCTCGCTTGGAAAGGAGCAAGAGAATAGTCTATCTAAGCACAAGTAAGGAGATATGTAGCACGAGCTAGCATCATTCTTTATGTACATCTTCAGATTCTGTTCATGCCCTAATTAGACCAGCCAGTTTCCGCTCTGAATCTTCCTTCATTCATCACATCAACACCACGCTAATATTGCATCAGCAGCCCATCGAACACCTACTGGTGTTCATTGACATAGAGAACGTGTTGCTAATTGAATACCACATCGTCAGATAGTCCTTTACCAAGGCAACATCGCAGGAGAAACCACTAGCCCATTATGTCTTGCAACAGCTTTCAACATTTCAATACGTCGAAAGCCGGGCAAGATCCATTAAAAACTCACGCCTGCTTATGTCAACATGAACTTTTCCTTTTCGACAACGAAAACTCTCCTGCCCTCCAGTGGCACTCTAACTCCCAACGTCCCGTCGTCATTAATTACCCCACAAATTCCACTTGTCAACTTTACATGTGGCAGTGTAATTACTCTATTATTTGTCAGGTCTCTAGGAAGCAATAAATCCTCACCAGAAACCACATGACCACATGCGCCGAATGCGCCAAATACACCACCACAAAGTCAAGTCAAATAGAGACAGACTTGGCTAGAGTAGCAAAGTACTCGTATCGCTATCGCCGCCGTGTATCAATCGGAAAGCAATTTAACCACCGGAAAATTCCGCTGCATCAAAAGACCAATAGGACCAGGTACCACTCCTCCAGCCTGATTTGTTTTATATTTTTTCTGTAAATATCTTCTATTAAGTCATAGATACTCGTAGAAGCCGACAGCACACCATAAGATTCAGACAGCATTTGGTGGCCAAGAGCAAGGTTCCACCACTACAACGACACCACAACAGCAGTGTGGTCATATGCAAAAGTGCGGATACCTGCCATGTACTTTTATCCACACTTGTACACCATCCTTCGATGTGAAAAAGCTGAGATACAAATGACGATGAAAACGAATTACGTGGGCCGGCAATAGGCCCACAGAAATCAAAGACCGATGAAAGCGAAAGTTCCCAACTCACAGACAGAAGAATGGAGGCCGATTCAAGACAAAAGGGAAACTCTGAATGCTCCTTCGGTTTACCGTTTGATGTATGCAATTGATGAAGTACCCAAAAGTGTCGGAATTATTAACCTTTCCATGGAAAAGGACTGTTACTTGTTACTGCTTTTTAGGATCGATTATGGTATACGATTGTTGAGTCGTTGGTATCCGTACGTCAGATAGTGTGCGTTGATGTATTTCCGTCAGGCACGTACGTGCGTGGTTATGTCCGGAGAACCGGTTACAAATCGCTGAAAGTCCATATAGAGGAACCGTTTCGTATTCGGATTATGAATGGCTTTCATGTTGAGGTAACACCTTGCAGCGAGATGCGACTACGAGTGTATCTGCAGTGCGTAATGCAACGCTGGATGGATGGTGGGAGTTGAACTTTTCTTTGGTGTTTGCGTTGACTTTGGCTTATGGTTTTAATTACGAGAGCAATTTTGCAGCTGCAATTCGGTTGGGAAAAACTGATTGCATCTACCACCAGTGTCGTAATGTGGGAATGCTATTTTTGTGAAGTTAGCGGTGTAATTGAAATGCAGGAGCATGCCTGTGACTTAAGTGATCATTTATAAATTTAGTAGCAAGCGCTTGGAATTTAATAAGGCTTCCTTTAATCAAAGACAATTCACATGTCGGTATCTGCTGATACATAAATAGCTAATCAAGGTTTTTGAACGCAATTACACCATACTAAGTCGTCACCTTAATAAGTCGAAACCGATACGATAGTTATTTGCGCAAGTAACATCAGCTATCATATCGTGATAGGAAGCTTAAGGGTCAATGATTCTAAGACTCTAAAAGGAACGCAGGTGAGACATCGAACCAAGCGCAAAGGCCTGTGTAATTAGACGCTTGATTGTTAAGCAGTATGGAGGTAACCCCAAACGATCTATGTATCCTCGATGGTACTCCAAATAGTGGACATAGCGGCAAGGCCATAAATTGTTGACGACCCAAACAAAATTTCAACAAATCACCAGCAAACCCCCGTCGATTTACGAGCTGACCCAGGAGTTGCTAGCTCTTTGAAATCCGATGACTGTTTTGACTCTTACTACTGCATATTCGGTAGATTGGTCTGGAAGAGAAGAGAGTGCCTGTTAAAAACGTTCCAGAAATGGCACGCAGGCCACAAGGCAACTGTCTACGAGACAGAAGGCGGGAAACAGACGTACAGATGCAGCAGCGACTGTAAGTAGAAAAATGTCGTCGGGAGTGACACGTACTGAAAACGAAGATCCTTGTCTTCCATCGCAAACAGGGCAAAAAGGAAGAAAATTACAGGTGCTCTAACTATAGATGGCTTTATCCGCGTATAATGCACGACTGAAACCGGTACTGCTGTTTTGCAGTAGACTATAGTTGTTCGATAGAAGTCGTTTAGTATGTAGGAATCTGCCCAGAGACACAGTCCTGGTGGTGTCTTACCTCACACATAAGATGGGAATGAGACCAGTATTGTAATCAGCCAGTGCTGCGGCTTAAGTCGACAGAAATCGAATGTCGCAGATAAATCCACTTCCTTAAAAAATTTCGAAGCGCCAAAAGCGAAAAGCCTATATCGTCACCTCTCTGACACGAACTAGGAAGGCTGACAATGGCAGAGGCCTATGCTGACTGACTGCAGCTAGATCGAATTCAGAATAGGATCTGCGGTCTCAACTTTGTTGTAGAGGAACAATCCGAGAAAACCCAACTGGGGACTCTTTATGTCATAGATAAGAGCAAGGCTGGTGAATAGGACCAGCGGCTAGCTGCCAACATATGATGCTGAGGGTAAACAGAGGACGCAAGCAAGGCGGCGTCTTGTCTCCACTGCTATGTGCATGTTGGTCGACCCACCAATGGTCCCAACGTCTACGCTCAGGGATATGCAAATGACAAGCTTTCATTTCACTACTCGTTAGGCAATTTTGTGTCTCTTTTCGTAGATGTTGTGAAAGACAGATGTACGGGACCCAAGCTGCGCCTAAAACCTTAGTGAACCTCGTCACAGCCTTCAAGTTAGTTCGGAAAGGCAAGTTGTAAAGATGGATAGACTGAGTTTCATCTGCGTCCCATGTCACAATAGGGTCGCGAGAAATGAAATCACGTTGACACTGCTTGTGTCCTCTGTTAGAGTTTGGTTAATTGGACTGATTTTTCGGGTTGCGGTCAGACCAAACGAATTTCTCTGGACGCCTTTTTCCTGTCGTTCGATAAGATAAACTGTTGACATCAACATCATCAGCGGGGCACTTCATTTTTGCTAGGCATAAGTGACACCACCACCTTGCTGCGAGAGTGATGACAAAAGCACGGAGCACTTCTTCTGCTACCACTTGCAGGAGGTTACACAATTCTAACCATTGTCTCTTCATAGGAAATCCAAATAAGAAGCTATGGGTAGCCTCCTGGCTCAAGGAGGGGAAGACCAAAAGTTCTTTTAGAAAGGTCGCTTCGACGAATAATCAAAGACCAAAGATATTGACCTCAGAGCTCAGGTGAATCAAAATTACCGAGGCTTCGTTCTCCTTATAACATTTCTGATACCGAACTATCTGGCTTCTATATCGTTAAAACACAAAAAAAATCAGTTGGTCATCTCAGGGGAACTAGGTAATTAGGTCATCAACCAAAGCAAAGACATTCAATAAATCAAAAAATCATGTAGTCACCTATATGTCTGCGGGTTCAAATACAGGACTCATTTCTTTCAACACAATCGTCAAAAGTCATCCACATAGTCGAGTCGCTCACTTTCTTTTGCTCCAAATAGGATCTTGGATGGCGTATGTACCGTTGAGCTATGGACCTCATTTTGGTAGGCCATTAAGAATAGAGGTATGTGACGTTCTCGGTCTCACTGTCAGCTGCCTACGACCTTAGACAGATGCTCGTGCAAGGTATTTTTGAGTCGCCCAACTATTCCAACTGATTGAAGGACTAGTGGCATTGTTCTTGTCTTCCTTATTCCAAGATATTGGCACCCTTCCTGAAAGACTTTTGATTCAAAGTTTCCCAAAGATCCCAAATCTGCTCATCTAGTTGTTGACTATTCTGATTCTGATTTGGGAGCACGCATATTTCTGGCCACTTACTGGAAACGGACCAACGATGTCAACGGCTATTCATTCGAATCAAATTGTGCTCTGACATTGTATTGCTGCGTTTGTCCCTGTGGCTTTACGTTTGGGCTCTTGGTAGCCGCACACCTTATGCAATTTTTGGACCAATTCTCGATATTCTGTGTTGTGCTTAGCCAATAGAAGTCTTATCTTACCTTCTCTAGCGTCTTGTTAATTTCCAAGTGACCTTCTGAGGTTCCGTCATGCATTTCATGGAGCACTTCGCTGATTTTGGACCGTGGCACTATTAGCTGCCATCTGCACTTTCCCATTTTCTCTTCAGCAAATAATTTTGCACACAAAGAGAGCCCCACTGTGCCCAATACGCCTTCAAAGGTTGGCCTGGTCTGACATCTCCTGCCAGAATGGTCTTTACTAGTGCTCCTTCCAGACCAATATTGGTTCGATGTCGTTGTTTGCTTGTTGGGAGGAACGGATTTCGTCTGTACTCCAACTCTCTACTGGCTTAGGCCTGTCTCTTCCTTACGGATGCCATTTTCACATTTGATTCCGCACGGTCGAGAAGAAGCATTAGCATTTGAGGAGAGTTTTTCCTGGCGGTCACCACACTTCAAAATCGTAGTTCTGCAACTGCTCGATCCATCTTGAAAGTTGACTTACAGGATTCTTCAATTGTGGTAGCCATTTCAGAGCTGCGTAGAGAGAAACTTATGGAAAAGCTTCGTTGCTAGAATTAAAGTCAGAAGATTAGACCGAGCCACGCAGTAGTTTCGTTCAGGCCTAGATTGTACTATACTGTAACATGCAACCACTTCCTCTTAACCGTCATGAACTTGAAAGATCATAGCTCCAACCCCAATATTGCTAGAATCTGTGTCCGTGATGAACATTTTTCTAGGTGTGAGGTAACCAAAGATGAGAGCATTGCACAGCTGCCGCTTGAGTTCTTTAAATGTTTTTTCACAATTTTCTGACCACCTAAACTGTCGGCCTTTTTCTGTAAGTTGACACAGACTCTTTGCAATACCAGCAACATGTTTACGAACCTTTCATTAAGGTGGCAAGTGGCAAGTCAGCTTCTCAGCTGACGTTTATCTTTCTGTTCAGGCCAACTTTTCACTTTTTTAGAATCCGTCCTTACCTCTTCCGGGATACAATGTGACCCAGATATTTTACTTCCGGATGAAACAAACGCTTCGAAGCCTTTCCAAAACTTCTTTTAGCTTTACGTCCTGCTCCTCGAACGTCTTGCCTATGACGGTAATATTGTGAGCCTTCGTGTTGTATTTGTATTTGCGTTGCACCGTCCGAACGGAATCACTGTAAACTGCCAAAGTCCACTTCCGGTAGTGAACTACGTCTTCTCACGATCGTTTCGGTTAATTTTTATCGGCCCACTCTTCAGGTCAAGTGTTGAAACCCATTTTGCTCCAGAAATCGTATCGAAAGTGTCATCAATTCTCGGTAATGGGTAGCTATCATTTTTGGTGACATCGTTGAGACGTTGTCGGTAGTCTACATAAACCTCTTCTTCACGAGGACCCATGGGGATGCTCACGTGCCCTGCGACACCATTTCGGGTACTTCTGTTTGCTTTACCAATCGAATACGCCGTGCAGGTTGACGGACTAATCGGGCGTCTCCGGCGTCAATGTGGTGTTGAACAAGTTCCATGTTCTCCATCTTATGAGGCAAATATATCAGCGTACTCCCCGATTGGTTTTTCTGCCAGGATACGCTGCTCTCGATCCGAATTACAGAGGCTGAGGATTTTGGTGTTGATTTTCATACTCTGGATTGTTTCGACCGGTGTTACAAAATTTGTTTCCATTTTGGTCGATATAGACTCAATAGGTCCATATTTGCCCACTATCTCTCCCTTTTCACACTGGAATGGGTTTAGAATCCTTACAGGAACCATGTTGTCCTTTGGTTCCACTAAGGTCTATCTCATCATGAAATCTCTCTTATTTTCTAGATCCATCAAACAGAATCGGTTGCTACCAGGACCACCTTCCACTTTTGCCCAAACAATTGCTTCTGACGAAGGCTCCAGAACCTGATTTTGGCAGATAATGACCTCTAAAATGGAAGTGTTGGCGTTTGCGTATGGTATTGGTATCTCCATGTTTCCATGTATCAGGTTTTGTGCCATCAAGTCGACTACATGTTCTTTCATAAAGTCTGTACCAATCATGCACTCGTCATGTACATACGAGTATGTCAGCCTTCAGAAATACGTGAGAGCAGGCCATTCCGGCCAGGTGGATTTTTATGCGGACTTCACCATATACGTTAGCCATTTCTCCCGTAACTGTTCTCAAGATGTAACTGCTGGTGTTATGCAACCAGGCTTTCTGCACCAGATCCCTCCTGATGATTGAGGCCGTCGCACCGTTTCTCCATTTTTCTTACCGCTGACTACTTTTACAAGAAGACTTTCATTGCATCGTTCTGCCATACGGAACTCGAATAATGATCCTCGGGCCGTCGATTCTTTCCTCTAATCCCAGCATACTTCCACGGGTCTTTCCTCAGGATCCCCGATTGCCAGAAGACTTCATATGCCAAAGTGAAAACTGCATGCTTAATATTGAGGAGGCCAGAAGGCGACACTGTTTCTAGCAGTTAATTGAGTAAGTAAAAAGTTCTTAGGGAAATCCCTTTTCTTATCTGGCCCATCTGTCAGGTATACCACACAACATATTTGAAGTTCAGTTGACTAAGGAAAGTTACAAAACCTTCCATCAAACTGTTGCTATTGCTAACTGGGAAAGCAATGTTCTGAGTGAACACAAATTCTGGCATGAATATCAAGTTTTCAAAGATCAAATCTTCCCACGCCATGCTTCCGCATTTTAAACTTCTCTCCTCAAACGTTTACCCTTCTCTTCGCTCACTATCTATACAACTTTGTATGTCTTTTACTCAAGTCAGCGACTCGTCAAACCAAATTTACAAATTTCTATAACAATCGTTTGTTTGCTACAGTGTTAACAAGAATCTCCTCAAAAGTAAGAAACTCTCAAACACCAGTTTACTATGTGTTCACAAGGAATTCGCGATCCACGTTACATAAGACAAGATGAACGCCAACATTTATGTAAACATCCACACACATACGAGTATGTGGCTGTGCACTTCAGACAAAATAATTGCACTTCGACAATCCTAGGCCAATATCACAGCCACCATGGAATGCTTCCTCCTCCGACGGCCGGCGACATTACTCGTCAACCGTATAAGGAAGGAGCTCATAACAAACACCGCAACGAGCGGCGCACTCCTTCCTCTCTCTCATCATTAGAGGCCAAAACCACGACAATCGCTGAACAACGGCATGGAACTCTATTTAACATTATGGGCTGCCTGGGTACCAACTACAAAATACAAACCACCAACTACCAACTACCAACCGCCAACGGCCAACTTGTTGAACCACTTTTACTTTCCTTTCGCAAACAAATGTCCACATTTGGGACTCTATTCACTACATCACTGAACCTTGTCCGCTTGGTCGGAGGTACCTTTTGACATTTTACTCGTATCAACGAATGAATACTCGTATCCAGCTAAAGCTACAGATACAAAATAAGCTACAACACCAACTTCAGCATCAATGCCATATTACGGCTCATCGGTGTATCTTCGTCCATGACACTCGCCGAAAAAGCCATTACTTCCGATGTCTCCTTAGTTGATTTTCCTGTTCCTTTAATATATTCGGCATTCGGCTGACTTTAGCTGGATTCGGCTGACTTAGGAAGGCCTCCGGCCAAATAAGCGCTGAACATCTTTTGCTGATCGGTGAAATCGATCATTCGACCTGTTTACGAGTACGAACACGAGTACCAATGCGAGCCTGTGCTGTGTTTGTGTTTACTTGAATTTGTCCATTTGGTTTGCAAGTATTGCTTCCTGTCGTGTTAGGTTGCAAAATAGCTCTGCAGCTTTAGCTAGACTCTGGACGGATTGTGGTCACCTAACCTTGTGATGCTGATGATGACCACTTGTTCGCTGCTAATCATTGTAAAAGTGAAATCAACCTCACCATCATCATTAAGATTTCAAAAGTCTTCGATGCTGGTGGTGGCGGTTGGGTATTCTTGAACCACCTCCTGGACACAATTAAGTCGGTGATGCGGGTCTTCGATTTGTCGATTTGCATAATTTCATAACGCGAAAGTATACGTGATGGTGAAAATTGAATGGAATGGCGTCAAATGATGAGAATAATTAAAATTCAATGCGAAGCGAGTGGAATCACATATGTAGCCGCGTCCATTCGTTGAGGTGGGTTGAGGTTGACATGTTCGTTGGACATGTGTCTTTGGATTTGTTTTACTACACATGTTATTAAAATGAATGGAAAATGAGTTTTTAAAGGCAGTTGCAGATATATTCAAGGTCATGGGCTAATTGGCACGCTTTTGATGGCTCCATTGGGCTTGGCACAAGGTTAATGTTGTGAAGAAGAAGGCGTCGTAGATCTAAAAAAAAAACCTTGCAAATATAATCAGATCTTCTCTGCATCCTGTCGAGCTCAACCAGATCCTCTTCGAATATGAAACGTGTCGACCTTGTACGAATTCCAAAGATGATGATGCTGCTATTTTACCTCCTTTAGATAAATGAAACCTACGTAGCAAACATCAGCTGTTAGATTTTAGAAGAACTTTCTTACTAACTTAGGTGGCAGCATGATCCGAACTAGACACGAGCCTCAACCAATAAATCCCTCCTGTTAGTCCGGTCTTCTGCCAACTGCCTCTACGACGCATTCCAAGATTGTTGAATTCCCTCTCGACTTGTCCGTGCCACTTAAGTCGCCTCATTCCATACTATTTGGAACAAAGTCATTCGCTCTGCATGTCCAAGCCATCTCTAGCGGCTGATGCATATTTAGGTTGCTGCTATATTTCCTCTTCCGAAACCTAGAATGAGATAGAATATCCTCTAGGAATCTCGCTTCAAAACGATGGCTTCGCTGCCATTGGCGCGCCTGTGACATAAAACAGGGTTGAGATCGGTCTAATGAAGAGTCACCTTCGTGTTCCTTGACAAGGTCTTGTAACACAATTGCACCAATTGGCAAGTGTGATTCATTGTCTAATTTCTGAAGGGTTTCCATTATAAGAGTGAAGAGCGCAGCCGAAGTCCCTCCTTGTTCGCACCATATAACTGGTTTTGCCCTTACTCACATTAGCCTTCTGGCAGTGCAAAGGATCTGTCGGCAAGTCATGGGCCCTATCACCAAGAAGAAGGGACCTTTAAATCTACCCGGCTATAATAGGGTTAATTACATCTTCTGCATTGATTGTCTGGTGGGACAAGCTCTCATGAAAATACATCACCGCTGCTTTTACCAGACTCCAAGGAAGGGGGCTTTTCCTAGCACACCTTGCTCTGCTCTAGACGCATTGATGAATCTCCCTCCTTTTGGTCTTCATATGTTGAGCTGCACTTTCAAAGCAATCCTCCGTTTAAAGAGAAGTGGTCTTTGATACGAGTACAACACTCACTGGGGCTTCGATGACCTTGCCCGCCGACCGTCTTTTGAGTCTGGCCTTATGATGTAACAACACCAGAATTCCTGTTGCGGAAAAAATACGAAATCGAATTTCCTTGTACCCAAGACTGGTTTCGGTCAGAATCTGAGCCAGGAAACGAATGTAGTCTGGTCTTCACGAATGGGTCCAAAACAGATTTAGGATATGGTGCTGGTGGCTTTTTGGAACATGACAACGTTAGATTCGTTAGGAAAACTTTCGTCTGTTTTCCAAGCGGAGATATACACAAACCTAATGGCCACGAACTTTATTGTGAGCAATCGGTGGAGGGGCGAAGCATTTGCATCTGTAGTGACAGCCAAGCTGCGCTTGAAGGGATGCTGAAGCCTCTTAGGACTTCCAAGCTAGTTCGAAAATTGAAGATCGAATTGAAATCGCCGATGAACTTACTAGGCAAGGCTCAGAGGAGAATTTTCCAAGACCCGAGACCACATTAGTTTTGCCTGTGCCTATGTTTAGGGCTTCCAGTGGCAGTTGGGTCTCATATGAGCTTCAGCTGGCATGACTGTCCAGGTTTCCAGCAGACCAAACTAATGCTTCGAGATGTACGAGTATCTAAGAGGTCAGCCACTTACCTTCTGTCCCTCAATGAGAGAAACTGAAACGTGAAAGTGACGATGACACCGCGGAATACTACCTCTGTGAAAGTCAGGCCTACGCTTGCATCAGACTACAGGTACTCAGCTCTGAGGTGGTCTATCCTGGTACTATAGGCACTCTATCTCTGAAGGGCTTACTTACTTTCTTAAGGTGGCACTACAGTCCAGTATGAACCTGGGCCCCAACCAAGACGCGTCTCCAGCCAGATCGATCTAAGTTTATTGATGTCCCCTTCTACTTATTCTACTTACGTGCACAACCTGAGTTTCAGTCTTTCTTTACGGCGCTCTCCCACGGGGGCGAATTCGAAGTTTTTTTTGTGTCCATCCGCTCTACATGATCCAGTCATCTCAGCCATCATGCCTCTGCGCCATAGACAGGACTTCCCGAATACTCGGGAAGGTGCCACTGACATTAAGCTTCTTTCTTCCGATTATGACAATATCATCGACGTATGCGAATAATTGGACGGACTTCTGAAAGATAATGCCTCTTGTTTTGGCACGTGAGTCTTGCACTATTCTTTCAAGAATGATGTTAAAGAAATCACATGATAGCGCATCGCCTTATCTAAATCATTTTTTGGCACCAAAGGTTTCGGTGAGTTCTTTACCAACCTTGATGGAGGAGCGTGTATTCTCCAATGAGTTCGGCTGGGATTCAAAAATTAGACATTACTCTGTATAGCTCATCTCTATAGATGCTGTCATACGCGGCCTTAAAACCAGTGAATAGATTGTGTGTATCGACTTGGAGGTCATGGGTTTTTTCCAAGATCTGCCGTAGTTTGAATATTTAGTCGATGGTGGACTTTCCTGGCCTCTCCTTTTCCTTTCCATTAGTGTGGTGCGGACCAATAATGTTGTTCACGAATGGCTTCAGGCGTTCTTACAATACGGCAGATAGGGCGTTGTAGACTATATAAAGAAAAATGATGCCTCTGTGGCTAATGCAATTCAGACGGTCTCTTTTTTTGAGGATCGCACAATAATGCCAAAGTTCCATTCATCGGGCATACTTTCGTCCGACCATAACTATTTTACAGATGAGTTGGTGTATGCACGGTATCAAATCATAGTCTGTCGCTTTGAAGAGCTCGGCTGTCAGGCCGACCACTCCAGCAGCTTTATTGGACTTAAGCTAGGTATGGCTCTCGACACTTTATCCAGGTCGGGCGGATTAAATTGTTAGTCTACCTCGTCCAAATTGAAAGGTTCGTTCTACCTGACTGCGGTATTTGGTTTCTCATCGCTCTTTTCAAATCATCTGCATCGTTGATGTGTTCGGGGTTTGTGTTCATGGCATGTTTTTTTTACCTTTTGGTAAAGCTTCCGAATTTCATTCCTGGTGTAGTATCGCTCAGTTTCCTTCACCGCGCGCTTCTCATGCTCGTTCTTTTTCCTCCTGAGAAGCCGGTGTACGTCTCTCCTACTCTGATCCTAGAGCTTGTGTGTAGTTCTAGCGACGCTTTGTATACACCTTGCTTAGTTGCATATGCTTGCCGGCACTCGTCGTCAAACAAGAGGTTTCGTTGTGGTGGCCGACTGAAACCTAACACATTAGAGGCGGCATCGCGGATGACTTTTTGGCAATGTTGCTGCTGATCTTAAATACTTGATGCTGGTGGCATAGGACCTCTTAAGAGATTAAGGGGGACTCGATCGGAAAAGGATTTGGCGATCGCTTGCGATTGTAGCCGTCCGACGTCAAACTTCCTCACAGTAATAAGTTGTCTTTGCGATGTTCGGTATATCCGCAACCGTACCTTGGCTACAATAAGGAACGTTCAGACATCCATTGTACTGGCGGAGTACCTTGCATAGATCCCAATGTGGTTAAACTGGTTGACGGTTGATTGATCAGGTATCTGCAAATCTCCTAATGAATATCAAGATGTGGGAACCACATGCAAGCTACGACTGTGTTTCGCTCCGCCGGAAAGTCGGTGAGCCTGAATCCGACAGCAAAGATATCCAAAGATATCCTCTCTACCAAGCTTTGCATTAAAATCGCCGAGGACAATTGTAATTTCATAGCTAGGGCACTGTACGAATCAGCACCCAAATAGGTGCTGCTTTTGCCGTCGAGAGCAATCGCCGTAGTAGTTTTTCATCCTCTTTCTGTCCGGTCTATCGCCTTTCTTGGAGGGCAGTTATATCTGTTTTGTAGCAGTCCAGGGCCTGCGCTATTTATTCGGCTGTACGTGGCCAAGGGACCCAACATCGCACGTGCAGATCTGAAATTCGTTGTCCTTGTTTCGTTTGCAGGGGTTATCATCAGTAGATCCGTCCGTATCCGAGGTTTGTTGTTGATTCATAAATTAACTTTATTTTCCATAGTCAGGCAATTACCTGGGGTGAAAGTTCTATTTAAATACTCCTGGGCCAAGGGGTCGGTTAGACCGAAGCCAATAACCTATTCGGGGATGTTAGCGCTGCCGGTTAGGACTCATTAAAGCTCATCCGCCAGCATACATTTTCCAAAACCCTGATTTAGTGTCGGAAATCCTTACCGGCCTGAGCTCCAAATATGTCGGAGTAGCCTGGATAATGTCTTATTTGATTTATTCCGGGATTTAACTCCACCGATGGTTTCATCTGGGGAATTCATCCGCTGTCCCGTTTATTATCTGCTGCTGCTCGAGCTTATGAATTTGGCAAATCGAGCCCGGACGGACCCAATGGTGGTAACTACTTAGAGGTAAAATAAGGAATAGTTACACTAGGAATCGATAAGTTGACACCTCTCAGTGCCTACCCTATAGCATCCAACGACCCACTGAAGCGCTTACTCATCCTTATTCGAAAGAATATTGAAAGAAACTCACAAGGATTAAGCCGAGATTAAATTAAAGCTCGTGAAATATCGTGAAGAGTCTAAAGCTCTTTGAGTTCGGAATAAGATTAGATTCTGCTGAGCCCCTGGCCACCAAAAAATGTTGGGCAACGAACACGCTGGGGAGTAAGCTCAAAAAGAATCCTCCCTTGATGAGGAACTGTCAGATCAAGACCTCTATTCTGCACTCTAAGAGTGCAGGTGTAGCAAACGATACAAATCAAAGCCAAATGAAAGGTGGAAAAATCATACAAACTGTGAAACTTTACGATCAAAATTGCGCAAACAAGAACCTCTGCAGGGACTTTCGGAACGTATACGGGAGGATACCCTCCAAAGAACTTAAAGAAATTACAACTTCCATTACCCCTCAGAGTTGTCTGCGGTGTCATTTACAATACCTTTTCAGCTTCACGGATGCAACAGGATGGCTTAGACCCGCTCAAGAATCAAATGTCAACTAACGCGAGACGGAAAGCGCCAAGTGCGATTAGCAACTGCAATCCAATTCACCCGCCTGGACACCCCAATGGGTTTACGCAGACCTAAGTCCGATGAGATGATATCATCACCCAGCAAACCCGATTGCTCCTCACGTTTTATAATACTTTCTACTGCCCCAAAATATATTCTGAGGATTACCATCGCAGCATGTAATAAGTTCCATCTTCTTGAAATCTCAGTATTTAAAGAGTTTGCTACTGTTTTTAGTACTTGCGGTGGTACCGAATCATACGTGGAGTGGACTGCAGAACGACGAGCTCACGTAATTCACTGTTTCAACGTTCATTTTTCTGCGGCTATAGCGGTTAGGCTTGCAAACAATTTCGCATCCGTCTAGTAAAATCGGTAGAAAAAGAGTTGTTGCCAGGATTAATTTAGTTTTTCTTAGTAGAAGATGCTAAGTAACCCAAAGGCCACTACAAACTTTCCCAATGAGAGAATAAATGTTTGTATCCTAAGAAACAATTGAATTGAACATTGCACCAAGGTTTTTAGCAAAGACAGCCCACTCCATGGGTATTTGATTTATGTGAACGGACTGAGAAGCTCTACGGTGCATTAAAAGTACTTTCAACTTGTCAGCATTAAGTCGAAGGTCATGTGTTATTGACCAGTCGTGCATTCTAGCAAGACTTTCATTTAAGAGTTCAATAGCAGAGTTTGTTTCATTATACTATCTTATACTTACAGAGGTCCTCAGATATCATTCTGCCAACGCTAGAGAATATCCTGAGGAGCTGTGTAGAACTGATCCACATTCCACTGTCATGGAGAGAAGTCAATGTAGTTTTCATTCGTAAAGCCGAAAAATATTGTCATGTTGTCCCAAATGACCTCAGACCTACAAGTCTATTATCTTTCCTTCTGAAAACTCTAGAACGACTGATTGATATCCATGTACGAGCTAAAATTGATCCAAGACTTCTGTCAACGGCTCAACATGCCTACTGTAAAAGAAAGTTGGTGAAAACTGACTAGCCACATCGAAAGATTTCTACAATATGTAGAGTAAACAATGGTTACTTTCCCGTCCTTTAACAACGTCAACACATCCGGAATCACGACTGCGCTGTTAACTCTGCAGGTAGACGGCTCACTTGGGGTGTTGATTAGTCTTATGATAAAAAGCAGGATAATAAACTCTAAACTGGGAGGAAACTTCTGCTGAAAGATGTGTCAGCAGAGGTACGCTGTATCCTCTCTCCCCTTGCGGATGACGTGGATTGGGAGTAAACCTCCATAAAACTGATCTTGTCCTCTTTCCCAGGAAATACAAAATTCCAATTATAGACCCTTCTTCAATAACCAGTACCAGTTTAGTATTTTGTAATACAGCAAAATATCTGGGTCTCGTCTTTGACAGGAAACTCAAGAAAGAGTCAATAAAGCTACATTCTCTTGCAAAAAAGCCATTGGGAACAGATGGGGCCTTCATAACCTCGTATAATCCACTGGCTATACATCTCGGTCGTATGACCGATACTCACCTACGGGGTTGTTGTCTGCTGGACGGCATTAGAAAATGCAGTCAACTGCATTAAACTAAGCAGAGTGCAAAGAATAGCATGTTTATACATAAGCGGAGCCCTATGCTCTACTCCCTCCGCGGCACTGGTTATTAAATTTCACTTGACACCCCTCGATATCTTCAGCAGGCAAGTAGCTGCGACTGCAGCTATTTGCCTTAAAGCGACTACACAGTGGACACATAATTCATTTGGCCACGCCAGCATTCTTAATATATCAGGAATTCTCACAGAGAACATCGGTTACACCATACTGAACCTCTCTTTCCGTCTTCCAAATCACTGTAGCTTTTTACTTTCTTTTACAACCACCTAAACGATCTAAAAAATATAGACGTAAACAGTCTCCTACGCTTCATCATAAGCTCAAACTGGTTCCATTAGTAAGAGGATCATAGATCCACGTGGCATCGCAATGGGCCAGTAGGCCTATGTGGGTTGGCATTTCCAACAGCCACTCTTACCTACACTATCTTATACTTATACTTATCGTATGTATGCTACACCATCTGCATACATATGCACCTTACTGTTTGACAGGCCGTTCATGTACTAAGAGAAAAGAATAGGTCCAGGGATTGATCCCTGTGGCACTCCACACTGTAAGCTTAAACAAATCGAAATATTCTCACCAATGCAAGCACATTGTTTCCTTCGGCTTAAACAAAACCTAATAAGCGTGTGCGTTCTAATTTTCCCCCCAGTTGATCCTGTTCAAGCGAATGCTACATTGTTCGACTGTGATTGTAGGGCTGTAGTTGATACGAGATTAATCGAACAGTTGACTCCACTACCAAGTAATTACATAAATGCAATAAGTGCACCACATTCGAAAACTATTATCCAAGTCCCCTCGTTCAAATACTCTCAGATAGTATCTATCTTCCATAACTTATTCGTGTTAGTAGTATATCAATTTTATTCACGTACCAATCAAACTATCTGTAGTTACCCTCCATCCCATTCAGCTCGATCAAATTCAAATCGTGTGTCCTATTCAAATGGACAAACCTATTTGGCGATTCGTCTGTATATTTAACTTTTTCTCTTACCAGTTATCAGCTCTTCCAGTTTCAAAGAAACCAAGAAACTGAGAAACTGTTATGCAAAACAGGTGGAAATGGATCGTGTCAGTGCGGTCAACGTCAACTGCGATTGATTTGTTTTTTTGCTTTTTTCGCAAGTTTTCTAGCTTGTTTTAAATTTCCGTGACTGCTGATATAATTTTCAACAAATCTTTAATCCACATTACGTATTCATGTCGGCCTCGAAAGGAGATACAAAGATACGGATCCCCAGATAATCGTTTTGGTTTCATGCGAAGATTCAATTAAGAAATACGCTTCCGTCACCTGCTCGCTTGGGCTTGCCGGATTTGCCTGATTGGTCGATTAGTGTGTGTGGCATTCCTCTAATCAGTCTTGAAATGAACTCCAAAAAAACAAATCCAACAAAAAACGCACAAATTTCTACCGCAAACACGAAACTCCAATATTATACAAAAATTAAATGTTTAGCATGAACATGAATTGCTAATTTCGAAAGTTCCCAGCTTTGCTAATTGAATGATTTCAATGTTTAAGACTGATTGTCAAAATATGATTAAGTACTATTTAATTCGTCAAAGTGTTTTCCAAACCAAAAGTGTGAACA
Source organism: Volucella bombylans (assembly GCA_949129095.1). Classification (NCBI taxonomy): domain Eukaryota; kingdom Metazoa; phylum Arthropoda; class Insecta; order Diptera; family Syrphidae; genus Volucella; species Volucella bombylans. The sequence goes on from OX422141.1 coordinate 182,852,329, forward strand.
ACTTCGAAGAACCGACAAGGGAAACCAACTTCAAATCCAAGTCAGTTATGAGAACTTCAACTCCAGTTCGCATCACAACTCTTTTGTTTTCAGCAAATGGTGTAACAGTCGACATTATTATTATTATTATTATTATGTTTTCAATCTCTTGGGTTTTTTTCTATTTCCAAATGCAAATTCGAGCAGGTTTTCAAATGATTAAATCAAAAATTTAGTGGACCACTTCGAACCCTTATTACCCTAAATACCACGAACCAAATCCGCGTACTTATTACCCTACCATTCGTTACAAACACGAACGAATCAACACATGAAATGTTCGTCAGCCCACACGTTCATTTGGACAACAGCACAACGACCTTGCTGTGACAACATCACCGCCTGGACAACCTCCTGCATAACAAACACTAAACGGTGTCTGCTTCCACATACCCAATCCAATCCAAGTTATGACATTACTTAATAATATTACACAGCATAACAGATACATTTTTGGATCATATGATATCACTGTTCGATCGATAGTCAACAAAGAGGAATTAAAAAAAAAAAAAAAACAATAACATCACCGCCACAACACAATCAACGAAGAAGAAGTAGACAAATAAACAAAAACAAAACGACGAAATCCCGCCATTAACCACGACTTACTCGACGTAAACACGTCGTCGTAGTAGCACAACGTGCTTAAGCTTCTGTTTAGCTTCCACACCACCAAAACGAGATTCGTTTCTTGAACTAAAACAACAAAAGCTCTTTCGGCGGGTGCTTTCACAATAAGAAGAAAATTTTCTGCACAAACTCGAGGCTACCAAAAGCAAGTCTGCAAAGTCAACCCTACCCCAATATCAATGTCGTGATGAAACGGAATCAAGGTTTAACTTTGGTGAGCTCTGGAAAGCTCGATGGATTTATTTGATGTACGGGTAGATGTTAAGGTTGAAAGTACGTGAATGGTAGATATAACGGTTTAACAGGGGGTTTTGCATTTGATCAGTATTTAACTGGAGTGTCAAAGAATTGTTGAAACAGTTTTTCCCACAAAGAGGATTGGATTGGGTGCAGCAAAAAGCAGCGGTGCGTTTAAACAACACAACCAAGGGTGAAGTGGAATATTTCTTCGCAGGAGTATAGACCTGAGTGAATTGTTTTGGTGAATTTTTAAAAGTTTTTTTTTATCCTGATCCCCGGGACTATGAGGACCCGTTGGAATATTGTGGTATGAATTTTTAATAGTTTTAATTTTTTAACGCCTCTCTAACAATGTGCTGTGTGAAAGGACTAACCTAAAGTGACATGTGAAAGTGAAAGTGAGTGATGAAGTGGAATTTCAAAAATAGTTTTTAGATTTCATAATTTCATGGTTGCCATTCGGTTACCTTCGTTTGTCCTCGCTACAACTGTCTTAAGTTGGCAACGTATGCGAAATTATTTGATGTAAATGTTGGTTCTCTATAGGATTTTTGACAGATTTTGGACTTTGTTTTTAAACAGAAATGACTTCATTTTCCGTACTCGGTTAGCCATCAGTTTCTAAGAGATATCGGGAAGATAAATTCGAATCTGAGATCTACCACCAGCCATAAAACTTGATCTGAAATCATAAAGTACAATTCGAACAGTGCATGGGTTCACGTGATCTACAGCCTTAATCCGGTTAAGATTCTACAGAATGCGCTATGTCCAGGTTGCCAATTCATTGGAATTTCGCATCGACACTCAGTGTCGTTCCGCGACATGCCTGAATGAAATCTTCAGAAGTTAGAGGCACCAAAATCGTGACATCATTCCAAACCTGACAGGTTGTAAACTTATGCAGCCCTCGTTAATGTATTTCATTTTCTGAAGCCTGTGCACTGTGAGTTTTCTAATGCTGATTTCTAAAGCAATATGCTCTGAGTTCTTTGACTTAGATTACAATGCTAAGCATGCTGGATACGTACTGTAGTCGTTTATTTCCCTGTCAATGGTTCAACTTGTCCGTGTTCAGATTAAAGAAAGTGTTATGTTCGATAAGTGCCAGGAATCAACTCTGTTTTGTTATATTGTTTAACACTCGATTCCATAAATCAAGAAGTTTCTTTCGACAATGGTTCTAGTCCTTCAGGTATGAAGTTTTGTAATTGGCTACACTAACTAAATGAGGTACGAGTATCACCATAATAAGCTCCTTAACTGCCTTAAAAAAATACCATTTATGGTTAGGATCTATCCCATGAATACTTAGTTCGGTAGAATTCATCGCATCTCATCCTTTTTTAAAAGGCTCTGACCGATAATTGCTTACAGCACAACCAGCCTAAACGATCTTATTTAACACAAATCACAACAGACTTGATGAGGTCGAATGAAGGTTATTCTAGAATTGAGAATCTCTCTCATATAATGGAGTCCTGCAGGCTGTATTTGTCTGTTATGTTCTGCTATAAACTTAATTGGCAACGTCCCGTAGGGAAACCCACGATTCTCTTAATGGCATTACTCTTGAAGGTCAAATATAGGTTGGGTGCCAAAAGGCATATTTACCCCATATCACGGACATACTTTGATCCCCTAACTTTTAAACTTATTGCCAATGGTATAATGGTACACAAAGTCTTTGTGGAAATCAACAATTCGGGAATAAGTGAAAAATAAATCCTTTTTTCTTGCCAATCCGACATCTACCTCTTTCAATCAACACTTTTGTACTCTTGTACCTACTAAATGCTACTTTTGTTCCTCTTGGATAAGTCTTGAAAAATATGGATGCAGCGTAGAATCGATTTGAAGCCTCCTTGATTAGCAGTGAATCAATGGATAGAGACACCTTCTACAATAATTACCATAAGATCAACGCTGTAATTGTATGGTTATCTATTTATGCCTTTTAAAACTCTATAAATTCCTAAATGTGTTACTGACCCTCGAAACCGATATTGAGCAGAAATTTCCCAGAACATGGCTAATATTGTAACGTTTAATCAGTATCTATCCTATGGAATACGACAGAGCAGCTCCTTTATCACCATTAGCTTTGAAAAGTTCTATAAACAAACTGTTTGGTTTCTGATATCTTGGATTTTCAGAAACTTTGCTGGCTTCCAGGAGAAGTATAAGTTGTTACCGTATCTTGAGTGTTTTTTGTTTTTCTCAAGTCCCGCACTAACATGTGGACAAACCTGTTGAGTAGCTGCTACTTTAGTCATAAAGAACTTCCAATGGACCAAGACCAAGATGGCCTAGTTTGTTGTCTATCACACTGCCTATTAGTTTCTCAAGAAATCAATGTTTTATCAGTAGAGGTACGACTTCAATCATACTGTCCAACTCAGAACCTCACTTTCGAGCATATCGCACCAATAATGTGCTGAATATTGACTTTCCATACCCGAACAGCTCGCGGCAGCACCACAAGGAGTAATTGAGCTCCGGCTTTATTTTTCAAAATCTATTGACAGAAGGCATCGTGAAGGCCACGCAAAACATTGCACTTCTGTAAATATACTCGTAATTGAGTCTCATAAGACTGTTCTCCCTAATTTACAAATCCGGGTCTTCCGCCACACTTTCACTGACAGCGGCTACAGTTTCTTCTGTACATACATCACGTTCACGTCTTGGTTGATTTGCATCATAAAGAATGTATGTGGTACGAAATATACCAATAGCATGACGAATAGTGAGCTTAGTTGGTCGATTATGTGGACCAAAAATATCATAATATCTTCTATTCATGATGATTTGTCAAACAAAATCAAAACAGAAACTGCAACAAACTGTCAGTAATGACATTTACGTTTGAAATTCACCTCAATAGAAAGATGAGGATCAATAATGCTTTCAGCATGTAAACTACATCGAGCAGTACATTTTTTCAGATTGTAAAGGTACCTTGCGAACTTAAAGTGCGTTCGAAATGCATCAATAACTCGATGGAAAAGTTGCTTGGAGGCGATTATGAACACCATACAATTCACATTGTGCCCTATTGCTTTGAGGAGCTTAGAGCACCTCCTGTTCAAATCTGATGACGCCTCTTATCGGCCGATTGAACATGCATGTATTCTGAATTAGCTTTGCTGCTTTTCCCACTTTAAATGCCTTATAACCTTTTCACATCGTATCAGTCAGTTTTTGACAAAAACATTTACGAAATCCCATCGGAGCGCTCATACCGAATACCGGCTAGGTTTTCTTTGATATTTGTATCAGCTGTGAAATTTTTGTGTAGGCGCAAGGATTTTTCTATCCTCCATATTCTGTTGCAAAAACAAAAACTTACCATGAACGACAATCAATATTTGTTCCAGTTTGATGTTTTGCAATTTTGTTTTGACAACTGCTCTGTCAACTGTTTTGCTGACATGCTGAATGTTTGAAAAGGTATGTCTGCTGCAAAAACCAGGAGCTTTCATCAAAAACTAAAAATTGTATGTGAAAACTTCTGTTTCCTGTTGAGATTACGAAAGTTTTCGATGCGGTGTGTGAAGAGTATTAAACTGCAGTTGAACCTGAAATGTTCACAATAAGATTTGTTCGCCGTCTTCCTTAATGGAGCGTACACTACAAATCGACCGTTGTTGTCAAAATTGTATGCTTCAGTCATAATGCAATTGCTGTACAGTGGATGTAAATGTGTTTTAAGCAGTACTCACCCCACCAAATAAAACGAGCGATTCGTCTAATTTTTGACGTATTCCGATTTGTAACATACACAGCCGATATTTAGAATTCTGACAGCACTATTTTCTAACCCCTACGCTCAAAAAACATAGTGCAGGACTTTAAGGCATTTTTATTTCGTACTAGGACTGACAGCAAACAAACCTATTAGTAAATTCCAACGACAATTGAATCTATTTGACATATATCAGGGATGCCACGTCTGTGAAAATAAGAATTGCACATAGAGGTTGCGAACAAGAGTAATGCCACTTATTTGAAAAAATGGAATTTGTTTAAAAAGTTTTTATGGAACCTCTTAGAGCAAAATACGATATACCACGTCGAAATTTTTCATGATCGTGAAATGTCCCCCCACTTTCTCGGAAGAACTGAATTAGTGTGGATGGATGTGGAATTATAAGGTTTAACTAAAAAAATATATAAAAGAAGGCTGTCAGCTGAGTCCCTTTATACCAGTCAGAGTCGTGGCTATCGCCTGTACCACAAACTCTATTATGCATATGAGCCAAACCGGGCAACTTTTTACCCACTTTCATGTACAAATCCAGCCAATCTCCGCCTTATACGCACTTCATATTCTTCCCTTCGGATTAATTTTCTTATTTTTTTCCAGACAATGAGCAAACCAAGCATGCGAAGAACAATCAATACTTATAGTTTTACAGCCTTGTTAAACGCTACTGTGATCTGAATTTCCCATTACCACGCACCGACGCAAATGTAAAACGAAAGTGAAAACCTTGACATAAAATTAGCAAAAAAAAGAAACAAAAGCAGATCTATGTCCAATTGATGTCTCCAAAAATGATGACATAAGAAAGTTACATAAAAAAGAGTTCGCTCAACACTAGCCAAACGAAAAATAAATTACTCGAATTTAAAATTCTATCGTGAGCCGACTGATTGACAGTATCACTGACCACCCTATTAGACGGAGAGTGTAAATTGTGTTACATGTTCGGTTTTGGGTTTCACCCGCTCAATTTGAATAATCTCAGACAGATCTTTCGCAATCTTTAGCCCATATACAGATGGAAAAGACAATCAAATCGATTATGACAAATTAAAATTTAATAGTAAGTGCACATTGTTGTATCCATTCGATACATTTGTTTTCGTTTCACTTTCACTTGTATCTGGATCTGGATCTGGATCTGTTGTATGATCAACGTGAACCAATGATTAGCACTCTGCTTAGAGTGGTGTTTCACTAAGCACAGTTTTCTACAAATTGATTAGGTGCGAGTTGAGAGTAGGCATAGATACAAATACAGTGTTGTATGCGTACTATTGTCAGATGGCAAAGAAATTTGGTTTAACTAGATATAAAGTATAATGAGGTAGGTCAGCTGTATACTGTCTGTCCTATAGGGTAAAGTTTGATTTGTACACAAAATGAATAGAAAAAAAAGTTGATGAACATTATCAGTTCCTATTTAGTTGTATAACTATCGGTCGACTGTTGGCCAACTATTATGCAACGTTACAACCTAACTACTTCTACTTCTACTTTTTGCCTACTCTTTATTTTTGAAGCTCCTGGGACTTGTACAACAGTGATTGTCGTCTTCATATTAAGTATTAGGATAGTTTCGAAAGAAGTTTTAAGTTTCCACTATCAATGAGACAAGAGCCTTAACACTTATATTATTATTTATACACACTAATTCTTCTGAAATTAGCTGGGACGTCTTCAAATCTACAAATCTCGCAGTTTTTTTTTTAAATCGTATTCAGTACCTTGAATATCTTCTACAAGTCCAGTATCATTTCTACCGCTGTAGAAAATCCAATATTTTCGAACGTCTGTCTTAATTTTCGAAAGATTTCTGGCTCACTCTTTGCCTTTGTTAGCATATAGTGTCTTGGTTGTTGGTGCCATGAGGTCATGAGGCCAGAAGAAAACTGTCAGCGTGTAGAACGTGACATATGACTGTCGTCAGCACCCAGAATATTTTTAGAACGCATACCTTCCACTTAGTTAAGGAAGTAGTTTATACTGACTGCTTGAGATTTACGTAAATGTAGATGAATGAATCAACGAATCATCTAGGATAATTCTCACTTTCCATTCTTCAAGATAGCAGTAAAGATGCCTATAATAAGATTTGAGATAACTAGTCGTCTTAAATGTCTCTCTTTCAAAACTTAATTGACTTAACTTTCCGCATCTGTTCGTATCTATCTGGCTTGTTACCATCTTCTTTACAATAATCTGTTTAAATATCCAATGGGGTCCACTATGATGGTCGTCGAGTAAGGTTTCTTTAATCGTCCGTCTTTCTTGTCAGTTCCTCCGCCGCTGATTCGGGTACACCGAATTGTCAGTAGAGATGTCGGACTTGATCTACACATCTGATCACTGATCTAGACATAGAATATCGGACTGATGAGACATCCTCACCAAGATATGCCCCCAACAAAACTGAATCGTACGTGTACCACGTGAGCATACCTTCTCAAAAGAGAACACTCTATTCGAGGAGTAGGCTTCCCTCAGTCTAAACCAAATCATTCAGGTTGGTGAAAAATTACCACAAATGTTGCTACTCGCACTATTTGCTTGATACCGATTAAGCCCTTAAAGTTGCTTCTTCTCCTTTTATTGACCGCTTAGCATACAAATACAATACATCTTATCTGCAACATACCTGGATAATTCACGCGAATTTTTTTCTAAGTGGGCGGACCTTAATATCATTCCACAGCTTGGTTTATTTTTGAACCGATTATGATCGACTTTCTCTTCGAATCGCAGCTAGCGCATAAGTTTCAGTTGATTTTCGGGCTTAATTTGACGATGACCTTGTTTGTTGTATCAGTTCATCTGCTTAGCATTTTCTTCTCTACTGGTTTGCCACTTTGAGGTCACAGAATCTTATAAGCTCAGGTTTTGATACACCCACCGATATTCGTGACATTTCCGTCCCTGTAGCTTTCTTTATTCTTCTCCAACACTATGTTTGTGTATATAGAAGTTAAACGAACGACTGACCCGTATACCAAACCTTGCATTTTTCTGCGTCAAAGACTGCAAATTCTTTCAACCCCACTTCCGGATATAACTGTTTCAAAACAAATGTCTAAAGTTTGTTTTGTTTTTTCCTTGTGAGATTGCCTAAATGTTGCCTCATGAATTATCTCACTGATGAGCTCCTTCAGGTGAAAATCTTTAAGGCCATTGAAAAGCAATAACTCTAACCACTTTGTTGGTGTACTCAGAACATTACTTCGATATCTCTAGTTATTTGCGCTGTGTATTTTATTTTCTTAGCAGTTGGAACTCTGTGCAGTGCTTTCTCAAGATCAAGCGATGTTTCTTCAATGCTTTGAATTACGTCGAACTTGCTTGTATATCGACTTGCTGCAATAAGCTGTGATTAGAAAAGTATTGGACTCGCGTCCTTTTCTTTTAATTGCATGCAATACATGCTTCACCGATAAATAGTTGTTACACTTTCTCGTGTCGATTTTGCCTTTATACAGCGAAAGAACATAGCTCTCCCTTACTTGCTAAACAAACGTTTACCACCCGCCTTCAATGACCATGAAAATTCTATTTCTATTCTATTGAAAGCACATCCCTTTCGAATCAATGTCACCCATACTTTGAAAGAAACTTTCGTTGAGCATGATCTGAAAAGTAAAGGAGCAGAGGCTAAGTTATGGAGAATGGCGGGGAATTTAAAAAAATGGGTCTTTAGTCAGAGTATAGAGTAGAGCGGCTATATTCTCTGCGATGGGCACATAATCAAGTCAACTGGATGGGTTTTGTACAGAACCGCATACGTGGTAGTTCGTTTATCGATGGTTCGATGAATGCCTTGCTGAAACTAACGACATTGTGGGCCAAAACGTGTACGAAATGCTCTACAAATTTGGCGAACAGTTATTGTTATCATATCAATCCAATCTTACTCTAGGCCCTTGTAGATGATAGGCCAAAATGGTGAATCAATACTTCTTTAAGATTATTCAGGTTATTCTGGGTGAAAGATTCAATATCTAAATGCCAAGTCAATGAAGTTGTTGAGTACCGTTGTCGATGGTGAACTTATCGGGCCTAATAACCTGTCCAATTGCTGATTTAAGGTTTCAAGCATTCAAATAGGACGATAGATAAAACCTTGTATGCGATGTTAAAGAGACTGATTCCTCTATATTTGCGTGGACGAAGTTGTTGTCGAAGAGTTCATTCTGCCTTGAAGAGTTCATTCTGCCTGACAGTGAAATGTTGGTCGCCATTGTCGTTAAACACTCTGCAGAAATAATCCTGTAGACGCTGAAGTTGTGCCTCTACTAGTAAGTTGTCACCCTTTATGCACTTGGCAAGTTGTCTTCACAAACGATCTAAGATTTTAAGTTAAAAAAATAAAAATGCATAAAAACTGAAAAAAAAAACTGAACGATCTAAGATCTAAGAAAATTCTCTAAAATTGATCACTTGATATCCTCTCGTATCTTTACTTAGTTACAAAGATTGAGAAGGTGATCTGGTTCAGTCAATACCGACACAAATTTGTAGTTTCGATTGGCACTGGACGATAGTTGACAAATGGAAAAGTGATGCCATTTCCATAAAACTAAAACTTTTTCAAAGAGAAAGCACCCGGATCCAATTTTGAATATTGCTTTCATCTTTCAAAAATCACTGAAATTCAAAAATTCATGTCTGAATGTTGTAGGAAGTGTGAGGTGGAAGTGGGTCTTCTTTTAGCTTTTCCGACACAAACAAAAAATATAAAACACTTTCTTTAGGAGCATTAATGTCGCCTTTTCATAGTAGTTGCATGGAAAACCATCTCATTTATGATTACGAGCTACGAGTATCACATGACATTACGAAATCCCATTTCATCCTAAAAAAACGTTACTCCATTTTTACCTCCTTATACAATACTGTAGCCCCCCACAACTTAGTTATACAACCTCATCAGGCCAAACACAACGATTTAACTGGCAACCACTTACAATCTTTTAGATTTCGCAAAAATAACGAACCAACTGCCTCCAGCATTTCCCGCTTCCAAGACATTGACATTGCATAAGATTACCTTCCGGAAATAAGAGCGGTCCCATTACAACTTTTACATGATCTCGCAGGTCATTGCTCAAGACATATTACCTATACGAGTACACCTGCTGCAATCTCACTGCTCCATTGCAATTCGTTTTTCGTGTTGTTTGTTTGTCTTTGAAATGCTTTATCACTTCGAGATCACACTTTAGCCGATCACTTCAAGTATTTACTCTGCTCCACTCGAAAGCGCACCCCATTGACCTCGTTCCAAGAGAAGACGTTTTTTTTCTTCATACAATCGATCATTATTATTCCATTTATTTTCCTTTTCTTCTCAAATTCGTTTCCTCCATATTTGGAGAATGATGACCCAATTAATCTGAAAACGGTTATTAACTGAATTAATTTCGCCAGCAGAGAAATACGAACATAATCCGTCTGATGAACTCACAATTTGCATGTCAACAGAGTTGGAAGACGCGTCAGCGCGCATCAGAGTAAATATTATTCAATCTTTTGCCGCCACAGTTGGGATTCGAATCACTTTCAAATTTGCACACAATAACAGTTGCGAGTGGTATCTTTTTTTTTTTGGTAAACAACGGTTACGTGTAACCACCCACATGTTTCACGTAAGCCAATCGGTTCCTATGAATTAGTCGGTTAATTTTGTAACCTCAAACAAAGTTTCTACTGACCTTAAACTTGCCTCCTTCTGGCCAACTGGCCAAGAGGTCAGAGAATGTTGGATTTTACGCAACTCAAAATCCCAACATCCTCTTATGTCTAGTTTGGTTATGTAAATGGGATATCTTTAGGCTTAACGCCTTTGTTATACCATAAATCCGCATTAAAAGTCACTTAACGTTCACCATTGGAACAATCATCGATCCCCCAAGACATTTCGGCCACAAATCTTTGTTCACACTGCAAGGCAGGCTTGAGTATAGTTGCGTCATTTCGCCGGCAAACATTTCACAGGGTGCGGTTTCTTAAATGCAAAATCCATCATTGATGACGGCCAAGTCTCAAAAAATAAAACAAAAAAACGTGCACTGTCGTCATCGACCGAAAAATATTGAGATCACCCCGAAGTTTACCCAAGAAATTGACAGATATTCGGAACACATTTCAGAACTGTCAATTTCAATGAAAGTGAAAGATCAAAACCAAAGAAACGAACATATGTGTAAACAAATCAACGAAAGTGAAATGAAAACAAAAGCGAAAGAGACGGTGAAGACAGAAACAGAGGATAAAAAAAGCTTTGCGTTCGATGTTGGCATTATGTGTCTTGTGAGACCTCGTTGAGCCACAAGCTGACGCCTCACTAAAACGGAAAGTGAAAGTCCGGAGAAGCGATTTCCTGACTGTTAATTCTGTGATTCCATAGATGTTTCTCATGTTTTTGCTTCGCAAGTCATGTTCCGCTTCCTTTAGGTGGGTATACAATACGTGTCTTGTCAACGAAGACATTTAACATCAACCAATGTAGGGGCATTTGAGTACATCAATCCTCTAGGTTTCAAATGGAAACCACAAAATGTTGCTGCGTTAAATCGCTGCCAGTTTTTGGGTGATCACCAAATATCAAATGAAACAAAATATGCTCTGATGCAAGTGTCATCACATGAAATGGAACAGTGAGAACAGGTTTGTGAGAATGAATTTCTCAAACGTCAATCGGGTGCAGTTTCATTAGTTTATTTCATCTTTTACCAAACCAAATTCATTTATTGGCAGCAATGGCTTTGAAACGATGGTGGCGCGTGCGAGAGAAAAAAACGTCAAAACCTCAACTAACGTCTTTGATGACACGAATAAAGTGTCATCGCAGGTGATAATGACAGCGAACGTGCGCTCATGCATGCCGAATCGCCGTACGTAGAACGACATGAAATGAAAAACGTTGACTTTTGATTCAAATTTGGAATCAAGCAGAGTAAAGAACTACGTGGTAAGTGAGAAGTAAGTTTGGGTTCATGTGGACTTCTTGGCAATAGGGAAAATGCTGATGGATTTCATCTATCACTCTCCGTTGACATATCTTTCTGTTTAAATTGTATTATCAAATGTCAATCAGTTGCTTGTCAAACTGAAGTGTATTTATAGTGGCACGTACCTGTCAACTGTCATGTCAAAACCCTTCAACTCACAGCGTGACTTAACAGCTCAAAAATAAATGTTGTTTAAGTAATCAAATTGTCTTCGTAATATCTTTATTGGCCTGTGAACTTTTGGTTCTTCCTTTATTCGTTTTGTATCTTTTCCTTTACAGATTCCATTTAAAACACAATATTCTAACACCTCTTCCGCTTTTCTTTCATTCTCATTCGTTTCAGATCGCCATTTTGGGCGTTTGTTACATTATCGCTCTAACATCTGCCAAAGCAATATTAGACCAACAACCTGCAGCCTCCCAAGCAATCAGCCAAAGTGTAGCACAGCAACGAATCGGTCACATTGATGACTTCATCGGTGATATCCATGATATCCATCATGAGCATATCCATGAGCACCATCATGAGCACCATCACGATCCTGGCTACTGGAAGAAGAAGGTGACCTGGAAAGAAGGATGGAAGAAAATTTGGAAACCAGCGAAGAAACAAATATGGACGCCCTCGTGGAAACAAATTTGGAAACCCATTTGGGTTCCAATCAAAGTACCTGCATGGAAGGACATTCAAGTTCCTGCCTGGAAACAAATTTGGAAACCAATATGGAAAGAAATTCAAGTACCCGCTTGGAAAGAAATCCAAGTGCCCGACTGGAAGAAGATTTGGAAACCAATTTGGGTGCCGACTAAAGTTCCAGCATGGAAAGATATTCAAGTTCCTGATTGGAAGAGAATCTGGGTTCCACATTGGAAAGAAATTCAAGTGCCCGCCTGGAAGGAGATTCAAATTCCCGATTGGAAACAGTACTGGACACCCGAATGGGTTAAGGTAGGCATTCCTGGTGAGAAATATCTTGGTAAAGATCATGAAGGCTGGGAATACACTAGTCACGATTTGTGGAAGAAAAAACTAACATGGAAGTCGCACTGGAAGAAAATCTGGAAACCAGGCAAAAAACAAATTTGGGTACCAAGCAAGAAACTCGAATGGAAAGAAGCATGGAAACAAATTTGGAAACCAGCTAAAAAACAAATCTGGGTTGACGATAAGAAGCTCGCCTGGAAAGAAGCTTGGAAACAAATTTGGAAACCAGCTAAAAAGCAAATCTGGGTGCCAAGTAAAAAACTCGAATGGAAAGAAGAATGGAAACAAATCTGGAAGCCAGGTAAAAAACAAGTCTGGGTCGAAGACAAGAAACTCCAATGGAAAGAAGCATGGAAACAAATTTGGATTCCCGGCTGGAAGGAAATTTGGGTGCCTGCGTGGAAGAAAATCTGGAAGCCAGTTGTCATTTCCGAATGGTTCCCAACTCCTGATCACCACGATCACCACGATCATCATCACATCGGTTGGGATCGAAAAGACGAAAGTTCGAAAGTAGTGTGGAAACGTAGTGGGGAAGCAGCAGCTAACCCCCCTCTTTTAGAAGCTGAAAATCCAAAACCAGCAGAAGTATCTGCCAGTGCAGCTGCCCCTGCGGCAGTAGAGCCATCGCCAAAGGCCGAACAATCTTCATCACAGTAGTGATCAACCGACTTGTATTCGTCCACGTAGTCTTAGAGTAGTAGGCATATTCCTTCTTAAATTAATTAAAGCTCGCCCCCATTCGTAGGAACCTTGTGGAGACAATTCATGCGCCATTTTGATCCATTTTAATTATTCCTCTTCTTCTTTTTCTTGTGACATTTTATTCACTGTTATGTTTAAGAACAACGAATGCGAGTGTGTAGATTGATACTACATGTCGCTAATTCATCCTTGTAAATAATTCAGTCGCTAGATAGGTACCTTAATTTGTTTATTACATTATTGTTGTTGTAGTATTATGAGTTATTGTTATTTGTGGGAGTATTGTATTTGCTCTAGATAATGTTAATGCAAAATCACAGTAGAAATAAGATCAACAAAGGCTTTACCGGGGCCATGTATCAATAGCAATTGCTAAGAGTGATTTTGATAATCGAAATGTTTTCTTTTTTACAGAAAATAAAATATAAGAATCAAAAGTATATAACGGTTTTTTTGTTTTGTGTATTTATTTATGACTAGCAAATAAAAAATACATGCACACATATATACTCCTAATGTGTATAAGTAAAAATAAGGTAAACATAAATAATAATATGAAGTTGAGCTTACAGACTACTAACTTTGGACTGGAAAGGTTCTCTGGACATCCCTTAAGTTACCACTGCTTTGGATGTTCTGATTCGACATCGTGCTGCCAATCTGGTGGTGGTTTGGGAATCGGTACCCATTCACTATGAACCACTGGACCCCATACCTTCTTCCAGATTGGGATGTAGATTGCTTTCTGTCGCCAATGTTTAACCAAACGAGGTTTCCAGGAGACTTGCTTTTGCCAAAAACCATTTTCGTTGGGATTCTCAGCTGTGGTGTGTTGTACTCTGAAAAATTAATAGAATTCTTATAAGGACTTGATGTTCCAAGAGCATTTTAAAAATCACTAATTAAACATGTGTTATTCAAATCGAGGGTAGGCAGAAGGTATGGAAAGGTCTTTCTATTTAAAGGCTGATCAGAATGCTTTCTAAAATACGGATGGAGAAATATGAGCTGAAACCATTGTGATGCAACCTATTTATAACTTGATAAGCACGCCGTTGGCGAGGCTCGACAAATCTTCGACAGTCTCCCAAGCAGAGACATTCGCACAAAGGCAAAAACGACACGAAACAAGTACTGATCGGCAAACTGGGTAAGGTTAGGTTAGGTAAGAGTGGCTGTTGAAGAAATCAACCCACTTAGGCCTATTGGTCCCACAACATGGATCTGTGCTCCCCCTACTATTGAAACCGTTTCAAACTTCGTAGGAGACGTTAAACGTCTATACTGTTTAGATCGATCAAGTCATTCTAGAAAAAACTCCTAAGTGGAGTTTCCATCTTTGAGAGAGAGCTGGGCACGTACTGAGTAGGTCTCCTCCTCCTCCTGGTCCATGCAGCTTCTGCAGAAGTCATTTGTAAAGGGGCCAAGCTTTCTTGCATTGCCTAGGATGGCGCAGAGATGTTTCCTATTTTGAAAGATCAAACTCTTAAAGCGATTCAGATCCAGCTTTGGCCAGATTTGTTTGGTCGCTGACAGGTTGATCCAAAAGTCCATCTAAGGTTTGTTCTTCTATTAGCACCCAGCTTTAGATTGGTATACCGATGCTCGTTTTCGTCAATCGGGAAGAATGTTCTTTTCAGTTATCAGAAATCGTATAAGATCTCAGAATATATTCAAGACGTATATTGGAGTGGTACGCGTATGAACACACGCTAAAACAACGGTTAAAGGCGTAGCTGGAATATTCCAAAAATTCTAAGTTAAAGTGGAAGTACACCAAGGTTAAAGTACCAAGATGCATGAAGTTCGTTGATTTTTAATGTTTTGCAAGCACATTAACGAATCTAGAACGACTTTTCTTCTTTTCGCCAATGAAAGCTCTTTCATAAGCAACCACGACTTGAGAGGCTTTCAACCAACTCGTGTTAATTCTGCGGTATATCTAAAATGAAAAGTACACGACAGTCGTTCGTCTAAAAAACGACAGCGACAGAAATGAAAAAGTTACTAATGTTGACGGATGTCGACGGATGTAACAAAATGTGATCTAATAAGTTTCAGATTCCAGACGACAAAAATAATTGGATCGATCAAATGCGAAAACATCAGCAAACTCTTAGCCTCACTAACGAGGTGATTTGCAGGATGGTTGTAAGATCCGCAAATCAAGCCAGCCCCGAATGAGGGCTGTAGCAATGCAGATACTTGGAAGCAGTATGTAGCACTAGATGTAGTCAAAGGCTTTACATAATTCAGTAGTTCATACAAGATGAAGAAGATTCGGGTCATCATTTAATATGTCAAATGGATAAATAATTTTACTCTTTCTGGAAGACCTACATCTAATTTCATTTTTTTAATAAAAAGTCTCACTGTTACAGATAATCTTGAAAACTTAATATAACGGGGATTAAGCTATTTTTTCACAATATTTGCTGTCCACAATACCAGCGATCAATAAGCATCTTCAACAACAATAAACATTTTACGAATTCAAAATCTTACGGAACTTGTCTCGTAGTGTACATAAACGATACAAAAATAATGTAGCCTACCCTTAGGATGCCCAGCAAACTGTAAAAACTTAATAGTACCGTTGCGCCTACCATCAATTTTTTCTATCGGAAAGAGCAGTATTTCGTAGAAACATTACTAAATGCTTCAGCGATCAGACTGAATCGTACGCCGAATGCTCAGAGAAATAGTGCTGCTTGGGGTCGTCTTCACTCTTACAGCGTCGCAGGATCTCGTGTTACTCACTCATTGTGCATTTAGGTGTTTAACAGAAGCATAGTGACCCTTCTGAGGGACACAAAGAACGTCACTGACGACGGAAAGTACTCGTTGGGCCTGCTGGCATCCTGAAAAGTCGTGCCATCTACTCGTAAGCTCATATGAAATCCAATTGCCAATGGAAGCCCAATTTAAGACACCGGCAATCCTAAAGCTGTTTCGGGTCCTGAAAAACTCTCCTCTAAACTTTGCTTTTGCAAATTCATTGGCGGTTACAGTTGGCACTCTGTTTTCTCGGTTTCAATAATGGCAAAGGAAGAAGAAAAGACAGCTGCTTATACGAAGGAAAATTTAAAACCATGCAAGCATTGCAGGAACTATTGTACTTACATTGAGAGCCAAAAGGTAATAAGTGTTAAATGCAACATCCACATTATGTCAGCACAGCAGTTGCAAATGACTTGATGACAAACTTGTGCAAATGAAACATACCCAACAGCTGAATCTCTTTCTGTCATTTTCTCTGATATCTTTTACAATAAATGGATTCTCTTAGCTGAGTTTTCCTTGGGAATCATAAAGATTTCAACAGGTTATGGGCCCAGTGTTGGGTGCTTTCAATAAATTAAATTATTATAAAGCAGTGTGTGATTTATTTTACAAAAGGTTCGCCAATTAAACGTGGTTAACTGAGTTTAATTTTGATGAGTTCGAACGACAATTTCAAAACTGGGATTTGACCACTACCACATATGGAAATACTAATTGGAGTTCTTGCTTAGGAAGGACAATTTTCGGGATATAGTTACTGAATCAAAGCCTGACCAAATCAATGCCGATTGGATAAAGAAAGAATGATGCCAGAGTACTTATAGGACTTTCCATCGAGGACAACAACTCAGTCACGTAAGACGTACAAACAGCGCTAAAGACGCATGGGACAGATCAAAACAACACCATGAAAAGGCGACTGTAAGCAATAAAGTAGAAATGATGCGGTAAATCTGTAATTTAAAATAATAGGACGGCAGTGATATAGAGGAGCATATACAAAACATGACTACACTATTCGAAAAATTAACAGCTTTGGGAGAAGATGGGCTGGACAATAGCTATGTTCCTTGTCCCAAACGTATGACACATTGGTTATCGCACTCAAAACAAGCAGCGAAGCAGACGATTTTCGAAAGAAAATTGTTGGACGGATTCTCAAGACAAAACACTTCCGAAATAGGAAACGTCACCGTCGCCAACGGGCAACTAATTACGGCTAAAGATGAAGATACCTCTGAAATCAGTGCGCTAAACAACAACAATAAAGAGGTATCGATATCGATTCATTCCAAATCCTTCAGGGGAAGGGTAAAGGATAAAGGCAGTGAAGTAGCTGGGGCAGATTTGAAGGGAAACCCATACAAACTAAGGCAAATGGAGTTTGGGAACAGAGTCCTACGTAAGTAAATGCAGCAAATCAGGAACACTATTGGCACCGGCTTTTCGGACATCTTGACATAGAATCTCTTAAGAGACTTTTATCGGAAAATATGGTGAGCTATCCGTTTAAGCTGCAAGTCGTTATAACTTGCAAACATTTAAAAACAATGTACATCGGTACCTCTCTTTTCTTCCTCCCTAAATGTCCTTTGCCCGCGATGTGTACAATCACCTTAAGGGCACTCAAAACTCTTGAGCCGCTCTGATTATAAAAAAAAAAACAAACAAAAAAATAGCAAAGAAAATGGTTGTTGCGAATGCATACGCATTCAAGCAAAAATGACTCGTCCTCCGTTTAAAAATAAATCGACCAAAGAAAGTAATGCACCTTTAAATCAGGTTCACAGTGACGTTTGCGGCCCCAAGCAGACGATTACACCTAACGTTAATAGATCCTTGCTAACGCTTATTGACTACTTCAGCAGATACACTACTATTTATATGTTAAAAGAAGAGCTTGAGATTTTTGAACGCATCATCAGGACACTAAAGTCGCGACAAAACCGATAGTAATTAGGTCAGATAACGGAGTCAAGTATACAGCAGGGAGAGCTTAAGATTTTTTTTTGTAAAGAAAAGCATTCAATGCTAGCGTACAACACAAATATCTAGTGGAGATGGCTAGGTGTATGCTTATCGAGGGGAAATTTGGGTTTGAATTTTGGGACGGGACTATAATGACAGCAAACTACTTGCGAAATAAACTGTCAACTAATCATCTCTCAACAACACCTTACGAGAAATCTTAAAGTTTTCGGTACAAAAGCATTTATCTACATTCGCAAGGAAACTAGACAAGAGGGTCCAACTTTCGTTGTTACGATGAACGTTTAATGGGATATCGATTTGTCGACGAGAAAACTATCAGTCGGAATGATCCTTCTGAACGCTTCAACTATCATACAAATGACACCAAAATTTAGAGGTATATTAAGTCTTATACCTGCGAAAGCAAACGACATCGAAAGCAACAGTAAGCCCTAGCTAACTGTGATGATGGAGATGATACAGAGGTGACTGGTTACTCCGCAGGAGCGAGTAAACATTGTCTGATGTAGATTGACGTATAAGCTGAAACCGCGGTGTAAACGGTGAGGTACAAAGGTTTAATGCAAGTCTAGTGGCGTAAGGGTACAGTACAAAAATATGGATATGACTACGACGAGGCCGTCAACTTTTAGAGTGCTTTTGTAAATAGCAATCCAAAAACAAGTGAAAGTTCAACACTTTGATACAAAGTCAGTGTTTCATAATGAGGAGCTTAAGGAAGTCATATGCGTGAGTCAACCACCCGGTTTTGAAGGGGGAGAAAGACTAGCGTGTAGCTTCAGAAAAGCATAAGTATATAAGTAATCCATAAAGCACTCATGGAAAGCGGCTTCATTCGAACTAAGTCATACAAATGTGTTTACTGATATCAAACGCGTGGAGGACTTACTAAAGAGGCACTTCGAAACTAACAATTTAGAGAAAGTCCATCATTATTACTTAGGAATCGAAGTCACGAAAGATGTTTCTTCAAGCTACATGAATCGACAAAAATAATACATTGCAACAATCGTTCACGACTTTGGTCTTCTAGATGTGAACCCCTCCAAAATCCCTCTTGAGCTTGGATACTCGTACATAAACTTCAAAACTTTTGCTTGATAGCAAAAACTATCAACGCTTGGTTGGATGCCTGCTTTACATTACAGTCAATTCATGATCCGACATTGCAGCAAGTATATCTATCATAGTCTTCTTAGCCAATCATAAAGACTTCAACGTGTCAAGCCAACAATTCGAGGATGAGCAAGAAAATTTGATAGTGGCTAGAATATGAAAAACTATTTCCGCAGGCTGTTTAATATCAGGGACAACCCAGATTTTCGCCCATTCGACCAAAATAAAGTAAAGATAGCAATTTCTAAATCAAAATCTTTTTCAAGACCTCATATAGCAGCATCTATAGAAACGAGATAATAACCTAAAATTGACATCTCCGCCAAATTCGTCAGCTTGTGCAGAATGACGATGAAGAACACTCGTTTCACTGTAAAGATCAGAAGCAATCTCACTAAGACCTTTGTTGTCAAAATAGGGTTAAGGTAAGATGACAAGCTTGCAAAACTCGCAACACCAGAGGCATAATTTTCCAAAAGTTTGTTCAACTACAATACTTGCATACGCTGATGACATTGATATCATTGGCTGATCTCAGCCTCAGCTGTCCGTGGTGCGTTAGCAAGTATTGAGAAAACTTCAAAAACAGGTTTCTGCTGTAAATAACAACAAGGAGGAATACTCCCCATCTGCGAATCCTCCAGATATTTACAAAAGCTTTGAGATCGTTTGGAATACTGTCTACCGCTATTAACCTTGATAATGATAACTCCACAGAAAGCGACCGAAGAATTCCACTTGTCAGTGAATGTTTTGTAATGAGGAATTCAAGAGTAATAAGGAATTAAAGAAGGAATTCCAACGGAAGGGTGGTGAAGATGTCCTAGATAGTTTTGAGAGTAAGATTCTTCGAGTGATTTATGTTCTCGTTTGCCGTGACGTATGAATATTAACACTCTCATCCGGGAGACGAAGCCGCTGGCAGCTATCTGCATAGGTTAATTTGTTGAGGCCCAGGTCCAACAAAGCATGTAGCGCCATCTATGTAATTAAGTAAGAACCACAATCTTAAGAAACCTATTTCTTTCAAACGAAAACAAATGTCACCGGTAATAAAGGGTTTTCCAATAGGGACTTGACAAATTTAATTTGTGAACGCACTCTTTCACTAATCATCAAACTGTCACTGTCAATTTATTCAGTAAACTCAACATTTTCATCATGGTAAAGTACACGAAAAAGCAACGTCTGCAAATTATAAAAATTTTCTACCGAAATTCGGAGTCGGTGACTGCAACTGTAAGAGTGTTAACTCCAATTTTCGGTCGTAATTCTCGCATTAGTAGACAGGCAATAACAAGTCTAGTGCGAAAATTTGAGTCTACATATTCGTTGTATGATGTTGCCGTGTCAGTGAGACAACGGGTTGGTCGAAGTGTCGAAAATATCGCTGCCGTTCAGGCGTCCGTAGCAAACGATCGAAATCAGTCAATTCCACGGCGTTCTCAAGAACTGGGCATCGCTCAGACCACATGGCCTATTTTGCGTAAGGATCTTGATTTACACCCATACCAGATCAAGCTGACTCAAGAATTGAAGCCGATGGACCATTCGAAGCGACGTACGTTCTCCGATTGGATTCTGGAGAAGATGCGCCAAGATAATGAATTTCATCGCAAAATCATCTTCAGTGACGAAGCTCATTTTTGGCTCAATGGGTTCGTCAATAAGCAAAATATGCGCTATTGGCCGGGTGAAAATCCACATGTGCTTCATGAATCACCACTTTATCCACAAAAAATAACTGTTTGGTGCGGTTTGCATCCCGGCGGCCTTATTGGGCCATATTTTTTCGTCGACGATAACGATCGTCACGTTACTGTGAATGGTCAGCGTTATCGCGCCATGATCACCGATTATTTTTGGTCCGAATTGGAAGATCCAGACTTGGACTACCATGTGGTTTCAAAAGGATGATGCCACAAGCCACACAGCACACTCTACAATCGATTTAATGAAGAGTAAGTATGGTGAACGTGTTATCTCAAGAAATGGGCCAGTCGATTGGCCGCCTCGTTCGTGTGATTTAACGCCGCTTGACTATTTTCTGTGGGTCTACGTTAAGTCATTGGTTTATGCCATCATGCCGACGACGTTGGAAGAGCTCAGAGCCAACATTGAACGCGAAATAGCGGCCGTTTCGGCCGAAATGTGTGGCCGAGTCATTGAAAATTGTGTTCAATGAATCGACCGCTGCAAACGTGCCCGCGGTGGCCATATGAACGAAGTCGAGTTCCATTCATAAATGTTTTGATTGTACTTCAAGCCGATAATAAAGTTTTTGAAATATCTCAAATGGTTTGCGTTTTATTTAAAAAAAAAGTTGTCAAGTCCTTATTGGAAAACCCTATATATCCGGTTACAACGGCCGATTAGCATACTCAATTTTGTACTGATAATGTTGTGGCCATAAATGATTGGAGTTCAAGACAATGGAAGAAAGAATGACATCACTAAATGTCTTATAAAGCACCATAATGCAATTCATTTTCATTGAAGGCACATTTTCAAGCCACACATCAGTCATATCATCAGCTGGTTCTCACTAACAAATGGTTATACAGGTACTAAGACCTTTCAAGCTATTATAGAAATATGAGTTGACTCCTTCCACTGCTCATTGACATTTAAAAAGTCTTCGGGCACTTCAGAAAGATATCTGCACCAAAATCAACGCTAAAATCTTACATAGCTTACAGTGAAACAGGCATCATGTGCTATGTCAATGGCAAGGTTTCAGTGGTCTTTCATCTCTGAATTGGAGAACCAAAAGGTTGAATTTACTTACCACCATTGTTTCTGACAGTCATCAGTGACAAGGGGTGCTGTCTTGGGCTTTTAGATACAGACTTGTATTGAAAGTTTGACAAAATCAATCAACCAAAGATCAAATGCACATCAAACATACGAGTATCTACGAGTACAATCGATAAACAAGGCTCTAACCAAAAGAAGGATTTAAGGAAACGATGTCCTATCCACTACTGTCACAACAGAATTGAGTCACATATCCAAATCCCGATTATCGAAAGGGGCTATCATTCTTTTCACAACTCTCCTCTGTACTACAACACTTTCACAAAATCACTTTCCCCACTACGACTGTCTGATCCCTCAGCACCACTATACCCATACTTACGTTGTTGTAACTTTCGCCAGGTGTCCTATCACCATCAATGGACCACAGACTACCAAAACCAGTGTCATAATCTGCGTAGACAAATGAAAGAAAAATAAACAATTTTAATCCGTTAACACCATATGTTATGCCGATTGTCGAGTATCTTACGCTAAACTTCATTTTAACACCTGCAATCACTAAAAATCACAAATTCAAATTCACTTCCGCTAGATGTCCACCGATTGAGCAACACAACTCATTTAGTTGTACGATCCGTCTGGTTGAGGATTTAATAGTTTTTATACGGCCACCGGCCGTTTGGCTAAATGCAGACATTGGAAGCACTTGACTAGGTTCCATCTCACCGCTGAGGTATTTGCTATTCTGCACGATTTGTCCATTTTCAGTAGCTTCCAATCGAAGACATAAAATAGTCCCACAGAGGGTTCCGATACATATTTCCGTTTTTTTTTTTTTTTTTTTTTTTTTTTTTTTTTTTTTTTTTTTAAGCTCTTCCGATAGCTGCACCCGAAAAACGTGCTCATGGTATTCACGTCAAAGTGGTTACGCGTCTCATTTTTATGGTTTTAAGGTTGATTTTGGATCGCGATTGTATCGAAACTTTTTTTCTTTTTTCAAAAAAATCGTCTTTTCTTCAATTCTTCAAACTATCTGATGAAGACGTGTCTTGATTGCGAATGGCCAATTTGAAATGCGAAGAAAGCGGTACGGTTCGGTGAGATTTGCCATAGGAGCGATTTACATAAGTTGCATGTGGACTTATGTAACGACAGTGAGTAATGAAGTATTAAAATCACGCAGACCATAGTGTACAGATTGGGTTACGGTGATAAGCGTGATTGAGAGTGGTGCCAATAGGATAAGAGACCACTTCCAAGCTTTTTTTTTATGAGACCTTAATGATGTTCTTTGTAGTCCTGACAAAATCCGAATTCCTTCAGCCTATGCTCCTCTGAAATAGGGATGAAGCAGTTTACAGCTTGATTCCACTTTAAATAGGATATTTGCATGTTTGCTCAGATATAAATACTGGATCTACCTTGTACATATGCCTTCCAACTAATTCGTTGTTATGTCCTATAAGGACGATAACACTTAACATTGCAAAATATTGGTTAGCTCGTCGACTTCTAGACATAAAGTCTAGATTAAATGTATCTACCACACAGATATATATGTCGGTAGAAACACCTATCTACGGTGGAGACTCTCACACCGTAACTCCCGCTCACCTGTGCACAAAATGCCAAGACGAAAAACAGAGTGAGTGGGTGGAAAAGACTATGGTTCGAACCGGACAGTCAACGCTTAGTCGTTTAATTAATTTTTATTTTTTAGCCGTGTTGCAGCAACTGGGTGGAGTAGGATTAAAGTAGGAACTGAGCGACGTCAAACTAACGATTACCATATGACCACACGGAAATTTCGTTTGTTTTATCCACTCTTGCTAATAATAGTTGGTGTTTCAACAAGAGGTGTAGGATTTGAAGGGCCTATTATTCTACAGCGATTCGTTGAATTATGAAAATTTACGTTCATTACACAACGATGCGAATAATTCGTGCCAATTTTGCACTAAATCATGTTCCTTCCGAGACGTGTGTGCGTAACATAATCAAAAATTCGAAAAGACGGCCCTAGTGCCAGTTGTGAAAACGCCAAAACGTGTTCCACCCTCCATTTGTCACCTTTCTCAGGAGCTTGACCTCCCCACGGCCACACTGCACCGAACTTTAACGAAAAATTTGGCTCTCCGTGCGTGGAAGAGCGAATTAACGCAAGAACTGAACCCGACCGGCTACCAGAAGCGCTGTACGTTCTCGGATTGGGTCTTGTAAAACATACGAGTACATGTTTACATTGCAAGAGAATCATTTCCATATTGGCCGCATCTGGGGAACCGAAATTCCCGAATGGTTCAGGAGACGCCAATGGACCCAGAACGAGTAACTGTTTGGTGCAGTTTATGGACCGGATGTGTCATAGGGCTGTACTTTTTCAAAAAAAGAGGCCAGAAAATCCATTACGGTCAATGGAGCGTGCTACCGACACATGGTACGTGCCATACAAGTCGCGGAACAATCGAACTGTTGCCGACGAAGTTTCCTGGCCACGTATTTTCGAGTCTCGGAGACACCCATTGGCCGCCAAATTAATGCGACTGAACACCGTTGGACTTCTTTCTTTGGGGCTATGTTAAAATCAAGGTCTACACCAACTATCCGCAAATAAGCAGAAATTGGAGTCGCCACTGCCGAGATAGAGCCCCAATTATGTGAAAATTTCCAGATAGACAGAGGGTCTGCAAGCAGAGCCGATCCGATCATTTGGAAGATATTGTATTCCATAAACAATCCTCATGTGTCTATTTTACAAAGCAATAAACGTTTCACAGGTGTCTCAACAATTGTTCGTTTTATTCAAACAACAAAGCGTACACCTCTTGTTGAAACACACTTTATAGTACTCGTATTATATATGTATATTGTAAAATGTTTGTGTGGGTACAAATAATAGAACTTATTCTTTTCAATACAAATCCCTTTATTCAGTACAGTTACAATTCACTATTTAATTCTTTCTCTCAGTACAATTCAATTCCTCAACCACTTATACTTTTCTTATCTTTTACTTAAACCACTTAATCACTTCTTCTAATTAACACTTCAAATTCAACTTTGGAACTGATTTGCATACCTTTGGGATGCTGGTATTTATACTCGAATGACATACTTCGAGAACAATCCTCGCCACCCAGCGTCCCATACAATTTCCAATTTGCTAGAAAATTCGATTCCACTCTCCAGTCGAGACTTTGCTAATCCAGTATCGAAATCTTCTAGTCTTCGAGTTTCGACATTTTCTGCTAGATGTCGCTGCTCACATTTGAGTGGTTATCACATTGCTCCCTCCCTACAGTTGTTCGTCCCGAACAACTTCGTCATTCAGCTTCCCGTTGAAATGACACATTCTATCCAAATGGACCACTTTCAATTTTCCTCGATCCCCACGCTGGATCCGGTAGACAACGTCATTAATGCGGGTTATCACCTTGTATGGACCTTCCCAGTCCTGTTGCAATTTTGGTGATTTGCCTTTCTTACGCTGAGGATTATACAGCCAAACCAGATCTCCTTCGTTGAAACTGGAAGATTTCGCCTTGATATCGTACCTAGTTTTCATGCGGCTGCTTGCTAGCTTCATCTTTTCTCTGGTGTCTTCATGCAATTTACGAATCCTGCTGCGTAAGTCATTCACGTACTCGTTCACCTCTTTGGGCTCCGTCGGTGGGGATCCGAATTTTGCTTCACTTGGCAACCGAATCGTTTGACCAAATAAGATCTCGGATGGTGTGTGCCCTGTTGAGCTATGAACCGCGTTTCGGTAGGCCATTAAGAAGAGGGGTATGTGTCGATCCCAATCCCGCTGGCAGTTGCTGACAACCTTAGATAGATGCTCATTCAAGGTCCGATTGAATCGCTCGACCATTCCATCAGATTGAGGGTGTAGTGGCGTTGTCCTTGTCTTTCTTATTCCCAAATATTGGCATATTTCCTGGAAGACTTTTGATTCAAAGTTTCGCCCTTGATCAGAGTGCAGCTCCATTGGGACCCCAAATCTGCTCACCCAGTTGTTGACTATCTGTTCGGCTACGGTCTTAGCCTCTTGATTTGGGATGGCAAACACTTCCGGCCACTTACTGAAGTAATCCATGACTACGAGGGTATATCGGTTTCCATTAAAGGTTTCGGGAAACGGCCCAGCGATGTCGATGGCTATTCGTTCGAAAGGTGCTCCGAACTTGTATTGTTGCATTTGTCCATGTGGCTTTACTTTTGAACCCTTGGTAGCTGCACATCTTATGCACTTTTTGCACCAATTCTCTACATCTTGTTTAGCGCTTAGCCAATAGAAACGTTCCCTTACCTTTTCCAACGTCTTGTTTATTCCCAAATGGCCTCCTGAGATTCCGTCATGTATTTCATGGAGCACTTGGTTGACTCTGGACCGTGGCACAATTAGCTGCATACGAGATGTTGTCCCATCTGGACTTTCCCATTTTCTCTTCAGCAATCCATCTTGCACAAAAAGCGAGTCCCACTGTGCCCAGTATGCCTTCAGAGTTTGGCTCCGATCTGATATCTGCTGCCAGCTTGGTCTTTCCTCGTGTTCCTTCCAGGCCAATATTGGTTCGATGTCATTGTCTGCCTGTTGGGAGGAACGGATTTCGTCTATACTCCAACCCTCTATTGGCTCAGTTCTGATCGTTTGGATAGTTGCCTGTTCTTTTGCTTCTTTACGATTGCAGTGTTCGCATTTTACTCCGCACGGTCGACGAGAGAGAGCATCAGCATTTGAATGGAGTGTTCTCTTGCGGTGTTGCACTTCAAAGTCGTAGCCCTGCAACTGCTCGATCCATCTTGCAACTTGGCCTTCAGGGTTCTTAAATTGGAGTAGCCATTTCAGAGCTGCGTGGTCTGTCCGGAGAATGAACTTTTGTCCGTAGAGGTACTTATGGAAATACTTCGTAGCCAGAATTAAAGCCAGAAGTTCGCGCCGGGTTACACAGTAGTTCCGTTCAGGTCTGGAGAGTACTTTGCTGTAATATGCGACCACTTTCTCTTGACCGTCATGAACTTGGGAGATCACAGCTCCGACCCCAACATTGCTAGCGTCTGCGTCCACGATAAACATTTTTCCGGGCGTGGGGTAACCCAAGATGGGGGCTTTGCACAGCTGTCGCTTCAGTTCTGTAAGTTTCTGTAAGTTGATGCAGGCTCTTCGCAATGCCAGCAAAATCCTTTACGAACCTTCTGTAATACGTGGCGAGTCCCAAGAAGCTTCTCAGTTGGTGTTTATCTTTTGGAGAAGGCCAACTTTTCACGGCTTCGATTTTGTCAGGATCCGTTCTTACTCCTTCCGCTGATATAATGTGACCCAGATATTTTACTTCCGGACGAAACAAGGCGCACTTTTCCGGGTTGAGCTTTAAATGAGCACTTCGTAGCCTCTCAAACACTTCTTTTAGATTTTCGCGGTGCTCCTCGTACGTCTTACCTATGACGATAACGTCGTCCAAATATACTAGGCAGGTTTTCCAGGTGAGTCCTTGCAATGTTCGTTCCATTAGTCGCTCAAAGGTGGCCGGAGCGTTGCACAGTCCAAACGGCATCACTGCAAACTGCCAAAGACCGCTTCCTGTAGTGAAGGCAGTTTTCTCACGATCCGCACGATTAATCTCTACCTGCTAGTAACCGCTCTTCAAGTCAAGTGTTGAAAACCATTTCGCTCCAGAAAGCATATCCAAAGTGTCATCGATTCTCGGAAGTGGGTAGCTGTCCTTTTTAGTGACATCATTGAGACGTCGGTAGTCTACACAAAATCTCGTGCTACCATCTTTCTTCTTCACGAGGACCACTGGAGATGCCCACGGACTTTGCGATTCTTCAATCACTCCCTCAGCTTTTATCATCGACATCATTTCGGCAACTTCTGTTTGCTTTGCCAATGGAAGACGCCTTGCAGGTTGACGGATTGGTCGAGCGTCTCCGGTATCAATGTGGTGTTGAACAATATGCGTACGTCCATATTCTCCGTCTTGTGTAGCAAATATATCAGCGTACTCACCGATTAGTTTTTCTGCCAGGATTCGCTGATCTTCGTCCAGATTACAGAGGCTGAGAATTTTGTTCTTGATTTTTATGCTCTGAACTGTTGTGACCGGTTTTGCACCCTTTTTTTCCGTTGTGGTCGATATAGCCTCAACAGGTACGCATTTTCCCACTATCTCCCCCTTTTTCACCTTTACACTGAATGTCTTTGGATTTAGCATCCTTACAGGGACCATGTTGTTCTTTGGCTCCACTAAGGTCTTTCCCACCACGAAGTCTCTTTTCTTTTCTGGCTCCATCAAATAGAATCGGTGGCTACCAGGACCACCTTCCACTTTTGCCCACAAAATTGCTTCTGACGAAGGCTCTAGACTCTGATTGCTGCAGATGACGACATTTGAGACTGAGGTATTGGCGTTTCCGTATATCATTGGTATCTCCATGTTTCCGTATTTCAGGGTTTGTGCCCCCAAGTCGACTACAAGTCCATGTTCTCTCATGAAGTCTGTACCAATGATGCACTCGTCACATATGTCAGCTACCAGAAACGCGTGAGTGAATGTTATTCCGGCCAATTGGATTTTTATGCGGACTTCACCGTATACCTTAATCGTTGCTCCTGTAGCTGTTCGCAAGCTGCAATTGCTAGTGTTATGCAACCAAGACTTCTGCACAAGATTCCTCCTGATGATTGAGGCCGTGGCACCGGTGTCTATTGTTGCCATCCATTTTTCTTTTCCACTGACTACTTCTACTAGAAGGCTTTCGTTGCATCGTTTTGCCAGCGAGACTTGGATGATGGTCCTGGGGCCGTCGACTCCTGCTACCAACTTCTGCCCCGCGAAGTTGGTGCTTAAGCATTTCCCGACTGATGGCTTCGGGAAGGTTGACCGGCTTCTTGATAGCTGTTTCTGCGGGTTTCTTCCTCTATTTGCTTGCCACCACAGTGAGGGCAGTCTTTTCGTCGCACCGGTTCTTTACACTGCCTTTGAAGGTGTCCTATTTTGTTGCAATTCCAGCAGCGCATTATTCGTCTATCCCGTCGAGTATCTCGTTCCTCGGCACTAATTCTTGTGCAGGAGCATTCGATAGATGTTACTTCGTTGACGAAATGTGTTCCCCTGGAAGCCTGATTGGCTGCTTCCATCGCCAGAGCGAAGGCAAGTGCTTCAGCAAGGGTTCTTTTCCCGGCCATCCTTACTGCTGACTGTAGCTTCGAATCTGCAATTCCCCTGATAAATGCATCTTTTGCCATTTCGTCGATAATTTCCTGGCCTGCGATGGGGTATGACAGATGTACAAGTCTACTCACGTCTGCTTGGAGCTGCTACAGTGTTTCTCCTCTTTGCTGCGTTCGGCTTTGCAACTGGACCTTGTAGACCTCCTGCATGTGGCTATCCCCAAACCGTTTCTCTATAGCCTGTACTAAAGTCACATAATCTTTATGCTTTTCGATGTCTACTGTTTGCAACAATTCTGCTGCAGGACCGTGCAAGGCCATTGTTAGGGCAAAGCACTTTTCCTCATTGTCCCAGTCGTTTGCACAGGCAGCCATTTCAAACTGCTTCTTATAAGTAGACCATGAAGTCTGACCATCGAATGAGGGAGGCTTCAACTCTTTTCTCCTTGGACCGCTTAAAGAACATTCTCGCAGTTTCTGTTTTCGCACTGTGTCGAGCTCTTTTGCCAGTTGCTCAACTTTGCTGTCCATTTGTTCGAATTTTTCGCCAACATTCTTCTCTATTCTTTCAAATTTGTTATCGATTTCTTCGAACTTTTGGTGTAGAACGTTATTTTGTTCTTCCAGTTTTTTTTCTAGACTATTCTTTTGTTCGTCGAATTTTTGTTCAATGCTGCTCTTCTGCTCGTCTAGATTTTTCTTTTGTTCATCCAGCTTTTGTTCGAGACTATTCTTTTGTTCTTCCAGATTTTTCTTTTGTTCATCCAGCTTTTGTTCGAGGCTATTCTTTTGTTCTTCCAGATTTTTCTTTTGTTGGTCGAGACTGCTCTTCTGTTCGTCCATTTTTAACAAGAGGAGTTGCATCATCGCAGCCATATCACTGCCGGTACTTGTCTGTTCATCCTCGTCAACATCAAAGGAGTATGCATCAGGATCATGTCCCTCGTTGTTCAAAGCCTCCTGAACTCGGAGCACTAGGTCACTTTTTCCTCCACTGGCGCTGAGGCTTCTCTTGTTCAACTCGGATTTGAGTTGGACGAGGGTCAACTGCAATAGTTTTCGACCCATTCTAGCTTTTTCAAATAGTCAGAAAACACTTTTTTTTTTTTACACACAATAAGTCCTATCCCACTTCTGACACCAATGTAAAATGTTTGTGTGGGTACAAATAATAGAACTTATTCTTTTCAATACAAATCCCTTTATTCAGTACAGTTACAATTCACTATTTAATTCTTTCTCTCAGTACAATTCAATTCCTCAACCACTTATACTTTTCTTATCTTTTACTTAAACCACTTAATCACTTCTTCTAATTAACACTTCAAATTCAACTTTGGAACTGATTTGCATACCTTTGGGATGCTGGTATTTATACTCGAATGACATACTTCGAGAACAATCCTCGCCACCCAGCGTCCCATACAATTTCCAATTTGCTAGAAAATTCGATTCCACTCTCCAGTCGAGACTTTGCTAATCCAGTATCGAAACCTTCTAGTCTTCGAGTTTCGACATTTTCTGCTAGATGTCGCTGCTCACATTTGAGTGGTTATCACAATATGTTACAGGGAAAGTCGATTTGTATTTTACAGTCGGATAATGGCAGAGAATTTGTCAATAAAATTACTGACAGCCTGGTTAAAACATGGCCGAACTTCAAAACGTTGCAGGGCAAACCGCACCACAGTCAAAGTCAAGGTAGCGTCGAAAGGGCCAATTAGGATGGAGGGAATATGATAAGTACCTGGATGCAAGACCACAAAACATTAAAATGGAGTGAAGGCTTAAAGTTTATTCCATTTATGAAAAATACTGCATTGCATAGTGGAATACATCGCCGTATGAGGCAATGTTCGGTTGCCCCTCGAAACATGGCTTATCTAGTTCAACACTACCTAATGAGGTTCTGGAAAATTTAGAAACAGAAGAGGATCATCAATGCGCAATTAATCAAATTCAGCAACACGAAATTGAAAATCCCGATGAAAATGAAACAAACGAAAATTTACCAATTGGTGAAGAGCTCGTAGATGATACTGATGATAGTCAATATCTCCTCACTGACCTGGACAGATCTACTGCAGAAATCAAGAAACAAAGAATTGAAGCTTTCCACTCTATGAAAGAGCAAGCTAAACGCATGTTTAAAACATCAGATCACATTTATCCGCCAGTAGAAAAATGAACATCGTTCATGTCCCCGATGTTGACCGCCGAAGAGGAGATGCTCGATCTATCCTTGGCTTAGTACTAGAGATTGTTGATGATGGATTTTATCGAATTGGCACAAGAAATGGAATTCCCTGTCCATAGTATTTGATTGTTCAGAATTAAATGATAACATTTTTTCAGGTCTCAATTCAATAAATGTCCCACAAACATTATTCAAGAAATTGAAGTCGTTATTGATAAAACAATCACTTGGAAGTGGGCAAGGATTTTTCAAATGTTCTTGCAGCACTAAATGCGAATCATTGAGGTGAATGTGTAAGAAGAAAGGTGTGCTTTGCAACTCAAAATGTCACAAATCTTTACCCTGTTGTAACAAATGATAGCCTACATTTTTATTTGTTTATTATATAGGAATTTTTATTAGTTTTTTTAAACTTCTCTATGTCTACGTAATTAATTATTAATAAAGGTTTTGCCTTGTTTATTTCTTTTTATAAGCTGATCCTTGCAAAAAGTCAACTTTTACTATCTCAAGACAGTGAGAGTATACTTTACCTAGCTATAGTCAACTCTGACTAGTACATGTTGATTAAATTTCAACACTTTTCGCTTTTAATCAAGTTTTACTGAAAAGATCAGTAACAGTCCACTTTACCTTTACCTATCATTTAGTGGAGGTTCTGAGCGGTATCCTCAACTTTTGTATTCCTCTAAGGTTAGTCATCATCACTGTCACATCAAGCGTCGCCGGATGTTGTGTCATTTATACCCAGCACACTTACGTGCTTAGCAAAAGCGCAGTGCCCCAAACCGACGTCAATAACCAGCCTGCAGTCTTCCCTACTGAGGAACAGAAAGAACGTCACTGACGTCTTTGAGACGTCGGAAAGTAATCGTTTGGCCTACCGGTAACCTAGAGCATCATGCGATCCACTGTTAGGCTCATATGAAATCCAATCGTAAATGCAAGCCCAACTAATGACATAGGCAGTTCGAACACAGCTTCGTGTCCTGAATAACACACTTCTAAGCCTTGCGTAGCAAGTTCATCGAGAAATTACGAGTAATTTTCTGTGATACCATTGTGACCTATGTAGAACCCAGTCGAAACAAGGCTTGAAACGCAGTTTGTCTGTCGCTCAGATGCATAATTCGTTGCCATATGAATTGCGTATATCTCCGTTTGAAAGACTGACGAAAATTTTCTTAACCAGAAGAACACCAGCGCCGCAAACTACAATAAATCGGTTTTGGAGCATTCCGTGGAGACCCGACTACGTTAAAACAGAGAGTTTGTGTTTTTGAGTCAGTATCTTAGTATTTATCTAGTATTTAGTCGATTACCTGCTGTCATCGTCGTGTAACAAATCTTGGCTCCCATCTAGCAATTGATAACCAAGTTAGGCAACAGTATAAAATCCAAGAAATTTTCCCTCACATTGCACTTCATACTGTCCCAGAAATTTTGTGCAACATATTATAACTCCCAGCTTCCTGAAATCACAGTATTCAATTGCCTCTGTCTTTCGTGGTGGTAGTAGTACCGAATCATAGGAAATGAACGATCTCAACTAGCAATATTGTACACGTTTGAATGCTGAGAATGAATTTGGCATAATTGTTGCTCAGTTTTTTTATCTATTGTATATCAAAAATCGCCGAAAAAAAATGTAAACACAACGCTATACCTTTCACAAATGTCATGCTTTCTTACTTAATTAGGTAACGCTACAGACTGAGGTGAACCCCGGCCTCAATCAATAAGCATTTCCAGCTAACGTGATCTCTTGGCAGCTGCCTCCAGTGTCACACTCCAAGTTATTTGAGGTCCCCTTCTACCTACGTGCGCCACTTCCCATTCTACTGAGATGCGGCCGTCCTCTGCTGCGCCGTCCTATTGGGTAAAAAACGGGTCGGAGCTCTGATGTACACATGGCCCATTCAACAAATACGTTGGAAGATCTGTAGAACCTGACTAGATCATTATCGCTATGCAATGTAATATAACGGGTTCTACAAAAGTCGCGCCCAGATTTTTTTTTTTTTTAAATAAACCTTTAGATTTTTTTCCGATGTTTTCAATTTTATAAAAATATGGCTCTTAACAATTATGTGTGAAAAATAACATCATTTAAATATTCGCCACGAGCTCGTCTACAGGGTCTCATACGAACATCAACATTTTCAAGGACTCGCTCACACATTACAGCATTAAATACATCAATTTCGGCACATACGAGTAGATTTTACTTTTCGAAAAACCAAAAAAAAAAATAATCTAACGATGTTAAATCGCGTGTTCTAGGTGGCCAGCTTATGTCACCATTACGTGAAATTAATCGACCTGGAAACTTACACCGCAATAGCCCCATGTTTGCACATGTTGTGTCACCCATAGCTCCATCCTGTTGAAAATAACTTTCATCTGTGTGTATTTATTTAATTTGAGGGCACAAAAAAATCTTCAATCGTTTGTCTATAGTGCTCTCTCTCTCTCTCTCTTTCATTTGCGTTTTCAAAGAAAAATGGATCAATGATTCCACCAGCCCAAAAAACACACCAAATAGTACATTTTTGTGGATGTAATGATATTTCTGAAATTATTCGAGGATTTTCTTCTTCCGATATGCGAAAATTTTGTTTGTTGAGGAATCCATCCAATGATAGCTCCAATGAGCTTCACCACTAAGGATGATTTTGCGTGAAAAACCAGCATCGTGTTCTGGCAACAAATTGACGAAAGTTCTGCATTGATTATGATCTGTTGGCTTCAATTCTTGTATTAATTTTATTGTACATGTGTCTACTTCACAAATGTCAAAGATGACATATATCAAAGGTAGGGTTCAGAAATTATTCACTACTGACATCTAAACGCGACTTTTGAAAGACCCTTTACAATTAAATCTCCTCCTTCAAACGAAACCAAAAATCAGACTCAGTAACTTTTTCTCGAAGCGAACAAGTGCTTCTTCATCCACAGATCTTCATCGTACAGACCTTGCGCCTAAGAACAGGGATAATAAGGGTCTTATATAAAGCCAGTTTGGTAAGAAGAGAGATAGCTCTGTTACTCAACTGACCCCTAAGCCCAAGAAAATAGCGATATGCAAGAGTAATTCTGCGTCTGATTTCTGCGCTGATGTCGTAGCTGCTTATAATTCATTGTAGACGAAGTCCTTAACTACCCTGAAGTTATAACTGCTCATTTGCGGCTCGCTGTGTTCGTTCTATCACATATGCAAGTATGAAATTGTGTGGACTTAAAAAAGATTGCGCTTTTTTTGTTGGCCAGTGAGTTTTACACGATTCTTTATAAAAGGAAGTTTAAAAAGTCCCGCTTGCTATTGTGTTTATTTCCTCTCGTCCTTCGATGTAGCGCAGATTTATATGACTCCCGTTTGGCTGCATTTATCTGCCTGCATTCATCGTTAAACCAGAGATTTGTTTGTGCCGACGCTTTGAAGCTAAATATGTCACATCAGCAGCAGCTTCTCCAATGACTCGTATACTACTCGTACGTTCCCATTGGTATTCTGTGGTTTGTGTGTGGAGGCTAGGATTTTAAGAGAGCTTAAGGGAAACGCGACCGGCAGAAATTCTAGCATCCACTTGCGATCACAGACGTCGAACATCGGTGGTCTAACTTTACTCCGTAGTGCCTATGATATCTGCATTCGTACGCGGACTGCAACATGTCG
Source organism: Volucella bombylans (assembly GCA_949129095.1). NCBI lineage: Eukaryota > Metazoa > Arthropoda > Insecta > Diptera > Syrphidae > Volucella > Volucella bombylans. Next base: position 182,887,408 of record OX422141.1, read on the forward strand.
ATCGCAATATGATCTGTCTGGTTGAAGGTTGATTTATTAAGGTGAAAGTGGAGATCTGGGAACACCGTGTTCAATAGCAGTCAAGCGTTTAATGAACCTTAACCATCTGCCCATCAACTAATCTCACCTCGATGTGGTTAAACCTGGGAGATTAGTAACTTTGACTGAGGGTAAGCTACCTAACTCTTGCGGGATATCTTTAGTGATGAGCGAGAAGTGTTCGCACTGGAGCACATCTTCATCAGGACAGATGTGGAGGAATCCCCTATGCGGATCAACGGTGGCATCCATTGCTCTGGTCAACTTGAGCTATTTGTGGCACCTCCCATTTAGAGATATTTTGTCGTATTCGGAGCCCAGGTCTAAAGGGAGCTTCTTAGTTGCGTCAGTACTCTTGGAATAGAGATGACGGCACAAGAAACCAGAATAGGCTAACTGGCACCAGACTGTTTAGCCAGACGAGGGTTTTATTAATCTCCTGGCTATCCAGAAGGGAGTTGCGCGTAAGGGATACTTCCCCGTAGTGAAAAAAATAATAATTCAAAGACAACCAACAAAAACACCTCATAACACTTCCTAACCGAACCTATTGTAAAATGTTTGTGTGGGTACAAATAATAGAACTTATTCTTTTCAATACAAATCCCTTTATTCAGTACAGTTACAATTCACTATTTAATTCTTTCTCTCAGTACAATTCAATTTCTCAACCACTTATACTTTTCTTATCTTTTACTTAAACCACTTAATCACTTCTCCTAATTAACACTTCAAATTACACTTTAGAACTCATTTGCATACCTTTGGGATGCTGGTATTTATACTCGAATGACATACTTCGAGAACAATCCTCGCCATCCAGCGTCCCATACCATTTCCAATTTGCTAGAAAATTCGATTCCACTCTCCAGGCGAGACTTTGTTATTCTAGTATCGAAATCTTCTGGTCTTCGAGTATCGACATTTTCTGCTAGATGTCGCTGCTCACATTTAAGTGGTTATCACAATATGTATGAGTATATCATCCCAAGCTGTAGTTTCAGTTACCTTAATGCGTGACTTGTGGGTTATTTGTGATACATAACTCAATTTCCGCACATATATTCATTCCGCCGTTTAACAATTGTGCAAAGAATTCTCTAATCCTTATGTCACAAAATCCCTTTACATCACCCTTTTGCCGTATGGAAGCAGGCTGACCGCTACATGCTGTCCCCCTATGCTGAACGACTCAAATTGCTCAGCCTATTTTCTTCGGAAAAACGTCGCGTCTCTTTATCCACCAACTCTTAACTGGAACCATTGTCGGTATCGCAGTGCTACACCAGCATTTACCTATCCACACAATGTAAGGTTCGCTCCTCTTTTTCTACTCAATAACCACGAAACTGCAATACATTCGGTTTTACTGACCATTGCGTCGTATTCTACGTGAAGCTAGTAGAATATACCACCTATTCAATTTCCATTGTACCAGAAGCGGCGTTTTTTTTTAGAGGTATACAAATTCAATGTAAAATAAAACACTTGAAGCTAATGTCTTTGATATTAGCTTTATTTAACAGATAGTTGTATTCCATTAGTGTTACAATATTGTGATAACCACTTAAATGTGAGCAGCGACATCTAGCAGAAAATGTTGATACTCGAAGACCAGAAGATTTCGATACTGGAATAACAAAGTCTCGAATGGAGAGTGGAATCGAATTTTCTAGCAAATTGGAAATTGTATGGGACGCTGGATGGCGAGGATTGTTCTCGAAGTATGTCATTCGAGTATTAATACCAGCATCCCAAAGGTATGCAAATTAGTTCTAAAGTGTAATTTGAAGTGTTAATTAGGAGAAGTGATTAAGTGGTTTAAGTAAAAGATAAGAAAAGTATAAGTGGTTGAGAAATTGAATTGTACTGAGAGAAAGAATTAAATAGTGAATTGTAACTGTACTGAATAAAGGGATTTGTATTGAAAAGAATAAGTTCTATCATTTGTACCCACACAAACATTTTACAATATGATATCGCGCATATGCGCGCCACAGTTAGTTCGAATAAAGCGCAATCGTGAAGTCCAATTTTCGACAACTTTATCGAGCAACTGGGGCCGTATATCAGCAATAACCCGACGAATGTTAACTTTCAAATTGTCCAACGTCTTTGGTTTATCGGATTAGTGACTTCCCACACCCCCAAAGAAAGTAATCTAAAGGTGTGAAATCACAGGATCGCGAAGGCCAGTTCACAGGTCCATTACGCGAAATTATGCGCTCCACAAATGTTTCCCGCAATAAATTGATGGTGTAGCGCCATCTTGTTGAAACCAAAGCTCTGTCACGTCAATGCTATTCAACTGAGGAACGAATAAATCAGAAATCATATTAATCTCCATTGACGGTAACATTGTGGCCGGCATCGTCCTTAAAGAAATATGATCGGAGAAATATCATCAGAGAGCAAAATTTTGCATTGAAAATGAGGATCAAGCTGAATCATGTTTTCGGCCCATTCACCGAACCTACGACGCGTATTATAGTCACGCGGTTTCAACTCTTGCACAAGCTGGATCTTATAAATTTTTAAGCCAAGTTCTTTCCGTAAAATCTTCCACAAAGTGGATGGGCATAGCTCCAATTGCTGTGAACGATGGCGAATCGACTCAATCGGATTCTCCTCAACACTGCGCTCCACAACGGCAATAACTTCTTCTGTTCGCACTGTTTGTCATCTTTGGGGTTGCGTATTATCCACTAGAGTGTACATGGTGCGAAAACGATTCATCGTGCTCCGAATAACTTGCTCAGATGAACGATTATGTCGACCGTAAAATGAACGTAGCGCACGATAAGTTTGGCGAACCGATCCATGATTTTCAAAATAAGTTAGCACAATTTGCACGCGTTGTTCTGGCATTTCAAGTTAAACAAAATTACAGGGCTACCATCTTTACGTACTTAGGATTAATTAATTTTTTTACTTATACAGCATTGCCAGATATACCAGCTTCATTTCAAAGTTTTATTTTTGCTTAAAATTACTTAAAATTATTAAGTTCTTTGTTTTATTTTCCTTTTAATTATAAATGTAGTCATGATATATTTTTTATTTTTGTATTCAATTTCTCTAGCTCTATCCTTTAACTCCTGTCTCTTGCTCACCTTTGTAACTTCTCCTTCGTCGCCACTTCTCTCGTCGCTTTGTCGCTCAAATTTATTATCTAAACATCATCGGTTTGGAATCGGTTGATTGTAGCAGGTTAGATTGCAGTTAGTTAGTTCAAGTCGTATTGAGATTCATGATCCGTGTGTTATCAAGGCATATACTAGGTCTACATATTTGTCATATAAATGCACAAAGTCTGAAGTGTAAAATAGACGAATTTCGAGACCGTTTTGTAGGCTCTGGGGTTGAAGTTGTTTGTGTATCCGAAACGTGGTTCCCCATAGATCTTAAAGACATTATTTTTTATCTCATGGGCTATAGACTTTTTCGGGCTGTCAGAGCAAGATGCAGAGGTGGTGGTATGGCAATTTATGTTCGCGAAGGTATTTCATGTTCGTTTAAATGTAAATCTTCAAATGATTGCCACATGGACTACTTGTTATTAGAAATTGTTGGCGAAGATGACAGAATCCTTTTAGGGGCCGTTTATATACCTCATAAGTCAATAAATACAGCACCTCTTATTTCTTTACTAGAAGAAATCGCTGTTTCTTCATCTAAAGTTGTTGTGTGTGGAGATTTAAATTCTGATTTACTTCTGAAAAGCCATTTGTCGGAAAGCAAGCTCACTTTAAATCTTTTCTCCGTTAACACTTCTAATCCAACACATTATAGCAATGAATCATGCTCACTAATCGATGTGTTTGTTATTTTGTATGACCAATTGACTGCTCCAGGTTTCTCGAAACATGACCTCATCTATTTGACATTCGATTTTAACATACATAGTTCACCATCTCCCTTCAATTACAAGGACTTCCGATAGTTAAATCATGTTGCACTAGAGACTGGCTTTCGAAGCATACAATGGGATCAAATATACCATATGTCTTCTTCCAATGAGCAAATGAATTTTCTTCACTCAAATATTATTTTCCTATTTGAAAAGCACGTCCCTTTGAAGTTCAAATCTGCAAGACCTGGACAGCGCCCATGGTTCACTAATGAAATTAGCTTTCATATGAAAAAACGGGACCTAGCCTATGAACGATGGAAGCGATATAGACTTGTTGTTTATCGAAGAGTCTACTGCAAACTTCGGAATGAGACCGTTGCCCTTATACGTTGCGCAAAAATAAAATTTTTCTCAAAACGACTCAGTCCGTCTCTAAGTGAAAAAGAACTTTAGAGAAACCTGCGCAGTCTAGGACTGGGAAAACAGAAAGCTCTGTCCCCCATGGTATTGATGGTAATGCTCTCAACCAAACATTTCTAACCAACAACCTCGCAATCTGAATTGCAAGGCTCAGATTTGATTTCGGATGATATCTCCTAACCTCCTTACCAGGAGAAAAGGTTTGGCTTCTCCCGGGTAGATCAAGTAGAAGTAGTTGAGAGTATACTTTCTATTAAATCGAATGCCATTGGAACAGACGGTGTTCACCCGAAATTACTGAAAATAATACTCGTACTACCGTTATTGTTGCCTTTAGTAACTTTTACATTTAATACAATCTTGACTACTAGCGTGTTTCCTAAAATTTGGAATAAAGCTAAAATTATACCCTTACCGAAAAATTCAGGTGGTAAAGACTATCGGCCGATATCTATACTTCCTTTCCTATCTAAAGCTTTCGAAAATATCATGCAGAAACAAATTATCTTTCTAAATTATCATAGTCTTATTACTCCCAGACAATCAGGATTCAGAGCGAAGCATAGCTGTACAACAGCTCTCTTAACAGTTGTAGATGACATAAGACAGAACATCGATAAAGACCTTATAACTTTTCTCTTATTGCTGGATTTTTCTAGAGCTTCAACACAGTCCATCAGTTTCTTCTTCGGGATAAGCTCATAAAAAAGTTCAACAGGTCGAAAACAAGCCGTCTCCATTAACAATGTTTTGTCTGATTTCATTGCAGTTCGTTCTGGAGTACCACAAGGTTCCATTCTCGGGCCCCTTCTGTTTTCCCTGTATATTAATGATGATGCTCAACTCCACATAAGTTGTCCACTTCGTCTAATTGAGGACTAATTTGCCGTATTAACTCAGGTCTAGACAATATCGCCAACTGGTTATAGACAAAATCTTCTTTTACTGAACCCGAAGAAGTCAAAATGCATTGTCATTTCCAAAAGCGATATGTCTACCTCGTACTACCTCTAAAAAAAACACCCATTATGATCAAAAACGCCCTCAAAAGACTTATTTTCCGACCCTGAACTTCGCTATCATTTAGTTTAAGATCAGTTTGTATTAAACTTAATAAAGTCGTCCGGGGTAGACCCAGGTCCCTTTACAGCAACCCGCATGAAGGCTAAATTCAAAAATATAAGCCTTATGCCTCTATAGGATGACTCTATAGAAGAATTCTATGACCTCTTACATCCAACATGTTCCTCAGTAACACAGATATTACAAGAAAATTGTGGTAGGAGATTAACACAATGCTGCGTCGCCGTAAAACACAGTTTGCATAACACCGCGCCAAATATACGTATTGTTCTAAAGTTTGGTGGGAATGTCAGAGACAGTTGTAGCAACGTAACAAAAAAAAAAAAAAATAAATAAAAACAATTCAAATCTGTCAAAAAAAACGCCACTTATTGACTATTCCGAGAACTTCTGTTGCAAGGTGATATACCGGAAACTGCCCATTTCAGCTGTTCTGATTTGTGTTCGAATTTGTGGTTGGCTGCATTTCGATGTATAATAGGGCCTTCAAGTCATACTTACTTGGGGATCCTTTCAAACGTACGTAAAACAAAACACTGGTCTATTTTGTAATTGATTTTGTTATTATTAATTTTTCTTTCTCCTTTTTCATTCCATTCTCTTTAACATATATAATTAATTCTCTGCAATAGACGTTCTGTATGTTCCTTAAATTTATACAAATAATACAAAGCAGCAAAAAATAAAGACTTTAAGCAATAGAAATAGATTCTCTTTATTAATTAGATTCTCTTTTAGTTTTTCATAAAATGTATAACTCTGTTAAAAGTATCTCTTAGTTCTGTTCTGTAGGAATCCAACGAAACTAAATTAATATAAAGGAGGCCTAGTTGGTCCCCTTATTTCTTTCAATATACTTTCTCTTTACAATGCTTTCTAAGAAGTCAAGGCATACATAATGGCAACAACATTTATTAAACATTAATATATACGAATACTCGTAGTTTTATATAAAATCTTTTTTTTTTTTTTTTTGTGTGTAATGAATAATTCTTTTTCCTTGTATCGTACAACTAAACAAAGCCAAGACACATACTAAGGAATCATAGAACATTGAGTTGCTAAAGCATACGAGTAGTTGCGTTTTGAATGCCATTTTTTTCTCCTCATATTCTCAAGTATTAGACTATAGATATTGTTTAGAGAGAGCGAGAGAGTAAACAGCTGTACACATTTTACAGTACATACCCTGGTCCACTTGCAGGGGTGTCCAATATACATAATAGTAGGACACACATCTAAATACTAAGATAATTACAAAGCGAGTAAAAAAAGAATCCTAATTTGAAAAAATGGAAAAAACTAAAAAATATTATAAAAATCCAAGCAAAAGCAAGTTTGTTCCAAGAACAGTTCTTAGCTATTCAACTATATACTGGGACTAAATATACAATTATGTATTTTCTATGTGAATATGTGTTTGTTTCTACAACTAGGAATTAGTTTTTGAGTTTTTTTTTTTGCTTTTGGGTTTCCCTTTGCACATTGTGGGCAGCGGGAAACTGTCGAGTTTCAGTATTTTATTTTCCTGGTTAATATCCTTCTATCAAAAAAAAACAAGACAAAAGATTGGTTGTAATGAGTACGAGTAGGAGTACTTTTGTGTGTCTGTACGAGGAGTTGGAAGGATAATTGGTACAATATAAAGGTGAATAAGCTTTGAGTTTGTCAGTCTTTTCTAAGGTTTTCTTCTTTTTGTTTCTTGATGATCGTGTGATTTTTTTTCTTTTATAGAGAGCTTTCGTTTGGTTGGTTTTGTTGCAAAAGAGAGATTTTTTTTTTGTTTATTTGAGTGTGTGATGTGTGTGTGTGGTGCCATTTGTGGATAGTTCTATTCAAATGACATGAGATTAATTGGAAGAGGTTTTTCAGCATTCCGCTGTGATGCTTTACAAATTGAATTTGTCCACTGATACGTTGTTTGCGGACTGTCGGTGCGAAATTTATAAACAGTTGCGTGCGCAGGGCTAAACAGCTGAAAGGAATTCTTGTGCTTTGGATTGTCGAGTACCTGGGCGCACCATCCATCCAGGGGACATACTTTACATGGTTCACGTTTAAAATCGGAACGTTCACATCCTTTAAATGATTTTGGTGGAAAATACACAAGTGAATTGGCCCAGATTTGTAACCAATAGCGTTGCCATGATGCTACAGCTGGTTTACGGCCCTCTTTAAGGACAGTTTTCCTGCGAACACAACCTTGGAAGCTTAATGAATCGGCACCAAAATCAGTCACATCGGTTTCCAAATGACACAGGACTCCTTCTGAGCTTTCGGTTGAAGTTGCATCTGCGGCAGCATGATGACTACTACCTTCATCTTCTAGCACGGAGTCGTCTAATAAATGTCGCGGCTGACTTAGCACACTATGATCAGCACTTAGATCTGGTGGGTGATGATTAATTGCACCATCATTATGGCCATTGGTGATTTTGCCAAAGATACTGAAATAAAACAGAAACAAACACATTAAAAATGTAGTTATGGGGGTTTGTAGGGGGATAACATTGTGCACCACAATATGGAAATGAAAATAATGAAATGAAAGTAGTTATTAGTAATTTATTAAGCAAGCTACTTTCTTTCTTTCTCTAGAAGCTGAAGCTTTGCTTGTACATTTTTTTTTTTTGACAAAATTGTAAGGAACTAAAATTTAATTTAAAAAAAAAAATGAATAAAATACTTTTTAACATATTAAGAGCAGACGCTTTCCATTGGGCTGATCTGGTGTAGCAAAAACTAGAATTAGCCAGACAGAAGGGAACAACATTGGGTGATGGTATGAGTTATAATTTGTTCTGCTCGAATTTCTGAGGTGTAATGCAACTAAATCAACAAAATTGTTAGAAAGAAGGACTTAAAGAGTTGGGGCAATGGTTCACTAATTGAAAACGACATCAATAATTTACAATAGATCTTACTTAATGAGAAATATCGTCAATTCAGTGAATTCAAATTATTTTCTAGTTGTCATGTTAAAGGTAGATTACACACTATTAACGCTACATGACATTAGCCCGACAAAACGATGACACCAGAAGGTTCCGACGAAAATATTCCCCAGCTGAGGCCAGTATTAAAAGATCCAAATTTTTCAGTTTGCGAGAGTGCACAAAAGGAAGGTCTACATCTTGGAACATTTTGTAAAAGGATTTTGGCCTAATCCCTCACAAAATTCAATTGGTGCAAGAACTGAAGCCATTGGATCATGGTATGCGTCGGATCTGGGTTTAAATCCAATTACAAGATGATGCGTAATTTTATGGCGAAATTGTGTTCAGTGATAACGCTCACTTTGGCTCCATATAATAAGCATAGGGGCGTTCTTTTTTAAAATTGAGACTAGATGTACGATTAAAACGTTTACAGCGCGGGCAAGAGTAATCTAAGGAGGGAAGAAAGAGAGATACCGATGTACGTTGGTTTTGAATGTTTGTAGGTTACAATGGCTAGGAAATAAAGAACTCTGCAGAGCATTTTACAACGAGTGGGACGGCTTAGGAAAGAATACGATAAAGTACGTCAAAGAGTGGGTTTGGTATGAGCATTCATAGTGAAACGCTCAAGGGATGGAATGATTCCAACAATTTTATTGGGTCACTGGTGGTGAAAATAGCGATAGAACCAGGTAAGGCAAGAGGCATTTCGTCGGTGTTGGAGAGTGTCAATTGACTGTGTAATATTGGCGTCGACTATGATTATTTAATCGCCCTGCTTTGAATGCTATCTATCAAGTGCAAAAAGGTTATAAGTGCACCTGATCGGATGTGGTTATTGATTATAATCCAATTTTGGGCGAATAAATGCCATATATTTTGAGGCCAGATCAGACGCAGTAAAGTATTTCTTACATCTCTTTGAAGAAACCTATGCATTTCACAGCATTTTTGACGACAACAAAGAGCAAGAACGTAAACGAATATACAAAGCAGAGGATACTGTCGTCAACAAAGGAATATAGTATATAAGAAGTAGCAGACAAGAAATCAAGAAACCAAAAAGAGTTTTGAAGACAGAACGAAACATTGAGGTACACGAGCAATTATTTGGTAAATATGAGACTTCGAAACGCTCAAAACAACTTGAATTGAAAGTCCTGAAAGGTAATTAATAACTGTTTCTATAGAAGATTCAACACGATCTAATGTAGGCGGAAACGTAACAAAATCTGGAAGCGTTCAGTTCCCTGCAAACTGTGCGCCAACCAAATTTGCCATGTCCAAAGAGCTGTAATTAAAAATGAAAATTAGAATGGATTACGAGACAGAAACACCCAACAATTTTAACCACCTTTATGATACTTTAGCACTGCACAGTTTTCCGTCGTATTGAAGCTTCATACGTTTAAAAACGGCACGACAGTCATATCTGGATGTTCAGTTCAGCTAAACGTGATTACCATTAATTTATATTTATTGATTACAATACTCGTGGTGTTACCAAAGTATATATATACGAGCTTCTCCTTAAAACCTACAAACAATGTCCAAAGCATGACGTTTAGATGATTTTAAAACCCAAATTAAAGAACACATCGTTGCAAAGTAAAAGCAAGAGGCCACCCATTTTGAAAACGAATTACGAATTATTGGCTTCGCTGCGGTGTGGAGTATCACTTTGGATAACGCACAGTTTCTCTACCTCAGTATTCACAAAAGGACAATACAACAACTTCAACATGTTGTCATCGAAACTCTTTTAATATTACAAATATCAGACTCTAACCACTGCCTGAATACCGAAGAAAGCTACGAATCTCTTAAAAGTTACATAGTGTCTGATTTTTAACATAAACCACCTGTCATGTAGACTTATGTTTACAGGATGCCCATACATCCATGGGGGCAAGGATACGCCTTGCCACCGCTCTGTCCAAATCGGAACTGTGTTGCCGGTACAAGTTCCAGCCTTGGTATGAGTCGAGGCCGATTTAAAACCTCTTACTGCTCTTAGAGTCGCAGCACCCAGTACTTATAGCAACTCTACATTGGGCCGAAACCCTTCCCGCGATTTTGGGTTTAAACCACAGCCACCATGACGTTCCCACAAGGGGGCCCCCTTCAGTCAGGCCCGGACCGAGATCCGGGGGGCTCCTGACTCCCATGGTACCGTGATTTAAGTCCTTTTAGGGACTACCGGAGGTCCAGCCGCCAACGAGACCTATGACCGGCAACTTGTGACTGATCAAATCGTAGCAACCTTCGGTAGCGTCATCTGAAGATGTTTACAATAAGACCAGTACTTTGCCCCGTTCATTATTAGACAACGTCATTGATACGCGAAGCCTTGATAATTGGGCAGGGGCCCCCTCAAAAGTTACAGTAGTGGAGAAATTCTGTAAAGAAATTTAATTGGCGGCAACTAGATTTGAGCGGCTGCAATCGCAAAAAAGTCGCCAGAAACTTCGCCGACCGTGTATCCATTAGTCTCTCATCAACGCCCTTACAAGCTTTAAGCGCTAATGATCAGTGGTATCCGTGCCAATAATCTTACAGAAAGTCTTGAGCTTCCGACACGTGAGCGAGCATCTTATGACAATCGGCATCAAGGCATTCGCTAACATAAACCTAATATGCGCCCATCCTCCTATGCAAGACAAGGATGACGCCATTAAAGTATGTTTCTACGAGCTCCTCGAAAAGACATATGAGCAATGTCCGAAATATAATGTTAATATCGTACTAGGCGATTTTAACGCCAGGATAGTGGGACAGTTGGTAAGCATAGCCTACGCGACACTACGTCTGGCAACAGACTTAGGCTTATTGACTTTGCGGAGGGCCGAAATATTATTATAGCAAGCACAGTGTTTACTCATCTCAATATACATAAGGAGACATAAGGGTCTCTGGTTCATTAAACGCTAAATCGAATTAATCACATTGCGATCGACGTAAGCCATGCCTCCAGTTTTCTGGACGCCCGAACCTTTGAGTAGCCAACATTGGCTTGGATTACCACCTTATTGCAAGTACGAATGTGGATTACACAAGCGCCACAACAAAGATATAACATTGAAAGGCTGCAATTCCAAGAGACCGCGAAAATCTTCTCCGAACGCATATCCCAAAAACTCCTAACAACTCCTATGCAGCCAGCGCCAAGAACTGAGGACCAGGAGCAATTCTGCCAATGCGTCATCAAAGAGTGGTTTGATGGAGAATGCCGGCAAGCACATGCAGCTTAACAAGAAGTGTACAAAGCGGCGCTGTAACGAAGGACGAATACCGCTCGTGAGATCTACAAGCAGAAGAGACGGAAGGAATATCCTCTTCTTCAGAAGAAGAAAAGAGATTTTACCAACAGGTAAAACAACGTGTGAAGACAAAAATACCTGAACAAAAGCCTGTAGATATGAAGAAGGAAACCTTGTAGTAGAGTCACAGTGAGAGAATATGTAAAAACATTTACTGCAGACTGCATAACGGCGAAAAAGCCCAACAATATAGATCATTTAACTTAGACGATGGTAGCCAAAACTTCGGTCCACCTGAACCAAATGAAGTAAGGATAGCAATATCTATACCGAAAAATAACAAAACAGCTGGACTAGACGGCTTATCGGTAGACGTATTCAAAGTTGCTGATAATACTTTGTGGAGAGCATAAACCAACTAATTTCTCAGATCTGGCCAGAAGGCTGTATGCCTGTTGAATGGAAGCTCAGCATAGTTTGCTCGGACCAAAAAGTAGACCCCCCCCTCAACTGCCATATTCTGTGAACGTCTGAAATCCTTCGCCAACAACCTGATCAGTGCGGTTTTAGATCAGGAAATTCAACAATTCAACTCAAGAAGTCTGAATCGATACCCACCATCTTTTCATTGATTTTAAGGCCCCATATAACAGCATTTCTATAAACGAGCTATATAGAGCCATTTCTAGTTTTGGCACATCCGCCAAACTCGTCCGTCAGTGGAGAATGACGACGAGAACGCTCACTGCTCTGTCACGGTCGCTAACGACTTAACAGAGACATTGGATGTCAAGAAAAGGCTCTGGACAAGCTGACAAGCTGACACGCTGTCATGTGACTTCTTTAACATCATGTGTACTTGAAAGAATTGTGCGGAATCCACAAACGAACACAGGAGGCACAATCTTCCAAAAGTCTGTGCGTAAACGGAAGCTCTCAGAATGAGTTAAGCGGTAAGGGCAAAGCCAAGTATTATATATGCTGTCAACAAGAAGGGACACACAACGCCAATAAATTGAACAGAGCGTCACAATCGACAGCTATTACGAATTTTCCTATTTCGAGGTAGTAAAAGACTTTATCAATCGCTGTTTCTTTGGGCTAACGAGGCAATTGAGTAGTAAGGCCATATCCCGAAAAATTACGGAGACACTATATAAGATGTTGATCATCCTAGTCCTACTTTAGGGCACTGAAGCACGGACCCTATCGAAAGCGGATGATTTGGAGAGAAAAATCCCTCAAAAAAATATTCGGTCCCGCTGGCGTTGACGGGCTTTGCAGGAGAAGAATCAATAACTGTACGGCGACATCGACCTAGTCAGAAAACTACGCATCAGTCGCCTGAGAGGGCTAGTACATATATGAAGAGCGAATGAACGCCAATGATCCAACCCGCCCAATCTTCGAATCTAACCCGGAGGGACAACGCAACAAAGAAAGACCTCATCGTAGGTAGAAGGGGACCTCAACCGATTTGGAGTGCGCAACTGGAGCCGGTTGGCTAAAGACCAGACTAAACGGAGAGGTTAGTTAGTTAGTTAACGCGACCGAAGTAAGGAAGTAACAAAGTTGCTGGACCGGGCAGGTTGGAAAAGCTATTCAAAGCAGCAGGATGTTACTTGATAGAGACATCAGCTCGTTTCCATTCGCTTCGCTATACTATATTGAGTAAAGGCTGAAACAATCTGTCAATGGACTGATTGCCCTTTATCAGTTCAGTTATAAGCAAGCTAAGATCAGAAGTGAACAAAAATACTGCAAATTCTGCAGAAATAGAGATTTCAATACAGAAATTCACCACCTCTTTGCAGATTCGAAGAGCACATATAACAGCATCTATGGACATACGAGCTAAATAGATGCATGTCTAGTTTAGTGTTCATCAAGCTAACCCAAGGGCACACATTTCCTAGATTCTACACGACTTCTTACTAACATTTACATTGACATCGTTGACAGAACGTAGCGAGGTGTCACGTTTCAAACTATTGAAACAGAAATAGAAAAATGGATTTAACTGTGAATAAGGACAAAACCTAGTACAGGTATGCTGCAACAAGATGAGGCGCACAGCATCGACGAATCGGACAAAGTAACTATAACTTTGTGGGGGTTAGAAGGATCCCATTTGCTAAACGCTTTTTCTGTGAGCAAAGAACCCATTACAGTAATAAACTCTTTTCAAGAAACAGTAAGGAGATATCATCTTTATCATCTCAGGATGCATACAAAGGTAGATGAAGATATTTTTGTTCGTTTTAAACGCAATTATGTTCCAGAGATGTTTGCTTTACCATTTGCATTGGTCTTTTAAGGAGGAGATATAACAGCGACATCGACACCAGAAAAATGTACATTAGTAGCCGAAAATGACTAGTAGTCCTGCGATTTCAGCACGAAAGCACAACGTAGTTGAAGAAGACCTTGCCATAGGCGAGGCGCACAAGTAGAAGGCAACCCCATCAAGTTTAAAGTACCCAGCTGGAGGCCACTAACTGAAGAGGCTTATCACCTGACTGTAGCACCATCTAAGTAGGTAGTTAAGATTTTATCGCAATGAATCGAATAATAATAACGGCGAAAAGATAAATTGGCAACCTTTCCAATGGTAATTGTGGTGTGGTACTACTGCGGTAGATATTTTACAGATCAACGCACTCAACGATGTGTTTCGACTGGGATGGTGTGATGCGATCTTATCAATAAAAAGTAGAAAGCAAATGCTATACATTAAAGCTCAACTATAATTCATGAATAGGCAAAGTAACGCGCATAGATGAAGTGGACAAAAACACATCTTTTTAGAATGGAGAATAAAACAGCTTAACTTATAAACCAGCATCAGATTTGGATCATTCCCACCTGTTGGTTATACAAACTCATCAAATTGCATATACACATACACTGCACAACAGAATCCATGTACAAAACATCTGTCTGGAAACAAGTTTACAAAAAAATTCACCAGAAAAGCACTATAAACCATAAAATTAACACTTCAATAGAAAACAGAAAACAGAAAACGGAAAACATTAAACGAAAAATCCCAAAAGAAAAACCAACCAAACTGAAAACGGTTAAGAAAAAAATTGTTCTTACGATTTAACATCTTAATACACTCACCGGCATTTGCATCGCTTGTTCGAGATCGTACCGATTCCGGGAGCAATCATCATTATGGGGCAGTTGCACTTTTGATAAAAATTTCGCGGCAAGCTTGTGCTTCGAAATCTTTTTTTGTTTTTCGTTTTCAATATCAAGTTTCATAATTGAGTCGGTGTTGTCGTGGATTAAACGAAACAAAATGTACAAGAGTAAACCAATTTGATGTGACGTGATGTTATGTGATGTGTACGAGTTCGAATAGTAATGGAGAGAGAGAGAAGAGCAGGTGATAATAATAAAACAAAGCATAGGTGATTTGGTAGAAACAAAAAGGGATCAAAATCAGACAAACAGCGGATAAAGCAGAATTACAAACGAACAGAAACAAAAACATTTGGACAAAAGTACAAATGAAAAATTTTAAAAACCAAAAATATGATGATGATGAATGTAGTTAACCGTTGCATGTGATGTCAGGTGAGAGATATAGTCAAAGAGCGAGTGTTTCAATGAAAAAAGAGAGAATACGATTTGATATCGGTGTTAGTAGAAGAAATTGATTTTAGAGAACTTACTTCGAGCCTAAACTTCGGCATTTCCTATGGCCTGGAATGAATTTCGTACCGTTCGCAATGCGTACGGATCCAATTGTTTTGGCGGGTGAGAGATTTAAACATGCTAAAGCTGGTGCAGCTGCATCTACATTGAATGACTCTTTTGAACTGCATGATGACGAACTAGGTCCCGATGATGATGGTTCTAGTTTGAGAGATTTTCTACAAAAAACAAAAATGAATAAAACACACATCAGTGGTAAATGAGATAGAGCTCAACTAACTTGTATTGATCCTCTTCAAAGATATTCTGTAGCTCTTCGATGTATCTAATCGATTGCAAGTACCTTTGTGTCGTTTCAATTGGCACAAGATTTGTATAATCCGATTGCTGATAATTGGATATTACTCGCAGGATATTGTTCATTTTATTACGTCGTTGTTCTGGCTCTAAGCCACCCAAATGCGGATGTGCCAGATCGATGTATATCAAATCGGTAAGAAAAAGTCCCAAATATGGGATACACGGCACACGTAAACTCTCCAAATATTCTCGCAGATTCTCCCAATTATTCTGGTCGCTGAAAACATCTGCCAGCCGATCGAATGTCTGTTTGTCCTTCTTCGTCAGGCATGACCATGTCTTCTTAAGACGATATATACTGGCACTCTGCATTGCCGATATGATAGCAAATAGTGAGTGTAAATTGTTGAGTTCGTAAAGCTTTTTGGCAACCTTTATAAAATGAGTTAAAATTTCGGCTCTCTGTTTGGGCAAATCACCACTTAAAATTTCCTGAACAGTCCAGAAGCTCGTATGATTGAAACGTTTTGTAAATGCAACTATATTCGGTGTAACGATTTGTTTGTCCTTCTTTGTCCAAGCGCAGCTGGTTAGTTCGTCTGGCTGAATACCAGCAAACACAGGGAAGTCTAAGAGTGTGATTTGATTGGCTAACTCCTCGGCAGAGACACGCAAAGCACTCAACACCATTGCATCGTAGTTACTGATTGATGAATTCAATGGAAGGCTTTGTGTTTTCCCCGGTGGCGTCGATCTAGAAGAAAAAATATTCAAAAATACAATATATATATATGTGTGTGTGTGTGTGTGGTGTGTTTTTTTTTATTGATCTTACCCATAACAATAGTAACACCCAGAGCCAGGAGACGATGACATAGCATTTAAACAAGCCGATCCAATGGAATTCTTCCTTCTCGAACTCTTCGTATTGATTGCCTTCGATGGAATCCTTTCGAAATCTCTATCCCTAGAACTGATTGATTTACTAGTATCCTTCCTAGGACGTGGTGTTGTCGATGATCCATACGATAGACGATTATTTGCAATATAACTTCCACCAACTTGACTCTGATGATGGCATGATTTACTTAGCAATGGACCACTATGAGTGGATTTATCACTCGGTGGGGATTCGTCACGCAGATTTTTATAGATATACTCCTCTCCATGTTGCTATAAATATATTGAAAATAGCAAATTTTAGTAAAATTTCCATACTATCGTACAAATACAACTATAATACATACCTCTACATATTTTAGACTATCCGAGGATAGATCTCGTGAAATTTCCGAGTAGCGCATCATGGCAGATAGTACATTGCCAAATTGATGTGTAGTTTCGAATAAACACAACAGGATTTGGTCGAAAACTACTACCTCCCCCGATGGTTAATGTACGAGCCCCAAACAATAATTTTCCTGCAAAATACAAATAAACACAACACACATAAGTTACGGATTCGAAACAGGGTTTATTGGTTTCTTTTTTGTTTCAATAGTTGTTGGGATTCCTTCTGGCCATTATTTATAAAACGAAAGGCGATTTATTAATTTATAAACTATCTTGGCGCTTCTTAACTTTTCCAAATGGTTGAGAATCTACTTCTTGGAGGTTAGAGATTCTTATGTGCATTGGTGTGTGCCGAGCGTTTTGAAGATACTTTTTGAAATTTACTGCCCCCAAGTGGAGTGCTTCATAGTGAACTAAACGGAAATCAACACCGTAGGCGGTGTTTTGACCCCAAAATAATTGAAATCTGGTGCCGATAGAAGACTATGTAGGTGTTGATGGAGATGGCAATTTTTTGCTGGTATGGTTTCTTTCAAAGTCAAATGGTAAGGAGCTTTTCTGTTCTTTATTTTTTATTTTCAAATAACTTGAAAGTGTTTAATGTTTGATATAAAATTGCTATAGTACGGTTGCTACATACTATGTGCTTCCTGCAGACTTACAATTGCCTTTTTGGTAATTTTCTATGAAAATATTTAAAAGGGAAAAGCAACTAATGTTTGGAGATATGGTGTCGTAAATCGTAGCCAGCATATCTATGTGGAATGTGGAAGGTAAGAATTCGTAATGCGTGAATCAGGTCAGGGCAATAATGGTGCCCTTGGTTCTTGAAACATTCCGGGATTCCTCAATTGTTTAGATTTTGATTGGGTGGAGTATAGTACTTGATCATAAAACACTTACTTTGTGGAGTGTAAAAGCGAATTTTAATATAGTACTCGTACTGCTAGCTGACAAGTTTAAAACAGGGCTAGGGAATAACATATAAATGTATTGTTGAAGGAAAGATTGTAGATCCAATGACACATGCAGCTTGTCTCGTAAGGATGTCGCCAACGTGTGATTTCCTAACAACTGTGGTCATTTTGATGAGGTCATATTGAGCGATAGCTTCTGTCTGGAAGAACAGCAAATCTTGTGCATATTCCTGCTAAAACAAGTGTTAAGATTCGCATCTTGTAAGCATAAGAATGGATCTGCAGCAGAATGCTGAATTTAGTGTTACTCTGCCTTAAATCGACCTTAAAATTGTTGCAAAATGTGACGTCCAGCAAATATGATAGCTGGTTATTAAAGGGATTTGGTGGCAGACTGAATTCTTCATAAACAACGTTGGCTGTCAGCTAACTTGTATTACGAAAGTACAACAAACAATCAGCTCTATCCGAAAGGTACGACTAATAGACTAACAATTAGAAGCTTCAACCGAAACTTCAATGTCAGTCCGTAAACCGAATTCAAAATTGGATGCAAAGTCTCGACTTTACTTAACACATCCGTCAAAACTGTGTCTAAGTTCCGATTTTCCAAATCTGAACGCTGCCCTCATCAAATGTTTTGAACTGACGTGACCTGCCTCTAAAACCTCATGCAAAGCGCCAGCCACAGCGTAAGGAAATCAGAAAGTTTCTAAACAAAACACTTAAGACTCTTATGCAAGAAGACTGGAATTATCACAAATCACAGCCGATCGATAAAATCAACAGGCGTTCTTAAAACGATAAAATCACTCAGAAAAGTTGATGACGCCTAAACTAAGTCGAAAGTTGAGTCTCATGAGTCTCACTTCCTTTGAAGGTAACACATCTCATGACCATATAATATCACTGGACCTGCAAATGATGTTACACAACCTGTCATGGGTTGTGGTGACAGATGAGCCCATTACCCACGCTATTATGACTTTTATTGGCTAGCAGAAGTGTTAATTTTGTGGACTAATGCTATTGAACAGTTTTTGTAGTGCTGTTGGTTGGTTCTCTACTTCCCGACATGTCTCCGGCTGGTACCATATCGAAGATATATGCGTTTACTTAGTACCGTAATGTGGTAACGATAGTAAAACTTCTTTCAGCGACTCATAAATAGGTAACGGAACGGTTTAGTGAGGTGGGTTTTTGGTTTACACTCTCATTCGGTTTCAAGTATTTTACGTTTAATATGAGTGCTGATTCTGGAAATATTTTATTACTCAGAATCTACATTCAAAGAAGCATACTCGTATATAGGGCAAGGTACACAATCAATCCAGACGAAAACACTGCAAATTTCCGTCCAACAGAGACGCTAGTAATTTCACCCCTGTCGGACAACGCTCTATGGGGATACTTTACATAAAGTCGCGCAGGCAGTTGAAAGAACCCCAACTGAAAGAACAACCAACTCAATTTGAGTGGGCCCTCAAACTCGGTCCTAAATAATCAAAAGAACTATTCAAACTCAGGAGAAGAGACATCTCCAAAGTCACGGGACAATGTGCCAAAATATGACAGCAATTTTTGCAGGAGCTGCATAGAAAAAGAGGAATCTGTGGAACGATTCTTCTAAGATAGTCCTAACTTGGGATGTATCAGAATGCAATCCCTAGGCACTTACCATTTTCGAGATCTAAATGATCTCTGCTCTATGAAGATCACTGATCTTGACAAATTTCTCAATAAATCTATTTGGTTCCAGGATTAACTAGAGCATCGCCCTCCAACGCTCTCTCAGTGATATCACAAGGGGCTTTCTGATCTAAGTGCGTCTAAACGGGGACCACTCTAACCTCACCGAGTCTCATGGGTTCTAGCTGGTTGAAAGGGCATGTTTGTAGGGCCCCATAAGGCCCCGATCTTTAAGGTGCCATCTTCAGTAAAGTAGATACCAAACCTTCTGAGGATGCACCACAAGAAGAGGACATATGTAACTTTTGGCATCTTGCTATTAATCGTATTATCGTAGATTTAACCAACGTAGGTGTTATAACCGTACGTAACGGTATAAAACGTAAAGCTAGTACATAAGTATGCTACTGGACACCAGATTATGAACCTAGTTTACTTGATCTTGCAATTACATGTGATCCTGCTCTTGTCCTTTTCTTTGACCAGCTTTCTCTTGAATATATTTCCGATCATGATTTACTTTTTAGTACTGTTGATGTTCAGTTGGCTTGCCTACCTATTCCAACATCGTTCTTATTTAAAGACTTCGATTCAATTGATGACATTGATACAATAAAAAATGCTGTTATTGTTCTACCCTGGGAGCTTTGTAGATAACACCCGTATTCACAAACAGTACTTCCCTAAGTAAGACGCCAATACTCTGCAAAGAATGCTTTTTCTCAGTGCGTTCCTTTTGGCACGCCTTTCAATTCATAAATAATATTGAAGTAACATTTTGCTAAGTGAACGCACTACGTTAATTACTGCTCTGTAATTGGTTCATTTACCAAATTACCAAGTGTTACCAAGTTCACGATGTAGTTTGACAGAAGAGAGAATAACAACCGTAAGATGTTACCTATTCATTATTGAGTGGCAAACCAAACTTTTGTAGTTTCATCATTATAATCGAAATGTCGATATAACCGAAGTCACTATATGCGAATTTAACTGTAATTGAGTGCATTATTACTATCAGGTCGAATTCAAACGGGATAGATGGGATTCCTATTCGTTTTATTAAACTTGTACTTTCATTTATCATTAATCATTTAACGCACATAATTAATTACTGCATTAAAACCTCAACATTTCCACAATCCTTGAAAATTGATAAGGTTATCCCTATTGTTAATAAGACGCTTCAACTTTAAATGACTTTAGACCAATAAGCATATTATAGTACCATGTTTGTCGAAGTTTTTTGCGAGGCTTATTGCCAATCAAATACAAAACCACTTATCAGGCAATTCCTTGCTCACCCTCTTCAATCAGACTTTAGAGCTAATCATAGCTGCTCCACAGCAGTTGTAAAGGGTTTTCCAATAGGGACTTGATAACTTTGAGTTTAATTTGTGAACGCACTCTTTCACTAATAATCAAACTGTCACTGTCAATTTATTCAGTAAACTCAACATTTTCATCATGGTAAAGTACACGAACGAGTCACGTCTGCAAATTATAAAAATTTTCTACCGAAATTCGGAGTCGGTGACTACAACTAGTAGACAGGCAATAACAAGTTTAATGCAAAAATTTGAGTCTATATATTCGTTGTGTGATGTTGGCGTGTCAGTGAGACAACGGGTTGGTCGAAGTGTCAAAAATATCGCTGCCGTTCAGGCGTCCGTAGCAAACGATCCAAATCAGTCAATTCCACGGCGTTCTCAAGAATTGAGGCCGATGGACCATTTGTAGCGATGTACGTTCTCCGATTGCGTTTTGAAGAAGATGATGAAGATTATGCATTTCATCGCAAAATCATCTTCAGTGACGAAGCTCATTTTTGGCTCAATGGGTTCGTCAATAAGCAAAATATGCGTTATTTGTCGAGTGAGAATCCACATGTGCTTCATGAATAACCACTTCATCCACAAAAAATAACTGTTTGGTGCGGTTTGCATGCCGGCGGCGTTATTGGTCCATATTTTTTCGTCGACGATAACAATCGTCACGTTACTGTGAATGGTCAGCGTTATCGTGCCATGATCACCGATTATTTTTGGCCCGAATTGGAAGATATGGACTTGGACGACATGTGGTTTCAATAGGATAGTGCCACACGCTACAACCGATTTATTGAAGAGTAATTATGGTGAGCGTGTTATCTCAAGACATGGGCCAGTCGATTGTCCGCCTCGTTCGTGTGATTTAACGCCACTTGACTATTTTCTGTGGGGCTACGTTAAGTCATTGGTTTATGCCAACACGCCGACGACGTTGCAAGAGCTCAGAGCCAACATTGAACGCGAAATAGCGGCCGTTTCAGCCGAAATGTGTGGCCGAGTCGTTGAAAATTGGGTCCAACGAATCGACCGCTGCAAACGTGCCCGCGGTGGCCATATGAACTAAGTCGAGTTCCATTCTTAAATGTTTTGATTGCACTTCAAGCCGATAATAAAGTTTTTGAAATATTTCAAATGGTTTGCGTTTTGTTTAAAAAAAAAGTTGTTAAGTCCTTATTGGAAAACCATATATACATTCTTGATGACATTCGATGGATTTCTTGTTGGAATTCACAAAAGCTTTCGACAAAGTAAACCATGACATTCTCTGCTCTAAGTTGAAATATTTTTTTGGTTTTAGTGATAGGAGTACTCAGCTGTTAAAAGGCTTCTTGTCAGGTAGAATGCAAAAGGTTCTTAATGGCGAAATCTTTTCCCAGCTGAAGTCGTTAAAACAAGGTGTTCCTCAGGTATCTATCTTAGGACCCTTCTATTTTGCATGTATAATACATAAATGACTTTCCAACGAAATTGACGAGTTGGCCTACGTGATCAATAAAGATCTGGCCAATATCCATCACTGGTCATTAAAGAATGGCTTAGTCATCAACCCTGCGAAATCTCAAGCGATCCCAATATGTAAAAACCGTCGATATAATCAGAATTCCTGATTTTTGGCTTTGACAACCACTAAGAGTCGTTGAATCTGTATATAGCCTTGGTTTTACTATAAATCTCCACTTGACTGCCAACAATCTTCGAAAACTTTGGCTAACCGCAAATCTCACTCCGATAGAAACTAAACCAGACCTCATAACGTATTCTGAGAATGTTTATTGTAAACTCCCTATCCGAGCACAAACTACAATACAAGTTGCCTTCAATGACGCAGTAAGATACATTTATAATATTCGCAGATATGACCATGTTTCCGAACTATCTAGGAACTTATTGGGATGCACGCTTCAACAGTATATTACGGCCAGAAATTGCATATTTCTATTTAATATAATTTAGACAAAATCTCCATCATACCAGTTTTACAAAATTCAATTTGTTTAGTTTCCAAGAACGTTTAACATAATCTTACCAAGATATAATTATTTGAACTCCTCTCGTATGTTTTTTATTCAACTTTGGAACTCACTGCCATGGGCTTTAAAGAATATATCTAACGTTGCTAGATTTAAAGATGCAATTTTACAACATTTTTCCCATTTTCCCCCGTTTACATCATTTTTGTTCAATCTTACTAAAGAAAGTAATTTAACAAAATGTTAAACTGTAATGTATAATTAAATTGTAGAGTATGACGACGCCCTCTATTGTCGAGTAGAAAACCTAAGTAGGCACGGCCATATTGTATTGGCACGGCCATATTGTATTGGCACGGCCATATTGTATTAGGGCACACATCACGATTTTCGTGCGAGAGAGAAAGAAGGCGCTTTGGTTTTCTTTCCGATCGAAGACGTAAAGAAAAAGGTCGAAGGAGCAGAGAAAAAAACTAAAATCCAAAAAGTCTATTTTAATCGTTGTATTATTTTTACCTCAGATGTGGTGTTCACTCTAAAAATAAAGCGAAGAACAATAAAAAGTACAAGTTATTTTCCTCAAAAAAAAAAAAAAAAACAAAATCATGTCTAGCTCACGCACATGACGGCAGACGATGATGGAGATGCTCTCTAGGTCAAACGTAGAGTTCCCCCCAATTGCTACGATGGCGCAACTGCGCCCATTATACGAACAATTGCTCGCCGCAGAAAGGTCATCAGAGTCGAAGGAAAATGAACCAACCGCCGAACCAATCGCCGTCCACGCTGTTGCCGAACCCGCCAACGAACTAGGCCATGAACCAGCCGCCGTGTTGGCCGCTGACCCAGCTGTCGTACAACTCGCCGAACTGGCCACCGTCCCCGCCGTTGAGTGACTTGGTGACCTTCATCATAGATAGCTTCAATGACGACAGCACTAATATAACATTAGTTAATGATGCCCAAACGATTACTGAGCTTCTGAGCCGACTCGATCGATATCAGCAGAAACGAAGCCAGCAGCTTAGTAGGAAATCTACTAAGTTATCCGCCACCGCCGTCCCCACAATCATCAGAATGAGTTCAACAAATATGAAACCGCCGGAGCTTGCTGAGGTCCGCTGTTACAACTGCTGGAATTTTGGGCATTACAAGAGTAGCTGTATCAAGCCGCTGCGATTACCAAACGTCTGCTTCGCTTGCAACGAAGTGGTGCATTATCGTGACAGCTGCCCGAAGTCCAACCGCCGACAACAGAAGATTGTAGCTGCCATTGAAAAGGTGTTCGAAGAGGGGGGAGGCAGTGATGAAGACGTGGCTGGTGCCATCAGCGCCATGCAAACGGTAAGTGTTGCTTTCTCTATTGACCAAGCCCAAAGTACCAAGTTCACAAGTTATTTCTCTTCTCGCGTCCTCTCGCGACATCAATATATCGGAAGTGTTGAAGCCAACCGAATATATTTCAGTTGGTCAAATTAATCTTCATACATACGGTACAATTAAGAGTTATGTACAATATATTAAATTTCAAAACGACATTCGTATAGTGTATCTTTACGTTCTTCCAGATAACCTGATGACGCTGCCGCTGATTTTGGGACGTACGAGTAGTTTTCAAAGAATATAAGTAGTTTTATAAAAAATAAGACAAAAGAACTGAATTATAATAAAAGTGTTATTTCAACGAAATTATGTGTTGGAACTTCTGGCTCTGGTCGAATTAAATACTCTAGTAGTTGTGGTAGCCGGGGAATTTGTCCGGGTGACAAATTGTCAAGTCTGTCGAATGGTAAAAATGTTCGACCAGCACTAAGGAGGTGTGCGCCACCGTTAGACAAGTACTTTTGTTATTATAGCCGCCCTCGACGAATGATCACCGACCGCGGTTCGTGTTTCACCTCTCTCGAGTTCAGGAATTACCTGCACCGAAATAATGTGGACCATGTCAAAGTGGCCATCGCTTCTCCCCAGGCTAACGGGCAGGTCGAGCGGGTGAATAGGGTGATCAAAGCCATGTTGAGCAAACTGAGTGAGCCGGTTAAC
Organism: Volucella bombylans; assembly: GCA_949129095.1. Lineage (NCBI taxonomy): Eukaryota > Metazoa > Arthropoda > Insecta > Diptera > Syrphidae > Volucella > Volucella bombylans. Next base: position 182,912,211 of record OX422141.1, read on the forward strand.
CACGCAGATTAAGAGGTCCCAAGAATACAATGAGAAGTATTTCCTTAGGCACAGTGTGCCAGCGAAAACATATAGTACAGGTGACTTTGTAGTAATTAAACATATCGATACGTCAGTCGGAACTAATAAGAAGTTTATTCAAAGATATCGAGGGTCATATGTCATCCATAAGGTGTTACCGAACGACCGCTATGTAGTAAGGGACATCGATAATTGTCAGCTGAAACAGCTACCATAAGACAACGTTATTGAAGCAGCGCGTATTAGAAAATGGATTACGCCTACGTAAAGCGCCACAACGGCTAATATTAGAAAGCGACACTAACCTGGTCATAAGTTTAAATTTGTTCAAGTAAGTTTATATTGATTCGAAGACTTTTCGATCTTTGTATCGTCACTCTTCTGGTTAGGTCGATGTCGCTGTACAGTCACTAGAGTTCATTGTTGTATCTCCTCCTCCAGCCACCATCAATGCAGACGCGACCGACCATCGCCTGCAGAATTTTTCTGTCGAAGTAACCAAAAACACCCTCATTCATTTTTGATAATGTCCATGCCTCTGCGCCATAGAGCAGGACCGGGATTATTAAGGTCTTATAAAGGGTGACTGTTGTCCGAAAGAGGGCTTTGCTACTCAATTGCGCTGGTGTCGTTGTCTGTATTTATAGCGGAGCCTAGGTAGACAAAGTCCTTAACTACCTCAAAGTTATACCTGTCTAGGTTGACGTTTTGCCCGAGACGTCGGTCTTGGTTGTCCTTTTTGCTTGACAGCATATACTTGGTATTGCCCTCGTTACCGCTAAACCCATTTTCGCCGCTTCCGTCGCAATACTCACGAAAGCGCCACTGACATCACGCTGCTCTCTCCCGATTATGTCAATATCGTCGGCGTATGCGAGTAGTTGGACGGACTTTTGAAAGATAGTGCCTCTTGTGTTTGCTCGTGAGTTTTGCACTATTCTTTCAAATACGATGTTGAAAAAATCGCATGACAGCGCATCGCCTTGTCTAAATCCTTTCTGGACATCAAAGGTCTTGGTGAGGTGAGATCAATGCCGACCTTTATGGAGCAGCGTACATTCTTCATCGTCATCCTGCACAGACGGACGGGATGCCGAAACTAAACATTGCTCTGTATAGGTCGTCTCTATAGATGCTGCTGCCTTAAATTCGATGAATAGGTGGTGTTTATCGATCTGAAGCTCAAGGGTCTTCTCCAAGATCTGCCGTAGTGGGAATATTTGGTCGATGGTGGACTTTCCTGGCCTGAAGCCAGACTGATATGGACCTATCAGGTTGTTGACGAACGGCTTCAGGCGTTCACACAATACAGCAGATAAGATCTTGTATGCAATGTTAAGGAGACTGATGCCTCTGTAATTGGCGCAGTTCAGAGAGTTTCCTTTCTTGAGAATCGGACGAACAATGCTGAGGTTCCATTCATCGGGCATACATATGCTCCTTACCAAGTCATCGCCTGCCGCTTTGAAGAGCTTGGCAGCCAGGCCGTCCGCTCCAGCAGCTTTGTTGGACTTAAGCTTAGATATAGCTTTGTGTAAGTCGACGTCGAGTGGACGGACTATTTTTTTTTGTTTTATGATTTACGCGCCTAAGGGGTTGATACCCTTTTACTGTTGCCAGGGCGCGGGCGGAAAGGTAGAAGGAGGAGAAAGGAAAATTGTTTTTTTGTAGTGGTTTCATACTCAGGTGTGTTTGGTTTCGATATCCGCTCTCCAGAGGTGGGAGTCCGAATAGGACGGAGAGTTTTTTCTTCACTCAAAGTGATTCGAAGGTTATAATTCACAGTATTTTTTTGTGCTTGAAACTCTACAACAGCCAAATCTACGTGTCAGTGTTATGCCAAATGAGAAACTTGAAAAACTTGTCAATGGGTGGGATTCGAACCTTGACCCTCCGAGTGAGAAGCGATTGCTAGTACCACTACACCACGGCCACCCCCGACTATGTCTTAATGTATTATATTTGGCAAAATAAATAAATATTGAACGTGAAAATTTAAATCGAATGTACGTACGTCCCTCCGATATTTGGCAAAATATTATTGAAAGCAACCTTGAAAAAAGATCGAGATCGAGATCTACGATTTGTAGGTTTGTGAATGCAATTTCGAATGCTTTATCCGCACCTACTGCCACATTCGATATCATTTTTTCAAAACACAGAGACCTTTCCACGTTCTCCAATGTCACCAGACTAATTTAATCCTATTTAATCCTCATGGTAACGGAGGAGCCCTACCACGTACCATTGAGCATAACTTCGGAATGAAAGCTACGAGTACCATAAATAACATACTCGTACACTTGTATGTTCCAGCAAACGCAGCACACACACTCTATGGGACAGGATGTAAAAATAACGAAATCCTAGTGATGTGCACATCAGGCAGTGCCGCCATTCTCAGAACACACCCGATACGACTTCAAAAAAATAAAACAAATTAATTCCCTAATTAATTCGGAATCGATTGCAGTTTTTATGTATTTGAATACGAAAATAAACTCTGTCTCGGCAATTTCCGAAATCATATGATTTCAACTTGCTGTTCGTGCTCGTTGCCGCCTGTCTATAAGTTTACGGAAATTAATCAGAAATGAAAATGAAAATCTAAAGCAACATGAGACTTTGGGAAAAAAAAATATTTTCATTCCGTTCGAAAGAAGACGCCTACACAAGCACAACAAATGGAAAATTGTTTTCCTCGCTTTTTGTTCAAGTTTCCCTCACTTTAGGGAGAAGCGAATATTGTTTATATCGGCGTCTCTCGGACGCCACCATGCCCCACCAATAATCATAATCGTACCATTCCGATTGCAATTTATTTTTCCGCATCAAGTACGTGTACTCGTGTAAGTGTATCCAGGCACTCGCTCGCAACATGAAATATTTTGCACTAGGTCAAAATGGGCAACTAATTGCAGATAACAATTACGAATATAATTTATCGGCGCAATGATAAAGGTCTTTTAAATGGACTGACCGGCAGTCGGACTCGGTCGATGATAGCACACTTGTCTTGATCTAGTGATCGTTGATCATTGGAATGCTTCTAGCCTATACTCACATCTGACGATCGAATGTGAGGTGGCGATGTTCAAGTCGAAAACAGAATTCCACTTTGAATAATGGGAATGGTGATGGAGCGGGTGACCGTGCGGCATGTTGTTGCAAGCGTCTTCCAACCGCTTCGAAACAACACCAAAGTGTAGGATCGTGCTGTAGATACTCGTACACTCTAAATGGGTATATCAAGCGTTGTTTACATCACTCAGCCAAACAATCTGCAGTTGTTTTCGTTTGTAATCACTTGCGATCGTTTTCTTAATCTTTTTTTCGGTTCCCAGTCGCATTCACGGCCGACTGAAATTCATTCATTAAAATAATCTACAGAGGAAATGAATAGAGGCAGCGTTACCAATTTGTCTGTCGGTTCAAAACGACCGAACGATGGAACGACGGAACGAATATGGCTATTTGGGGAGATTTCTTGGCATAGAAGGTGTTGTGGAGCAGTTTTTAAATTTTATATGCAGCCGAAATGGTGCATGTTAATGAGTGAACCTGTTTAAGTATAAAATTATGGGGGCGGTAAAATTGTAACGATAATTTCAAGTAATAGATACACAAGCTGAGAGCTGGAAATTTTACGGCCAATTTTGTTTATTTTTGCCAGCGAACGGGTGGTAGTTGATCAGAATTTTTGTTTGCTGTTTTTTTCCAAAGTCAATTGATTAATAACCAGTTACTGGGGCGTTAAATCAAACGCATATTCCTCAACATATCAGAGAAAATATTTGCAATGGAGTACACAACTATGTAAGTTGGACATAGAAGGCCTCAGTAACAGAGAGAATGGCTTTGATACCAAAAATCGACTTCAAATCTGCCAGTCTGACTTCCATCCGGCTTAAGAACATCGACAAAATTGTTGTGATTCTTGTAGGCAACACTGCTCTCTGTCCTTAGATGCATTGGTAATCAACATGTCAATTATGCGATCAGTCTTACTTCTTTTCTGGTGAAAACCATGGGAGAATGGTTGAATTATACGCTACTGTCTTAGATACATTGAAAAACAATAAGAGACTGTGCTTCAAAATATAGTGGGCAGTATTAAATGTGCAAATGGCTTAGATATTTTAATTGACATTGAAGGTCCCCTCGACACCGCAACTTTTGTTGCGCCATGTCTAACTCTTAACAAGCTTACTGCCAAAAAGGGCCTCGGTGCGTAAAATGCGCAGGTAAACACCTGTCCAAAGAATGCAACGTAAGCAAACAAACCCCTCCAACTTGTGTTAACTGCAGGGGTAAAAACGTAGCAAATTTCCGTGGCTGTGAAGTAGCAAAGGAGTTGCAAAATAGACGTGACAAGTTGTTTAAGCCACAAAAAGAGAATCCCAAAACTAAAGAAAAAACATCGAGATCTGCTCAAAATATCGTTAAAAACGCCAAGGCGAAAGTGATTGATTCCAGTGTTGAAAAGAAAGCATCGGAAAAACTTACATACGCTGAAGCTACCAAGCTAAAGGCAAAAGATTCCGGAGAACCTGCTTCCCAAGTATTTTCCGTTATTCTCGCGCAGCTTGAGCAGCAAAACAAAATCAATGAACTTATTTTAGATAAGCTAAAGAAGTTTGAAAATAGGTTCAATAAAAAACGTCCTTCGCCTAAAAACTGAAAAGGGAAAAATTAAACGTACTCACCTGGAATGCAAACGGAATCTTAGAAAAACTTTATGAACTTGAGTTATTCCTAAGGAAAAACGACATTGACGTTTGTTTGATTTCCGAAACCCACTTGAAAAATGGGTCATCTGCAAAAATTAGAGGTTTTAAAGATTACTACGCGTATCACCCTCCGGGAAACGCGAGAGGCGGATCCTCTGTATACATTAAAGAGTCTCTTGAGCACAACGAAGATATAAAAGTAGAGCTCGAGTCTGTACAACTAATTGCGGTGCGCGTAAAATTGGTACGGAACTCCTTTACTATTTCAGCCATCTACTGTCCTCCACGATTTACGCCTTCAAAACATATATTTAAAAATATATTCAATTCTATTGGATCGGCTTTTATGATTGGCGGTGATTTCAATGCCAAACACAATTTTTGGGGATCAAGATGTGTCTCCCAAAAGGGTAAAATACTCTATAAAGCATGTATGGAACACAATTGTGACTTCTATTCAACGGGCAAGCCGACTTATTGGCCAACAGATACAACGAAAATACCCGATCTTGTCGATTTCTTCGTTGTTAAAGGAATTCGTAACTCGGATATAAACGTTGATGAAAGCTTCGATCTTTCCTCCGATCATTCTCGAGTCATACTGACAATGAACGACACGTTTATTAAAAAACAAGGACCATTAAGATTAACTGGACGAAATACTAATTGGGAAGGATTCAGAAATGAGATTAATAATAACCTAGAACTAGACGTTTCACTTAAAGCAGCACTTGAACTCGAAATCGAAGTGGATTCTTTCGTTGAAATAGTCCAATGTGCTGCGTGGAACAATACACCTTGTCAACGGAAAAAACACGGCTAAACGTAACTTAAACTACCCGCCTGAGGTAAAAGATATGATAAGAGAAAAAAGAAAAGCTCGCAAAAGATGACAAACAACTCGAGCGCCGCAGGATAAAACACGCTTAAACAGGCTCTGTAATCTGCTCAAGGAGACTCTTAAAAGTTACAGAAATTCCGAAGTAAATACATATGTTCAAAACCTGACGGCAGGAAAAGAAACAAATTACTCGCTTTGGAAAGCTTTAAAATGCTTAAAAAGGCCCAAAATCCCCGCGCCACCAATCAAGGTCGGCAATAACGAATGGGCTAAGGGGGATAAGGAAAAAGCGGAGGTTTTTGCCGACTATCTTGAAGAAATTTTCAAGCCCTCCGACGGCCCAACACTAGTACCCGGCACGAGTTCTTTAGAAATAGCATATAGTAATTTTGTAATGACAAATGCAACTCTTGCTGAAATTAAAACTGTAATAAGGAAATTAAAACCAAAGAAGGCTCCGGGGTATGACCTTATTACCGGAGAAGTTCTGAAAATGCTACCTCAAAAAGCACTTATAAAGCTCTTACACATTATTAACGCGGCTCTGAGGCTTGAATACGTGCCAAGTCAGTGGAAAGTTGCTGAAGTCATTATGGTACTAAAACCAGGAAAACCTCCAAACGATAAAAAATCATACAGACCCATTTCTCTTCTACCGATCCTGTCGAAAATCTTTGAGAGGATTTTGCTAAAACGTCTTCTCCCAATTATCGAAAACCAAAATCTTATTCCCAATCATCAATTTGGATTTCGGACTAAGATCAGGTGCATAGAATTACTGATGTAATTGAAAAATCCCTGGAAGAAAAAAAGATTTGTTCGAGCGTATTTCTTGACGTCTCACAAGCTTTTGACAAAGTATGGCATGAAGGTTTGAAGTTCAAACTGCGACGAATTTTGCCATTAAAGCTTTATAATATATTGACAAGCTATTTTGAAAATAGAATTTTTCGCGTTCGATACGGAAATGATGTTTCGAAATTTAAAGATATCCTAGCCGGAGTACCGCAGGGAAGCGTACTGGGCCCACTTTTGTACCTTTTATATACAAGAGATATACCACACGTCGAGGATACTGTTCTCGCTACTTTTGCTGACGACACCGCTATCTTAGCGGTTGGAGAATCAATAGAAGACTCAACGGAGAAACTTCAGACTGCTTTAAATAAAGTCTACGAGTGGACAAAGATCTGGCGAATTACCCTTAATGAGACAAAATCTGTAAATGTTGACTTCACCTACAGAAAGATAAATCACTTGCCCATTTCTATAAACTCGGTGTGTATCCCCTTTGCAAACGAAGCTAAGTATTTGGGAATGACACCTGACGCGAAGCTTAAATGGAAAACGCATGTTAAAAAGAAACGAAAAGAACTAGAGGCCAAATACAAAGAAATGTACTGGCTACTTGGTAAATATTCCAAGCTAAGCTTAGAAAACAAGCTGCTTCTTTATAAGCAAGTGCTAAACCCGGTGTGGACCTATGGTATACAACTCTGGGGTTGTACTAAGAAATCAAATATAAATATAATACAAACTTTTGAAAATAAAGTGCTACGACAATTTGTGCGTGCCCCATGGTTTATAAGAAATAATGACCTGCATCGAGACCTCGGAGTTCCTTTCGTGGAAGATGAAGTCAGGAACTGCGCACGAAAACATAAAGTCCGGTTAAGCGGCCATATCAACAATACAGTCCTAGAAATCTTGGACGAACGAAACATACTACGCCGTCTTCAACGAACTAAACCGTTGGACCTTGCGCGATAAATTGAAACCGCATTAAGAAAGCGGAATATGTAGGGTCTTCCATTGGAAAGTGTCCTACCAATCGTGATTAACTTATGAAATAAAAACTGCTTGATAAGTTCTACTTAGTTGCGGTATTAAAATTAACAACGAAGGGAGGTGTTTTTAGTGAGTAAGAATCTCACACTACTATGAGCACGCGCTTCTGATCCTCATAGTGTCTGATGGAAGATTTTCACCTGCCCTCGCCGGGGAAAAAAAAAAAAAAAAAAAATGTCTAACTCGGTGGATTAAAGATGCGGATGCAGAGTGTGGTCAATATGTGATGGCGAGGAGAAAGAGGATAGATGATCTACAATATCTCAGCTGATATGATCCAAGTTGGTTGACTTTTTGTTCAGTGCATTCAACAGTTCTACGAGTATAGTCTATGGTGAGGCAAGGTTCTTTAGGGATTTTGTTTTGTTTCAAAGCGCAAGCAGCCCTAGACAGAATTGATGATTGGCTGACTTAAAATATGGCTTTCAGCCAATCCTCTTACAACTGAAGTTGTTCTTTCCACGAGATGAAAGGAACTGACTCATCTAGTGCCACGTCTAACGAAGGCAAGTGTTTTTTTTAAACATTTGGGCTAAACATGTTGCATAGAGAACCTCCAAAGCGCTGTCGAATTTCTGGCAGTTTAAGGAACTTTTTGCCGGATGAGATTTGTCACCCATGAAGGTCCCCTAAATTTACGCGACTAGTTATAGGATGGAATATGCGTTCACGCAAGTTCGAGTCTGTTGTTTTAGCCAGACCAAAAAGAACGATTGGTCAAGATTGTTTGGAAGCTTTCCCCAGAACTCCTGATTCTGCTCTAGACAAACTGATGAATCAAAGTGGTCTTTGGTCAGTTTCCCTGACCTTGCGGCCTGGCTATGATTTGCCTTCGATCTTATGGATACACCGTCTGACGCAATGACACCCGAACTACAACTCATGATGGGATCTTTGATCGCCTCTGTGTGGGACGACAACCTTAAATTTCACTACTTATAAGGCAAAACTTGCCATCCAAGTGGAGACATACGCAATCCTAGTGGTACTGAACTCGTAAATAACAGGTAGTGGGCGTTAAGTATTTGCGTTTTCAGATACAGGTAAGTTGTGCAAGAGTCTCAAGCCACTTCCAAATATGTTTAGCAGTTTATGCAAGGCTCCTGTGAACGATTCAAAAGGCGGAATTCACTAAATCTTTTCTGGTTCTCAATTCACAATAGAACTGAGATCATAGATGAACCAGCTACGTGAGGCTTAGAAAAACATTTCACAGGTCCTGAATCCGTGTTGTAATAGCCTACGGTATCGGTAAGGGCTTTCATTGACAGGTGGATTTCTTCTAAGCACAACTGTCAAACGAATGCTTCCGAACGTCCCTAAAAAGTCGGCGCTCCTTCCGACTGTTGAATTCTTACTGATGTTTTTGCCAGGTGCTTGGCTGAGGATAAGTTATACCACCTACTTCGACGCTGGCTGTAAGAGTGATGGGGGCCCCCGCCCAATTATCAAGGCTTCGCCCATCAATGACGCTGTCTAATAAAAAGCGGGGGCAGAGCAAAGTACTGGTCTTATCGTAAACATCTTCAGATGACGCTTCCGAAGGTTGCTACGATTTGATCAGTTACAAGTTGCCGGTCATAGGTCTTGTTGGCGGCTGGACCACTGGTAGTCCCTACAGGGACTCAAATCCCGATACCATGGGAGTCAGGAGCACCCCAGATCTCTGTCCGGGCCTGACTTGTAGAGGTAGGCGCCCTTATGGGAGCGTCATGGTGGCTGTGGTTTAAACCCAAATTGCGGGAAGGGTCTTCCTGTTGGTTTTGTAGAGTTGCAATAACTACTGGGTGCTGTGACCCTAAGAGCAGTAAGAGGTTTTAGGTCGGCCTCGACTCATACCAAGGGTGGAACTTGTGCCTCCAACACAGTTTCGAATTGGTATCAATGGAATGACGGAGAGTGATGGCAAGGCGTATCCTTGCTCTCGTGGATGTAAATTTAAGTCTACACGACAGAAGCGTTTACGTTAAAAACCAGAGACAACTGTAAGAGTAATGAGTTATGGGTGATGGGTGACTGTGCACTTCGCATTAGGCGCTGATGTCATGTATTCAGGTGCTGTAGGCAGTTTACCACTGAAGCGATTAGTCACCTCCAAGTTCTTTATTTATGTTTGGGAACAGAAAATATTCGCATGAGGCCATCTGGAAAATATAGTGAATGGGGAAGTATTTAATCCCTAGAGCAATTCGTTCAATTTCATTTTTGTAATGGCGAAGTTGTGAGCCGGAATATAGTCGTGGTGAAACAGTACTTTTTCCTTTGTCAAACGAGGACATTTTATCATCGATTCCTTGTTGAGTCTATTATCTGCGAAACCCAAAAAAAAAATGGCCATGGCCTTTCCAGCCGATTGAACTGTCTTTACCTTCTTTGGCGTAAGTTAGTCAGCAGAAATTCATTATTTTGACTGTTCTTTCATTTTGGGTGTGTAGTGATGGAGCTATGTTTTATCAAAATTTACAAAAAGGTGTAGAAACTCCGTCGGATTATACTTGTACATGCCAAAACCCTGCACCATCGTGGTTATCCGTGTCCGTTTTTAGTCCAGAGTAAGCAATCGCGGCACCCAACGCGCCGATTAATTCAGATTCCTAAAGTCTCAGCAATCTGAATTGGAAATTTCGGAACGATTTCTAAATCACCTCAAACGACGATGCAGAATACTCAAAATCTTTATTTACCACCGCCGTTAAAATGAACCACTAAATTCGCGTTTTAAAATTAACTTAAAACATCAACAGTTCGTGTAAACCACTCAGCATCATACAATACAGTTCGGCGAACATCTTTAAAATGCTAAAAACTATTTCTTGCGAGAAAATAGCTAATAACAGGTGGTCCAAATACAAGTTTCTATTTGAATCATTTGTTATTTTGACGCTGACTGCTCTTTCCGGTTCGAAATCTTGACTGTGAGTATTATACGTCCACAGAACGAAATGAATCGCTTCACGCTTGAACATCGTTGGGATAAATTGCAAACTTATTTCAAAAGTGAGTACTGTGTTGCTCAAACAGTGAGTTTTTTGAAAAAGAAGTTTTAGCGCATGCTGTATGCAAGTTTGTGCAAAAAGTTCGTAACACTGGCTTGCTTGCGGACAACAATCACATACCGGCGAGAATGTGGCTACTGTGGCCGAGAGTGTCCGGCTCAACCCAGGAACTCGGCTCGTCATCAATCTCAACAATTCAACATTTCACGCACCAACCTGATGAGAATTTTGCACAAAAATCCCGGATTAATCCCTTACAAAGTTTAATTGACTTAGCAACTGAAGGCAAACAACCATCGTTATCTCTACTCAATTTGGGCCTTACAGCAGCTCGATTTGGACGCCGAATTTAGGCGAAAAATCATTTTATCTGACAAGGCGCATTTTCATCTCGGCGGCTATGTTAACAAACAAAATTGCCGCACCTGGGGATCGGAAAACCCGCACGTTTCAAACTTCAAAATTCATGCCGCACAGCCCATCAAACAATCGATCTTTTGCGCGCTATGTTCGGTAATCGTATTATCAGCCGCTTTGCCGAGGGCAATTGCCCGCCTCGGAGCTGCGATTTGATCAAAAAAATTGTTATATCTTTCTCTCTGTTTCCAAAATGGAGGGACTAAGATTTTGTTCTTTGTTTAAATCTACGGCTAATGGACATCATAAAGAGGAAGTGATGAGGCAACAAGACGGAGATTCACTGACTGTGAAAGTTAAGGATGTGCATGGTGGGGGAAAACAAGTACAAGGTGGCGCAAAATTAATCACCCTTTCGGAAGATGGTATAATTTTTGCAAATGGCATCGTACGTCAATCATATTTGACATTCGTGAACTAGACAGCTGCAGTATACAAACAGACAAGCGATGGGGCGCTATACTCCGCCAGAGCGTGGAATAATTTTGTCGATGTTTTTGACGTGGATTTCGTCGTGTCGCTGCAACTGGGCAAACATTCCGGCGCTTAGCTACTCGACTTGAACAGAGTGGAACCATAAGAGACCATGCAGGGCGTAGCCGCCACCGGACTGGTTGTTCGGCCGAGAATATTGCGGCTGTGGCTGCCGATGTCGCTGAGAACGAAACTTCAACCAGACGACGGGCCACGTAATTGGACCCTACGGCGAATTTTAGTGAAAGACTTACACATGTTCCCATACAAAGTGCAAACAGTGCATCAGTTAATGACTCCTGATAGTCAGTCGCGTGTGAATTACTGTAAAGCCATCCTCAATCTCAACAACGAATAGGACGATTTTGTGTCGAAAAACATCATGAACGAAGAGGCGCACTTCCACTTAAGCGGTTACGTCAATAAGCAAAATCTTCGATTCTGGGGCACTGAAAATCCGCGTGTGATGCACGAAGAGCCATTACATCCACTCAAAGCCACTGTGTGGTGCGGCTTTCATGCGGGAGGAGTGATTGGGGCGCATTTTTTTGAGGACGCCATCGGCAATACGGTCACTGTTAATGGCTACAGGGCCATGATAAACGACTTCTTACTGCCGGAATTGGATGAGCGGGGCTTAGTGAACATGTGGTTCGAAAAAGACGGTGCAACTGCACACACAGCACGAGCCACAATTGACATTGTGAAGGAAGCGTTTCCTGGTCGCGTAGAAGTCCCAAACTTCTTTCGTTGGAGCTACTTGAAGTCACGGGTTTATGCCAACAAGCCTCAGACAATCGCAGCCCTTAAGAATAATATTCGACAGGAATGCGAACAGTTATCACCGGAAATTTTGCGGAGAGTCATGGAAAATGCGATAAAACAGGCACAAATGTGTAACAAAACTGGCGGCAGCCATTTAGCGGATATCATCTTTCCCACTTAACAGAAACAATTGTAAAGGTCCAAACAAAGATTTCCATCTTTCAAAATCAAATGCTCGTGTTTTAGGGCCGACAAGTTGATAGTACCGGCATACATTACCAACATGGAACTACTATAGACGATAACACAGGACATTTTCGGCACTGTTCTCTTGCCTCTTGCCAATTCTTGCTGGTGATAACTTTCAGAGTTATCTCGGACTACAAGTAACAACGAACAGAGATATGGATTTACATTATACAAATGATTCCTTACTGCCGAATGCAGGAATCAACAAGCTTTTCTGAAACCTTTTTTGGGATTTATCGCAACGCGAATATTTGACGAATATGCGAATCTACGAAGGTTTGTTTGTTGTAGATTGCGGAATCGTCTTTCTTATGCGATAGTAGAACACGTTTAGATTCAAATCGATGTGTATGCTCTCTTCAGACGTTATTCCGTATGTCGTCTTCAACTGGGAACTGACTCTCTCCATGATGAATATCTACGACTTATTCAGCCACTGAGATGCGGTATCACCTTTAGCACAAACATAATTGCTACTTCAACATTCGAGAGTTTTGAGAAGAGTTCTCTTAATATCGTTAGCATGCATATCGTCTAGACAACTATCTTGAAAAGAATACTCATCAAGATCGCCTATGACACGCTCTGATGGTGCAATCTCAGCGGGACTTTTGATGTCCGAACACGGTTAAGACAAGGTGGTGATGCTCTATCTTGATGCTACTTTGAAACTCTCCAACAATTGAGGCACAATTTTCCGGTAGTCCGTGTAACTACTTGCTAACGCTGTTGACATTGATATCCTTAACAGGACACAGCGTACTGTCACTTATGAGTTTGCAAATGTGGAAAGAGAAGCGGTAGAAATAGGTTTACCTGTGAATGCGGAAACCAGGAGCGTCTGACCCCTCATCAGAAATCGTGAGTTAAACTTCGCAATCGCTGTTTCTTTGGCCTAGCAAAGCAATTCTGTAATCGGGGTTTGTCAAGAAGGTCTAATAAGACTCAGTCATCCCGGTCCTGTTCTACAGCTAAACGGCGAAGGCGGGTAAAAACATCCTTGATCGTTTTGAACGTTAGATTTTTCGAGCGATTGTTAGTGCTGTTTGCTTTAGAAGAGGAAATATAACTGTCAACTTTACAGGGCCCCCGCCCAATTATCAAGGCTTCGCCCTTTAATGACGTTGTCTAATAATGAACGGAGGCAGAGCAAAGTACTGGTCTTATCGTAAATATCTTCAGATGACGCTACCGAAGGTTGCTACGATTCGATCAGTCACAAGTTGCCGGTCATAGGTCTTGTTGGCAGCTGGACCACCGGTAGTCCCTACCAGGACTTAAATCACGGTACCATGGGAGTCAGGAGCCCCCCGGATCTCGGTCCGGGCCTGACTTGTTAGAGGTAGGCCCCCTTGTGGGAGCGTCATGGTGGCTGTGGTTTAAACCCAAAATCGCGGGAAGGGTTTCGGCCCAATGTAGAGTTGCAATAAGTACTGGGTGCTGCGACCCTAAGAGCAGTAAGAGGTTTTAGGTCGGCCTCGACTCTTACCAAGGGTGGAACTTGTGCCGGCAACACAGTTCCGAATTGGTATCTGAAACAATGGATTGACGGTGAGCGATGGCAAGGCGTATCCTTGCTCCCATGGATGTATGGGCTACGGAATGCCCACATGGTAGGTACTTACGTTAAACACATGAGACGTTCTGTCAACTTTACAAGCTGCACAGCGCTTCAGTCGTCGGGCATCTTATGGTCTATGAAAACGTAATAAATTTTTCTGAAAGTTTTTTGACCAGGGTACAACAAATATTAAGGGTAAAACCAATCAGTCTCATTTTGTACGCTCCTTTCGTTGCCGAATGATTGGTAATGGAAATGAATTTGCCCAGTCGATGTGCTTGTCAACACCGGCAACATTGATACGCGCTTTTGATGCGCATAGAAAGCACTTTACCTATGTACATCATCCTTAACATTCATTTGAATATATGGTATTTCAACCACTCTAAGCAGTTGTTTTGTTAGCACACAACCCAACGGACGTTAAAGTCGCTAGGCATCATAGGTAAGAGGTAGTTCCTTCCGAAACCATTGACAATAGTAGAATGAGTCCAGTGGTGGCATACGAGTATGCAAAAAGAAAAACACTTAAGTGCCACTTTCGTAGATAATTTCCGCTCTTACCGGAAACTTAATTAGATCACTCAACATGCGATATCATCGTTGCCTACCCAATGCAAGTAGCTCCTCTCATCTCAACTTATCACCTTCACCATCCCACAACATTTCCACTTAATATCGACATCCATAGAATAACTTTCACAAATTGAGATACAAGGAAAAACATACAAAAACCCGATCAATTTAAAAATGTTTTTTTTTTTTTTTTTTTAAGTAAAACGACTACAATAATATCTACGACGTGACCTATCACCTCGACCCCCAGCGCTCGCTCAGTAATGGAGTTAATTAAGCGCCTGCGAATGAGATTACAAGTCAACCTTGGCCTATGGAACGTTCATAAAAGCAAAGTTCTTTAAAGTACGAGTAGTGTGCTACTCGTATCTCCATCTAAAGATAGGAAGCCTCGAGAGAAATTTTCTCCTCACAACAAGGAAGCAACTGGCATCGACGAGTTCTCGCATTCGTTGGCTAGATTACTTCATTTGCACTTTATTCCGGCGACCATGAAGTGAATGGTTAGTTGGGATGCAATTAAATAAGACGAACACAGCCCGTGGGGCATTGATGATATGCTTTACTTCTAAATGGGTGCTTCCCAGAGCACGCAGATACTGATACGAATACATGTTCTATAGTAGAATATGGAGCTCTATAGAGAGTAAACAAAAGCAGACAACACAAGACTTTCCAGTTTAGTGTGTGGGTCAGGAAACCAGCTGGCAAAACAAAGAAAGCAACCCAAAGAAGACGCCAGGTACAAGTGGATACAAAAGACGGGAAGCTGTTCCCAATTTGCTTACCTAGTGTTCCAAAACTAGTTTTCTAGCCAAGACGAAAGAGAGTTTTCACCGAACAACTAGTTTTCATGATCTACGAGCACTCACAGTCGCCGCAGGTATAGAATCCACTTAAACTGTACATCGGTCACTTCTCTATTTTTGTTTTGGGTTTTTCTTCTTCTTCTGATATTCGGAGGAAATCATCCAACAATAAGTGAATGGAGAAATTGAGAGAATTCGCAGATAGATTTATGGGATACCAACGCAGTTCTGGTAGCTTTAGGTGGTACACCGTTGACAGAGGTGATAAATATTACTTTCTTGAAATTTCTCCACTAAAGAATTGGTCAAGAGGTGCACTTGAGGAAAGTACATCCACTACAGATATGATTAAAGGGTTGAAGGTTAGATTTTGGAAAATGAGTGTTGGTAATGGAGACAAGTCATTAGAGATTCCAGTTAAATTGACACTAAACTGCTATGACATCAGTTGACTCCGGTCTGCTTAAAGACAGACACTTGGTCTTGAGCTAAAGAAACTCGTGTTGTACCTGTAGTTGACGCACTCAGCTTATGAAACCTAGTTAGCATGTGATCACAATGAAAACAATTAAACTCAAGGATGCTATTTAAAAAAGAAAAGAGCAGCTTCACTCGATACATAGAAAACACGTTGAGGCAGACCCGAATTCTCATCCTGTGCTTAAGTGACCACAATCCTGACTTATAACGGTTTTGTGATTGAACAAAAGGACGATACCCATGCCATTATCTATTTTCCACAATTTGAGACAATGGAAAGATTTCATAAAACCACCTGCAGCACATGGCCTAAAGCTATAGGGAGGTTACGAGGCAGAAGCCTTTATTAAGAGAGTCATGATCGAGCTGACTGCTAGAGACGAATAAAAGCAGTGAAAACAGCAACGAAAGGGCAAAGGAAAGAAAAAAATTTTCCCAGCTTCCCAGAGAGGTGGGTCGTTTTAGTACTCCCGATCGACCTCTTTCTGAACAGAGCCATTAAGCATTTTATATAAATTCTTGATGACTTCAACGCCAAGGTTTAATTGAAAAGCAGAGCTAACTTTGTGCTTATTGAAGTGCCGGCAGATTGTAGCTTGACAGAAGGTTTGTTCAAATGCATAGAAGATAAAACAGCTAAACGCATCGGACTATCGCTGGCGAAAGACGTCAGTCTTAATACAGACGGACAAAGCCCTCTCTTCCCACTGTATGTGCTGTTCGCATTGGCATTTTGTGTGGAGAGGGTTCTACGATTGTTTGCCGACTTTGAACCGCAAGGGAACCGCAGACGTTGTCAATGGCAACGGCTTCATCATTATCTTTACCAAAAGAGATGTCGTCAAAAAATAATTTTTCTGCTTTTCGATGAATGGGCTGGGAACCGAACCCATGATCTTTAACGTATTGTAGTAGTTGACGAACTCAACCACCACTACACTTCAATAATAGTATCGCACCCATTAATTCAAAAAAATAATCGGTGTAAAGGCCATATTGAACGAGGAAAAGTGTTCAGAAAGAAGCATGCCTATTTCGCAAGGTCCCGTTTCACCTAAAGCCGAGCAATTTCAAAGGAAATGGAAGAGTTTCCTTTCATTTTCATTCCAAAAACTATGCCAAGCGTGACGGCACTAATTCATTACTACCGTCCCGCTAATACAAATGCGAGTTCTATGTATGAATTCTAGTAATCTGGAACTTAATTTTATTTAAGTCTCCCTATTTATGACACAACCCAACGCAAACGGTAAACTTCCTACTCCAAGGACACGTTCAAAACAGAACCATACCTAGTCGTCCTCGTATCTAGCTCCTTGAAGCAAAGACCTGGGTGAGCGGTTTCTTACACTATTCTCGAAATTTAGGAGTTAATAAGGCTGATTCAGTGCCTTGATTGCGGTTTGACCATTGATGAAGATACTCTGGCTCCGATGGTGCACTACAGTATGAGTTTAAAATGAAGATCAACAGTTGAAGGATGCACAAGCTCAATTGGGAATGACCGTATGGGACACAAAAAGGCTACGGCATTCCTGGGTGGAGGCTGTTTGTCGGTATTTCATCTAAAAAGACATAGTTAAGAGGAAGAGGTACAAACTTTTGAAAGCAGAACCCTTAAATCAAGATTACTACCTGAAAATACATGAATAACGATTGAAAAGAATTTTTTGAAAGGTACGTTCGCTTGAGACTTAGAATGACCAACATAAGCACGGACCTGGAGGTAGTGCAGTGGCAGTGCCCATGTTTTAAGAGAATTCGTCAACGGAAATTGGTAATGATTGACGCTTATGGACTTTAAGGCGTAAATTAAAGTGCAATGTACGCACACGACCGCCCGAAGAAGTTAAAATTCCTATCAACGAAGACCTCTACAACTTTTTTCGATGCTTCAGGAGCCTGCACAATGTCAGGCGTCAAAAACGTACTCAGGAACTTAAATATTAAAATCTGTAGGAGTGACATCTTTGGCTGAACATTTTATATATCACAAAACAAGACATCGGCCAACAAGAATCCCATGATAGGACGATGAATGATGGCGGGCACGAACAGCACTGCATGCGAGACGCGAGCTGATATAGGGGCTGCTGTTAACACTGCGGCTGATATAGGGGCTGCTGTTTACACGTACAATAAGAAGAAGAGGGCTTTTTTCAGAGAGAAAAGTATGGAAAAGCGCGAAATTCAAGAGACCGACAGATAACAATGCATGAGTGGAGTAAGGAAATTTTACCAAAAAAGTAAAAAGGACAAAACACTAGCCTAGCCACCAAACCTCGCAAAGCTGAAAGAAACGCATACTCGATAAATTTAATCTCATCACCGTCTGTCAGATCTTGAAGGAAGAAGATCCTCTAAACTGCGGCATGAGCAGGAGTATAAGCCTGCTAAACATCGCCTACAAGACACTTACTAACATATTTTGAAAACACCTGAAAAGTGGTGTTGTAGCTCTTGTAAGTTCAATATTGATCAAATATTCACACTACGGCAGATCCTAAGGGAAACCTAAAAAGTCCAGCCATTCCATCCAATCTCGTCAGATTGTTCAGAATTGTTCAGAATGACGAGGGAGAACGCTTCTGCTCCGTAAAGGCCAGAAACAATCTAACCAGGAACGTTATATTAGACAGCTATAACTTTGAGATGGTAAAGGATTTTGTTTTCCTAAGCTCGACAGTGACCTACAGTCATGATAAAACCTAAGATCAAGTGAAGAATATCTCTTGCCAAAAGCAATTGAACACCAAAGGCTTAGACAATGAAGAGGACGGTATACAAGAGCCTCATCACTCCTATCGACCAGATGGATGAAGATTCACCTGCAAAGACTTATCTCAAGCAAGAACGAGGAATCTTTACAAGACCCTCAGCATCCCTATCCTGTTGTACCCGTACACAGATGGATCGACACCCTCCAGGTCGACAGAATTTCCTTCTTTGGGCGAACAACTCTCCATGCGGTCTTCAGAACGTCTGCATGCTGAAGAGAGCGGTATTATGATATGAATTTGCATAGAGGCTGCGCTTAGATATCAGTTTCATCGAATACCCACCGCCAACGAAGCATGATCTTTTCTTCAAAACCAAAACACATACGAAATTATATTCGTAAAGTTAACTTTCCCTTAACAACAACTTCAAGTATACCAAGTTTATTTGAATTACGTTTCCGTCCGATGAAAAGATACAAAGACCATCTATTACCCAATTAATCGTCTGTCTTCACGTTTATCTAATAAAACCCACTGCCACGCCGACATAAACATCAAAAATCGTTAAAATTTTACTATCGAATATCTAAACAGAAACACCGCGGCCTTTCTTTTCAAAAGAAAAAAAACCACTTCGACACAATATTTCATTTCAAATAATTCAAAGCGATATACGTATACGAGTGGTATCTGGATAACAGACTTGTGTCCAAAGTTCAGTCCCAATTTGTGTTGACACCTCTAGATGAGTCGTCACATTGCATTCCATTTCAATGACTAAACAGTCAACACAGCGATAGCTCTAACCAACAAACCCCTAACGAAATGTCAATAAACAAATATTCCATCAACAGCGCAA
Source organism: Volucella bombylans (assembly GCA_949129095.1). Lineage (NCBI taxonomy): Eukaryota > Metazoa > Arthropoda > Insecta > Diptera > Syrphidae > Volucella > Volucella bombylans. Next base: position 182,931,557 of record OX422141.1, read on the forward strand.
CACAAAAAAAGATCTGTTCGACACGATAGTTCCGAATAGGTCTTATCGTCGAAAAGCACACGCAGAGCATAGTGTTCACCGCTTATCATTCCAAATTCACACGGCCAGCGGAAGAATTGACTCAACCGACTTATCGCTTTGGAAAATGTTAGCCATGGCCGTCCCCGGTTGAGTCAAACTCTAATCTAGAAAATATTTGTAGTTTACGACATCACGATCGGCAATTAGATATCATTAAGATCAATAAATAAAAAAAGTATCTACAGTTCGTTCTTGATGCGTTCCCCATCCGTAAGGGCGTCTCTGGCATGTTATTCTTCGAATTCGCCGCAAATGACGCCCCACTATATTCGCGATCGGTGTCAGGCTGGGTGACTGGGTGACTGGTACCAGCTTTGAATCGCTTTTTTCGGCGTCCCCTCTCATCATGGTCGCGAGAACGAATGCGTGTTCTCGTCTCGATAAATACAGAAGGAAGTTGGCAGCTTATCTAGAGTTAGCAGCCAAAACCTTGCATTGATTTGAATTCGCAATTGTTCGGTAAGTATGCTCCGCACCCACCGCGTCGTCAATCAAACAATCAAAGCAGATCGTCGACCGTTGTAAGATTTAAATAATCCAATGCATACAACGGTCATACGAATACGAGAGTATTTATGTAGAACACATGTAAGGTTTCATCAATCGATAATTCAAGGTGTCATTGGCATTTTAACGCTTCCTCACCTCGAATACGAAATGAAAGACCCAAGTGGTACTTGTACCAACACCCAACAAGAAGTAGACCGTTTTCGTTGGCTGCTAAGTCAGAGCTTACCACTGCTCAAAAGGGGTGGATAAGCATTCGCAGACTTTCTTGTATTCAAAGTCGCTTCAAACATTTCCAAGAAATTATGCTGACGATATTCTAAGGTCAAAGTATCGAGCGAAAAAACATCGCGATTACGCGAATAAATGAATAAAATTAGCAACACTGAAGCGACGGCAGACAGACACAGACGAAATGGAATGGCGTCAGCATTATAAGCTTGAGCAATAAGTTTAAATTGAAAAACAAAAAAAAATAGGAAGACTTACTTTAGATGGGAGATGAAACAAAGTAAAGCAGATAAGAAAATACGAATGAAGTACCCCTACCCTACCCCTGTTAAGGAAATTCGAGAATTGAAAAACGACCGCTGGAATTATTTTGAATTCAATTAGATGGTGTCATCGTTACGCCATCGAAGTGGGCCTTAATTAGAACGCTGGAAATTCACAAGACAAATTATTTCGAATAAGAAAATATTTCAAGGAATATTTCTACATATGTCGAGACCGGATACACTGAATTCAATTAGTGATGAGTTACCGTTTGAGGGTAAATTAACGCAACATCAACATAAAAACATTTTACAAACATTAGGTTGAAGTTGTTAGATTTTTGGGTCTTGTTGGTAAAAATGTATAGAAGATACCGGAATCTGGCAGTTTTTGGTTCAAAATAACAAAAGACCGGTCCGAAACCAGCAATGTTTTAAAAATGCGAAAGAGTTCCACAAGATTCAATGCTTGGTCCACTTTTGTTTAATGTGCACACACAAATGTGTGGTGCGATGATGATCACAGCAGCAATTTACACAGGAAAAGGTAGTACAAATATAAGAAGAAAACAAACTACTACGGGAAGAAACATCATATACTCGTATTCCATAGGATTCGAGCTAGAGGTAAACCTGCAATTCGAATACAGGGTTTGAATTCCCTACCAACGTTAGCAACGCATCAGGAAAAAAATACCTGTATCTGAACGAGGAAATGGAGAGATATTACTCCAGGAATGACGTTCGAATGTCAGAAAGTCAGAATGAAAACCTGCAAAGTGCTGGGAATAGAGACTACTTCTGCGGCTGTGTGACAATTCACCCTAGCCGAAGACGACAGAATTCTGTCCACCTGACCTGGAAGAAGTTAAAGTAGCAATAAAGAAGCTAAAGTTTAATCCGGACTGCCTATTTAAAAAAGCTGGAGATGACTTAGTTGTGTACATGAACCAGCTCATCTGTAAAATATGGTTACAGGAAAGCAACCCCGAGCCCTGGGATCTCAGCATCGTTTGTCTGATCCGCAAAAGAGGAGACCCATTTGGCTGCTTTAACTATATAACATTGCCTATAAGATATTTTCTGGTTGGTCCACACCAGGGCATTCATATTACGGCAGATCTTGTAACAGACCCGGAAGTTTCAAATCGAAAGAAAGAAAAGGCGTACGCCAATAACCCAAGAATAATTAATTATCTGAAAGACGAGATGAGAACGCGCCATTGATAAAATTGTGCCGACACTATGCCAAAATGTCATCGGAAATTTCGTCAAAAGGACCAATGTGCGCCATCAGTCACGAAGCGGCCATTTATCAGATATTGTCTACATGTCTACTTTCTTTAAAAACATCAGAAATTTTCAAAAAAACACTGCGTTTTTCTTTCAAATTTCAAAATACACCCGAGATGTGACTTTTTTGGCATCGGCCTGGAAAATATCGTGGAAAACTTACTAGCCAGCAAAAGAGGCACGATCTTCTTTAAGTCCGTGCAAAAATTTGCGGATGAACGCAGCGAGCTTTCAATAAAGCTCTTCTGAGTGTTTAGGCGGAAACGGCCAAAATGGATCTGACGGTAAGTGAGCGCAAAACAAAGTATTGTACATACTGTCATCAGAAAAGTACGCACACCACCGAAGACTTGACCAGAACGTCATTATTGGTAGTTAAAACTCCGAGGTAGCTAAGGACTTCGTTTACCAGACGAATAATTACTCTTACCAACTGCAGTCGTCTGCGATGGTAAGGACGTGTAGAGCGAATCCTAAAGCGTCGGGCCGAAAAGTATTCGACTAATACCAGTTGGGACACCATTCCTCAAAATCTGTTGGTGAAAAAGAGCAGTGGAATCCTCTACAGCTTTGTTAATAAGCTTATACATCACGCCTCCTGTACAATCAGATAATATGATAGCAAACTTTCGATAGCGATAAGATTCTGGAACGTGAAGACCGTCCCAATCTAGCGGCTGTCTGCTTTAGAGCTTGGACAGCCGTCCATAATTTGATACAGATGTCTCTTGTGTTTAACGTAGGTACCTGTCGTGAGGGCTTAAGCCTACAATGCGTCTTCGCACAAGATATCAAAACAATGCGTTGATAAGCGCCTACTACTACAACCAGTACCAGATTCGAAGTCGTGTGTAAGGCACGAACTTCCCCTTTGGTGAAGGATCGAGGCCTATCTAATACCTCCGCCATTCTGTGGGTCATGGCACCCTGTTGCACTGCAACTCCACATCGAATAGACCAGTTGGTTCTATAGCAATCCCATGGTCCAGCATAGGTCGTAGCAAACTACAACATATGCTAAGCCATGAGATGTCCAAGCTCCCTTCGGTCTACTCTCCCCGCGATTTTAGGTATAAACCTACAGCCACCACGATTCTCCCACAAGGGGGCCAACTCCTAGATCAGGCCGGAACCATAGTTCCGGGGCCTCCTGACCACCCGTGATACCAGAATATAGCTTCCGGTCAAGCTTCGCAACTTTGAGGTTACTTCCAGTTGGGCACCTCTCTGCCCAGGACTGGCGGCCTTGCAACAAAAAATTCCTACAAACTTCCCGCTAGCTGCCTACTGCGTCTTCTATTGAATACTTCTTTTGCAAAACTACAGGTTCTTTCGAACCGTACGGTATCAGTGATAATTCCACTGACATAGTAGGTCTCACCATTAAAAGTGATGCCCATAGCCTGCAAGTTCTTTATGTCAGCGTAATTGACATTGGACATGTGGGATTGCTTCTGTGGAGACAGTGTGGCACACCGGTAAACTGCCAAGCAAGGCGACTCTTTGACAAGTCAAGATCCACCTTCGACCATCAACAGTCATAACCCTGTCGTACCATACCGATGCTCTAAATGTTGCACAGGCAACAAAAAGGCCATCGTATATGACACGAACTGAACGCCTGTTGAGTCCCCAGTCAGATCGCAAAATGCACCTTACCTGGCCTACAGTACTCAGCATGCGTCAATGAAGATGCCTATAACCACTCTGGCCCTGCTTCTGAGGACTCTGTCTTTTAGGAAAGACCATGCATCCTGGACACACTTGCCTCTTGTAAAGCCGAATTGGAAGGGGGACATTGGTTCCGCCATGCTCCCGAAACCCTTTCCACCATAACCCTTTCCAGCACTTTTCCTAGCACCGGAAGCAGGCTGATGACCCCGATAAGATTTAGGGTCAGACCTATTCTTATCGGTGGACTTCAGGAGCACAACCACCCTTGCCACCTTCCAATCCTTGGGGAAGTAGCTGCAAGCAATACATTTGCCGTAAAGACCAAGCAGGTATTCTGGGACGGCCTTCCAGATGGCTCTCACCATCTCTCCGGTCATTCCATCAGCTCCAGGAAATCTGCTGGAGCGAAGAAGTGAAACACCATACTCGACTTCTTCTGTCCTTAACTCCGGAGGGAGCGGAGGCTCTTCATATGAAGAGTCCTCAAAGCGCTCCTCTCTCGGGAAGAACTGACCAAGCAATTTTTTTGATTCGCCCTACGGCTCCTCACAGAGTTCGTCGTTGAGCCGCCATACGCACTCATTAATGTGCGCGATTTGCCGGGCTATGCTTAAGCTGCCGTACACTTGCGGTGTCATGGAGGAAACCTCCGCAAGTATACGCGCACCATAAACACTCCAATCAGCGCCTCGCACACACCATCTCCTGTCTGAAACTATGCTATTTTCATCTATTGAAAATCTGAATCCAGTTGTGATCACTCACCCCTATACTAACTCGCCACCTAAAGCTAAACGCCCTAAAAGCTGCTTCTTTGGCAAAAGTAACGTCAATGTCACTCTTGCCACCGTTGACCGCATAACATCTGACATCTAGTCTGTACATATGTCAAAACATTTCATTTTGAGAGCACTTACTCGTACGAGTATGCACAAAATGTAAAATTCATGCCCTGATTTTCACCCACTCTCACGTTTTGACATAAAAGTGAACATCCATGTCCTGATGTTAGTTTGGGCGTGGATTTCTGGTACGCCACTAGTCATGTTAATAGTGTGATTATAATCCGGGCATCGTTCATGTCCTGTGGAGACGGCTGGTTAGAAAAACTTGCGTTTGTCTTCCAAGCGGAGATGCACATAATATTGATGCCAAAAAACTTATTATGAACAGTTGGTGGAGGGGGCGAAGCATGTATCTGTAACGAAAGCTTAACTGCGCTTGAATCCACGGTAAGCCGTTCGAGAATGCAAGCCTTCACTGAACGTCACAATGTGATCACTGGAAATGAAATCCCCTTTAGCTTGCTGGGCAAGCCTCAGATGAGAGTTTTGCAGGGCCCGAATCTGCATTAGGACTGCCTGCGTCCTCGGCCAGGACTTCCATTGATAGCTGGGTTTCATATGAGCATAACTGCAGATGACATGAGTCTTCAGGTTGCCGGCAGATCTAACGAGTGTTCCCCGACATCTCTAAGAGTTTAGTGACTTTCCTGCTGTTCCTCTGACGACATTTGCTAAAAAGAAAAATCTATTCCACAAGAAACTTTTTTTTGAGGAAACCCTGTTTATGGTTCTGTTTTCTTGCATCATTAATATCACTATCATAAGTTACGAATACACGTGCCTCATCAGCTACTATAAAATCAGCATTGGGGTACAAATTGCCTTTACACCTTTAGCCACTCATACCAAATACCTCATTTCATCTAACTGTTGATTTCTGTTATTTAACATTCTCTTACGACTGCCAATATTCGTACCACACTACTAATTTCGCCAACAATTTCAAGAATTTCTTCTCCCAGTCGGTCGAGTACGTGACTTTTTCCCGCGCTGACTTGGGTTTGTTTGTTTTTCCATGCCATGCCAGAGTAACATGTAGTCACAACCTCTGCTTTGTTTACCTCCTAAAGGGGAATCCGCTAATAATTTCCACTAGATTCTCCACACAAAATCAATCATTAAGTCTACAAATGGATCTACAAATTCAACTCTTCCTGGTTACATTGCCTTGGCACATTCCTCTATTGCTCCATTCCTGCATTCCACCATTACTCAATTCAATTTACACCAGTCAAAGACAACATTATCGTTGGAACTTGCTACCCAATCGATGCGCATGAGTTCTCTGACGGTAGTTGCCGTCCGTAATGAGATCTCTTAGATCTCTTAGATCTCTAATGCGATTACATGCCACAAAAAAAAAAACGGGGGAATCTCTACCCCTTTGATTAGAAATTACATAAATCAGCCGTAAAATCTTTTCACAAAAGAAAAGGAAAAACCAGCAACTGGAAAAGAAAAATAAAACATGATAATGACGTTTGGGAATTAGCACACTTGACAGCGCCCCGCTGTCAACAATCTATCTGTCATTTGAATGCAGAAGATTTCTCATTGCGATTTTGTTTTTATTTTCTTCTTTTTTTTACGGCAAATTGAATTTGTGCCATAAATGGTGTTTGATGATAAACATTGGACAGTAAAAGTGATGCAAATCAAAGCCCTCAAGCCGCCCACCATACTCATATAAATACAAGTACGAGTACGCCTTTTTGATGCATGCATCTCATTTAAAAAATCTGTTTAGTAGGGACATGTTCATAAGGTGTGTGAGTGTGCTGTGCTGTGCCGTGTTTATTCAATGAACTCTGTGCTATGATGTGAATAATTAAATAGAAAACAAACATCTAACGCCACCTGAAAAGGGCTATTATCAGCAGCGGACTGGTGAATGAGGCGACATTAGCAAAACGTCACGACATGACAGAATGTGGTACACAAAATGACGACGGCATCGACAACGACAAATACGACCACGACGACGAGGACGCATCTTGATCTCATTTCTGCTTTGGACACCATCGACTGACAGTGCAAATTGTTGTTGGTTTGTTGGTTGATGTTGTTTTAGTTGTGCTATCGTTTTTGTTGTGCTATGTGACATTTCTGATGGCTGACTTTAAAAATAAAATGGTCTCCGCTCCCCCTATTTTTAGAGAGCGTTTTAATTTATGTCATTTTTGTCGTTTGTTGCTTGGCGTTTGGTGTTTGGTGTTTGGCATTTATCGAGTGGGGTGTGTTCTATGATACCCCATTTTTGATCTAACTCTATGTAATTTATGCGAAAGTTTGCGAAAACTTTTTGTTCAGCCAGCGGAAATGTTTTAAATGTTTTATTGAATAATTTTCCTTGTTGTTATTGGCGATTTTGTAAACTATTCTTGAATGTGTGGGGTATAAATTATTTATAAGGAATCAACGAAATCGCATGGTGATTATTAGAGGCGCTTCAATTACTGTTAAAGAAAACCAGCAGCGAATAGTTAATTACGAGAGGAACAATATTTTTAATTAGAGTCGTCTGCTGTCATAAATGTCACTTTGACACAATGTTGTGTGCTATGAAAATTTTGACACTTTCTTATTGTGTTTTGTGAGGTGAAAAGCGCGGAATGTACGAGCACGAGTGTCAAGTTGAAATTGAACTTTCTCTTTGCCATGATAAATGAATGTGAGCCTGGAGGAAGAAATGGCGTCAGATTGTGAGACTTTGTGCATGAGCTTGCCGCCTACCTAAAGCGTACGGATACTTCTAGCCCCGCCAGTGAGGGAATGATTTATGATAAAATCTTTTTCTTCACATTTTATGGAATTATTGCTGAAATCAGTCAATGATGATGTGTTTATGGGTTTTTCTTCTGACAGAATTTTAATTTTGTTTACGGTTGAATTGCACATAACGAATGTACTTTTCACAGAGAAGTAGCTCCTAACTAAGTTCAAATGATTTATCAAACAATCTTACTTGACTTTGCTCTCAACTTTGTCTTAGGTATTTCTTTGATTTAACTTGTTTTCGTATTACCAACATTTATTTCAAGGTTTGTTCACGCACTATTTAGCAGCGTCATTATTGCTTTGAGTATATGAATTCTTGCAAAATCTGCAAACTCTGTCAATGTCATCTGCTTGGGCACATTGCGGAACATGAAGTATTTTTTGAGCGCTTGACAAGTTCCCGTTTGCTTGATAAACTTCTGGTTTAATTGCTTCGCATAAAGAAATAGTAAAACACATTTGATAGTCAGAACCTTGAGATTAAATCAATGTCTGCTTGAGGGACTCAGGAAAAAAGTATTTTCTTGAAAGTGACCATTGGTCAGTTTTCATTACGACTTATTTCAAAAAATTTTATGTACCACAGAACGTCTCTTGACAAGCTATCGTCAGTTTCCGTTCAAAGGTCTGCATGAAATTCGAGCCAAAATCAGTTGTAAGAGTGACTAATTCTATGATAGTACACCGACTCTATAAGGAGATATGCGAGTATATATATATGACCACCATCTTGCACCGGTGATGCCACCATTTTATATACATATGCCTTCTTTTTATTCGAAAAATCACCCACACTTGTTGATACATTTTCAGATATTGCTATAGGCGATCGCTTTGATAATAGAAAAATTAGTATCCAAGGTACGTGTTCGTAATTTTGGAAAATGATCCCTGGGGCAAATGCAGAAGATGGGAAATACAAGTATAATTGCTTTTTCCTTCTTATCTGGGCAGCTCCGGCAAAAGTCGCCCCTGACTTGAACGCAAGGTCCAGTGATGACATTTTGGACTTAAAGTGTGCAGTGTAACTTCAGTTTGATAAACCCTTTGATCGAGGATTACCACTTATCCTTTGGCGTGCTTCAAAATTCTAATCTTGGCCGTATTTGATTACTGCGACGGAGATGGTAACACAGATGTTTTCAGATAAGCTCAGCTTTGCAAGGTGAGCCTCTTCTGAACTTGCATCCCAATAAGAGAGCGAGTCTGCTTTTTCTGGCGAAAGCTGGTGTTTTTATAATTCATAAAATAAAATGTTTGCTTACTGAGGCGAGAAACCTCTCAAATATACTTTCCGCGATTATTGGGACCTTATCGACAATTTACAGTGCGAGACGACAGACCGCTCAGCTTATACTGTCCTTCACTGCTTTAGATCTTATAGTGCTGAATTGTAAGGATTCGACAATATCAATCACCAGCATCGCATTTAGGTTGCGGAACTGAGAAATACCCAAGAGAGTGGATTGAAATGACTATGAAACCTTCAGACGATTTCGATCGCAGTGATTTGTTGCAAAGTACTGGACGGAATCGCATTTCTAATCGTGACTTCAACTGTCAGCGAAAGTGTGATGGCAGCTGACATTAAATGGTCCTTCGGGGGTGTAGGGGATCCGTCGACTTAGGAGCACGGTGTTTCTTTTCTAATTTGTTGGCATGGACTACTTTTTCTTGCTTCTATTGATGGCTGCTCCTCAGACAGACAGTTAGTTGTTGCCTACAATATCGAGCATGAATGTAGGCAGACTTAACATACGCTGAGCTTTCTCGAGTGTAGCAAGGATTGATTTTTCTTGGGCGGTTCACTGTAGCATTTTACCATTTGGTCCGAAAAGCGAACCGAACAATCAGTGATTGGTGCTTGGCTGCAAAACCCTATGGTCATTTAGCAGAAGTAGAGAGCTGTGGTATAAGCTTGCAAGCTTAGCCATGCTCATTCAGTCTGCAAATTTCATTGTGTTAACATCATTGTAAGCATTTTTAACTTTTGAATTTTGAAATGGATGTATCGTGAGAGCAACCAGAATGGCAGTGAAACCACTAAAGAAATCAAAAATGTGTATGGAGAGGGTGTTCTCGGCGATTCCAAGTGTCGGTGTTGGTTTGCAAAGTTTAGAAATGGCAATTTTGACCTAAAGAGTGAACCTCGTTCGAATAGGCCAGAAGAGCTGGGCGATGAGCTCCTAAAGTTCACCGTCGAAAGACACCCCACTGCTGCGGTGAGGGGACTCGCAAGGGCACAACACCGTAACCCATATGACCATCCATCGACACCTAACAAATATGAGAAAAATCATAAAGTTGTCGCAAAATAATTTTCAGCAAAGAATCGAACTTTGCACTGCCCTTCTGTCGCCTCACGATCAAGAGCCGTTTCTATGACGTTTAATGACAGTTCATCTGTTGGTGTTCACCATTTAACTTGTTTTGAAAAAATTTTATTGGCAAATTTTTGACATTTCTGAAAATTCATCGCAAACAATGAAAATAGCATTTGGAAGCATTGTTTTGAGTCCGCAAAATTGACGTATGCTATGTCTCCACCAAAACTAAATCCACCGGAACTTAGGATTTATATTGACGTTTGCTGTCAAGAAGATTATCACAACTGGTAATATTTTTACAAATTTAAAGAAATATGGGTCGCCGTGGCTCAAGTGGTAGCGCATTGGCTTCCAAATCGGACTGTTCGCGTGCCCGAAAGACATTCCTTCTTTCAAGCAACTAAAATCACGTAAGATGAGTGGTTGCCTAGAATTTAGCTAAATCCTTGCTACGAGTAAATACCGGATTTAGTTTTAGTGGAGACACAGCATTAGCGTATGTTATTGTTGTAATTTACACGCAAATTATATTATTGTTTTAGCTAACAACAGTCGTGTTTTATTCAAAAGTGCATAGCCACTTTTCCACACGAAACAAAAACAAAATCAAAAGTGAGAATAATTTAGTTCAGTTTCAGAAGTGAGGATAGATTTACGAAAGATTTGAATTATAGATGTCGCAACATACAACTAGATGGCATTTATTCGTTTCCTGATGGTTGACAGCATGCCGTTTCTCCCTATTATGGGATGTGTTGGATCAACTTATGTTTTGACAGAGCAAGTCAATAATGAACGTTCTTTTGGGCTTTTTACACTTGGAAAAAATATTTATTTTTCTTCTACCCAAAAAGGAACTTGGACCTTTTTTAAAATTAGTGTGCCAAGGTACTTATTTGCTTTCAAAACTGCTTTCAAAATGCCACCAAAGCTCCAGTTTATCGGAGAAAATATTAAGGAAAAAGCAACAAATGTTTGTGAAAACGGGGTTGGGTTAATTTAATTTAATTATTTTCCCTATGGCTTAAAATTTAATCTTTAAAACTAAAATCTTCATATAAAACTGAAGCAAAGGCACTAAATGAAATTAAAATACGATTGAATTCGCCCAATGGAAAGCCACTCAAGCAACTTTGAAACCAACACTGCGAACATAGCCGCGAGATTTTCTAATTTAATGTCAAACTGAAATGGAGCGTTTTTTGAAAAAGTGGATACGCACTTTTGAATAAAACACGCCAAACATTAAACGTCGCCAACAATATAGGCTTCCCCCGCTCAAGGTGTTACTGTCTGTATGGTGGGATGCTGAGGGAATAATACATTTTGAGCTGTTGCCTCGTAACCAGACTATCACCGCAGAAGTCTACTATCAATAGCTGTGCAGAATAAAGTCAGCACTAGAGCAGGTCTGGTTAGTCGAAGGGTGTTCTATTCCATCAGGATCGCACTCATACAGCTAGGACCATCTGCATACAGTTACAAAAGATCGGTTGGGAAAAAATAGTGCATCCATCTTATTCTCCAGATTTATGAGCTTCCACTTGTTCGGAAGTATGCAAAACTTCCTTGAGGGAAAACATTTCAGATCTCTGGAGGATGTCCAAGTGGATCTTGACGTATTTTTTTCTTCAAAGCCAAACAATTTTTTTAGCATTAAAAAGTTGCCTGAGAGGTGGGCAGAAGTGTTGCCTCATAAAGGAAATTATTGACACATTGAAGCGACAAAATTTTTGCATTTGGTGCAAATTTATTAATATAGGGTTTTCCAATAAGGACTTGACACCTTTTTTTTTAATAAAACGCAAACCATTTGAGATATTTCAAAAACTTTACTATCGGCTTGAAGTAAAATCAAAACATTTATGAATGGAACTCGACTTCGTTCATATGGCCACCGCGGGCACGTTTGCAGCGGTCGATTCGTTGGACCCAATTTTCAACGACTCGGATACACATTTCGGCCGAAACGGCCGCTATTTCGCGTTCAATGTTGGCTCTGAGCTCTTCCAACGTCGTCAACGTGTTGGCATAAACCAATGATTTAACGTAGCCCCACAGAAAATAGTCAAGCGGCGTTAAATCGCACGAACGAGGAGGCCAATCGACTGGCCCATTTCTTGAGATAACACGCTCACCATGCTTACTCTTCAATAAATCGATTGTAGCGTGTGCTGTGTGGCTTGTAGCGTCATCCTGTTGAAACCACATGTCGTCCAAGTCCATATCTTCCAATTCGGGCCAAAAATAATCGGTAATCATGGCGCGATAACGCTGATCATTCACATTAACGTGACGATCGTTATCGTCGACGAAAAAATATGCCCCAATAACGCCGCCGGCATGCAAACCGCACCAAAAAGTTTTTTTTTTTTCATGAAGTGGTGATTCATGAAGCACATGTGGATTTTCACCCGACCAATACCATATATTTTGCTTATTGAGGAACCCATTGAGCCAAAAATGAGCTTTGTCACTGAAGATGATTTTGCGATGAAATTCATCATCTTGGCGCATCTTCTCCAGAACCCAATCGGAGAACGTACGTCAAATGGTCCATCGGCTTCAATTCTTGCGTCAGCTTGATCTTGTATGGGTGTAAACCAAGATCCTTAAGCAAAATACGCCATAATGTGGTCTGAGCGATGCCCAGTTCTTGAGAACGCCGTGGAATTGACTGATTTCGATCGTTTGCTACGGACGCCTGAACGGCAGCGATATTTTCGACACTTCGACCAACCCGTTGCCTCACAGACACGGCAACATCACACAACCAATAATTGTAGACTCAAATTTTTGCACTAAACTTGTTATTGCCTGTCTACTAGGGTGAGAATTACGACCGAAAATTGGAGTTAACGCTCTTAAAGTTGCAGTCACCGACTCCGAATTTCGGTAGAAGATTTCTATAATTTGCAGACGTTGCGCGTTCGTGTACTTTACCATGATGAAATTGTTGAGTTTACTGAAAAAATTGACAGTGACAGTTTGATGATTAGTGAAAGAGTGCGTTCACAAATTAAATTCAAATTTGTCAAGTCCCTATTGGAAAACCCTTTATTAAACAAATATTCACGATAATTTAAGTAACAGCGGCATTGTAGTATTGGGTATGTATTATAGATATTGGCCACAATGGTATCGTGTGAAGTGAGATCGCCGATGAACTTGCTGGGCAAGACTCAGAGGAGAGTTTCCAAGAAGAGAAGGCAGTCTTCTGCTCGTGTCTTCGTTTAGGGCTTCCATTGAGAGTGGAGTTTCGTGTGTGCATACATGCCATGAATCTCCAGGATACCGGCAGATAAAACCAATTCTTCCCGACATCCATCCTGTGGGAACGATGATAACGTCACGGAACGCTACCTCTGTCGGGTTTCGGGGAAATTAATACAAGGCGATGATGTGGTGGTGCTATGCTGCTACTGTTGGCATTTAAGCACCGAAGTTTTTACTATGAAAAATAAAAGCTCATCGGAATATTTTTTGATTCAATTGATATGCATCATTTGGTGCTTTCAGAACGTGTAGATATTCCAGGCTGAATGGACAAGGAGCTGCAAAACGATGCCATTTCAGTGATCAACAAAGGATGGAACCTGGCACAATCAGATCCGAAAAGAACGGAGTATTTGCAATCATCAAAAACAACATGAGCTGCATACATTTATCGAATTCTGCAGAACCTTTAGTAGAAGAAGAAGATTTGGTTGCCCATATGTTGTGCTGCTATATTAGGGTAGAGCACCAGTTACTCTATGGCGAAGAACGTTGTACGATTAACGACGCTAGTCGTCCTTACAGTCAAACTGAATTCTGCGCGAGGCCTTTAAAATATAGATAAAAAGGAGACATGAATGTTCCCTCTCTTTAACTATAATTCTCTTCAATCGTTAATGTGATCGATTTTTGTTGATTAGAGTTGAGGTAGCTTATCGAGTCCGACGCAACGATTTTTTGCCCACTCCGGAGAGAGAGAGAGAGAAAGTACGTCGGTTCACTTTCGGAAGGTTTCCGTTCACTGGGGAAAGGAATATGACATCGGAAAAAATACTATTTCTGGTCTTCGACATTGCATTGTGATTTGAACCCAACATCTTCGATCTAGAAACTTAACTACTGCGCCTCGTCATCACCTTATCAAGCTTGCTTCCTTAGAATCATCTAAACTTGAGAGAATTTTGCTGTAAAGTTCATCTATTTGTACAACCAGACATGGTCGTCTACCAAAATTAGCAAATAGCGGAAAGCGCATTAGGTGGACTTTTGCTAGATTGGCTAGTGCGTCTAACTTAGTTATGGTATCATCTCTCGATCTGCCGGACGAAACAATTTTTCAATATTGTAGTCAAACCTGATACGTTCTGAAAGCTTGTTGCTGAAAGTGGCCGCTGCGGTTGTTCTCAACAAAGATCACACTGATCGTCAAATTTTTGGTCACAATATAATCCAGTGCTCAGATATAGCCTGACAAAAAATAATCGAGAGATGTGAAAGCGCATGATCTTCGGAGATCTAGATCTGGTCCAAGGATCATAGCGCGATCCAATTTTAAAAGAAATAAGGTTAGAAAATGACATCAGTCTGGAAACTATACCCAACCATACATTTTCGTGGACACAATGGAGTCTGCATACTCTTCTCCTATGAGCAAAAAATGGGTCTTGTCTTACAGTTGAACACAATTCTGTAATAAAACAACATCTATTTAACCGTATGAGCAAAAGACCGACGAAGTGCACCGGCGCAAAATTGTCAACATATTGGACGAAACTTGTCGTATTCTTCGACTGACGACAGATGAATTCTTGGCGGCTACATACACCACAGTATACCTTCGATAAACTGGATGGCTAGATCAGATGGTGAATTCCATTGGATATGCGACATACAAATCACTATTCGTCTATTATACGCAATTGCGACCGATTGGTAACCTATTTCGATCCACCAAATAACACTGATCAGTTATATAAAAAAGAATGAAGGAACAGAAGCTCAGTCTTTAATTTAAATTTATAGATGGCCATCGTCTAGAGTGACGCGATCTTATCTTAGCTTGACACATTTTGATATTAGTACATTCGGCGTATCTGGTAGTGACTATACGAATACGAGAAGCGTATCTGGTAGTGGTGTCCGTAGAGGTTATGTAACATCTCGTAACATCAGAACAGGTCATGCTTCATGAAGCAAAAATTTGACCCACATGTAGCACTTTGCTTTACTGATGACTCGAACGTTGAAGAGGCAGTTACAGATTATTTATATTATATCTTTTATGGAGTGGCGCTTCTTCTGTCACTAAACAAATCAACCAACATGACTCCAATAAAAATTGAGTACCTTGCTATCACTATCTCTTTTATCTATGACTGTCACCATATCACGTGGAGAATCCACGATTTATAAAAAAAATCGATTTCCCATGACCCAACTGATACGATCCAACCGATATCATTCTAAACAAAAACAATTGGCGTTTATACAGCACTTAACAGCGAGCGCAATAGTAAACATTTTATC
The DNA here is from genome assembly GCA_949129095.1 of Volucella bombylans. Lineage (NCBI taxonomy): Eukaryota > Metazoa > Arthropoda > Insecta > Diptera > Syrphidae > Volucella > Volucella bombylans. Next base: position 182,947,079 of record OX422141.1, read on the forward strand.
TAAAGATAGTGTAGGGTTGCTTACTTTGAACAATAAAAAAATTGTGTCTTGAGACAGACAATCGATTGATTGAAATTTTAAGACTGTGAATGATAAGATCGATGAGAATAAATCTAGGCAGATACTTACAGAGGCGGTTTGAAAGTATAAATAAAGCCCGCGTACACAAGCTTAAGTGCATTCGACTTTTGAAGTTCTAAAGTGCCATCAAGAGATACATCAATCTTGACGTAATGTTTAAAAGATGTGGGGCTGCAAACGATAAACATCAGATCACTTTTAGAGACATAAAAGTTCAACATTTTGGGTGATCAAGTCCGGCATCAAAGAGCGAGTTTAGAGATAGTAATGCCTTGTTGTTAATGGCAAGTTATACGCAACGATCGCTGGAGAGGGCTGCTCAAAAACATCTGAGACTACTTTGACATAATGATCTTAAAAATTATATTGTGAAGAGCAGGGGTGATCTGCAATGCCGTCAGCACATAGTTGATAGCTATCTTACGTAAACAGCCACTGGACGGATATCTATGTGCGCGTTTATGCATGGCGATCATCAAAATTAAATTCAAATCAAAACAACATTCGGACGCTCTTACTTATAAAAAAAATACAAACAATAGCATGATTAGAGTGTTCGCCTGAGTCATATTACGTCAGCAAATTAGCTAATAAAGTCGTTTGAACCAGGCCGACTTAACAAGCAAGATGAGTATCAGATGGACTCGAACGATTGCAGAGCTCCCCATGTAAAAGAGCTATTCGCAGATCCATAAACACCATTCACATCTAATGTTACATCTTAAGCAACATTTCAAATTGCAACTGTATGCCGCCAGTTAATTTGTCAAGTTGGCTGGAGAGTAACATATCAAACGAGTGCCTTTGGAACATCCAACGATCAGAAAAACCGATCAGTTTCAACTTCCTTGTAATTACGACTCACTTCCATCACTACATGACTGCTACTCTACTTGACTTTTCTTCTAGCCCTTACTGACCAACGAGCAACAAATTGCAACATCAAACCCATTAGAGACTCCATCCAAGCATTACCTGATTCCCAGAGCCTAGACAGTGACTCTGTGTGGAACAGTGGTTTGCTCGCAATATACCCGTACCTAAACCGAAAGGAAAATTGTTTTTTGTCACGCAATTGAGCACGTTTTCCTCTCAGAAATACTCGCACAACCAAGGCATACGATGTAACACGCGCTTACAGCACGATCCAATGCTCTGTATTCTGAAATGATGTACTTGTACTCGCAACCATAGTTATACTCACAAGAGTTACCGCTTTATGCAATCCGATCCAATACAACAGTGGCTAAAGCCATGGTGGCAGTCATCCAGAGCCGACATAGTGCACTCATGCGCAGTATCAACCACAAGTGAAACAAATAGTCAATTGCCTGGCTACTCGTACCTAGACCGAGAGTACTATAATATGTTGTATGTTGTATGTCCGTCCGGCCGACAGTACGAGTATACCACCGCCGCACCGTCCACCTGTGCGAGGTTTTCGTGGGTGATGACGCTTCGGGACGAGGTCTTAGTGATCATGCAACGTGATATGCTTTCAGAGGAAGTCATGCAATGGGGTGTAGCCTGATTACAATGAAATAAAGTGGAAGTTGTGCCCGTATATGCAAACTATGTTTTGGCGGTACAGTCTACCCATGGAGTTTCTGAGTTACCCCAAGGAACCACACCATACATTACACGACAGGCAACAAACGGTCAAAGGAATTTAGTGTTGCAAATTAGCTAGCAGGAGTCTGGGTGGTTATGGTCAGAACTGAGTCACGAACCAGCTTCCGCTAGCTTTGGAAATAGCTCTGCTTCTATGATTGTTCGTTCAATCATTACTGGATTCGATGTGGAACTTGGATTCAAATTTCAAGACTTCAATATGATCCTTGTGATGGATCAGCGGTGGATCAATGATGAACCAGTGATGGATCACTCAAGGATACTCGGTAGCGCGAAAGTCATCACCCTATCGGAAGATGCTATAATTTTTGCAAATGGCGGCAAATGTCAATTCCATTTTGACATTTGTGAAGTAAACAGACACAGAATAGACGTCAACAAGACGTGAATCGTTATACTCCTATAGAACGTGGTGGTGTTGGCGCAGCGTGAATCGGTCGTCCGACACCAACTGGGCAAACAATAGTATGGGACAAAACGAGATGCTGCCAGGTCTGGCCGGACCCGCAGCAGCCGTTCTGCTGAAAATTTCGCAGCTGTGGTTGAAGATGTCGCAGAGGACACCGGATTATCGACCAGACGACACCAATTGTGCATCAATTGGTGGTCTTTACAGAGAATTGCAGACAGTATCTCAGCTGTTAGCTATTGACCGCCAAGCGCATGTAACCCACGTTCAAGTCATCCTGAATCTCGATCACGAGGGATACAACTTTTCAACGAAAATCATCATGAACGACGATCCCATCTCCATCTCTGTGGATATGTCAATAAACAAAATTATCGCTTCTGCGGCACCGAAAATCTGCGTAAAACTCACGGAGAGTACACTCGCCCAAAGTTACTGCATGGTGTGCTGTGAATTTTTTCGAAAACGCCGCGGACCAAACGGCTACTGTAGACCGCGAGCACTACAGAGCCATGCTCAATGACTTTCTCCTTCCTCAATTGGATGAATTGGGACTGGAGAACATGTGACTTCAACAGGATGGAGCAACGGCAACGGCTCTCAAAGAGAATATCCGTCAAGAATGCGAGGACATATCGCCGGAAGTTCTGGCAAGAATAATGGAAAATGTCACATATCGGGTCCGAATGGTCATCAATTCTGGCGACGGCCACTTCTCGACTAAATGGAAAAAAATTCAAGACATCAAATAAACATAATCCAAAAGTAGAACCAAAGTTTTTCATTCATAAAAAAAATTACAGCCAAAGAACATCGGATAACAACATTTGCACCACCTTGTAGATCAAATATGGATCAGCTATAATTCGTTGGTGGACCAGTCGAATGGTATATCAGTGAATGATCAGTAATCGGTCACTGATGGAAAAGTAATGAATCTGTGATGAAGGATCAGTGACGGATCAGCAATGGATCAGTGATGAATCAGCAATGGATCAGTGAATGATCGGTAATGACTCTGTGATGGAAAATCAGTGATGAAACGCTAATGAATCAGTGATAGATCAGTGAAAGAGCAGTAATGAATAAGTGATGGATCATCAATTGCATCAGCGATAAATCAGAAATGGATCAGTGAAAAATCGGCGACGATTCCTATTATAGTGATGTATCATAGTGATATATCAGTTAGGCATCAGTGATAGATCAATGATGGTTCAGTGAAAGATCGGTAAAGAAAGATTATTGATGGATGGTTGGATCAGCGATTGATCAGTGGATGATCGGTTTTGGATCCCCCGCAATAAAAGATGAATGGATTAGTAGATAATTAAAAGATGGATTAGCAACTAAGATTAGGTCATAGTTCTTCTATTTTGATTCAGTTGTAAATCAGAAGTGATTCGTTGATAGATTGCACCACCTCTCTCTTATTGCATAAGTTTATGCTCAGCAATGGATCGTAAACGAATAATTGAAAGGCCAACTACGAATCATTTATGGCCCACATAAAGTTCTGGATTTATTCCATCATATTTCACCATGAATCAGATTTAATTCAATGATGGATCAGCACCATATGAAGAGTGATTGTACGTGATATACGCAATCCGGAAGCTAAAATCACCTACCATATTCCCATCAGTTTCATAACATACGCAACAACAGGATTAAAACAAACACAGCTTACGCAAATCTGCGTTTGTTTTCCTTCGTTTTCCGGAACATTCTACTTTTGGATGTCTTAAATAATCACAAAGAGGAAAGCAAAAGCACACATCGACGATGACCTTAATCCAATCGAAACTGATTAATGCCAAACCGTTTTTCTCTGCATGTTTTTTGCGGATATTCACTGTTGTGTGGCCCCCACAGATTTATTTTTTCATGCCCGTTCTTGGGTGGAAGTACGAGTACGAATATTCGAAAATACCCAAAGCAAATACTCGTGCCTTATCGATGGAACGAAAAGAAGCAAAATAAAATCTATTTTTGAATTCTGTTTCAACTTAAGGGCGCACTTACATTGATTAAGTTCCCTCATACGAGTATGTGGGTCTGAATTTCCAGTGCCTGTCAGCAATGCGTAGCCCTGAGTTTACAAACGAATCGAGTAGGAGGATGCCGTGCTCGTTCGTATAGCATGGCATGGCATTTAGTTAACATGTTTTCTCCATTAATTTGCGCAACATACTTCTAAAGTAAGTTAGCGACGAGTAGACAAAGAATTTCAATTGGGAATGTCAGCGTCATCGTTGACGTTTTGCCTGCACATTCGTACACATGTACTGGTGGAAAGTTTCCTAAAATAGAATGATTTATTCCGAGTGTCCATGTTGGACTGACACACGAATTATCTGCAGTAGCACTGCATTCCAAGTAGTCGTTGTATGGTACTTCCCATCCAACCCAGATGTACGAGTACATCAAAGTTCGAGTTGACAGATTGTGGAAATGGGTGGAAAGCCCCACCCGCTGTGCGTCAATCACTATATAAAGCGGCATCTGTTATCGGGCCAGCATAACCCAAGCTTAACCTCAAAGTATGTGCAAGATGATAGTGTTATCAGTTGTTCTTAGTTTTTGGTGATGAATCAGGTTTTTCATCTTCTTACAGTTACTATGTGGAGTACGTAAATATGTATAAATGTACATGAACCACGAGAATGAAATGGATTTCTTTGTTATTCTGTTTGTGCTGGAGAATTAGAGATTTGGGTGGTACTGCAGTCCGAGTTTTACTTTCTAATCTTGGTAAACAATATGTACTCGTACGTTTCATGAGTCTCTTCTATGTCACAGCACGAATCTTAAATTAAACAAGGTGAGACTCTGGTGTATCTATAGTCTGTAAACAGCCTCGTCCAAATGAAACTAGACGCTTTTATACTCAGACACAATGGCAACAGATTTGGGAACCTCGTGGTGCGCTTCCAATTCGAGAATCATCTAAATTTCGGAACGGAAATGAAGAATTAGCAGTTTATGAGGACCACTATGTAGGAATCTTTAAAAAGTCTACTTAGTTCGTGAAGGCACAATCTTTCTAAAGTCTGTGCAACTACTAATGTACGCCGATGATGTCGATATTATTGAGAGAACTCAGCGGGTTGTCATGGATGCTTCTGCCAGTATTGAAACGGAAACTGACAAAATGGGTTTAGCGGTAAATGAGGGCAAAAACATGTGACACAAAACATCAGTGAATTGGACAGAACGTCACAGTCGACAGCTCTCTATCATATAATTTCTAGGTAGTAAAGGACTTTGTCTTCTTTAATTATACTATAAGTCTTACCGACAACAGAGTTTGCAGAAATAAAACGATGAATCACTTTTGCCAATTACTGATTCTTTGGGCTAAGAAGGCAATTGAGTAGTAAGGCCCTATCCCAAACAACTAAGGAGACTCTATATAAGACCTTGATCCCAGTCCTACTCTATGGCGCTGAAGCATAGAATCTATCGAAAGCAGATGAAGATATTCTGTCGTTTCGAGAGAAAAATCCTGCAAAAAAATATTCGGTCCCGTTTACGTCGACGGGCTTTGGAGAAGAATCAACAACTGTATGGCGACACCGACTGTGCATCAGTCGCCTGAGATGGCAAGGACATGCGGGCACCGACTTGGAGTGCGCAACTGGAAGCAGTGAGCTAAATACCGGAGTAACTGGAGAGGTTCACTAGTTGGGATAAAGCTTCACCCTGAACTGTAGCGCCACCTAAGTAAGTAGAAATTGGAGTTATTTGTGCACTTCTCTGGTGCCCAATCTAGTAAAGGTAATCCTAGAAAAGACAAGAAAGATCTTGGTGGTTTTTGCTTAGAATCTGCTACGTCAATCACATAAACACCTTGTGGATCAATATGGAGCCATAGGTCAGGTACGAGGGAGGATCAGCAAGTTCATAACTTTTTGAGATTTCCACCTAAATACCAGTACTGCTTGCATCAACTACCATCTGTCAGTAGAGCACTGTCAAATTTTGAGCAAGCTGTGTCAATCAGTTTAAGTATGACAACTACTGAAAGCAGACAATTGCGTAAATTGTTGACAACTGCGAATGAGTGCTTGTTCTTGTTCAGCAACAATCCGGGGCAGTTTTTGCACAGTTTCATAACCGTGGACGAAACATGCTTCCATCACAATACACTGTAGACCACAAAAGTAGAAACAGTGTGATTCTTCGATGGCGAATCAGCGCTGAAAAATTCCAAGCTAGGTCCATCGTTTTCTGGGATGCACGCGGCATATTCCACTTATACTACCTTAAGAAGGGAAACAGAATCAACGGCAGATGCTATTGATTGCTAACTTATTGACCGCTTCATCAATGATTTGAAGGAAAAATTACAGAATTTGGACATGAAGAAAGTGCTCTTCCTTCACAACAATGCATAAGGGCACACGTGTGTAGCCGCTATGGAGAAATTTCATGAATTGAAATACGAATTGCTCCCCTATCCACCTTATTCGGATTTAGCCCGCAATGACTATTTCCTGTTACCAACCTGAAGAAAAACTCTAAGGACAAACATTGAGATTCAATGATGAAATCGTCGCTCAAAAAAACTCCTATTTCAAGGACACATCTTGAAAGTGGTAGTGTATTGGCTTCAAAATCGAACGGTTTGGGGTTCAATACCAGTTCGTTGTTCATTGCGTGTACCAAAACATTTGCTGGTACTAGGAACATTAGGTGGATTAGAAATACGAGAGGAAATACTACCTAGAAAACCAAGGCATAAGCCAAATTGAGAGCCCGTAATTCAATGGCTGAATTATTTAGAAAGTGATATCACGATTAACTAGAAGAAGACGTCTTCCTGCCAAATTAGAGACATCAGGCCAAGTCGAATATAAACCAAAAACAATGACAAGTTAGAAAATATTATCTGTCAGGAATCAAGTCTTTACAGTATCTGCTACTTAGATCGCCCAAACTAACAATAATTTTATGAGCGAAGTTGAGCATTTGAGCCTGTGAAAGTATGCAAAAGTAAAGTTTAGCCGTCACATGTACAGTTTAGTAAGCGTACAGACGAGACATGCCTTGTTGTCTTGTTTGTGATATCTTTCAGAAGTATAATAAGACGTCGTCCGAAGACAATTTTTTTACAAAACAATACACCCAGTACGACGCAGAATCTGATGTATCCGGAGCTCAGATCAAGGAGCCGATCTCAGGTTCCGGCCCTCAGGTATCGAAACTCAGTTCTCGAAGCCCATGTCTGGCAGCTCATGCCTGGGGGCTCATATCTGGGAGCTCAAATTTTTGAGTTCAGTTATTGAAGCTCAGGTCTCAGCGCTCAGTTTTCGGAGCTTAGGTGCTTTATTTTCCAACACCACCAACTTGAAAATTGAAATTTCGCCTACCATTTGAGTAGAGCTCTCGATGTTTTGCTAACATTTTTGCTTCAAGGCGACTTCGACTAAGTGTCCAATGTATCTCTTGTATGCAATGTATCTCTTGTAACCTCGAAGTCTTGCTGGAACCTCGAACAACTTCACAATACTAGGAGTATATGCAAAATTACGAGTTATTCCAATAGGCCGCAAGATGATATTATCACTCTGCATGTTGCATTTGCGAAAGACAAGAGGCAGGACGTTCAAGGTCGCCCAATTCCACAGCTGTTAAAAAACTGAAGGCAACAAAATTTTTACGCGCGACAATGTTGAAGAAGCGGCACACGTATGTATCACTTAAGTTTAAGGTGGAGGGTACCGCACTTTATGTATGAATACATAAAGAATAAGAGCGTCAGGTTTGTCTATTTGCCTCTGGAAAATTCCCCTACATGGTACATGATAACATGGGATAACATTGACAAGACATACTAACAATGTTCTAAATTCGGCCTTAACATCGGAAATGTAGAGCCCGTTTGGTAGCACTTGGTTTACAATACATCACCTTCGGCACACAAGTCTGTCGAAGTCAAAGAGGCTTAAGTGGAAACATCGATTCACACCATTATCTGGTTTTAGTCAGGATAGAGTTGTGAATCTCCCAGACACAACTAAAACAAGAAGAAATAGTGAGAAAATTCCACCACGAAATATTGAGAAAGATCACAGCGACCATTTTCGAACGAAGTATCTCCTAACCTCCCTCTTGAGTCATGAAGAGTATCGGTTTGCCAGGAAGCATACCGGTCGTCATAGAAAAACAGTGAGTGCTCGAGGAGTCTGCAAGCAAACGAAAAGGGAGGAATAGCAGCTTCTTTAAAAGAGGAAGAAATAAGAGAGATTTCACTTTCTTCAACATCTAACTTGTAAGAAATGTCCGAAACTCAGACGAGATTGTAAGATGTACCATCTTTCCAAAGTCCCTCCGCTCCACATTGACATTCAAAGGTGGACACATCGAGCTGTCGATATTGCATTTGACGAGGTAGAAACAGAAGCTCAAAAGAGGACAAAACAGTGCTAAACGACATCGCAAGTGAGACCTGAAACTTTGAGTCAATTAAGGACTCTGTCTAGCTAAGCTATGCAGTCAAATTGATCAATGATATCCACACAGAATTCCCAGTGGTGGACTCTATCGTCCGAGTACTTCACAAAGAATTCGAATCCAACGAATGAGATTGAGATGGCTGATAGATGCTCTAAACCTAAAGATTACCCAAACGACAAATCTTACATCTACTCGTAGGATAGCGTGGAGAAGACCTCTACAAACCTGCAGTGCACAAAAGGAGGCGAATAGCCAGGATTGAATCCGTTGCAGAGGCTCGTAGTTTGCAGCTTGGATTATCCCCGTGTCGAGATCTAGGTAAAGTCGATACGAAAGTTAGATAAGGATGAGAAAGGAAACAAAACTCTGCTGTCAGTGATGTATCAAAAGGACGGCATCACTTAAGCATTAAAACAGGTCGTGGTCATTTCATATTTAAAATTAATATTCCCAACATCTGTGTCCATTTTTGTGTTCATGGTGAAATGAAATTGCATTTCCCGTAGAGCCGACACCACCTGTCATGCCTGTAGCTTCCCACTGCATATTTCGACCGACGTCGGCAAGCTATTTACAATTCCCAAGCAAACAGAATGTCAGAAAGGAATTTTCGTTTTTCCATTATGATTTCATCTTTTCTTTTTTTTTTTTTGGACGGGGGTAATTCTACTAGATGTGGTGACGATGCTGCTGATGGTGATGATGAGGATGAAGATCCCTCCCTATTCTCCTCGAAATGCTAATCTTTACCACTTTGCCGCACACTTGTACCCAAACCCAAACCCGTACTCGTACTCGTTCTCGTAATCTCATTGCATTGAATAGAATAAAAAGCCGCTCCACCTCTGCCGGTGGTTGTTTTCCTGCACAATGTATCCGCACTTGTAGTCAGCTCTGCTCTGGCCTAGTTCCACATAACATATTTGTGGGTCAAAATCAAGTCAGAAAAGCTCTCAGTTCTTGGGTGTCGACAACAGTACGTAGTGTGCAGTTGGATTTGATGCTGCTACTGGGGGTGGCACTGATACTGATGCTGGTGCAGATGCTGATGCAGATGCTGATGTTGGTGCTGGTGCTGGTACTGTCAATAGTACTGGTGAGTGGTGGTGTTGCAGTGAGATTCATTCAGATATGAATTTCAAGAATTCCATTTCAACTTTGTTGTGATGGAAAAACATCAATTGTATGAGTTCAAGTTTAAGTGGTTGTCAGAGGGTGAGGTTGGTGTTTCTCATTTTCATAGATACGAGTACTCGTAGTTGGAGTCACTGGATGGGGTAGACTACATGTAATGAACCGAGAGAATCGCCTTTTCAGCGCTATTTGTCCAACGTTTTCCAACCATTGAACACTCAATTGCTTAATTGATTAAATGGCAGCGAAGAGATATTTTCCAATTGGAGATGCCGAGAAAAATTCTTTTCCCATTTTCTTGTAGTAAGATCGTAAATAAAACAAAAAAAAAATTCCTCCAAAAAAAATAAACGAAAAAGCTGATAGTTTGCCTTGAGGTTGCTTTCGATAGAAAATTAGAGAATTACCCCCGAAATACCGAAGTGAACTTTGGTAACCTTGTTTCGGGGAAGCATGAATTATAGCTCTGTTGGCTGTAAGGCATGTGCTGACTGTGCCTGAGACACACGTTTGAGACTGGGCCAGACTAATGTTTAGGTAAATGTACTCGTAGATGTTTCCATTGTATCCATGAGAATCAAGTGATATATGGCGGTTCGTTGGCTTCCGCTGAGCTAAAATCTACGATAGAACTTCAAAATGGTATGTGGAATATCTGTCAGTGACGACGTGGGTGGTATAGTGGTATAGTATGTAAGTCGCACTGACTTGACGAGAGTTGAAGATCGACCAGCTTGATTGCCAAGGTGACATTTGTTATTATTTTTTCTGTAGAATATTTTCGGCCTCATTGATCGTGTGGATTACGAGTAATCCACGGGTCAATGATACTTTTAAGTTGAATCATTGAGAGATGAAACATCTGGGAACGGAAATGGGGTCCATATGTGTGATTCAACGTGACGAGGTTGGTGGTGTTATTTCATGGAAATATCGGTCAAATCAATATTTAATTAAACGAGATTACGAGGCATTGTTAATTTAACGAATTCTGAGTAAAAATAACGAGTGACAGGGGTGGATTATATTGCTGTAGAATTGAGTAATCGAATGCGGCTGAATGGATTGTATGGATTTGAAACTATTGTTTGCGCTTCTAAGAGAGAAAACAATTATCTAAATAAATTTCAATGAATTTGGAAAGCATCAAAACACCACGTGACGTTGCTAAATTTATATTCTAAGAAACAAGATCGCGAAGAAAGCTCTTCCTCTCTTTCATAAACCTTTTGACTTTCTTAAAACACCTAATGGGTCTACAGAGTGGCCGCTGTTATCAAATTTTGTGCACCAAAACATACAAGGGTGGCGCAAAATTAATCATCCAATTTTGTTTTTGAATTACTTTTTTTACTAAATAAAAAGAAAATGATTTTGAGTGATGGAAATCTTTATTTGGACCTTTACAATTGTTTCTGTTAAGAGGAAAATATGATATCCACCCCACATTTTTGCCCGTTTTATCGCATTTTCCATGACTCTCCGCAAGATTTCCGGTGGTAACTGTTCGCATTTCTATCGAATATTCTCCTTAATGGCTGCAATTATCTGAGGCTTGTTGGCATAAACCCGCGACTTCAAGTAGCCCCGAAGAAAGAAGTCTGGGATGGTTAAATCGGGCGATCTTGCTGGCCATGCCAAATCGCTAAAACTGGAGATTACGCGACCAGGAAACGCTTCCTTCACAATATCCATTGTGGCTAATGCTGAGTGTGTATTGCACCGTCCTGTTGAAATCACATGTGCACCAAGCCCCGCTCATCCAATTTCGGCAGCAAGAAGTCGTTTATCATGGCCGTGTAGCGTTCGCCAGTAGCACTGACCGTATTGCCGATGGCGTCCTCAAAAAAATACGGCCCAATCACGCCTCCCGCCTGAACGCCGCACCATACAGTGGCTTTGAGTGGATGTACATCACATTTTCAGTGCCCCAGAAACGAAGATTGTGCGTATTGACGTAACCGCTCAAGTGAAAATGCGCCTCGTTGCTCATGATGATTTCCGACACAAAATCGTCCTATTCGTTGTTGAGATTGAGGATAGCTTGACAGTAATTCTCACGCGACTGACGGTCAGGAGACACTGACTGATGCACTGTTTGCACTTTGTACGGGAATATATGTAAGTCTTTCACTAAAATTCGCTGTAGGGTCTGTCTGGTGATGCCCAATTACGTGGCCAGTCGTCTGGTTGAAGTTTCTTCGTTCTCAGCGACATCGGCAGACACAGCCGCGATATTCTCGGCCGAATGACCAGTCCGGTGGCGGCCACGCCTTGCATGGTCTCCTATGGTTCCACTCTGTTCGAGTCGAGTAGCTAAGCGCCGGAATGTTTGCCCAGTTGGCGCGACACTATTAGGAAATCGACGTCGAAATTCACATCAAAAACATCGACAAAATTATTCCACACTCTTGCGGAGTATAGCGCTCCATTCCTTGTCTGTTTGTATACTGCAGCTGTCTAGTTCACAAATGTCAAATATGATTGAAGTGCGACGCCATTTACAAAAATTATACCATCTTCCGAAAAGGTGATTAATATTGCGCAACCTTGTAAAACGCGCTCCAAGAAAATTAGAAAGGAAAGAATGAGAGATAACTGGTGACTGACACATAGATGACGACTTTTAGTTAGTACCAAACTTCAAACGAAACATGTCAAAATTTGATGGCATTTCGAGCATTAGTCAGCGAGATGTTGAAGTTTTAGTGATGCATCTTTTGATACTTTCAAAACCATAAAACAAAAACCAGTTTCATATGACGATAAAACACTTATTTGATGGGGGAAAATATCGTGAAAGCTCCAGTACCTTTTGCTATATTTCTGGCAAATTTTTGTTAATTGCTGGCAAAAAACTGATCCAGGTGATTTTTGGCCTCCTCATTTGAAGTACAGGTTTTACCGTCTAAAAAGTTTTGTAGAGATCGGAACAAATAATAATCAGAAGGTGCCAGATCTGAAGAATATGGTGGGTGTGGCAGTAAATCCCATCTAAGATGTAAAAATTTTGGCGAGTTACTAAACTTGTATGACGACTCGCATTATCTTGGTAGAACACTACACCTTTTATATTGATCAATTCTGGCCTTTTCTGTTTAAGTGAATCATTCCATTTGTTTAGCTGATGACAGTTCACTTCGGATTTGATCGTTGTGTTGTTCGGTACAAGCTCAAAAAGAACAATTCCTTTGAAATCCCACCAAACAGATAGCATCACCTGTTTTTGATGAATATGGTTCCGAAGTGCTTTGAGCCCGTTCATCTTTTTTACTCCATGAACTCTTACATTTAACATTGTTGTAGACAACTCATTTCTCGTCCCCAGTGATGATGCGCTTCAAAAATGGATCATTTTTTGACGTTTGAAAAGCAAATCACAGACATCAACGCGACGGTACAAATTTCTTTCCATAAGAACTTGAGGAATGTAGAGCTTTGAGATTAAACCTAGGCGTTTCAAATGATCATGGACGGTCGAATTCGATAAATTTAACCTCTCAGCGATCTCACCAGTTGTTATTCGTCGGTTAGCATCAATTAATGCCTTTACTGTATTTTTATCAGCTTCAACTGTCCTACCAGAATGTGGTGCATCTTCAACATCAAAATTTAAATTTTGCAAACCAGTTTTGGCGTTCTGTCAAGTACTCGTTCTCCATACACATCGGATAATTTTTTTGTTGCTTGAACAGCATTTTTACCTTTTCGATAGTAAAACAGTAAAATATGCTGAAAATGCTGCTTTGAAAGAGCACCAACCAAAAACTAACATACTGCTTAGAATCAATCGAACTTTTTCACAAACAAACCTTTCTATAGCAGCTGTCAAAATAATAATGATTATGCGGCCTAAGTGTGAAGTTGGCTGCGAAAAAATATAATTAAGTCCTCTGTTGGGAAAACAAGAAATTAATGTTCGAACAACCCGATATTATGACCGATCTGCTCCGTCTAAAGCAGCCATTTGTCGCTGGTTTCGTAAATTCGAACGCGGTCGTACAGACACAAATGATGCTGAACGCTCTGGTCGCCCAAATTTGGCTGTTACGCCGGAAAACATCGCCTCCAAAAATAGATAGCTGACAACAATAGACCGTGTACATCTTACTTTACAGAAGTAGCTTTGTTCAAAGTGGGACCGCTCACAGTTGACCAAAAACAACAACGTGTTGATGATTCAGTGCGCCATTTGGAGCTGTTTAAGCGGAATAAAAAGAATTTTTTCATGCGTTATGTAAAAATGAATGAAACATGAATCCTAATAGCTGTTCGCAAATCTAAAAAAAAAATGCTCTCACCCGAAAGAGATATGACTCCAATGAAGTGGTGATCGCCGAAACTGAAGCGTATTTTGATAGGTTAGGCACATCATTCTATAAGAACGTAGGCATAGAAATGTTAAAGCGGCGCTGGAATGATTGTATCACTCTAGAAGGAGACTATGTCAATGAATAAAGTCGAATTTTGCCAAAAAATTTTGTTTTTATATGTTAGTCTACTGTTACCGGTGTACCTTGGTCTTGAATGTCTGATGGTTACAATGAGAGGAAAATAAAGGTAATAGGGAAAGAATCAAGATATTTCAGAGTAGTCCGAAGGTGGGCTGACTCTCCACTTGCAGTGGGCATAGCGACCTAGAAGATCTATTTTATCACAAAGCCAGTTTACAATGCCAGATGAGCCTCAACTTTCCTAGTAAACTTCAGGATCACTTCGGTGGCGATACTTTGCAGTTCCTCAGACACTAAGATTTCTCTTAGAGAGCAATGTTTTCTGAGGGCGCATAGAACTGTTTTCAATACAAAGGCGGCATTCAGTTTCCTGACTAACCTGAGTTTGTGTAAGCGATATCGAAGATGACAGTCTCCTGTTAAAAGATAGATCAGTAACATATTTTGGTTTTGCTTTGGACGGGATTTCATGGCTCATTTAGCCTATCGAAGTAGTACAGACCCACTTTATTCTCTCAACTTTTGATCACTGAATTTATTGTTGAATACGTGATGCCGCAGAAAGGCTCTGGGTCATTGAATGGATCAGCTGAAGGTTTCTAGACAGTTAATCGGTGTTTTCATTTCCTTCAATACGTGCCCTGGTACGCACCAGAACTGGATTTTGTCTCTTTTTAATAAGTCTTTAAGACCGATTTGAAGTCACACAGGTTTCAGCTTAACGCTTTCAGTGCTACTTGACTATCCTTGAGTACATGGATATGGGCGCTATTCCAAGTACGATACTAGCACATTCTTGAATGGCTTCAGCTTGAAAAACGCTGTGATTTTTACTCATTGGCCTTGCAATGTTTGGTTTTGAGCTGTGGATACCGATCACAACTTGTGATCTTTAAGCTTTGTTGTTGAGTTTTGGACATCCTATGCTAGTCGATTTGGAATCACTATGTTGAATCTCCTGTCGCAGCATACAATTTTTGGTATGCGGTCATTTAATGTGCAGAACATGTGTTGTAGAATTCAGGAATCTCTAAGATGAAGCTTACAAGGTCCGATTGTACTGCGATTGTACTCCTGTTTGTAATAACCTTACTGTACTGCGAATTTCCACTTTTTTAAGCATGTGAAGTGGAGTGAGGCCAATGAAAACTTGAATGGCAGCTGTGGGACAGTTTCGCATAGCACCGTAGATGCCTATGAATGCGAGTTTCTGGAGACGTTGTACCTTTGAAATAGTGTTTTTTTTTCTTTTCTTATTCCATTATATATCTGATGACTAGGAGCTCGGTTGGTCTGATTACCATTGTGCATATCCAATGGGTGAGTTGTGGGAATATATTGCAGATCTTACGAAGCCTGCTTCCACTAGCCCATAAGGCTTTTATACATTTGGCAATTTAGTTATTTATATGAGAGTTTCAGTTGATTTTTTTTATCTAGAACTAGTAATAGATATATAACTTCATTGGAGAACTCTATAATTATATCGTTCAGAGAGATCTGGTCGAAACTCAGCTTTTTTCTACGGCTAAAAGGGACCAGTACAGCCTTTCCGGGGTTGATTGGGAGGTTTTCTCCAATCTGTGGCAAATTTCCTTTGGGTGGTTACCTATCATGATGATGACGAAGAGTTTTTATTGATGAGGAGGAGTCGTAGATTATATCGTTGCCCGTCGTAACAGCAGAATGAATGTCTGGATCAGCTATGTACGAGTTGGTGCATGTCGACTGTCTCGAGGTAGCGGGTGAAATCATTCGCCTCAAAGACGACATAACCACCATTCAGATATAAAAAGAAGCACCTGACATCAATGTCGGAAATATAGTGTTGCATACTGGCAAGCTAGATTCAATGAAAGTAGGTCCCGCTAATATGGGCAGCATTTTCGACGGAACAAACACTCATTGAAAGACATTAACGAGCTTATGTACTTCATTTATACTAGAGCTCAAAAGTTTGGTGGTTTTGATTTTGGACAGCTTTCTTGTACTTTCCTATCGAGTTCGTCCCATAGAAGCTCTATTGGATTAAGGTCTGGGAATTGAGCTGGCCATATAATATTTTGAACAATTTGTCGTTGCTCTTGGAATTTAACGTACTTCCTGAGACGTTTTGAGAAATGTTTGGGGTCGTTATCTTGTTGGAGCCAAAAGTTACCCCCAATCAAACGACGTCCTGATGGAAGGACGTTCAATGTTCAATATGCCATTGATTTTTACCAAATCTCCAACTCCTTCATAACAAAACGATCACCAGAACATAACCTCCATGCTTCACAGTTGGAACCACACATTGAGGAACCATCCTCTCTTGGTCCGGATGATCGACAGACAAAAACTCGCCTATTGGATCCAAAAACTTGAAATTTAGATTCATAGCTCCTTAATATTTTCTTCCACATTGGGCCACTGCTTATGCTGACGAGCCTACTCTAGGCGTTTTTTGTGATTTTGTGGCCGCAGGAGGGGTTTTCAAGCAGCAATTCTACATTTAGGCCCCGCCGCAACTAAACGGCGTTTTACGGTGCTAGCAGACAGCGGGATTTCTCTACTGTCATTGATTTCAGTGCTTAAGCTGGCGACTCCTTTTCGAAATAACTCTAATATTTAAATCATCTGAATTTGTTGTGACTTTAGGTCCACCCGATCGTTTCTTGTTGCTATTCTCGCAACCACTGACACCACGTGAATGAATTGATGGCGATGGTTGCTTGTAAAAGAATTGCCTTTTTTATTTCATTTTCCTCCCTCTCACTCAAATAAATATTCTCTTAAATATTTATGACCCGTTATTTTAAGATAAAGCGAAAGTATTTGGTAAGAGGTAATTCCAAGATGAACACTATAAGAGAAATAATTATGTAAATCCATTCGCTCATAAAAAAAGCTTTATAACTTTTTTTGTTTTCTGCTCTTGCGAAAATCTAATTTCCAATTAGTTACTATATAATCAAACATTAACAGCGCAGTATTAAAAGAATTAATTTAAGAAGAATATCGTAGGATTAAGGCCTACCAAACGATTTCAGCTCAGATTTCTGATTGACACCAAACTTTTAAGCGGTAGAGTACATTCCAAAGGGAGTTGCCGTGTCCGTTCTACAGTCACCTTGCAGTGTGTTCCAGATAAATGTGGGTTAAATTACTTATTTTACTTTACTCACACATATGTTTGTTGTCAAATTATTTTCTGCATTTAGTTGCCGATCGCTCATTGTTTCTCAGTATATTTCCATACTTCGGCGGTATAACATTTTGTAATGATGAATGTGGATTTTGAAAAGCGTTCCGAACGTGTTTTCTTAGCAACTCAACCAAAACAGCCGCAAATGAGTATTAAGTCAGAAGCAAAATATTTAAAAATATCAGAGGCATTAGTGAGAAAGTGGACAAAGCGGTATAAAGAATGCGCCAATGTCAATGATGGAGGTCAGGTAGAGTTACAAAAGCGAGAACATCCAGTAGGAGCTGTAAAGTAATTTGTGGATTGTTTTGGAAAAACCCCACAATTAGTCTGAACAACGCAAAAGAAAAATTGTCCAGAAAAAGAATTAGTATCCATCTACACAATACGACGCCGTTTGGCAGAATCTGGCATCAAAAACAGGAGTACCAACCCTAACCCGCCATTAACCCAAAAACATATTGAAAAGGGGCTAAGTTGGGCTGCACAGAATTTAGACCGAGCTTGGAACAACATCATATTTACAGAAGAGTCGCATATTGTTTATAATTATTGGAAGAAAAACTGAAGAACAAAAAAGATGAAAAGTTTCTGAAACGCGCAGTAAAACATCCAGCAAAAGTTCATGTTTATGGATACTTATCAGCCAAAGGATTCGGAAATATAATAATGCCTGACAGGGAAATTGCAAAAGTGTATAAAATTTGTATTTGAGTTGATAAATCAATGCTTGCCATTTACTTTTTAAAGATTATTTCATGTAAATGTTGACCACGACTACGTTTTAAGTGTCCAATTTTGAATCACTTTTTCGAGAATATTGGCTGGTATCTCGCTAATAACAAGTCCAACGTTGTCTTCCAAAGCCGCAAGTGACGCTGGTTTATCGGCATAAACGAGTGATTTGACGTATTCCCCTCATCCGGACCATGCTGGTATATGGGTGTCCCGTGTGGTTCAACGTGAGAGCGAGCTTAATGGAAAAGATTCGGGTGTTTGAGAGGGCTTGCCTTAGGGTTTGTCTTCACCTTTACAGAACACCAGAATCGGAATACATAAAATTCTATCCCAATGAGGTTCTATACAACAGGGCGAATCTAATAATAGTGGACAAGAGAGTCAACTATTAAGTTGACTCGAGGGCATATTGCGAGAGCAATGACCTCGTCCAATAACCTGATATCTGGGGCCTACTACCCCAACTACTTATATCATGAGAGTGTGCGCTTGAAAGGCTTCGTTCCCCCTGAAGCGTTCCTCTATTTAGACATGAAAGGGCTGATCCAGGATAGGTTTGCGGTGCCGCTAATTTTCCACGTAGCTCGTGCAGTGGGTGAGGGGCGACTAAACTACAACAGAGACGTCGCACACGGCAGTACTGAACATCTCAGGTTTAGCAGGGCGGTTTCAAAACGCGATAAGAAAGATGTTGTCTTGCAGCACCAAAATACTTGGTGGTTGAATGAAGAAGACCCGACTTCTTCGTCGTTTCCTTCAGGTCCAGGTAAGCCTAGTCAGAAGGCAAAGTGGACCATATTTCCCATACTATCTTTAGAAAATGGTCGGCTTACATAGGTTAGGGTAGTTTTAAGGTATGAAGGTTGGTAACCTTGGGTTAGCTAGCTGTTAGGTTAGCAACTTGAAGTTTGCTAACAATTAGGTTAGATTAGATTGTATAGTTAGGCTAAGTAGTTTAAGGTTTAGTATAAGTTAGCAAAAATAGTTAGTTTAAGTATTTATACCTCTAGTTTAAGTCATTTACTAAGTTTTTTCTTATACAATTAATTTTTTCTTAGTTTAACTATAATAGATGTTAATCAACAGCAATTAAGATTGAAAATTGTAAATTAGACGACGAAAGACATGAAATAAAAATATATTATAGTTTAGCTTAGAGCGCCCGTTTTTTGGGCCAGTAAGTTAGAATAAGTCAATTAAGCATTTTAAGTATTTAAGCATTTAAGCATTTTTTCTGTTAGCATGTAAGTTGAGTAAATTTAAGATGAATAAAATAAAATGCATTAAAAACGAAACGAAAACGATGACGTATTCCCCTAAAAATAGTCTAAAGGCGTTAAATCGCACGATCTAGCCGGCTAATTCACCGGTCCAAAACGAGAGATAAATTTCTCACCGAACTCATTCCTCAATTGGTCCATCGATTTGCGTGCTGTGTGTCATGTAGCGCGGTCTTGCTGGAACAACATTTCGACCAGGTTCAGCTCGTGCATTTTGGGCAAAAAAAAAGTTCGAAATCATTGAACGATAGCGGGCGCAATTGACGGTAACACGGTCATCTTTGAAAGAATACGGCCAATGATTCCGCCGGACCATAAAACGCACGAAACAGTGCATTTCTCCGGGTGCATTGGCAGCTATTGTATTACCTGAGGTTGCTCATCGGACCAAATACTACAGTTTTGTTTACTAACATACCCACTCAACCAAATTTTCGTTAAAAAAGCGGATCTTCCTCCAGCTTTTTTAAGGCCCACTTACCGACAATTCGACGCTGTGGCAGGTTGTTCGGCATCAGTTCCTGCACGAACTGTATTTTGTAAGGTTTTAGACCAAGATATTTGCGTAAAATTGCGAGTAACGCAATCTGAATTGCTGCGAATGAACAAATCACTGTCTTCATTAGCACTGCCGGATACAGCAGCAATATTTTCCACTGTACACACTCTACGCATACGGGTGGGTGGCTTAATGTCCAATAGCGTGAAATTGGTGCGAAATTTGGTCACTATGGCTTGAATTGCTTGCTCAGTGGATCGATTATGACGACCGTAAAATGGTCGAAGTGCGCGAAAAACATTTTCCCCAGTGCACGAATTTTGATAATAAAATTCAATAATTTGTAAGCGTTGTTCAAGTGTAAGTCTTTCCATGATGAAATGGCAATGCTAACTGAGCTTTTCACGAATCACGCGTGAGCGGTCAAAAATAGAACATTGAAAAACCAAACAGCCAAATGGCGCTGGATTGGGGAAAATTGTATAGAGACGTTAGATTGGCCGTCCCAAAGTCCTGATACGAATCCAATAGAAAATGTGTGGTCTTCAATGAAGTAGAAGCTTAAGGGGAAAAAATAGCTGCGATAAAAGAACTTGCGCGGGTCTTGAAGCGAATTTGAAGAAGCCTAAATTTAGAATATGCCAGGCAATTATAAATAAAAACGGTGACTGGTCTCCCTACTAATAGATTGTAAATGCGCAATTCGTTTTGATATATACTTTAATAAAAATATGATTTAATAAATTTCTGGCATTTTTCATTAGTTTTTAGACGTCTTGTTGTACAAGACTTGTATAAGTACTTCACTCGGATGTCACCATATGCATCGGTTGCCGAGAACGTGGTAATGAAATGTCTAAAGTACTTTCTGACTTCCCGTGGGAATCGATGTATCCAAGACGGTTTAGCCTCTTCGCGAAATTTAAAGTCGTCTCGCTGAAATGCCTGCCTGGTTTTGGTTACTCAGCCCACTAGGGTAACGCAACATTTCAGGCTCATTTGTACAGTAAGTACTTGCACATGCATTCCCTAGATCAAGGAAATCCTATAAAAGGAAGAAGGCCTTTCTAAAATTGTATAACTCGACGGCAAGGCCTTATTTGCTGAGACCGGTAACATCACTCTCGAGTTTACCAAACTGATCAAGTTCGATTTTCTGCTCGTCATACGATCGTTTGCGTCTATACGAGGGTTGTCTGAAAAGTTTCCGAACGCAACATAGAGATAGCGGCACTCGTCAATAAAAGCTAGTGAATGCTAGTTGTGCATCTTTTGACAGTTACTTACCGAAGTTTCAGTCATTTTGGACGCGCAGTTTTTAGTTGACAGTTGTTGGAGTCAGTCGAGGTGTGTGTTTTTTGTGAAAATGGAAAAAATTTAGTATCGAACTGTTATTGAATTTTTGTTTTTGAAAAGCAATACGCCTACGCAAATCAAAAATGAGTTGGACTCTGTGTATGGGGACTGTGCACCATCATTTACCACAGTGAAATTTTGGGCGGCTGAATTTAAAAGTGGCCGTAAGAGCTTGGGAGATGATGAACGTTCAGGACGTCCAAAAACTGCAACCACTGACGATAACATTGCTAAAGTTCACCAAATGGTGTTAGACGACCGCCGAATTAAAGTGAGAGAGATAGTAAAGGTTATGAAAATGTCCAAAGAACGTGTTTGTTACATATTAAATCAAGTTTTAGGCATGAGAAAGCTGTCCGCGCGTGGGGTGCCGCGTTTGCTTACGTTAGACCAAAAACGTGTTCGAATGAACATTTCCAACGCTCTGTTGGCGCAGTTTATGCGCAATAAATCCGAGTTTTGGCGCCGATTAATTACTGTAGGTGAAACTTGGATACACCATTATACGCCCGAAACAAAAATTCTGTCAAAACAGTGAAATGCAAAGGGCGAGCCGGCTCCAAAAAAAGCAAATACTGTTTTTTCGGCTGGGAAAGTGATGGCGACTGTTTTTTGAGATAGTAAAGGAGTTATCTTAATCGATTATCTTCAAAAAAGAAAAGCCATTACAGGAGCATACTACGCATCATTACTTGCCAAGCTGAAGGCAGAAATCGCGGAGCAACGGCCACATTTGCAGAAAAAGAAAATCCTGTTTCACCAAGACAACGCGCCGTCTCACACCCCAGCGGTTGCCATGGCGAAAATCCATGAATTACGGTGTGAACTGCTTGACCATCCGCCTTATTCACCAGATCCAGCCCCAAGCGACTTCTTTTTGTTCGCACATCTAAAAACTGCGCTCGGAGGACAGAGATTTTCGTCAAATGAGGAGGCAATCACCTTCGTGAACAATTATTTTACTGAGAAAAACGCCAAGTACTATTTGGACCGGTTAGAGAGATGGGAGAAGTGTGAAGGGTTACAAGGAGACTGTGTAGAAAAATAAAAAAAAATTTGGGAAAAAATGTATCACTGTTCGGTCGGAAACTTTTCAGACAACCATCGTATGACCCATGAGTCAGTTGAATCCACCGTCCAGTCGAAAAACGAAATCACCTTTGATGATTTCACAGCGGATAATTTGATTGGCCTGCCTACATCTCTGGACAGAGCAAGCAGACTGCTTAATTTATCGCCGGTTTACCATTTAACCGAGGGTTTCTGTGAAAAAGGTATATTGAAGTTCCTACATCTCGTCGTTTGAAATTTAGTAAGAGAATTGATAGGGCATGGGCCTTGCAAAATTATCCTTGTGCTGAAGAAAACCTAACCATGATCAGGAAGTCTTCATCACAATGTGTTTTAACAGAAAAAATTTGCTTTTCAACAGCAGGTAGTAAAGTGCTCCAAGTCGACATGGAAGAATTTGATCACAGTTCGCCGCAAGTGGATTATAGCTTTGAAAGCCAAGTCTTAAAGGTATTTCGGAACGCAGTAAAGTACTCGATTTGCTTATATGCCGCTAGAACCGATGACATATTCCAACTACGCCGAGTTGCATAATCAGTCAATTTTGGTCTGTCCTGGTTGCGATCCAATGGCAATATTGGTCCCCAGATACTTGTCTCTTCTTTTCTCCTCACTTCTCTTTAGTTGCTCCCAAACGAAGCGTCATAGCGTTGCCATCTACCTCTTAGAACTAGGATTACTAGCTATTTCATGTGCTTAAATGCCAAACCATTCGCAGGTCTCATAGAGGGATGATTTTTGTATTTTTTTCACATCACTGATTCGAAATCCAGAAGCCCCAAATATGACATTGAAATATCTAATTTCTGTAGACAGAATCTAAAGCAAAACCAATCTGCAAATCCCATAAAATTAAACCCCGCGATTTATGAATATGCCAGTCACAAACAAACAAACAATCCCCACAACACACATTCCCTTCTCATTCCAGTCATACTAAATAGTAACCACGAGCCTTTAGCTAACTTCATTCAATTGATCATGATTCCCGAAACTACAATTACCGTCAATTAGCGGCGCCAACGCAAGTGCTGTTACTAGCAGGTGCCAAAATAATTTTGCGATTATTATACGAAACAATAACAAACACACCCTACATTCAGAGTCCAACAGAGAATCCAACACACAACAGAAGCACTCGTATCTGTACACCGAAAAGAGAAAAGCGCTGTGCTCACAGTGACCTTCAAAATAGTATGGCGTACGCGCTGAAAACGCTACCCGGCGGGGGGATGCGTTCGTTCCATCTCCATTTCCGTTGGCCCACGTCCATTGCTCATGATAATACAAAACAAAAAAAGAAAAAGAAATTCAGAAAGTAAATCTATTTTAATATCCTTCCCCTGATGACGTCGTCGCAGAGAATCACAAAGCCAAGCTAAACCGAACAGCCTCTGGTGCACTATCTACTCTATTACCAATTGCTCCATGACGTTCGGCGTACAAACCTCCAATTTCTTGGGAAAAATATAATTTTAGTTCACGGATTCATGGTGAAAAACTGCTCCAATGAGGGGGTAGACACAAGATACCAGATAGCAGAGATCGCATAGATACAGTGAGTACAAACGACGGCTAAGCGGACATTTCTATCGGGAAAATCCGAATATTCATCCACCGGGAATATTCGTATTATTGCTTCGGATGTCGTAAAAAATGTTGGGTGTTAATGGTTCTGTTTTAGTGGCGGTCGACTGACGAACCATCGCCGTTATTCGGATTTTTAATGATGGACAGCAATTCACAGCTCAGCACAAAAGGCAACAAGGAGCACCGCCAGGGACAGCTCATATTCGATGGAGTTTTATTTGTTTGGAATATTTGAATTTGTTTATTCCCCGAATGGATTGGATGAAGGCGGCCCCGAAATGACAATGGAATCTGTGGAGAATCTTCTCTTTTGAACAAACAGAAAAGCTATTAGCATTGGCGTTGGGGCTGGGGCTGGAAAACTCGGTCAATGGGAATGTCAGGGACTGCTTTGGGGGTATTCGACTTTTTCCAGATACGATTGTGTATCCGAAGGTGTGAATTGAAATACTACCAAGGACATTTTGACAGCCTTGGGTCCGTATTGATCTTGTTTGACTAATTTTCATTTCATTTATTGTGGATTCCGAAATGTAGACGATACTTCTAGACTTTCACAGACGGTTGGGTTTTGAAATTGGCGTCTGATGATATCTGAAAGAATTTTTCTGTATTTGGAAAACATACGAGTAACTTGTATGCTTCGTAGAAAATGAAGAAAAGGACCAGATGTCTCGTTTCAACCAACTCTAATTTAAGGTGCTTTTATAGAAAAGTTTTCTTCCGACATACAGCCGTAAATCTTGATACTCTCTTATCATCTGCATTGCTAACTCCGCCATAGCCGGTCACAATCTCAGTTTGTGAAAGTACGAGGTGGATAACCATCGACATTCTGCACCACCTCGAGACAGCTGGATACTCTGGATGCGTACGTATGATACAGGCAAAGCACAGTACGAAAGTTTTGGCAGAAGAACTCCCAAGATGAAGTCAACATCAACATGAAGCGACATCACAAGCAAATCCAACGAGTAACTGCTGTGAAGCAACAAACATGGACATACTCTTGACGACGAAAAGCGGACATGCACGTGGAATATTCGTACCCGTAATAGTCCATATGCAGCTAGAAAATCGGCATAGGCCCCTACCAACGACAAAGCAGATATCACTGCCATTCACTGGGTCGTGATTGCTATAGAGGGTAGAAACAGCGCCTATTTGGATGTGAAATTCTCATCTTGTGTCTACAGTGTTAGACATGCCTGATTACAATTCACTTCAAGGCTAAGTTCGCCAAAGTAACGCTGATATGCGCCTACTCCCCCATAGAGGAAAAGGAAGACATCCCCAAAGATTGCTTATATAAGCTCCTCTACCAAGTTATCAGCAATGATAATAGATAGAAATGAAGAGCATATCTGAGCATACACAGTTGGAAAACATACCCTACACGAAACCAGCTCGGAAAATGGGCTCAGACAAATCGACGCGCGAAATATCATCACAAAACGCCCACGTTTACCACACCTCAACATCCACAAAAGTATATGTCACCTAATCAAAAATATGTCAGCCATCTGTTAATCACATTGCGATCGACGCAAGACGCAACTCTTCGACGAAATACGAGTAATTAGACCACAAACTTGAGGTAACGAAGGCTGGAAGGCAAATGTTTCGGACGACAGGACACCAAAGAAGTACTATGAAGAAACGGCTAAATTGCAAGACACTTTTCTGAGCGATTCTCCGGAAACCACTCAAGGAATCCTATGCTGCCAGCATTAAACTAAGAAAATGGCAACATTTTCAGCAAGCCATTGGAGACACCACATCTGATTGGTATGATTCACCCGAGTACCAACAAGCGCATTCTGTAAAACAAAAGGCTAAGAGAAGCCGTCGAATCATCATTAAAAGGTCCTTTTGTAGGAATAATGAGCGGAAACTCTGTCTAAAAGTGAAAGGAACAGAGATAAGGATGGAAACGTAATTGTAGTTTCACAATCGGTATTAAAAAATTGGAAGAAATATTTCAGCTAAAAAAATGAACTTGAAGGGCTGTACAGAGACATCGAACTAACCAGGATGGAATGAACTTTTGGACTCCGGCTCGAAAATTTGTTGAAACCACCACCCAGAAGACCAAAACACGCTGGTCCTGATAAGAAACGGCTCACAACCTGTTACTATCACTGAAATTGCGTAATGAAATGAATAACACAATCCGCCGCTGGCATCTGTCACTCGCTGAAGTCATGATGAAAGAAGTTATAGACCATCTGCTGGTAAATTTAAAGAGAACTTTAACTGCAAGCCGGATATACACAAAAGGCGGTCTTTATACAAAAACCAAAAAAGACACACTGGCAAAGAGCTGAGCTTTAAGTGCCCAAAACTGCCCAAGATGCACCATCCCTATAACTGGGAAAGATCCTGAAAATCTGCACTTCAAAGTCTGATGGGAAAAATTGGAGGTGCACGCGAAAGGAAGAAGTATGTGTTGGCAACTTTTACCGATATTAAGAGTGCATTCGATAACGTAAATTTCGACAGCAAGTGGATGGATGCTGGTGACTACAAAGTCCGTTCCAAAGTAAACAGGATTTTTTTAAAAATAGGGATTTCTTGCCATCTATTGGCAATACTGATGTACAAGTACTGTCAATGTCATGACATTTGGACGAATAGAAGCGGAGCTATTACGTCTGAAGAAACAGTATATTGGTGCCATCGATACAAAAAAAGAGCATCGAACACAAATTGCTTAGAATTCAACATTCTAAGGACCGCAAACAGAACAAAAACTTCCTTTTTATAACATTGTGACTGGTGATGAAACGTGGTGTTTTCAATATCATTCAAAAAACAAACGCCAAAGTGCCGAGTGGAAGGCGCCAGACGAGTCAAAACTCAAAAACTCTCGTTTGGAGAAGTCAAAAGTGAAGGCAATATTAATTTGCTTTTACGATTCCATGGGCATTGTCCAATGAGTTCGTTCCACCGGGACAAACAGTTAATGCACAATTCTGCCTTGGTATTTTGAAGCATTTGGTGCGTAGTATTCGTCATATTCGGCTAGAATATCGCACAGAATGAAGTTGACGTTTGTTGCACGATAATGCGCCATTTCATCGATCGACACTTGTGACCGATTTTTTAGTCAAGAATTTGTCTGCTTTGGAACCGTGCGATTTTTATCTTTTTGGAAAAATGCATTTGCCGATGAAAGGGAAGCGTTTTGTGGACGCAGAATCCAAGCAAACGGTTTGTACTGATATCCTGAAGGATATTCCGGGCTACGATCTAAAATACTCATTCGACATGCTTTTAGACTGTGAAAATAGCTGTTTTGAGTCGGAAGGTTTGTCAAAAAAAAAAAAACATTTTGTTGTACATATTTTTAGAAAGTCCTGTTTACTTTGGAACGCACCTTGTAGAAAAGTAAAGAGTAAGAGTAAGAGTTTGTCGCAGATCGTTGCCCCGTCTCCACTTCTATTGTACATGTTGGCTTATTCTCCGCTTAACGCTCTCAATGGTTCTACGCTCGTTGTAATGTCCGTTGGATCATTGTCACTGATTCTTATCTAAAGCGCAGGCAGCCTAAAAAAACAATTAGTGGAGTAGAAATATTATAGACTTTCAGTTATTCCTTTCAACGCTGAGATTGTTCTCTTTACAAGAAGGAGGAAGGTAACTTTTCTGACTCTAGCGCTTAAAGGCTACATCATCTGTTTCTTAAACGAAGCTATGTATTTAGGTGTCATCCTGGACACTAAAATTCTCTGCACTAAACATGTTACGTCGAAAGCCTCTAATGCGGAGTCGGCCTTATGGCAGTTCAAAGTTGCTGTCAGCTAGACGACTATAATAAATATATTAATTATATCTTACATGTCAGGTGTCTACTAAAACTGTGCTGCTGTAATCAGACTACAGTGAATTGCCCGTTGCGACTGGCTCTAATCTAGACGAATCTTTCTCCCCTTGATGTATGGAAATATCAGCTTGTAACATACGAGGGCTTTCTGATAAGTACCCGAGTTTACCGACCGATGGCACCATTGATGCAAAATGTGTATGCCATCACATAGCGCCATTGCCAAATGACTGTCAAAGTTTCAGACAGATGTAGTTTTGAGTAGTTTTGTTTTGACAGCTGTTGATAGTCATCAAGTTCGTGTTTATTTGCAATCATGGAGAAAAAGCAATATCGATCTCTTTTTTTGGATGGGAAGACGTGTGAGGAAATCAAAGTGAATTTGCATGACGTTTATAAGGACCATGCACCTTCGATGACTACCATCACATATTGCTTTGATGAATTCAAGCGTGGCCGAACATCCTTTTTTGATGAAGAGCACCCAGGCCGTCCAATTGAAAGCATACAAAATATCCTACATGAAAAATTGGGCATGAGAAAGCTATCGGCGAGATGGGTGCCGCGTTTGCTAATAGTTTAGCAAAAACTCGTCCGCAATCGCCACAGCAAAACTGGTCGAATTACGCTACGAATTGCTGCCTGACCCACCCTATTCTCCAGATTTGGTGTCGAGCTGAAAGGACACTATATTAAGAAAAAAATAAAAAAATAATTTTTTTAATGCGTTTTCTTGCCTAAAATACAGCCGCACAACTTCCCACCCGCTCAAGGTGTTACTGTTTGTATAGTGGGATGCTGAGAGAAAAATCCATTTTGAGCTGTATCGTAAACAGACTATCACCGCAGAAGTCTACTGTCAGCTGTGCGGATTTATGTACTTATTGCAACTCTATATCGGGTCGACCAACTTGTAGAAGACTCTTCCTGCGACTTTATGTTTAAACCACAGCCAATTTTAGCTTCTACTATAGGGCCTACCTTTTCTGGACCGAAGTCCGTGGAGCCCTGACTCCCATGGTACCGACCTTTAAGTCCTGGTGGCACTATTGGAAGTCCATGCCACTCAATAGGGCCCCATAACCGGCCGCTCATAATGTAACTGGTCAAATCGTAGCAACGTTAAGTGGCGTCAATCAGAAAGCATATACGATAAGACCAGTATTGATCTACCCCCGTTTATTAGTATACATTGATGGGCGTAGCCTCGGTAATTGGGTGAGGGCTCACTTATGTTACAACCTGATATCAACGAAGACGGCTTTTCCTGTACTCAGCACTGAAGTCGTCCAGAATCTGGGAAGAAAAATGTAGTCGAATCTTTATGCATACCTCCAGAGCTTATGAAGTACGTGGAACTGGCTTCTGTTTGGAGCAAGGCAACCTTAGACTTCACTCTTGGATATGTATATTTACATTTCGATAAGGAAAAGTACGAAATCTTTATAGCAATGGCCTACCTTGTGAGGCAAAGGTTAATAGGGCGAACTATCTACATTTGTTACAACTGCTTAGGACCTAAACCCGTGTTGGGAGTGCTTACGTCCTCTGTTAGGACGTCCATTGGTAGTTGTGTGTCTTAAGACAAAAACCACTCGCCAAATTGCAAGCAGAATAAACGAATGCACCTAGACTTCTCGTAGCAAGTCAGCGGTTATTCTGCTGTACCTCGAAAGAAAAGACTATAGACTTCTTACTGGCGTCTAAACACCGTAGAGTGGTAAGCATTAGTCAACGAATTTCCTGCGATGATTGCTGTGATACTGATGATGATACCATGGAGAATTTACTGTGTACAGCAGGGTGTTGGGGTTGCAGGCACGATTAGTCATCTTTCGTCCTCAAACACTACACAAATAGAGACAATAGCTTCACCAATAATGAAGCTGTTGCGTTTTTTTTTTGTCAAAATCCAAGATTTTTGAAAAGCCACTTTGGTTCGACTAGACGCTTCACAGACTCTGAGTAAATCTAAAACCAAAAGAATGGTATCGTTCAAGGAAAAGAAGACACATGGCTACAATTTTGCCATCGAAATCATTAGACTCAATGTCAATGTTAGCGCGTGTCGTGCCTCATACCTGTTACGGAAAACGCTATTCTTTCTGCACGCAAAGAGTAAGCAAATGACTAAGTTATTGGATTCACAAGGTGTAGTAGCACCCCTTCTACACCACCGTTTGTACCTACTTCAACTGACAAGAAAACGAAACATTCAAACTGTGAATCCACTCCATCCCTGTGCCTTAGTTGGAAAATCTCATATTCCAATCAAATCTGCGCATCAGGAGTGAACAAAAGATCATCATCGTACACCCTAAACAGTCTAAACATCCCTCTTCCAAATGCGGTTGACAAAGGAATACCCAACCATCTGTTTGCTTTCCAACAAAGAGATAATGAAATCTCTTGTCAGGGCTTGTACAGGTAATCAGTGCTTGCCATAGAAGGAGGACTCATCATCACAAACACCTGTCAGCCATCCGGTTTGTTTTTTATGGTCAACCATCGTCGTATGTAGCATCAAATACTACTCACGAGGACCATCTGCGTCCTAACCTCGACCAAATTCATAACAACTCATGATCTGGCTGCCCGAACAAAATATCCTCCAGCCCCAACTCTCGACGAGGGATAAAGACCAGGCGCCCCTTTTACTTTCGCAATCTACGAGTATACTCGTATGTACATACATATATCGCTCCTTCAGCTTTGCTCGTAAACAAAATAAAGAACCGAAAACAAGAAGTGAATCATCCATCCATCCATCGATTGTGGCGTGGTAGGTGGTACCGCAAAAATGGGCGCGCGCTTATGCGAGTACGTTGCTTATGGCGAACTCACTCTCCATTCGACTTGGTTGTGTTTCCTCCCTGCGTTTGGACGAAAATCGATTTGCTGCCGCGGCGGAAATGGGGGAATCGAATGTAAATTTCGCTTCGCTGATGGCGACAATCGATAGTCCGTAGTCGGAAGTCGGTAGAATCGACAATTCAAAATTCACAGAATCGTGTATTCGTCCAAATAAGGGATGTGCACGGATATTCATACATATACACACATATGTACGTACGTTAACACCTGGGGCAGGTCCGGTTCTGCATTATTCGGATCAACCATGCAAAGCCAAATCTTGCAACAAGCCAAAGATTAATACAAAACATAATTGATTGGGAAAGGAATTAGCGGGCGTCTCGCCCCCTCAATTCGGTGCTGTGACAATGAAATTTCTAAAAATACACACAACCTCCGGGATGTGCTCCATGCTTCACCTAATCCCATCCACCACCTAATCCCAGGAGGAGTATATTTGTACCTACCGTGACTCGCGTGATGATGATGATTGGACTTTTCTCCTCTGCTGCCCTAGGTAATCCTCCGGTTCTCCTTTTGTCTGACTTTTTCAATTCTTCAATTTAATTTCGGTTTTTTGCTCGCTTCTCTTCCAAATGTGTATCTGGACTCTGGAGCACTTTCCTTTCGAATTTATCACAAGATTTTCCGAATTTCTATTCACCACCGAAACGCGAAACTCTAGAACTCTGGATTTTTGAATTCTTTTGGAATTTTTTTTTCTTCCCCCTTTGAAAACTATTCACTCTGAGGCGGCCGCTTTGTTTTTATTTTCAAAAAATTATAATAAATTATGAAAAAGACGCGTCCAGCTGAAGGTTGCGGTTGCGAATTGTGTTTTGAATGGCGCGATATGTAATTAATTGAAAATGAAGAAGAAAATAATAAAATAAAGGAAAACTCCCGTGAAATTAAGTGCGGGACTGTGACCCAACGTAATACCACCTCCGCCCGATGCTAGAAATTGACTTGTCGCTGCCGATTCCGAATCGGTTTCGGAGGAGTTTTTCACGCAAGAACGATGTTTTATTTTTTTGTTGTTTCTTGTGGCTGGTCTTGGGCATAGTGGAACAAGATGATATAAACTCGGAACGGGTTATTTTAAAGTGGAATGCGGTGAAAGTGAGAATGACAGATGTTGGTTTGATTGAGTGATGCCACTTTTTACAATTTTATTTCAGAAAGTGTTTTTTTTTTTTTTTTTTAATAAATACTTTTTTAATCTTTTATATAATTTTTCAACTTATAAATCAAACACAGTAAAACTTGTAATAGTGTATTTTTATTAGGGTAAAGTGCATCGAGCTAAAGAACTCAGTTAAAGAGCTCAGTAAAACAATGCTGTATGACATTTTACAACACTAAGTTTCTTCTTCTTTTACTGAAAGTTGAAATCTGTAATGCGTGTAAGTACATCTAATGTTGCATATTTCCCCCACGTATCCGTGGATATGGATGTGCAGCCATGCATAGAGACTTAAAAATATTTCCAAATCATGTAACAAGATTGATTCGATCGGCTAAATATGACTTCTAAACCGGTGAGTTTAACACAAATCTATCCTCAAAGTTTCTCTAGAGTCAAGTTCATAATATTGGCCTTACCAATAAGACTACACCCACTTTTGACGAAAGTATTGATGTTGACAGCCTAAACCATAGGTTTACAACCCCGAGCACTACTCCGTTATCAAGCTATACACCACAAACCCCTAGCCAGAACGACAAAATGATAGCTTTTCTCTGTCTGTAGTTGATGACTATAGAGTTAGCTGTGCTATTTTCAATATAAAGAGCAACAGATTGTAGGCCTTGACAACTGGACTTCTTAAAAATACTGATTCCTCTTATACTTCCTCGAAAAAAACAATCCATAAAAAAGGTAATTCCTCTGACCTTAGTCCTATTGCTATCCCTCCTGTCTAGAGCATTTGATCCAATTCTGAGGAATATTATATATTGAAAAGGAAAAATATAAAAAATATCTCCCGGTGGAAGTCAAACTGAAATTGGTAAAATCACTTATTCGGTTCCAATAATAACGTACGGCTGCGAGTTGTTCGCTAATTGTGACTCTTATTCGTTTCAAAGGCTTAGGGTTTCTTTCAATACGATTGCTCGGTTTGTCCTTAACTTTCGTAGGTTCGATCATGTCTCAACGAAAACGTGTCAACTTCTTAGGTAGAGCTTAGACATTTTTTTTTAATATCGGTGCTGCGTTCAACTAACATATTTAAAATTATTCACTTCAAGCAACTTGACTATCTGTTCCGCAAAATTACTTTCTGTGCATCTAATCGGCACATCTTTTTAAGACCACTCAACCAAACCTGTTTTTGACAATATTTCATATATGGTATGCTGTCAAACGGCGGAATCAGATTTAATCGAAATCAGACAATTTTGTTCAGTTTCCCACGAACACGTCTCCAATCTGAATTGGATATATAGGGTGACCAGATAAGAGCGACAGGAAAAAAAATTAAATAAAACGACAACGGTGTGAGATTCTGGCTTTATTTTGAAGCTGCGTTTATACCATTATGTGTAGAGTAGCATATCATTCAAATTGCCACCTCGGCTTCGCTGGCAGTGCTTCAAATATATAGTAGGCCCAATTTTTAATGACTCGGTCCAGTATATGCGGCATTATTACGGCAATAGGGTGTCATATTTTGGCCTCGGGCTCATCGAAAGTGGTTGGCTAGTTAGCGTAGACGCAGCCCCAGAGAATATAATCGAGTGGTGTCATATGATTATGCGATAGGTTTTATCTCAATAAATCTAAAATCTTATAACTGACAACAACAAGAATGAGAGTAATTCTGAATGTTTTCAAAAAGTGTTTCCGCCGGAATACAGGGGTGAATCCATGACGCCGATGGCGGCGGCGTGGCGGATATATGGTGAGTGATGGCAAGCTATGACGGGCGCCTGAAGATGATATCCCGGCGGATTTAATAATGCAACTGCATTGATTTTGTGTGGCGATCGATGGTACGGCTGGTGAAGAAGTCAATGATGTAGGAGTTAGCGATAACGATGATGTTGCGGAAGAAGACGAACATACTATTGCTGAAGAAATCGTTGATGAATCGGCAACTGCAGAGTTTAGATTTCGTGAACTATGACGCTGATGATGGTTAACTGAATTTTAACGATGCTGATGAAGTTGTGAGGTCACGGGAGTCGATTCTGCATTGAAATCATTACTGGTGGAACTAGCTGCAATTCCTGAAGGTCCACAGGTGCTACTAAACATCGATAGCAAGTCTGGAGGTGCAGTCGCTGCCGGATGCTGAACAAATCTACAGGAATGGTAGCCAACAGCGGCTGCTGCAGCTGCAGCTCTCTGTTCAGCAAGATTGGCTCCGCTTGATGTAGGAATACTGTGATTACTATCAACCGTTGGGGGAGTGACAGTCGAAAGCCAATCAAATGAGCTAAACCGATTAGTGCACGCAGCAGTCAAAGGAGGACTAAGCATAATGGAGGCGTTGTACGGGCTAAAACGCTGACAGCAGCTGCTTCAGATGCGGCCGGTTTTGAGGATATGGAGTATGATGCAGATACTGACTGCCTTTGGGACTACAACATATCCATGGCGGGATATGTAGTATTTGTATGTTGTGCTCCCCACCCCGTTTCCTAGCTTACATGGGTCCGCTTCGAAGGCGACTGCTCTTGATTTCGAATCATATATGTTAACTGGGGCATGTAATTCTTTACATCGCGGACCTTCACTAGGGGAATGTTCTCAGATTGTGATCGACCAGATTCAAGAAGAACTTGAATTTGTCGCCTATTACCTTTATATAACTCAACCCCGAGCGCTTCTATAAACCGTGTACAATGCTCCAACGAAACAGTATGGAAGAAGGATTCTCGAAAATCAGTCAGCGTCATTAATTGATCTGAATCAGTGTACGCCTGCATGTTTATACAAGGAACCTCAATACTGTCCACGTAGGCTTTTTTTCGCATGGTCACTGCGGCCAATTGATCAACACTCACGGTGAGATGACCCAGTTGCCATATATCTCTTTCGCCTTATTAGGACCATAGCTCAGATATATCGATGTTGTCGAGCTCTGACCACAGAAAGTTGGTTAACATTGCTCTGTACCTGAGACCATTGACGGTAAAGGTATCTCCTTCCTTATTTCCAAAGAAACAAGATCCGATGATGCCGCCATAGCATGAACCGAACCAAACAGTCAATCTTTGCGGATGCGTTGATGCTTTGTCGAACAGTTGTGGATTGTATTTCATTTTATTGAACAAATTCGCAAGCTATTCATACCTAAGATTTTTGATTGACGCCACATTTCGGAGGCTATGTTCCCCATCCGACTGCACGTCCCAGTTTTATCCTTTGCTCTTCATGCGGGGCAGCCTTGGAAAATCTTCGCTATATTTTATATTTTTTGGCGATTGAATCACTCGCGAATATAGGTTGCGAAGGTACCACTGTAATTAACAATATAATGCCTTTATGGCTATCTCACGTGCTTTTCTTACCGTTTTTTCCGCCTCTCTTTTGCAATTCTTATAGTCTAACTTAGGAACGTATGTACTCGTACTTTATCGATTTCGCTATTTCCGAAATAATAAGTCCAGGCTTCAAGGATTTGGCTTTCATCTAAAGCCGCCAGGAGCCGGGCTTTGGAAATATCATCCAGAGTTTCTACACTACTCTTATATTTTTCTTCGAAGTTTTCCGCATACTTTATGGGCTTAGTTCTTTGTATATGGCACTGACCCGGAGCTGGACAGTTCTCTCCTTGTTTAAATTATGTCAGTTCATTTCTTCCGCTAATGCCGGTTTTCGATGGTTGTTTTCTGTTTTTTCTATGGAAAAATTCTGTCACTAAAATTCGGTGCTGACTTGCTAGTAAAGGGTGATTTTTTTGCTGTTTGGTTTTTCGGTGTTCTATTTTTGACAGATCAGGCATGATTCGTGACATGTGTCAAAATCAAACATGCTCAGTTAGCATTGCCATTTTATTGAAAATTTTATTATCAAAATTCATGCTCTTTGAAATATGTTTTTCGCGGACTTCTACCATTACTGTCACCATAATCGACCTACTGACCCAACAATTCAAGCCATAGTGACCAAATTTCGCACCAATTTCACGCTATTGGACACCAAACCACCTACCCGTATGCACAGAGTGCGTACAGATGAAAATATTGCTGCTGTATCCGCCAGTATTAGTGAAGACCGTGATTTGTCCGTTTGTCGCCGTTTACAGTAATTAGGACTGTGTTACTCGACTACGTGGAGGATTTTACGCAAGGATCTTGGTCTAAAATCTTACTAAATACAACTAAGTCCTCGGACTTCTTCAGCTGTAGGTCGTCGCTGTGTTCTACGCACTGTTTAACGACAGATAACTCGTCATCTTGTGTCTGCCGTTCTGCCATATCTTCGCTTAAGGCTATTGTTCGAACTAACAAACATCGCTTTTCATCGAGTCGCTCACAATATCGACAGTTTGTCTCCTCACAAGATCGACGGGATAGTGCATCGGCGTTCTGGTGTTTTCCTCCTGGACGATGTTCTGCCGAAAAGTCGAACTGCTGAAGATGCTCTAGCCAACGAGCCATCTGTCCTTCCGACTCCCGAAAACTGATCAACCAACGTAACGAACTATGGTCTGTTCGCAATAAGAAGTGTCACCCCAACAAATATGGCTGGAAGTGAATAACTGCTTTCACCATGGCCAACAGCTCCCGACGGGTAACACAATAATTTCTCTCTTGTCGAGTAAATGTCTTGCTATGAAACTCGATGACTTTTTCTTCCCCGTTCTGTATTTGGGACAAAACAAATCCACACGCCAGTTGCCTGGCGTCTGTGTCCAAGATGAACTTATCGGTTTCGGTCGGTTGGACAAGAATGGGTGCGGTAACCAGCTTTTCCTTCAATGCGTTAAAAGAATCCTCACAAGTAGAACTCCAATCGAATTTGACCCCTTTTTCAGTAAGAGCCGTCAAAGGTTTAGCGAGAGCAGAAAATTCACGAATGAAGCGGCAATAGTACGCACATAGGCCCAGGAATGAATGAATCTCTCATTTACTTTTTGGCTGCGGCCACTTCTGAACAGCTACAATTTTCGCTGGATCTACAGCTATTCCAGAACCGGACACGATATGTCCTAAAAAGCGGACTTCCTTTTTCCCCAGCCAACACTTCTTCGGGGGCAGGCGAAGACCGGCGTACCGCAAGCGCAGAAACACCACCTCCATGTTTTGCAGCAGCTCATCAACATTTTTGCCATGAACGATTACATCGTCCAGATAGACGAGGCAGACAGTATGAGGCAGCCCTTGAAGTACCACGTCCATGAGACGTTGGAAGGTGGCGAGTGCATTGGTCAGGCCGAATGGCATGACGTTAAATTCGTAGAGACCTGTACCAATGGAAAACGCAGTTTTCTCTTTATCCGCGTCGTCCATTTCAACCTACCAGTATCCGGAGTGGAGATCCAATGTTGCAAACCAAGATGATCCTCCGAGTGCTTCCAGCGTAAGGTCAATGCGTGGCAAGGGGTATGAATCCTTTTTGGTAGCACTATTAAGTTTCCGATAGTCCACACAGAACCGGAGGGTCCCATCCTTCTTACGCACAAGCACAACAGGGGAACACCAAGGACTTCCAGACAGTTGCACAACTTTTTGAGTCTTCATGTCCTCCAATATTCGTTCGGCTTCTGTTCTTCGGCTAAGAGGTAGCTTGCGGGGGGGTTGTTTTATTGGAGCCGTGTGTCCCGTGTCAATTCTATGCTTAGTTATAGAAGTCCGCCCCTGGTAGTTGAAAGAGCCTGCAAAGAGACAACGATTATTAAAAACTAAAGATCTTAACCTGGTCTGTTCCTCTTCTGTTAGGCTGGTAGCGCTTCTTTTGATTATCTCTTCCAAATCTGTATGCGAATTACTCGTAAGATCTACGGTAGTACTCATAATCCGTCGACAGTTGAATGTTACTGGTTGCACATCAAGCTGGACTATGATGGTATTCCGGGCGATGCAAATATTTTCCGTTGATAAATTTGTTGCGCGAACAGATATTCCCCCTTCCGTTACTTCGCACACTGACTGAACTATTTGTAGCTGCGGCATTATCGGCACGGCACTGGTGAGCACGATTTTACTCCCGGGGACGGAAGTAACAAGGCGGATCCAACAGTCCGACAACGCGGGTACGTGGACATTACGTGGGTTAGTCGTTGTGAAATGGTGTGCATACATTCGGTCCAAGGAAATAAATTTTCCATCAAGTTGCAGGGTATAGTCTTGTAGATTTATCGCACAAGAGAACCGGCGCATAAAATCCACGCCTATGAGGCAGTCATCTGAAATTCGGGGGATGTAAACCGGATGCTGGGCTGTGAAGTTTCTAATTGGGTTGGAAATTCGAGAAAACCTTCAATGGTGTAGTTTCGCCGGTGACAGTCTGTATAATAGCGTGCGATGTTTCCATCGCCGGGCGGGTGACCATCTTCTCGACGACTCGGGGATGAAGGATTGTCTGGGTGGCACCTGTATCCAGGATTCCTAGGTAGGTGACGTCGTTAATTTTAATCTGTACAGCAAGATTATTTGGGTTATTGGATGAGCGGATGAGCGGATGAGTAGGGTTTCGGGTTCAAGGGCAAGGACCTTCCCCACTAATTCTGCCCCTTGAGAGTTAGTGGGAGTTGGTTTTCCGCCGGATGGCAAAGCTAGTTAGCAACGGTAATCGATGGAATGGGGTTTTCATTGATTTTAAGATTGATTGCACGAGGTCCTAAACGCGCAGTTTCAACGTCAAAGATCACCGCTAACCCTTCGTGTCGCAGGTTAGAGTTTTGGCTCAGTTCACTGCGCGGTATATAAGCAATCTCTTCGTTGTCATCGCGCCTAACGAAACCATATCCTGTTCGGTGGATGTATTTAATTCTTTCACGGACACCCATCTTAAGCACTTTCCTGTCTTCGCCGGTAATTTTACACCTATTGGGAGCATTATTGTGTCGACGCGGCAGCTTGCGCTCCATTAAGCTGCGCGACTCCCGTTTCCCGGAAGAGTGGCAGGATCTTGATTCTCTGGCTCGCAAATGCTAACCTCAGCAACTCGGATATGTCTGCGACTATGCCGGGTAGCGGTACGACTGGCTTCTACTCGTACCGCAAAGGACAATGCCTTTTCTAGCGTGTCGGGGGCAGAATCTCGCACTCTCTGTTGGACATCGGCATCAAAAATTCCATCAATAAACTGTCCGAGGGCGATGCGGTTCCTTGCCTGCTCAGGGCAGTCTGGGAATGCTAGGTACACGAGGCGTTGGATTGCGGTAGCGAGTTCACTTAGAGATTCTTTAAGCTTCTGTATACGTCCGCGGAGTTCGGAGTGAGCTGTTGCTTGCTCATACTCATTGCCAAATCGCTGTCTGAAAGCTGCATCCAATCGAACAAAATCATCTCGAATGGCTGGGGGAAGAGTTTCAAAAAATGTGAGCGCAGTTCCCCGCAGATATGGATTGAGATATAGTGCATTCATGTTTACTGCCCAGCTATTTACCCTCGCTACGGTCTCAAAATGAAGGTGATATGTGTGCCAGGGCGTTTTACCCTCAAATTCGCGTGGTTGTACTGAAATTCGATGTGGCTGCCCTGCCAGGGTTGACTGTTTGTTTGCTTGTGCTTCAAGCGGCATTCGGCTTACTATTCCATTCTGTGTCTCGTGTGCAGAAATGTCGGCAGAAACACCATTTGCATTCGTCGACCCCAAATCATTTCATCTATGCGTGGACCTGGCAGCGGGTGCTTCTGCTGGGGTGGAATTCTCACCGTGATCAACTGCGGACGCAGAAGCTGTTTTGGTATTAGTATCTGTGGGAGTAGAAACATTAGCAAAATTTTCGAATCGAGTGTTAGCAAATTCCTGCTGAGTGACTTCGACTTGTGCCACCCGCGAGTTTACATCCTCCAATGACTGCTGTAAGTCGGCCATCATGGTTGATTGCTCCGCTAACATTTTCGATTGGTCTTCTAATTTACACAGCATTTGCTGGAGTTTGTCCTGTAGTTCAAACAGCTCGGACATGTTGTAATGGAGTTAAATTCGTGCGTGGTAAAGACTCGGTTATAAAGTCGATCGCAAAACCCCACATCTGACACCAATTGTTACACATTTAGCCGGCTGTTAATAAAAACCCAAGAAATCACTCGTGCTTTACTTTTCGATTTATTCTGTTTTTTTGCTTAAGGACCCAAGGAAAAAAGTACAAAAAAAGAGTAATCATTCGACGACCACGTTTCTCTATCTCTCCGTTTTTTTTTGTCTCCAGTTTTCTCGAACCTTCCAGAATTTGACAGCTCCGATCTATATCTCCAGTCGGCAATGTAGGGTTGAGCTAGGGCACGTTCACGTTTCGCTACGTTTGGTGCAGGTAAATGTGTGCCGATGCGTTTATACAGTGTAGTTGTTTGTCTCCAACATGTCTTCTTAGCTACGCTAAACAGACCGGTAAAGAGTTGTACAGTAAGCGGCGTCTTTTCACTTATTAGCTCATGTGAATCGTTCTCTAGCCAAAGTAGAATGTGAGCGTGTGGACTGCCGTGATGTTGAAATTCCATGCGGAGAAAATGATCAAGAACACGGTGGCAGCCGAAGGGGTTTCGTGACGTGACAGTCGTTCGTAGTATCTGTGACAATACGTCACAGGATCTTCGTTCACTAACTCGCATGTTGTCGATCGACTCATGCCTCCGAAGATGTCTGCTACTGCTGCTACGGCAGGATTATCGCCGTCATTTTTTGGATTTAGTGGATCCAGTACTTCGAGCAACTTTGGCCAACGTATTTCGTTGGCGTTCATCTTAAGAAACACAGTTGGCTTACCGAGTTGCCGTAGCATGGCAAAGAGATTCTTCTTACGATTCGACCAATATTGAACGCTGTTCGGTATAGTTTCCAAAAGGCCAGATTTCTCTCGATACACGAATCGAGATATTTTTTATCCTCGATCATGCGACGTGTAACGTTTTCTGTAGTACTAATGTTCTTGAATGAGGAGTATATGCCTTATATGACTCGTAGTCGTAGTATCTTCATCGCCATGTAGAGGATGTGATCGGATGTCACACCTCGCTGTTCGCTACTTTGTATGGTATGACGAGTACTTTTGGCTTGAAGGAAGGCACCACGCCATAGTAAATACATAGATGGAAATGACAGCTCCTCTGCATGAACATCGTAGATTATATTCAGCGGTACACTATGCTGCGATGTTGAAACACACAACTGTTTTCTTTATTGCCTTCCAACGATATCTGTGCATTATCCGTGGACGTTTGAACTGACGGTTATATGCCCGATTGGCCAGCTTTTTTGGCCAACATCATTGCTTTGCACAGTTTTTTCATTTCTTCTTCGATGCTGCCGCAGCTCTGACATTTGCTCGGCACTGGATTTTTTTATGTTTTTTTAAATTCCTTTTGGTGCGAACTTTCCTCTGATTTGCCTTTTCTATAATTTCTTGCATATTTACGATTCATATGAGACGACATCTTTAATTTTTTTCGAAAATTTTTAATGTAATACCGATTTTTACGTATTTTTTTTTTTTTTTTTATAATGAGCGCGCGCTCAAGGGGTTTGGGTACCCTTAAGGTGGTTGTACACAGCGCGGGCAAAGGAAATTTAGGGAGGAAGAAAAGAGAGGTACCGATGTACATTGTTTTTAAATGTTTGCAAGTTATAACGACCAGGAA
The DNA here is from genome assembly GCA_949129095.1 of Volucella bombylans. Classification (NCBI taxonomy): domain Eukaryota; kingdom Metazoa; phylum Arthropoda; class Insecta; order Diptera; family Syrphidae; genus Volucella; species Volucella bombylans. Next base: position 182,988,409 of record OX422141.1, read on the forward strand.
ATACAGAGATCGGCAGGGCATTCCATAAGCGAGTTGTACGGCTTAGGAACGAATCACGATATTTCAGAGTACGTCCGAAAGTATGCTGAGGGTATACTGATACCCTCAAGGTTGAAGGTTTGAAGGGGCAGAATGCTACTGGCGATTTCAAAGGAGCAGTGGTGGTAGAAATAGCGATAGAAAGTCGATGTTCGACGGTGCCCATTGACTGGGTGATGTTAGCATCACCAATGAATTTTATCGCACTGTTTTGAATCCTATCTAGTAGGTGCAGAGATGTTTTAGGAGCACCTGACCAGATGTGGGAGTTGTACTCCAATTTTGGGCGGATGAATGCCTTATATATTGAGGCCAGATCAGAGGGGGTAAAATATTTCTTACATTGCTTGAGGAAACCTAGACATTTCGCAAATCAAATATGTGGTCATTCCAACGTAAGTTGTCGTGGACACACATACCGAGAATTGAAAATTTTTCGGTTTCGACGATGCAAGTGCCATTCATGGATAATGGCTGGATGTTTAAATTTCGCTTTAACGACAGCAGACAGCATTGTGTTTTGGAAGCATTAAATTCCACTCTGTTGATAGTTCCCCAATTGGTTATGCTGTTGATATCGGAATATAATGAGCTTAGCATACGCTGCCGTTCTCGTTCTACAGCCGAAGAGCAGGGCCGTGAGTCCGGGAACGAATATGAAAAGCAGAGAGTACTGTCATCAGCAAAGGAATATATTGGATTAGAAGTAGCAGACCAGAGATCATTGATGAAAATTAAAAAGAGTGTTGGAGACAGAACGGAGCCCTGTGGCACACTAGCATTTATTTTGTGAACATCAGACTTGAAACTATCCAAGACAACTTGAATTCAACGTTCCAAAAGGTAATTTCTAATCCATTAAAGAAGAGAGTCATCGATCCCAAAAGCACGCATTTTCGACCAAATAGCCTGATCCCAACTTCTGTCAAATGCGTTAGAAATATCGTGTTCAACTGTCTTGCTTTCGCCAAATTATTGTAGACTTTGGTTCCACTTTTCAGTGAGACATGCCATCAAATTACCAGTGGACCTGTTGCTACGAAATCCGTACTGCCGGTCATTGAGGAGTCTTCGTGATTCGAGATATTTCATGAGTTGACGGTTTATCAGCGTTTCCATGACCTTGGAAAGAAAGGACGTAAATGCAATGGGTCTGCAGGAAGAGAGGGAAGAAGATTCGCCTTTTTTAGGGACGGCCTGGACAAACGCTGTTTTTCAACTGCTCGGAAAGACTCCTAAAGAGTAGGATTGATGAAAAAGCTTACGCGGTGGTTTTTCCAGCGAGGAAGAACATGTCTTCAGAAGAAGGGAAGATATACCAGCTGGACCAGGGGATTTGTTAATGTTAAGATCTTTAAGTATTCTTGCTACTACAAGAGTGCGAAAGTGGATTCGACGCACTCAAGTGTAGGCTGGGACAAAGCACAATCTGGGAGTGTTGAGCTGGCCGCAAAGTGTGCAGCAAGCAGATTGGCCTTACCCAAAGAGCTGGCAGCTGGAATGTCATTGTAAATGAGCGTTGGTATGGAGGATGAGGCGGAATTTCTAATGTTTTTGACGAACGACCAAAAATTTTTTGCCTCAGTTTTTGGTCGTACAGGAATTTCACACGCTTAAGAAAGGCGTTGCAGTCATTTCTGGCTTTTTTCGGTTTTCCTCTATCGGGTTGGTCTTGTAGGGCCGAAAAAACATTTCTCTAACCCTGATGGCCTCTTTACAGCTCGAGTCGAACCATGCCTTTTCTTTTGGTTTGATACTCATCATCCGATGAGGAATAAAGGATCTCATTCCAAAGAGAATGGTGTCTGCAATCATATCAGCAGCGGCATCCACGTCGTTATCGAGGAAGCGTAACGACCAGTTAAAATTCCTAAAGAAGCTGTTAAGACCGCTCCAGTTGGCTTTATCGTATTGCCATACGGTTCTTTTAGGAATTTTTTCTCTAACTGAGTGGTCGGTGTACAAGAAATTAGCTGATATGACACAATGGTCCGACGAGCCTAGAGGGGAGAGCACATCAATGGTGTACTTATCAGGGTGAGAAGTTAAAAACAAGTCCAGGGTGTTGGCGGTATGACTATCAACATCTGGTATTCGCGTGGGCTCATTTACAAGCTGCGTTAGGTTGTTTTCCGCAGCGAAGATCTCAACACACCGTCCTTCGGGTGTTGTCTGTCCAGAATGTCGAAGCCACCCAGAATTTTGTATATTGAAGTCGCCCGTAATAACGATTTCAGTATGAGGATACAGGGATACAATTCTTTGAATGGAGTCAGACAGCGCATCAAACTCGTTAAAAGTCGAATTGCTGTCCAGTTTCTATAAATAAAGCTTCTATAAATAAAGCAGTAGTGGATAATTTGCTTACGGAGATGGAATTTTAACCACATGAAGTTGAATTCCGGATTGGAATATGGATCACATTGTGGTGGAGTTTGGTAAGCTACATCACTACGCACATAAATGGCGAGACCGCGGTGAGAGAAGAATAATGGCACTAGTTCGTAGCCAGCTAGCTTCAGATCAGAATGATCTGAGAGGTGTGGGCGATTATATACCTGTGTTTCACTAAGTGCCAAGACAGCTGGTCTGTACTTACAGACGTGGACGTACGCAGAAAAGTGATTACTTTTTAGCCCGCGTATATTGGCTACGTCTACCCTGAACTCCCTAGTCATAATCACAGACAAACACAGAAAACACAAACACCGACAATACTAAGCAAGGCTGCGAAGTGAAAGTGAAAATTCTGACATTGATTTACCCGATCAAATTGTTGTAGGTGTTATGCCCTTACAACAATATGAAACAGTGCACCAACAAAATTTTCACTCACAACCCGCTATCCATCAGTTGTTACATACACTGATTATTGTTTTCATTTTTTCATTTCATTTCATTTCATTTATTTCATTATAATTGTTTGTACATTAAGATTTAACATCTTTTTTTGTACTGAGTGCAATACATTAGCATTATAGGTTTTTGATCAATATGAACATATTAAAATTAAACTAACAAAAAATAATAATATAAAAATAATAAAAAATAATAAACTTAAACCTATGGATAAGGAGTAAGAGTGAAGAATTGTAAAAGGTTTATAGAAGCAGAGGAAGGGGGCAGGATTATTGTGGGCGAGTTGAAGAGGAAAAATGTCGAAGGATTGCACTTTTAAAATTCGCGCAGCTAAATATGGCTTTGATATGAATAGGTAATGAATTCCAAAGTCCAACAGTGTATATGAAAAATAAACGAGAGGATTTAAGGTAATTGCAACGTAATGGAATAAGGCTGATGGTTCTTGAGGACCGAGTGAAAGTAGGCCTGTTTTACAGGTAAGACGGGCACTTCTTATGAATGATTTTATGTAAGAATATGCAGTTCCTGGCGTTGATGTATCCTTGTAAGGTACAACCGAGTAAATCCCTAGCATGCACTGACACATGATCATGTCTACGGATGCGGTGAATGTAACGTACAGCATCATTGAAAGCGACTTGCAGCTTATGTTGTGATAATGAGTCAAGATTACTGTAAACAACTTCAGCATATGAAATAATAGGTAATACGAGTGTTAATACTAGCTTTTTTCGTAGTTCCAAGGGAGTGTAGTAAGCACTGTGCCACAGTTTCCGAAGGCACGCATATATACGACCAATCACTAAGTTAGTGTGGTTATAACCACTGAGAGAGCGATTAATAACATAGCCAAGGCTGGTTACAGTTTCAACAACTTCAATTTTGCTATTATTTAGGTAAATATCTGGTAAAATATTTAAGTTAAAACTTTTCTTGGAAATAGGGATTATTTGAGTTTTAATCGGGTTCAAGAGTAATCCATTTAATACTGACCAATTATAAATATTTTTGAGCTCCTCGTTTAAAACAAAAACAAGCTCTGGTAACTCCTTAAAGTTTTTAGCTAAATGAAGTTGTACGTCATCTGCATAGAGGTGTACTGAAACATATTTGCACACAGATGGGAGGTCATTTATAAACATGCTAAATAATATCGGGCCCAAAATTGAACCCTGAGGAACGCCTTGCATCATTTCTTTAAGTAAGAGATGAGCAATGTTCACCGCAACTAACCCTTTGCGATCTACCAGAAAGAAAACTACAAACTAGCTTACACGCCCTTTCGCTAAACCCAAAATTATTTCGCAGTTTCCATGACAGGATTGAATGATTAACTTTATCAAAGGCCTTTGAGAAGTCTAGCAGGCAGAGGAGCGAAACAAACCCCTTGTCGAAATCCTGCCTTATTTCCTCCAGCAAGTTCACCATCGCTGTGGAACAGCTGTGGTTAGCTCTAAAACCGGATTGCCGGGGGCTCAGCAGTTTGTGTAGTGATAAATGCTTTGTTATCTGTACTGATATTATCTTCTCGAAGACCTTTGATAAACACGGTAGGATACTAACAGGTCTAAAATCGGCAGGGGATGATGAGTTAGTTTTCTTAGCTATTGGCAGGACTCTTGCAACTTTCCAGCATTGTGGAAAGGTTGAGGTAGTAATGCACCAGTTAATTACATGCGTGAGATGGGAGACAATTTGTGGTAGTACAAGTTTAATGAAGCGCATAGGTATTCCATCCTCACCCTTAGAGTCAGACTTGACCGCTGCCACGCATTGAAAAATTTCGTCTTCACTTGCTACTACAAAATCGTCCAACCTTGGAACAGTAAAGTTTTCATTTTGACTAAAGTTAAAGTTGCAATGACTGGGCCCTTCATCAAGAAAGAAATCATTTAAATCATCGGGATCAAGAGAGCATTTGGAGTCACTGGTAGCTTTAGTGGCACCGATTTCATGAATATTGTTCCAAAGTTTCTTAGCCGGGAGGGAAGTGTCCAATTTGGAAGAGTAATAGTTTTTTTTAGAAATTTGTTTTACTTGAAGTCCTCGTGGTTCTTCTCAAGCTCTTTACAATGACACACTAATTCATAATTTTACACAACGCTAATTCAGCCCGAAGACGGCACGGGAAAAACAAACGCTGCGCGATAAACACGTACAGACATGCTCTATCCATTGCGACCTCAACCATTGTTATCGTAATTTGTAACGCAAGATGTTTTCACGTCCAAAGACAATTCAAACACATCGTTTGTTAGGTTTGTTTTTTATACAGTTTTTACATTTATTTATAATATATTTATTGTTGTATATATATATTATATACTATATATCATTATTATACAAAATGCACATGAATGCACATTACATTGTTTCATTGTTTTCTGTTTATTTGTTTTTTTTTTTGTTTTTAGTTCGTATGCTGCGAAAGGGCTTCACAAAAATTTATTGTGAATAAATGTGTGTTTATATATGTATCATATTTTGTTGTTGTTTTTTTATTTAAGTTTATTACATAATATATATTTATATTTAGTTTTAGCTAAAAGAAACCCCTCCACCTTTAATTGTTTTACGATTAATATTAAGAGGTTATGTTCTTTGTTTATCTTATGTTAGGTTTCATTGACTAATAAAAATTTCTTTCTTTCAAAAGAAATCGATTTAAATGATGGTAGTCGTCGAAGTATATATTTGGTAATTTACTTTCTTTATTTGTTTTTTTTTTTCTTTTATTTGAGAATAATTTTGCAAAAGTTTTTCATTTAAAAAATGTTTTTTTTTTTTTTTTTTATATATTTTTTGTGTTGTAAGTCGGATGAGAAAGTTCAAAAAAGCTTCATATATTCACAAACAGGAGCAACAATGTGAATGATTATTTATTGATTTATTTATTTTGTTTATCATTGACTATTACTATATTGATTGTAAATTGTATTTTTATTATTTTTTTTGGCGAAAAAACAAAGTAAACAAAAACCAAAACAAAAATTATAGAAAGTCTCTACAGTTTTTCTAACCACACTGTGATTGGATCAACAGAATTGGTGATTCATTTTGAATTTTTCTTTTAATATGTTCTTTTCTAAAAATTAATTGATCGAATTTTTTGTTTATAAATCTTAATTGAAACTGTAGGTTTTTTTTTGTTTTTATTTTTTTTTATCAATTTCATGTATATGTATGTATATTATTTTTTCAGTCAAATTGTGTTAATAAATTCAGTTTTATTCATTTACTTTATCATCAATTGGTTGTGAGTCTAATTAGGTGAAAATTAGATTAGTTTCATTTTCATTTTCATTTTCATTTCCATGTTCCATGGTATTCCATAGGTTTACAGTGTTAGACCTATACTTTTATGGTGGAGCCAATTTTTGCTTTGTTCGTTAACTTATTTACTTGTTTTTTTTTTTTATTTCGAATTGTTATTTTTTGATAAAATGAAGAGATAAGCAAGGTTATCTTTCGTTTGTTTTCTAAATAACATTTACCACATTAGCTTGGAATATAAAAACAAAATGAACAAAAAAAAGGAAAAGAAAAATGTAAAAGAGAAAAATGTATTCCCACCTAGTAGTTTCAGTTTCAGTTTCAGTTTTTAGTTTTGGTTTTATCATAAATATATAAATATTCAGCTAATGGTACAAATATTACAAAGAGTTATTTTTTGTCTTTTAAATTGTTTTTTGTTTAAAGTTTAATAAAAATGTCTTCTTTTTTTTTCTTGTTTGTTAATAGTATAGACTTTTTTATAATAAATTTATTTATACAATTGATAGGTACATAAATATACGATTAAGAAAATATATTATATTAAGTTTTTATATCATTTTTTTTTTTTGCTTTTTTGTTACTTTTATTTATAATTTATATCTGTTAGTTATAACTTGAAATATAGATTTTTTTCAAATAAAATATATATATATATATATATGTGTGTATGTATATAATTTATTCCGGCGACATCTCGCGGTGTACCTCCATTTTAACTAACAACTTTTTAATTCATTTCATTTTGTTAACCAACAGTTTTTCTTGATTTAGTTTTTAAAACTAAAAGATTTTTTTTACAACTAAGTTTAAAAAAATACTCTTTAAGAAATGAAATCAAAATTGTCTTGGGGGTAGGAAAGGAACAAATAAGAAAGCAATTTCAATTCTAGGCTCGGATATAGTTGCGTAAGTTGAGTTGTGAGAGAAATGTTTTTTTTTTTTCTTTAGTTCATCTTCAAAAATGTTCTTTTATTTTTTTTAAAATGCTCAACTCCGACTTAGGGAGTTGATTTAATTGTTAAATCATAAATTGACGCAGTTTATATATAATTAATAATTTTCTCCTTGTGTATAATATATGTTTAAAGCTTCTTTTTTTTGTTAATATATATACATATATAGTTTGTCGTTTTACTTCTGTGGTATTATTTTAATATATAATAATAAGTTCTTGTTTAACTATTACTTTTTTTTTTAATAATTGATCGCCATTTTTCCTTCCTTTAGATTTTGGGTTTGTTTTAAGCGAAGACCGTTAGCATGTTTAGCATGTAAGGCTGGATTTTGCAAGCTAAACTTCTCAAGTTTGTTTTTGTGTTTTGTTTTGAGTTTTTTTTTTTGAGTTCTTAAAAAAATTTTGACACTTTACAGCAGGAAGATCCGATTTTTGTTTTTTGTTTCGTTTTTTTTTTCTTTTAAATATTCAATTGACGTTAATGTCACGTAGTTGTCAAAAGTTATCATAATGGAAAGGAAATACTTGTCAAAAGTAATTAACAATTAAACAAAGGACTAATTAAAGTTATAAATAATGAAGACAACAATTTGAAAAAAAGAAAATCTTTGTTTTTCTTTTTATTATTTTTGTTTAACAATTTAGTTTCCGTTAGATTTGTTTTCATCTTGCTGAGCAGCTGCGGTTGTAGTTGTTGTTGCTGATGAAGGGGCCGTTGCAGCAGATGATGGAGGTGCTTTTGGTGGCTTTCGTGGAGGTTGCTTTTGTGGTGATAGAACTTGTTGGTGTTGCTGCTGTTGTTGTTGCTGTGATTGTTGTTGTTGTTGGTTTGGTGCTGGATTGTTTGAAGATGGAGTTACTGGAGTATCATCCAAGAAAAGGGGATTTTTCACTTCCATTTCACCGGTCTATTAAAATAAACAAGAAAATGTTAAATTGTTACATAAAGGACGAAAGAGGGAAATTTTGGACTTTTAAAAAATCCCATAAACTGGAAAACCGCTGACCAATAGATAAAATGCGAATTATTGTAATTCTTGTTTCAGTATGTTACATTTCTACCCAGCACGTTTGAAGAAAAAAAATTAATTTTTGTGAAAATCTGTTGAAACTTGACAATCTTGCCAACAAACTTTCAAGGCGTTTCCATCAAAAATGGGACTCTACAAATATTTCAAGTAAGGTATCAAATCGATCTTCAAATTCTCTCTGACAAAGCATTATTTCTTATTTCTCAGTTGCAAATCGAAACTGGGAAATGTCCTACTCTGAGCACTGATATAGTTCAGTACATCGAATCAGCAGTTGCTTCTCGGTATCATTTACCACAATCATCGGACGACGGACTAAAAGAAACACAACAATATCGCTCATGCGAAACAGGGTGCAGACGGAAATTGATATCAAAGATCTTGACGAAATCGACAACGAACTCACTTTCTCTCTAAATCTTGATTTTTTTTTCATCTTGTTCTAAATAAAGGAGGCGCTGCAAATGGTGGATCACGGATTTCGAAGAACTGCACTTCAAGGGTATTTTTTTTCTGTCGTAACAGAACACTCAGACAAATAACTATTCCACTGTTTATTTTAAATTCGTTTTAATGGAACCTTTCAGTCTTTTGAAGAAAGATAAGTGAGGGCTGCAGTGATATAGTGCCTGCAGTACCGGCACCCACCATGTCAACGCCGAGTACCTGCAACCTAATGCAAGCGTAAGCCGGACATTCACAGTGCTCGGCGGTGTCGTCATCATTATCAGAGCAAGCATCGCAGGATGTTATATCGCTTATGCCCAGCACATTTAAGTGCTTAGCAAAATTGTAATGCCCCATCACGACGCCAGTAAGCAACGTGCAGTCTTTCTTGCTGAAGGACAGCCGAAAGGACGCTGACTTCCAAGTGAAGTCGGGAAGCATTCGTTTGGTCTGTTTGCAACCTGGGAAGTTATGTCATCTGCAGGCGTGCTCATATGAAACCCAACTGGCAATGGGAAACTTAACCGAGGATGCAGGCAGACCCAACGTATTGTAGGTTCGTGTACTGAAAAGCTCTCCTCTGAACCTTGCATTGCAAGTTTATCGGCATTTTAATTTCCAGTGATCCCATTGTGACCTGGGACCCAGACTAGACTCAGTGAATTGAACCTTCCGACAGCGTTCAGTTCAGAGTTCAGCAAGGCTCTATGAGCAGCTTGGCGGTCGCTACAGGTGCAAATGCTTCGCCACCTCCACCGGCTCTTCACAACATAGTTCATTGCCGTCAGGATTGCGTATATCTCCGCTTGTAAGACAGACGCAAGTTTTCCTAACGAAAAGTGAAATCTAACATTGTCGTCCTCCAGAAAGATACCAGCGCCACATCCTATATCAGTTTTGGAGGCATCCGTGAAGCCCCGACTGCATTCCTTTTCTAGCTCATATTCTGGCTGAAACCAGTCCTGGGAAAGGAAAGTCGATTTCCTATTTTTTCTGCGACAGGAGTCCTGGCGTCATTGCATCAGATGGCATGTCCATAAGACCAGAGTCATAAGACAGCCGGTGCGTAAAGTCATCAAAGCTCCAGTGCGTGTTAAATCTAAAACTGCATCTTTTTAAATGGAAGATGGCTTTGAGAGTGCAGCCCATGATATGAATACCAAGGGAAGGGTGATTCATCAATGCATCTAGAGCGGAGCCAGGCGTAATAGGGAAAGCGCCATGCAGCCGAGACAAACCATTCTTTGGAGTCTGATAAAAGTAGCAATCAAGTATTTTCGTGAGAGCTTATTCCACCAGACAACCGACGCATAGGATATAATTAATCTAATCATAGCCGTGTAGGTCCGGAGGACCCCATACCGTGCCGATAGCTCCTTTGCGCTGCCATAAGACCGACAGTGCCTTAGAGGCATTCGACGTAACATGTGTAGTCCATAGAAGTTTGTTATCCAAGATGACATCCAAATACTTAACTTCTTTGTAGAATTGAATTGTGACGATTAGTCAGACCAGACAGCTTCTTCCTTCTCGTAAAGAGAACAACCTCAGTTTTCAGTGGATTAACTGAAAGCCGATTATGATACATGATACAACAGAGAGTATAGCTATATCATCCGCGTATGCCTGTGCATAGACGTCAGAACTTTTGAACACGTCGACCAACATCATCAATGTCCTATTCACAAGCATTGCTTTTATCCACAAAACTGGTGATTCGTCTACGCCGTGTTGTCTGGCTGAGTTACACATGCCGTCAAAAGTTGCGGTGAGGAAAGCACCCTCAACATCGATGAGTGTGCCTTCAATTCTGCTTCCCAGATCCTGGAGCGCACTCTCGCAGGACCCTCCGCATTGGTAGGCCTGTTGTATCGCAGACAGAGGATGCATTCGCAACAGAGCTTTGCGCACATGGATCTCAACCACTCTCTCAATGCTTTTCAACATGAAGGAAGTCAGAAGTCTTCAGAGTTAGATTTATGTCCTCGGTGTCAGGCGACTTGAAGCCATCAAAGGAAGCAACAGCATATTTAATGGCATCATCCGTCACTACAACCGATGAGATGTACCAGCTACGGCGCGTTGTGTTATTCAGCTCACTAGTAGCTTCGTTAACAGGAGCCGGTTGTGAGCTGGTTCCAAATAGGTTACCTAGGAAGTGAGCCTCAAGCATGAGACAGAGGAGTCTCTGCTTTCGACTCGGTATAGGTACCATCAGATTTTCTGAGTAGTTCCAGCCTCGTTTCACTCATCGAAATCCGAATAAGCCTCTTATATTATTTTTGGTACGATCTGTAAAAATTCCAATCTTCCTCTAGTAACTCAGAACCTGACTACGAAATCTACAAGGCATGCTTAAGGCTGAACTTTGTTTCTTGGGTAGTTTCTATGACAATCGAATCCTCGAGCGAATCATTAAGCACCCGGGCCTTTGTTGAATCCGATGAATAATGCTTGGATCTACTTTATCTGGCTGCACTTCGGCAACCCAACTTAAGCCTACTTTGAAAAAATCAAAGACATTCCCTTATGCATTCTATATTTTTGGTAAATCATCACCCAGTGCCTAGACTGAGGTTATCGTGCCTTTTATAGCCCAAACCTCCCATATGCTCTCCAATGACCTATCAGTCTGTCATCCTTCCTGCAAAATACTCTCGAAAAAATCCTCGCTTTTCACATCAACATCAGTCTCAATCATAGAAAACTGTCAAATTGTCAGATTACGGGATTCCGGGACACTCGGGCGTACCAACAAACTGCGTCATCGCTGAACTGGCTAGACTCTGATCTAGTACCAATTTATGCCACGCTTCCGGAAAGAATATCCTACTATCACTTAATTATCCAGAACAAAGTAAGCATATACTAGTAAAGCGTGTTTCAACAAGGGGTCTAGAGTTTGGTTTTTGAATTAAAAGAACATTTGTTGAAATATCTCTGGAACATCTTCCAAATCCTTTTCCTTTTCTCGAAATTTTCAAACACTCTTTCACATAATTGGGGCTCTATCTTGGCGATGGCGGCTTCAATGTTCGCTTTCGGAGTTGCAATTGTCTACCCCAAAGAAAGAAGTCTAACGGTGTTAAGTCGCACGATCTTGGCGGCCAATGTACCTTCACATCTCGTATTCAGCCTAACTGTTGGAATTTTTTGATTACATAGCACGCACACGTCTCGGAAGATTCATGTTAACTTGCAAAATTGGAACGAATTTTTCGCATTGTTGGATTTTTCTCTTAATGTGTAGCGTTCCATGGTAAATTTTCCAAATTTATAGATGACATCTGTCACATCTGTGTGGATCACCAATTATAGGCAACCTAAATCCCACACGTCTTGTGGAAGCACCCTTAAATTAAAGAGCTTGAAGGGAGTAGCTATCCTGAAGTTGCTGACAAATTAATCCGATCGTCATGATAGCTGTAAAGATCCAAATAGCTATCAAGATCACACCAATAGTTGTACCGAAATCTGCAATCAATCCGAATCAAATAGCTGCTAAAATCGTGGAACTATCCAATGCCCTTGAAGACAAAATGGAAACCATCAAAAAGTGGTAGAATTTTCAAGAACTTGCAGCGCTCCTTAAAGTTGATGCTGGTAGAGCTGCCGGACTTTATAACATGTTCTCGAAACTTAAACAGAAATGTTGTAGAAGGTTCAGTGATTCGTTTTTAGGTATCTGTGGGTCTTCACTTTCTAATTGAGCGCAAGAAATCTCAAAACCTGAGAAGCCCAATGAAAACCCTACTCGGCGTTTTACTACAATAGCTTTTTGTATAGCTATTCATATCGAACAGCCAGATTTAAGACCCGAATACAACTGCTCAGGTTAAGTTGTAGCACCCATAAATCATATAAAACCAAGATAACAAGATGCCAAAGCCGGCCCCAACATCACTGGGGACCGCCATTCAAAGACAGCAGGTGTTTTATTCTTCAATCAGTTTTCTCAACTTCGAGGCGCTGTCCCCGTGTTTACTTCAAAATTAGCCACACAATAAAACTAAACTGCGGATTCTGTACTTCGCATCGATGGGCGTTAGCTAAAGAACTATCAATTCCTTACCAACGAAGTTCTTTCCATTGCTGAGCAACATGCCTCCTCCTTAACTGTAGCAAGGTGCTCGAGATGTTCATGTAGCCCAAAAATTTCAAATAGAAAGACTAAACTGGCTCAACTGCACCTTCACTGCACCTAACGTTTCAGTTAAAAATGTCTCGGAACCACATACCTTAAGGAGTAAAAGAAGGCCAAAACTCCGGCTTAGAGATTAAGCGACCGAGGAGGCTGGAAATCTTGGTGTTGCAAACTGCGGGCTTCGTACCTTAAGAGACTAGAAAGCAACGTTGTCTCATAGACTAGAACTCCAATGTTGGTAAACTCAGATACTTCATCCATATATATGTCAGTGTCTCAGACGACCCAGAAAGATGCCTCGAAGTTTTACTGAATCCCTCAAAGGGCTTTTCCTCGCTGCCTAGTTTCTCTCAAATAGTTCAAACGTAGCAGGTCCCAGGCCGTTAGTACAGGTCTTTCCTTAAAGATGTGATCCCGTAGTACGTTTAATTTCTCGAACAAGTTCGTCAAATCTAAGACACTTATTGTTGCCTGGTGGAGCATTGTCATTGGCATGCACAGCCAAGTGGACGGAACATGGTCATTGCCAGTACGCTTTTCCCATTTCTGAGTATAGACAAGTATACATGGTGGTCCTTAGATCAAGCCAAGATAAGCAATTTGATCATATTCAGATAGACGGAAGACATGTGTCCAGTATTCCAGACGTTCGTACATCCTTAAATTAGTTCAAACCACTACACAGTTGTAAGGTAAGGTCCCATACGACGCTTGCCTACCTTGCAGCAATGTAAAGACTTAAGTAAAACCATACCTCCAGCTCTAGGCACTGAAAAGTAAGAGGACATTTTTCACCTTCCCTTTATCCACTCTCATCCCGTGGGCTGGATCAAGGTGTGATCCGAACCATGCCGTGAATGAGCATGTCCGAGGGCCCAGAATAAATAGCTCAATTGCGTACATTGGGTCTATACAAATCCAAAGTTCTCCCTAAAATCCCGGGATCTTTAACCCCCAATATTCCAAAACGACCCACATTGTCGAAGACCGGATGGACAAAGCAACCTAAGGATATTAAGTCTTGACTTCGCATCCTGGACCATCTTGCGAAGAAAGCGAACAAGTATTGGACTTTGGCGCCAACGAGAAACTACGAACAGTCAAACCTGGCAAAAATAAAACTGAGTTGTTCGAAACACCTCCGAGGTTACCATAAAGATGAAATCGAAAACTCTGACCACCGCCCCTAGGAACACATCATAGGTCCTTAGGTCTTGGAACAAACTTTTATTTCAAAAAAATCCACCATTACTTTGTTTTTCTAACGAACCTGATCCTATGACAAATTTGAAGAATAACCCAACTTACAGGTAAAGGTAAAGGTTTACAGGTAAAGATAGTAAATTTGAAAAATTTTCAACTCACCGGAGCTAAACCAGGACACTCGTATACAGTGTAATCACCCTCCTCGTTGTCATCGTCACTCTCGACGTCGGATAGCCCACCATGACCTTCAGCAGCCTGCCGATTTTCCATCGCTATAATCTGTTGCTTCTGATGTTGATAATGATACATTTGAGCACTTTGAGCGAGTCTTCGATCACCAGATGGTGATATGTCCTTATTCGGTCCAGTTACACCGTACGCAGGATATTCCACATCTGCTGCCGCTTTAGTTTTCTTCTGAAGGCTATCGAGAGAAATAAAATAACCGTCTATATTTATTGATAAACAATGACTGTTAGAAATAACTTACGTATACCAAGCAATACCCAAAGCAATCAATCCAACTGTCACAGCCGCGCTAACTCCAGCAATCAGAGCCACCACATACACTCCCATTTCACCCTCAATGCCCATGTGCTGTCGCACAACCACATGCTCATCGTGGCCCCTATTCTGGGCGTTCACAATTGCACCAGCCTTACCCTCCTTCTGTAATTTCTCAATCAAGGCGTTAATATCATCGCGACCACGCCCATTCGAAGCCTGATTCTGTACGGGCTTCATCGGCGTCAAGTCAATTGGAGGCTTCACACGATGATAAGTCACCTCGCTGTTTGGTTTCTGTTCCGCCACCGGTGGTGGTTTTACAGATTTCTCAGACTTTTCTAATTTCTCCTGTTTTTCGGGCTTCTCTTCCTCTTCGACTTCTTCCTCGTCGTCTTCCTCAAAGAAATCCTCATCTTCGTCCATTTTGGGTGTTTGTTCATAAAATCTCGGATCTGATGGATCGACGGCAAATGCAAAACGTTCGCCATTTTGAGCGCCAACATTGTTGTTGGGTGCGAATTTGTAGGTAAAGTCTACACCGTCCATGGCATTTTGATTGTCGTAGGCTAAAGGATTTGGTCCTCCGTAATGTTGTTGTTGGCGATGATGATTCATCTGTAGGTTGATTAATTCTAGTTGCTGCTCGAATTGCTGTTGTAGTCTTCGACGTGCATTGTCCTCCATCAATTGGGCTAGGAAATCTGGGGAAATGTCAAATTGTTGCTGCAGTGACTGTGTCGATGGCTTCCGACGGAGTCCTGCAATGAAAAATTAATTTTGATTTTTTAATTTTTAATTTGTGCTCACTTTTAGAAATTTTAAACTGTCAGATGACAGATGTGGGTGGGACTGAGAATTAAAACATTAAGTGACTCTGGCAGTTGGTTGGTTCAAGGCCTATCATGCCTGCACTACACAGATGCTACGTGTGGCAGTCCATAAGTGGGTTCTACTGTAGGTCCTAGTCGGGGTCCGACCCAATTGTCAAGGCGTCGCCCATCAATGACGTTGTCTAATAAAAAGTGAGGGCAGAGCAAAGTACTCGTCTTATTGTAGCGGTGCTTAGATGACGCCACCGAAGGTTGCTACGATTTGATCAGTTACAAGCGGCCGGTCATAGGTCTTAAATCACGGTACCATGGGAGTCAGGAGTCCCCCAGATCTCGGTCCGGGCCTGACCGGGAGCGTCATGGTGGGTGTGATATAAACCCAAATCGGATGAAGAGTCCTTCTAGTGATTTAGACCCAATGTACAGTTGCAATAAGTACTAGGTGCTGTGATCCTAAGATCAGCAATAGCTTTTAGGTCGGCCTCGACTCATAGCAAGGGTGGAACTTGTGCCTCCACCGCAAGTTCTGCTTTGGTATTACACTACTATTGTATCTAATGTATCTTCATGACAGGTGTTTACGGTAAACCTTAGTCACGTTGTAGGTCCTAGTGGGTCCACGCCTAATTACACAGGCTGCATTTTTGCCATAGCGTAGCCTAATAATATTGTAAATGGTGGTTGAATAACAGCTGGTCTTATATAAAAGGGTATCAGAGTGGAGTAATTGACCAGCTATATTTAGGACGCATTCCAGCGGGAAGTCGAAAAAAAGATCTCTAGGAATTTTAATGGAAGCTTAATTCTGGCACCATGGGAGTGAGGAGTCCCTGGAACTTCAGTTCCAGCAGGCCTGGTTGAGGTAGGCCCCCTGTGTGAACGTCATGTTATCTGTGGTTTAGACCTAAAACTGGAGACAGGGTTTTCCGACTCTCGTTGGATTACCTCAAAATGTAGAAAAAACTACAGATCGCCGTGATCCTTAGATTGGAGGCGGTTTTAAGCAAGCCTCACCTTAACCTAAGGGAAAGCTTACACATGACTAAATTGGCTCTGCCCTGAATATGGTTTCCCTAAGACGAACTAAAGATCGAGAATGGCAGGTTTCCACGTAAACCATGTGACAAATCTGTAGGTTCTAGTTTATCATTAGGCGAGAAAGATTAAATTAAAATTGAAGTCCGTAAGTTGAATCTAAGTTTGTGGAATAGGAATACCTATTTGGAACGTTTTTGTACATACTCGTAACATCGATAATGCTTCTGAGGTAAAGACGTGTGTGGTTCTTGACTAACCGCTACTTCTTTTCCTTTTGGTACAAATTGTCATTTTTTTTTAACTTTCTGGAATTTCTGAATGCTGGTAATGGAAATTTATCTCATGAAGACGCGGACCCCGAACAGAAACCTAAACCTGCAAAATCTGATGAGCAGTATGGAAGTTCGACAGGGTATAATGAGGAAGATGGTTTCTAATGGTTTTCAAAAGTCCAAATATTGACCAAGATTTCTTGAGATAATAAGGTAGCTCAAAGTTTAATATTTTGGATTGCTGGAAATCACCTTTTATCAATCAGAGAATTATATTAAGGAGTGTGATTGAATAGGTTTCTTCACTTCAATAAACAAAATTGAACATGTTGTAATCGACGCAGTCTTTCGATCATATATCTGGACATTCCGAGCCGCCAATGTAAAGTCAGACCACCACCTAGTAGCCTAAAGGTGAATTTATGGATCTCGTAGACGCCAAACAACGGTTAAATACTGGAAAGCGATTTAACGTTGAGTGGCTTCAATCACAACTAACCGCCAAACCCTTGGCCACCTGCATTAAGCGCTTAAAAAAGTGTATACCTGACGTAGTAAAACAACTCACCTATGAAACGACGCTGCATATATGAATGAGAGTGGCTTATATGCTCTACGAGCAATAGAGGAGAGAAGAACTTCAACTCCAACTCCAGGAACAGCGGCAACGCCTCAAATTTTCCTCTTGGGCAGAACGAACCATTCAATTGAGCGACGAAAGCCAAGTTTTCTGTACGCCCGACTAAAATTCAATGAAGATGGCAATATTTTAATTAGGATGTTAGGATGTCGAAAGTAATCCCATCGAAACCTTTGACGTCAAACCAGGGTTTAAACAAGGTAATATGCTGCTTGCATAACTGCAATCCAACACTAGCCAAAAGTCTGTGCAGTAACTTTCTGATGACATTGATACAATAGGTAGAACACAGCGTGCTGTCACTGGTATGTAACCATAAAATAGAAGCGGCAGAAATGTCAGCTGAGAATGTAGGGAAAACCAAAAATATACCGTAAAAAAACAGAACGCACAACATCGAGGGATTGAACACAACGTCACAAAAGGCAGCTATAACTTTGAGGTTGTGAGGGACCCTTGTTAAGAAGCACTAAGGAGACTTTATATAAGACACTAATCGTCCCAGTGCTTCTCTATGATGCAAACATAAGAACGAAAACAGGTCCGATGAATATACATAACATGCGCCTTTTTATTTAGTTAGATTATGGATTTATATACGTATTACATTTAACAAAACTTACATTCGCATGTACAACATTCAAAATAATTTTAAACTAACATCTCGGTAGTGAGTAATTTCTGAACGCTACCATTTCTTTATGTCATCTTTGACATTTGTAAACTAAACAAATGTCCAATTTGAACCATGCATATTGTACAATACTCGTAGTTACACACTAGAAGAACGCATTAAAGTTATTCAAACTTGTTATAAAAATGGCCAATCTTTCAAAAAAAACATATCGTAAAATTCGCGATTTTTTTATTGTATATAATCGTCCAAATGAGTCAACAATTCAAAGGTTAGTGAAAGAATTTTAAGGATTAAAAAGTACACGCTCTATTGAGAACAATGCTGCTGTAAGACAAAGTGTCGCTGAAGAACAATCAACATCGATATCACGACGTGTTCAGGCATTTAGAAGATTTTTTGTGGCCTCAAATTGAAGAAATAGACACAGGCGATCTTTATTTTCAACAGGATGGAGCTACGAGTCAGACAACACGTGCAAACATTGCGGTCAAAGTTTCTAGGTCGATTAATTTCACGTAATGGTGACATAAGCTGGCCAACAAAAATCATGTGATTTAACACAGTTGGATAACTTTCTTTGGGTTTTTCGAAAACTAAAGTCTAGTTGGATAGGTCAACAAAAATTGCGCAACTGAAAAACAACAGTTGGACCAAAATTGATGATCTTAATGCGGTAATGTGTGAGCGAGTTCTTGAAAACCTTGATGTTCGTAGACGTGCTCGTGGTGGACATTTAAATGATGTTATTTTTCACACATAATTGCTAAGAGCCATAGATTTATAAAAATAAAAATACCAGAAAAAATCTAAGTATTTACATGTTTTATTAAAAAAAAAAATCTAAGAGCGACAAGATAAATAAAACTAGCCAGTCTATCACAGATAGATTATTAGTGTCCGCAAAGTCTTGGGTGTCTCCATGGTAAGACCATTTGCTGCATTCTGCAACAATGTGGCGGATAGCCTGTCGTTGGGCTCCTCAACCGCAAGCGTGAGAATTAACACTTCCTCAGCGAATCTGCATATCTTCCGTGATTGGTTCGAATTCTGTTCAGCGTCAACCGAATGGCATGATTGGTTCAGGATATATAGTGATATTATCAGCTCGCATTGATATCGCCCATTCTGCTGACCAAGAAGTATTTTACTCACATTGAAAGCATCATAAGCAAATACTTTAGCAGGCTTTATGGTTAAGTGCCGAGACTTTAGTCTCTATTGCGTGACAGGAGCATAGCAATGTCGTCTTAGATGGGGTGGTTCAGTGATTATCAGCTGGTTGGTACATTCGCTCAATAGTGTGCTTAAACGACGCAAATGAGCTGGGGCAATGTTGCACAGTACAGGAAGCCATCGTCTTGGCGTTGATCTTATCGTGCCGGAAATAAGTCTCATGGTGACGTTGAGTTGAGAGTCCATCATGCGCACATTTGTACTTTTCTACCACACTGGGGCGCAGTATTCCGCTGTGGAGTATACGAGTGCTAGTGCGTTGATGCAGTTGAGCTCCAGTTTGATCCAGTGAGTATTACATTATGTTGTTGCGGGTTTTGCGTTTTCTAATAACATTTGCTACATGTTTTTGTATGTAAGGGGTCTGTCCAATTTACACCTAGGTATTTGGGGTTTCATCCGTGTTTATAATTCGCTAGTTGGCTGCTAAGGTGAAAGCAGCAGAACTCTGTTTAAGACATGATTGGACACAGTCTAAATTGCCTAAAATATACATTGAGTTGCTCAAGGTCTAGGGTTCTTTCTGTGTTCTCTATGTCCTTATCCTCAGAGCCGATTTGCTAAGTCATCTCCATATTGCTGATGTATAGGTTAAAGAGCAAAGGAGCGAGGTTGGAGCTCTTGGCTTTTGTTACGAGTATCATTGATGAAGACTTGGAACAGGCGGTTTGAATGTTGGTTGTTAATAAGGTTGTTGTATGATATCAATGATAGCACCTGGTCTGTACTATTTCTACCGTCACGAAATCCGACTTGTTCGATAGATACGATTTTAGATGCGTTCGAGTAGTTTGTTGCAAGTACTTAAGAGTGCTATAGAACGGTACCTTTCTGGGCCGCCACTAGGTTTACCGGGCTTGAAAATGCCTATAACTTTCGTTCGAATGAACGCCGTTGGAATTATGCCTGATTCAAATGTAGTTACTGTAGAGTTCGGTTAGCTTTCGACTTGTATTTTTCCGCTATGTTGAAAAAACTGCGGGTGAATCCCATCGAAACCCGCCGCTTTTCCTAATTTTACTGCCAAAAGAGGGGTGCTAGCCTCTT
Source organism: Volucella bombylans (assembly GCA_949129095.1). Classification (NCBI taxonomy): domain Eukaryota; kingdom Metazoa; phylum Arthropoda; class Insecta; order Diptera; family Syrphidae; genus Volucella; species Volucella bombylans. Next base: position 183,008,573 of record OX422141.1, read on the forward strand.
TGGGTGTAATACTGCCCAAGAATTGTGATGACTTTGGGGTACATACCTTAAGGGTTCTCCGTGCACGGGAAACATCCACTATATGATTGGCCACTTTGTTCCGGTCCATGCAGGAATTTGTGAAGTAGGGGCAACTGTTTCCTTCGAGTTTGCGAAGGAGACTCCATGCTTTCTTGCTAGAGTGTGTGAAGCTGAGGCTGTTGACTGTTGATATCTATTTCTTTTCACAGGTCTCTTCAAGCGATTTTAGTAGTTCTTTGCCAATTTCTGAGTCTCCAGATACCTTGAAATTTTGGTACACTTTGCGAAAACCTCGGAGATTATGTATTTTCTAAGTTGTCGTAACCATTTCTACAGATCTATCGTAGTTCTGGGTCGGCGGAATAAACCTTAAGCTTGAGCCAAGCTCGTGAGAGAAGCTACCTTCTTACGTATAAATTTCAGACCGACAAATAGTGCGAGTTGCTTAAAATTACTTCTTCAGAAATTAAGAATACACTAAACTTAACTGTGACGACAAAAACTGTTAGAAACAGATTATTAACAGCAAATCTACGCTCTCGAACCCATTTGTGTCAGAAAAAAAGAAAAAACATTTGCAGAAGACCAGCTAAAGGAATTTAACGAAAGGGACATAAAGAGCTTTAAAAATGTTCTCCATAGTTTGTTTGGTTCGGATCGTAGGCACTATGTAAGACGACCTAATAATTGTGCACCAAAGATATCATTAAGCACGGTGAAGGAAGTTTAATGATATGGGGGTGTTTTTCCTGGTATGGTGTGGGACCATTATTTTGGATTACTCGTACTTAGATCATGACTCAGGAAAAACATGTAGAAAAACTAGAAAACTTGTTTGTTGAATGAACAGCAAAAGAGTGAATATGATCAGCTGATGAAGGCTGTCGATGATGGAAACAGTGGACAATTTTTCCTTGATGATTAAAAGACTTGCGCAACAATAATTGTCGCTTTGGAGACGTGATGATACTGTTGGCGGGCGACTTCCGACAAACACTTTCCCTGATTCCGAAATCAACAGCGGCGGATGAACTAAATGCATGTCTCAAGTCATCGTATTCGTGGCGATATGTGAAAACAATTCCAATACGCGCAATTTTAGCATCGAAAAATATTGATGTCAATGACTTGAATTGAACGATTCAAAATCATAAATCCGGGAGAATTGCGTTCATACCAATCGATCGATCGTGCTGAAAACGAAGACGAAGTCGTCAATTTTCCAGTAGAATTCCTAAGCTCGTTGGATTTGCCTGGCATGCCACCTCAACATTTGCGTCTTAAAGTGGGATCTTATAAAGATTGTGATAAAACTAATGAACAATGTGATAGTGGGAAGGATTTTGAAAGGGCCGTCCAAGGGAGAACAGTGCCTAATTCCGCGAATTCCCTTGACTTGAACCAATTTGCCATTCCAGTTCAGCGAAACTTGCATTTACGATGACCATAAACAAGTCACAAGGGCAGTCGCTGGATGTGTGCGGCATAAATCTGAAAATGGCATGCTTTTCACACGGCCAGCTATATGTGGCGTGTTTCCGAGTAAGGAAACCATCCTCACTCTTCATTTGCGCTCCGGAGTAGAAAACAAAAAATTTTGTGTATCATGCAGCCTTAAATTGAATACAATCATTGCTCTAACATATCCTTTTTTTAGATTTTCATATTTATTCTATCTTCGCCATGTATTGGACGGGACGAAGTCCGTCGGGTCAGCTAGTTTGCTATAATTTCGATTTATTGCTTATTCTAGGAAACACACCTATTATTTGTTTTTTATCCAAAAAGCATATTTTAATGTTTAAAAAAAATTAACTGCTTTTTATGTTTTCCATGTAATTATTCTTAAATAATGTCATTCGACTTATAAAACTATGTACTTGTAATATACAAAAAATTGCAATAAAATTGAGTAAACATTTATTTTTCATTTATTTTCCATTCACACCTATTATTTTTTCCACCACTGTATATATAGGGTGGCGCAGAATTAGCATTATGAAACTATTGAAAACTATTGAAAAATATTTTTGTTCAAGTATACTCGTATATATTTTTTTCAGATTTGGCTTTGAAAAACTTGGGCAAAGAACAAATTTATCGATTGGTTCAGCATTTTCAGCAACAAGGGGCTTTCTGTGATCTTTCGCGTGCTGGAAGACCTCGTGCACTTCCAAATGAGGTGAACATTGCTCGGGTGCGGGTAAGTTTTAGGAAAACCACAAAACTTCCACCTGGCGACGTTCTCAGCAGTTGGTGATGTCTAGGCGGTTTTCGCAAGGATTTAATGGTGCGCGAACGTTGGAAATGTTGGAAAAGTGTTTCGCAACGATTCCCTAAAGAAAACGGTCGTTTACCAATGGCACGAGCGCGAGCGGTTCAAAAGTGGTCGTGAGCCAATCGAAGATGATGAACACAGTGGCAGACCATCGACATCGAAAACCGATGAAACCATTGATGGAGTAAAAGAAATGTTGGTCGGAGGACTTAAACATTGCCTATGGATCCGTCCAAGACATTTTGGTTAATGATTTGGGTTTCCGTCGTGTAGCAGCAAAGTTGGTGCCAAAAGACCTCAATTTCATGCAAAAAAGAGAGATGATTTGCGAGGCTGAATCCGATATCATATTCATCAAAAGGATCATTACTGGAGACGAGACGTGTGTTTATGAGTACGACACGCAACCCAGACATCAGGCAAGTGAATGGCGTTCAGCAAATGAGGCGAGACCAAAAAAACCACGTCGTTTTCAGTCAAAAAAGAAGACAATGCTCACGGTTTTTATGGATTACAACGGTGTATTGCATCATGAATTTTTGCCAGAAGGCCAGACAGTAAACAAAGAGTATTATTTGGGCGTTATTATACGTTTGCGTGAAGCAATTCGCTGAAAGAGATCAGAATTGTGGGCAGAAAACTCGTGAGTGCCATCATTATTCGTAATTTTTTGACGAAAAATCCACAAAAACCATCCAACAGCCACCGAATTCACCTGATTTGGCTCCCTGTGACTTCTTTCTGTTCAATCGAGTTAAAAAACCACTACGGGGAACGCGTTTCATCAGCCGAGAGGAAGTAGTGGCAAAATCGCAGAAACCACTGATGGACATACCGAAAACCGAATATAAAAAATGTTTAGAGGATTGGATCAAGCGCTGGCATAAGTGTGTTGCAGTCGATGGGGATTACTTTGAAGGGGTCAATATAGATTTAGATGAATAAACTTGTATTTCCAATTTTCTGAATAGATTCCGCGAAAATTTTGATCAAGGTGGTATATACTCGTATATTAAAGAATTTGACTCACGCATTCGCTGATGTTTTCATAGGAAAATTTATTGAGCTGCGTGCATCGAATAATACTACCTTGTACAAAAATGGCCGCCGAAAATCCCAGAAAGTACCTATATGATGCTTAAATTCAAGCTTGAAGATCAGCAAACTTGTGTCCTTACTGACAATGTGATTCAAATTAGCAGACGTATAAAGTTGTATTAAACTTGAAAATTTATTAAGCGCTGCTTTATCCTTTCTTCTTCTTCTTCTTCTGCGATATTGTACAGAATTAGGACGGTTAGTGTTTTCTTTTAAGGCAATTTAGTTGTTTGAGAAAGACCGGTTGACAAGAGTTATTCTATGTTGGTAGGTAGCCTAAGTAAACTAAGTCACTAATTACTTCACAATTACAAATATATCTGTATGAGGCGACATAACATCATTAAGACGTTTGTGATACTTTTTTATACATAGCATGAAGGAGTATTTCGTTTTGCCCTCCTTGACAGAGACCGTCGACTCATCTTTGCCGAATGTGAAGTGATGCTCACGAACGTGTTGCTAACTGCTGCGTTCTTCCGATTATGTCAATACGGTCAACGCATAGGTGTAATTGATCACGTGTTTGCGTGTGAGTTTTGTATAACTTTTTTTCCAGGACGATGTTAAAAAAAATACCCTCAGAGCGCATCGCCATTACTAAGCGAGGTCTTAACCAATCTTGATGGAGCAGCGTACATTATCTACCGTCATCCTGCATAATGGGCAATCAGTCAAATTTGGCAGGGATACTTAAATTGGGCATTGCTCTTTATAGCTCATCCCTACAAATGCTAGCAGTCAGGTTGTTGATAGAGGTTTGACAGGCTCATAGGGTGACAGGGTGGATTTTATAGGTGATGTTGAAAGAACTTAATCTTCTATGGTTTCTGCATATTGAAGGGTCTCCTTTAAATTTCCTTTAGATTTTTCGGACCTATGTTTAGATATGACTATCTGCACTTCATGGTTCATGGTTGATTCTGTCCGCCAACGGAATTATTATCATTGTCACCGTAATACAGTCTACAAAAATGGTCCTTCCATATCTTTGGCACCGCGTTTGTACAATTCTTCGTTTTTGTAGAACTCAATCTTTGTAGCGCGATATTTTGCTATGCTGTTTTTAGTGTTTGGTAAAACTTTCAAACCTCTTTCCTAAAAAAGCATCCCCTTTCTTTTGAGAAGCCGGTATAATTATCGTTTCTTTTCTTTGTAGAACTCATACGCACCTTTGGTCCTTTTGTGCAGTCTCCTTGAATGCATTTAGATTTGGAATAAGGCAAATCCAGTAGATACTTACTTAGGTGGTGCTACAGTTCGGAGTGAATATGGGTCTTAACTAGCAAGCCTCTCCAGTTGGTCCGGTTTTTAGCTAAATGGCTCCAGTCAGTTGAGGTTCCCTTCTATTTGTGCACGCCACCTAGGGTGAGGTCTTCTTCTACTGCGTTGTCCCTCCGGGTTAGATTCGGGGCGGAGACTTGGATTGATGTTCATTCACTCTATATGTCGTAACCATTTCAGGCGACAATTGCGCAGTTATCTTACTATGTCGTCTTCGCTGTACAGCTCCTATAGTTCGTCGTTGAATCTTCTCCTCCAAAGCTGGTCTATGCAAACAGGACCGAATATTTCTCTCGAAACGGCTTAGGATACCCTCATCCACTTTCGATAGGGTCCATACTTCAGCGCCATAAAGTAGGATAATCAAGGTCTTATACAGTCTCCTTAGTTGTTCGGGATAGGGCCTTACTACTCCATTGCCTTCCTAGCCTAAAGAAACAGCAATTGGCAGGAGTGATTCTTCGTTTTATTTTTGCTTAGATATTATCGGCAGAATTTATAGCAGAACCAAAGTAGATAAAGTCCCTTACTACCTCGAAATTAAAGCTGTTGACTGTGACGTTCTGTCTAATTCGTTGTTGTCTGCCATTTCTTTCTTCCTGACAGCTTATATGTACTTGGATTTGCTCGTATTTACCGCTAAACCCATTTTGGCAGCTTCCCTTTCAATTTTAGCGAGTGCACCGATGACAGCCTGGTGAGTTCTCACAATTATGTCGATATCATTGGCGTACGCTAGTAGTTGCACAGACTTTTAAAAAATTCTGCCTCCAGTGTTCGCTTATGAGTTCCACACAACTCTATCAGGTATGATGTTAAATAAGCCATATGATAGGTTAAGCCGGGCGTTCTCAATCGTCATTTTGTACAGACAGACGAGCATGGCAGGGATGCCAAAACTAGACATGGCTCTCTATAGCTCGTCTCTATAAATGCTGTCATATGCGGCTTTAAAATCGATGAAAAAAGGGCTATCGGCTATCGATTTGGAATTCTTGAGTTTTTTCCAAGGTCTGCCGGATCATGAAGATTTGTCGATTGTGGACTTTCCTGGACTAAAACCGCACTGAAAGAGGTCAATCAGTTTATTGACGAAGTGTTTCAGTCGTTCACACAATATGGCAGCTAAGGTCTTCTATACGATGCTGAGGAGACTTATATCTCTATACATACAGGCATACACTCTTCTGACCAGATCTGAGAAATGAGTTGGTGCATGCTCTCCACAAAGTCATTTCCAGCAGCTATGAATACCTGTAAGCCATGAGGTACAGCTAATTTGTTGGATTTCAGCTTAGATATTGCTGTTTTGGACATCAGCGCCTAGGTTCAATAGTTTATTCTGCGTGACGGCGGGATGTTGGGCTTCGTTCCCGTAGAATAAGTTTTTCCATATTCTCAGTACAGACTGTGACTCTATTACAAGGTGCCCTTTTTCATCTCTAAAGGCTTCTGTGCGGTTTTTCTTGCCTTGACACGTTCTTTTTATCTGTTGGTACAATTACAGTACGTTATTTCTGGAGTACAACCTCTCAATATTTTCGATCGAGCGTTTCTCTTTTTTCTTCTTCTGGAGAAGCAGATGTTCTTCCCGTTTTTTCTGATCGTAGAGCTCACGAGCAGCTCTCGTCCGTCGTTGCAATGCCGGTTTGTAGGCTGCTTAGCTGCACGCCCTTGTCGGCATTCTGCTATTGTAGCTTTTTGACTTTATATCTCCTCATAGTATTGATTTTCGTTTTTTGTGGCGCTTGGGAAATCTGCATTCGTAATTTGGCTGCAACAACGTGGTGATCCGAGTCAATATTGGCTACTCAGAACGTTTAGACGTCCAGAATACTGAATACACGACTTACGTCTATCGCAAAACGATCAATTTGGTTTAGCGTCCCCTTGTGTATATTGTCCCGCCGCAAAGTCGTCAACAGTGAGTCCATTTATTTCCGAGGCCACTAGTTGGCTCGTCACATCTTCTTAATGCCTTCCGTATAGGGTTGTAATCCGGTATAATGCTGCTTCGAACTTTATTGTTACGCTAAAAATACTTATCAGACTCAAATACATCCACAAAAGTGCTTAGTTTTTCATGCTGGTGGTACCACTGGTACTTAGTTTTTCAAAGTAGAGGCCACAGATTCCGTTACAGTCAGTAGTCTCAGTTGCTGGACGATGATCAGTGATTATTCCTTCGAAAATATGATCGACATTGATCCGGCTCATACAGAATGGCTTTTCGTGTCATACTGCCCATGAAACCATTGACTTACTAAGAACTTGATTCAACGACAACGTAATATTGGGAAATGGACCAGTGAATTAGTAAACCGCGAACTATTTAGGTCTTTGAATCCAATAATTAGCGCGTTTTTGGTGAGATAGAGCCGGAAATAGGGGCCGAATATGGCCGATTCCCGGATGACGGTGATATCTGCCTTATAGCAGTCGAACTACACGGAATCTATTCAGACTGATTCAAAATTATTTATTTAGACACCAGATTCATATTTAAACGAGTCTTTTGGTTGTTTTGGAACAATGTGGTATTTACGTGGTCGGGTACTAAGCTCCAAGCTAGGCCCTAACCATTTGGACGAAAGCAGCCATATATTTCGGATATTCCGGAGCATCCAATTCGGGGATATGAGAACAGCTGTTGCTCCATTGAGGCTTTATATGCTACCATCTCTTCTTCAACACTCTGTCTACTCCTGAAAAATCCTTATTGACATCAGCTCCAGATAAGTAAAGTAAAATGTATCGCGTGAACTACGTAGGACACCGAACGTCCTCTTTCTAAGCGTCGGTCATTCCCAACAGGACTGCTATTTATTGCGCTTAAAAATTTAGAAAGCCAAGTTCGGATGGACGCAACTAGCACCAGGTGGCTATAATATTGAGGTAAAATAGGCATAGATGATGTGTATTCTTAGAAACAGCACTGAGCGTCGCCAGGTTGAATCAAGCGAGCGCCTACTCCAATGATATAACACCCAACTACGCACGTAAAGATTAGCTAAGCAGCATCCTTTCTACAGTTTTAGTTTGTCAACCTTAATTTACCCCGGATCTCCAGAGATCTCTGCGAACCCCTCGTTGTCTGTAACACAATTTAATATTGAATTGTCGTCATTTCCAGATGGTACATTCTGAAGTAGGGGGATGCCACTTGATAAATTAATTGCATAATACTCCGGTTGGGGGAGCATAAACGTAGCAAGTGGTATTGACAGCATTACGAGAAATGTCGGTTATATGAATGATTCTATTGAAAATCCTAACATATGTGTGACAGAAAAATTTCTATCTGTTCGAAATATGGGTACACTAAAAATGTCTACGTTCAAGGATGTCAATACCACGAAAATGGATTGCAATATAACACATCGAAGAGATAACTGGGTTTCCCTTATGATTCGAAAATTTAACATTTTCTGTCTGTCCTAAAAATAGAAGTCTAATTCCTACAAGTCGGCATTCATTTCAGTCGTGCATGATGAAAATTTGATTGACCCTTCCACCAAATTCACCTCACATATGGTTCGATTCGATAACTCCACTGACCAACATCTATTACTACGGATGACGTCGGTGTGCCAAACAAATTCTAATTTCAAATATTTATTCTATTTTGTTTCATTCGTTATCACATTCAATATCTATCTATTCGGACGGGTTCTACCCCGATAGAGCAACAATCAGACGTCAAGAATACTAATAACTATCCCACCCACTAGCTCTTACACCTAAATTATCAACAGATGGCATTAGCGTGTTGCTGTTTTATTTTTAGAAACCAACATGTGTACCTACCCAACAAAAATGATAATGGACATGGACATTCAAAAAATATTGTAGAAAAAACAAAAAGGGAAAAGGGCAAACCTTGACAGCAAAGGCTGAATATTTTTATTTGTACGTTTATTGTCAGAAAACAATTCGATAAATATGTTACGAGCACGTCCATACGAACGGTATAGCTGTTTGGATCTATAGATAGTTGACCCCCCCTTAACTAAATGTTAATTAAGTAAATCTAGTTGAGATGTCATTTAATGATAATTCTTCGCAGCCCCAAGTACCAACAACAACCCCTTTGAGTCCCCCTAAGATCCAAGACAACCCTAATGTGTAATAGTTGTCTGGAAACACGTCCTCAATATAACCTCAAGTCGTAATCGACCGCATACGGCGTATCTCGATAAGGGTCTTCAAATTACCAACTTAATGACACGATAGCAATTCTAAAAGTAGCACAACTCTGTATATCTAATTCGAAGGCTAGGGAAGCAGAACCAGAACGAACCTACTACTCGTATCATAAATGGCCAGGCCATTGGGACTGCGTAATACGGTATGCATCGGATATCTTCTTGACGTTGGTAACCATTACCAGAAATGAAAATTCGAAAAATCGTAATTGAAACTTGAAATTTCCCCATTTGTCCCTGTGGAATTGGCCGTCGTTTCGTCGTTCGGTCGTATGTCGATTATTTTGTCGATGTGTGGATATGCCGATTTGTCGGTTCTGGTGTGAATTCTATTTTTAATAAAATTAATGCAAACTTTATCGATTTTTTGCATCTGAATCCGAGGCAACACATACACAGGTACAAGAACCTACATACATTCTTGAATATGGTAGGAGCACGAACACCTACATACGAGAGTAGGTAACTGCGTAGCCTATGCAAAGTGTCTAACTGATTCCCGCTACTTGTATCCACAGTTATATTGTACCACCATCAGCCCCTAAGGCGCCGCGTCACTACTTGCACGAATCACAAATCAACAAACGGAAAAGTGAACCTACCAACGAAACGAAACGAAACGAAAGGAAGCAGAAAGGAAAAACTCCAAAACTTTGACGTCAGTAACATGTTGTAGGTACCCTACTAACCATAAAATCAAGAAGGACTGGGTAAGACCCACTGATAACCACCGATGAATGATAATGGAAGGATGGTGATGGTGGTTTCTATTTTAGGAATGCACACAAACACACCTACACTGGGGGATCACTCACCTGGGTACACCGACATTTCGCAATCCGCCAGATGGTTGCTGAGCACCAGCAGCTGGAGGACCAACCCAAAAAGGGGTAAGGCCGGAACTGCCGCATATGATGCCATCTTGTCTAGCTTCTTAGAATTGGAACTCAAAATTAATATTCGTTATTGAAATAGGAAATTGTCCTGCTCTTTGTCCAGTTCCAGATTTCGATGTTGCTTCGCCTTGTGTTTCTGTTTCTGCTAATTCTGATCCGGGTTGTTGGAAAAATTAATTTTCCACACAGCGCCTAAACATATGGCCGGCCATATCGTTTTTCTACAATAGGTCCCGTTCCACAATTTTCACTTATTTTCTTCTCTCAATTAACTTCGGTTCGGTTTGTTTGTTCTTATTCCTCTACGACGTGTACACTCGTATGCCACACTCACACAGGGAAAATCGATTTTCCTGCGGACGTAGGCAAAAACCTACTTTCACGGATACCTAAGCCAAAGTCCTAAATTGCGATTGTATTTGCAGCTATTCGAAAACGCTGCTGAACTGATTTTTCACTTTGGTTATTTTTCACGTTCAATTTTTAATTTTTTCTGCTTTTTTTTTGTTGTTGTTATTTTTGTTTTGTTAAATGAAAACGATTTTGAAACCAATTCTTCGGATTTGAGGGGATGGCTAGTTTTTTCGAGAGTTTTTCTCTTCACTTTTATGGTGGAATATGGGGGAGAAAAATATGGAGAGCTTGCGATGAAGGGTATACCGTTTGCCTTAGAGCACTCTAGACTTATGTTCGGAGTTGTTTGTTTGTCACTGCATCGCCCGCGAAGTCCAAGTTGAAACTGTAGCAACTTTTTCAGTGACGCAAAATTCTATATCACTCGTTTTGTATTCCACAAAGCAAACGGCAGAATAGAGCAGGGAGCTTTTTTTTTTTTTTTTTGTTCTTTTTGGGTTGCCGTTTGTTGGCTTCTAAATGGCTGATGGTGGAGCATAAGTAGGGGGTGCGCATGCTTTGGTTCTAAGGCCCGGCAGAACAGCGATTTGTGTATGTGAGGGCTGAACTTTATTGAGAGTAGTGGGAGGAAGAGAAAAACGGGAAATTATTGTAGCTAATTTCAAACAAATCACTTAGTTGACAAAAAATATGTATGTCTTCGAAGAAATGCTCCGTAATAGAGATATTTCGACATACACATCGTTCAGTATTTCTAAAACCGAGGATCGTAGAAAGGAAATTGTCGATGCTCAAGGGTTCACATTCCTAACGTTCATTAATTATTCTTATTAATCGCCTCTACATTCTACTCCCACTCTAACTTCCACGTAGTGAACTTTGACGTAAGGTAGGGTACATAGGCCCTGCAGGACGCCATTGGCGCTGCAGACGAGAGAGCGGGGGAGAAGGTCCAAAGAAGGAAGAAGACGCTTATTTGGTTGTGGATTTGCTATTCGAGGGAGACTTGGGCAAAAAGTCTTAAACTTTCGGCATGTAAGCCAACGCTTCATAAAACTTTTAACGCTTCCAAATTCAACCTACAGTATATAAGTCACCTCAATGCGGGACGTGGGCGTTATTTAAAATACAGAACTCAATTTCCGCACCAATATTGATTAAATAATTAGCAACACTAACTCTGTGTTCAGTTTAATTAAACGATGGTCCAAACAATGTTCTGATCCTTATGTCACAAAATCTCTTTGCATCACCTTTGTTAGGCTACTTTTCGAGTATACTAGCCAGGGACGCTGCCCTTACTATGAAAACCTTATTCTACGTATCGAAGCTATTAATGGAGGATTCGGTATTATGAGAATTCTAGAATTGTTAATGGATTGTAAGTTGTTAGTACCCAGGAGGCGATTCCCCTATCTCAACACCCATAAAGGGAGTTGGCTATCCCCTGATTAATCAACCGTCAACCAGATTTATCTCATTGATCTCGACACTCCTGCAGAATTCTGAATGTCATTACCTTGTTGCAGCCAGTGTACGATTACGAATATCACAGATACCACCAAAATTTCAAATTGAGAAACTGCAACCGCAAAAGATCGCTGGAATCTTTGCGGTTACGTTTTCCTTAAGCTCTCTCAAAATCCCAGCCCCCATACGCAATCCATAGAGCACCAATGGGCATATTGTCAAGGAGCCATCGGAGAAGATACTTCTGATGTGATTGGTTTCACAGCAACCCCACAATGAAATCTATGGTTTGATGACTCATAGGTACATGAGTCGAACAAGACGCATACCATATGAAGCTGCGGTGCATCAAATGACGTGATCTCCACAAACTGCAAACTGAAAAGAAGGAATGAATGAAGATGTGTTACTACAGGAATGACGTTCGAGGGGTTTATCAGGGAATAAGTATGGAAACCTGTGAAGATGAAAATGGACAACAACTCTACGCAGTAGAGTTGCAGTCGGTCCTGGGAATACGAAAAGACTAGTTATACGCACTGTATAAGCGCGATTATGATCGAAATACTGCTGTCAGGGAAATTGGACGAAGACGTTTTAGTGCCCCTGACTCAGATAAATTTAAAGTAACAATATCAAATCGGAAGCCTGATAAAGCTGATGGCGTAGACGAGCTGTCAGCTGAGCAACTTAAAATAGCTAGAGATGGCGTGGTTTTGAACACGCACCAAGCATACTGAAAGTATGGAATCTCTTTCTCTCCGCATGAAAGCAGACCCATTTAACTGCGCCAACTATAAAGGAATAAGTCTCCTAAACGTTGCCAATCATTGTTCCTTTGAGCTCAGGGGGCAATTAGACAACAGAGCCCTCTCTCGTAAAACCAAACTGATTGTATATAAGGCCTCAACCATTCCTGTACTGTTCTATTGCACAGAGTTTTGGGCCTTGTCGAAGCGGAAGTCGCTCCATTTTGTATTAATCCGGATTGTATTCCTAGGCCAGCTCTAACCCCAAGAGATAGTGCAGCAGATGAAGATTGCATCTAAGGCACGCGAGTGGAAGGCGACCTCAACTAACTTGGAGTACGGAATTGAGACTCAGGTTCACCCTAGAATATAGCGCCACCTAAGTAAATAAGTAAGCATGTTCTAGTTACAGCTCGCAAGGAGCTGTTCCCATCCAATTTTAATCCCATTTTAGATCAATTCTTCTTATGCTAGGCCGCTAGTCTGTTCTATTCTGGGTTGTAGGGTCGGTCGCACTCTTCTCACTTATATTTGTGCATCGATCATGGTGTTGCTCCAGGCTTTATTTTATCTTACCGCGTAGGCATGGATCATATCGAACATAGGAAGCATAGTCATCCTACTGCCCTTTATATGCTAATGGCTGATTTTATCTGGAATTTCTCAACATGCGCACTTTTATCTTGACAATCGAAATCTCCGTCATACAGGCAACATTCGGAAATCTGGGATCTAAATAGCTTGCGGTTTTGTTCTACCAAATTATGAGGGACGATATGATTACAAACATCTTATCATGTGGTACGACTAGAGTAGTACGACTGGTAGACAAGAGCCAGACAGGCTGTTAGAGTTAGACACAATTGGACTTGCCGGAGGAAGGAAAACGGAAAAAGGTTCAAACGAGCAAGAAATAACTGCAGTGCGCTACTACAGCGTATGAGGTTGCGTTACTACTGAGACAAGAATAACTAACATACAGTGCTGCAAAGTAAGTAGTAATATCTTTATGCCGTTGTCTTAAATCATTAAAAGCTCTGCCTCATCATCATCGTCCATCCCAAAGCTTATTTATAATGGCAGTCAAGCTGTTAGCTTTATGGACAAGGCTAATTAGTTTGCTGCTCTCTTTGCAACTAGCTCAATGCTACAAGGTCAGGTCTTATGTCTGCCAACACTGAAGTACATCGAACATTCTACCGGGTTTTTCAATATGGACGCTTGAAATTTGTTAGATTATAGCGGCCATGTTGTTCAAGCAACATCTGTCAAATTTGTTGTGACTTGTTCAGTATGGGAAATCTCAATGGAAGGTTATAGTGTTGAACAACGTCTGCTCATCAAATCATCAAATTTTTTTTCCAAAATCAGTGCTCAGTTCGAGAAAAAAAATCATCTTTAGCAACTATGCCCATTTTTGGACGAATGGAACGAGCAAAGTTGGCGAATTTGGAATCAACACAAGTTACACCAGCGCATTCCGAGAAAGTCACTGTTTGTCACGTACGTCCTCCAAAACGGAACTGGCCTTTTCATAACCGTCAATGGCGAGCGCTACAAATAGATGATAAGCAACTTCTTGTGACCTAATATTATGGATACCGACGGCATGTGATTCCAACCCGACTCACCACACAGCGCATCCCACAATGGACATTCCGCACGAGCAATTTGAGACCATGGCTATCTCGCGCAGCAGCGTTTTAACGCTCTTAGGCTTCTTCCTTTTAGGTTATCTTAAATCGCAGGTCTATCCAAATAAATCGCAAAAAATTGATGTGCCCAAAGTCAACATAACGAACGCCATCCATCAAATTCAGCCAGATTTATGCGACAAAGTCATCCAAAAACTGCGTGTATGCTTTTAGATAAATTATTTTCAATCTTGTCAATCGGCTCTATATAAGATCACCTCGCTGCTGAGGAGAAGAGATTCCTGACATTTTAGCATTTTGAGCGATCCAATTATTTTTCTTTCGGCCACTTCTTTGAACCTCTGAACTGGAACTTGAATCTCTTTTGCGATATCATCAGCGGAAAAGAAAAAAATAGTTCCGGACTCATTAATGTGCTGCTTCGATGGAAAATATTTTCCGATTATTCTCGCTGTGGATTTAACTTTCGCTTTAACATCATAGTTCATATCGCGTATCATTCTTATATTCGTCTTAGTAGCGTCCAAAAAAGATTTCTGGGAACTCTGCCGAACGGCTTTTCTAAGTTGATGAGGATGATATGGAGGTCTTTCGAAGGGTTATAATGCTTCTTAATCATTATCCGCAAGCTTTGGATTGCGTCATATGTCGACCTGCCTCCCACAGATCCGCATTGGAACTCGCTCTTCTAAATATTTTCATAGTATGCAACATTTGTTTTAACGGTCGGTAGTTGTTGCAATTTCTAGTGTCGCTTTGCCTTTATATATACAAAACAGGAAAATTCACCCTTCAATGACTAGGCGTTCGATCGCCTCTCATCCTTTTATAGAACACAATCGCAAATCATTTCATTGTCGCCGTTACTTCGGAGGTTCATTCTTTTTACAGCTTCGTTAACTTCGGCTTCGATAAGATCTGCCTTTTCCTCTTCGTGCGCGACAGCCGAGAGAATGATGCTACCAGGAATTGTTCTTTTAACAACGCATTAAAGTACTCTTTTTACTCTTTTTTGCAACGTTCATAAGTGGAGTAAGTTCCAGACCGAGTTTATCGGGCGTTCTGATCATGATCCGGTTCTGACCTTCTTACTAGGAAAGTGGTTTTCGATAATTTGTTGCTGCTTCCACTGTGTATTTGAATCTTTTCCAGAATTCCTCGTAAGGAGTACACTTCGGAACCCGCATTAGCTTCTTCTATTCTTTTTGCTTAGATCAGTATCGATTCGAAATTTTTTTTAGTGGTTAGTCCCGGGATTTTCTGACCAATGTGTTAGGCTTTAGTAACCAGGCTTTAGAAACTTTGCATAGATCGCCGCAGCAAATCTGAATACGGGCGATGCGAATAAGTTTTTCATGGCCCGGGACGTCGCGTCGGTTGAAAACGTTTGTTGAGAGCACTGTCTCTACCTCCTCTACCTTCTGTTTCGTTCCGAGTTCAGGCTGAATTTGAATTCGAGGTACATATGGGCTGATATACAATAGAAGCTTCCATCAGTATTAACATGCCTGTAAAATAAGGTTATGTCGATTACCTGTTTTCTTCATTCTATTACAAATGTTGCATCGTTTAGGGGGCAATCTTTCAAATTCAAGAGGTCAGAGAGGAGAGGGTTAACCTTTACAGGTAAATCGGTTTCCTTACCTTTCCCATTTCGACATTGTGAAGGAAGTGGACATCCAATTCTTGTTCAATCGACTGCAGCCTGTGTTGATTGCAGTGGATCCTTGCTTGTTGTCAATTTCATCCGGAGATCGTGTGCGAGTAAAATTACTGATGGCTTTATTTTTATCGACGGGTGCAGCCATTTCGAATCTTTTCCGTCTACAGGAGCTGCACTACAGACAGCGTGACCCAGCAACGGTCGAATAGATTATGGGTGGATTATTGCCAATGCGCGTTCTGCTTGTAGAAAAATCCCGCTGGATCGCCTCCTTCTAGTCTGGATGTATTTGACATGTCTCACTTGTATTGTTTGCAGATATTTAACTCTTAACCTTTACCGCCATGATAAAACAGCTAGAGAAAGGAATGAACTTCATGCAGCTTGTACAGGCTTTGACAAGGGTTTGATATAGCATATCCTATTAGCAAAGGTACTGTCGCTTCCAGACGTTTAACGTTAAATCTCCTCACAGTATTTCTCCGTTGTTACGGCATTCGAGATATTCATAGATGTACAATGTACATTAACTGCACTCATATAATAATTGTAGGCTTTTAGTTTTAAGTTTTATAAAAAATTAAAAAAATGTCCATATACTAAGTTTTTGATTAAAATTTATTTTCTTAGTTTTAGTATTAATTAATGTTAAAATAGAAATAAAAGTAGACTGTACGATTCGTCGAAAGACATAGTTTAAGTGTTAGGTTTATCTTAGAGTGCCCGCATGGGGCCATTAAGTTAGAATAAGATTATTTTTAAGTACTTTAAGCTAATTTTTAAGCGTTTTTTGTTTAGCATATAAGAGTAACTTAAGTTAAAAAAATAAAAATGCATAAAAACTGAAAAAAAAAAAACTGCACTCATATAATGATCCGAGTTGTGGTTCGAGTCTTCTTTAGCGGCTTGGAATGTTCAGCCATCTAAGTATAACACATGGAGGATTGCTTTGCGTCGGTGGCAACATGATCAACTTGGTGGACCACTTTATAATCAGTTGACACCCTGGTTGGCGATGATATGCGCCTTATAGCAGGGCATAGTATCAAGTCCTTTCTATGACCCTCCGGGGAAAGATATTCGGATATTCTAAACCTATCATAGTAACTCACTCCGTGGATATGCCTATAATTAAACCAAACCCGATATGCCTAGACCTGAGAACCGTCTGCAGTTGTATATCGAGCCTGAATGCAATGGGTGAAAGTAAAGCTCCACTTCATAACGAAGTCATTTGAAAAGAAACCCTTTTGTCAGGAGTGGGGGGTAGGTATCATATTCATACCAATAATCTTAAGCTCTTCCATTCTATCTACAATACTACCTATTAAGACTTCTCTCATACTCCAATAGAAAATCCACAAGTACCGTTTCAACGTAATGCGAACTCTCACCCTTCCGAAAGACGAAATTCATTGATGAAATTTCCATCTACCCAAGAATGCTGCAGAAGCCTGCGCACTTAGTCCTGCCATATTCAAGGCAATAAAACTTGCACCCCACACCATCGATTGTAACTTTCGGTGAAACCTCCCCCAAGCGGTCTTTTCGTCGCTTTCGTCTTCCCCTTTATTTTTCTAACCGAAAAGGAGAATGAAAAAAAAAGCCAAAAAACTGGTGAATGAAATGCTCGAACTAATGAATGGCTGCGTGGGCGACAGTAATGAGTTCCTAACGCCACCCTTCAACTTACAGTGGTGTAGGTAAGTGGTGGTCTCTGTTCCAACCATTCTTGCATGACAGTGGCAACCCGGCAACCCTATGTGATAAGAGAAGGTCAAAGCTTTTTCTCTGTGCAAAAGGACTATTGTCCTACACAAGTATGCTGCAGATTCGTGTATTCAACGGTTGTTGTACATACATACATATGTTGTGTACGGGAGTGAGTTTCCGACATATGTAGGTACATGGATATGCGGAACATTCAAAGGCATACGATAACAAGTGCACAAGCGGAAGCTCACTTCTGTGAGCAAACTTTAAGACGCACATACTAGTAGTTCTCTATATTTTCTTGTCCTTTCTGTGAATGGGATATAACGGGCTGATAAATAATATCATTTGACTTGTATTCGTATACCGTTGGCTTTGAGCCACCTCTGCCGCCACCGGGATAAAAGTTTGAGGCATGTAGGAGCAGCTTAGGCTACCTTTGAATGGTTAATGAGCTTAATGGATTTTTGATACCCGCAAATAGAAATGGTAAGAGTTAGATACGAATGCGGGTACGAATACGAGTAATAAGTAACATACGTATGGCATGGAGGTAAGTATCTCTTTCACATAGCTCTCTGTTTTAAAATTGATAGGGGGATTGTAGTTAAAAGGCGAAAGTAGGCAGCGGCACTACTTTGTCCTTTGTTTTATTAGGGAAGCTCTATAGAATTAACAATTCCAGGAAATATACTACGCAAATTCCAACAAAGCCCGATGCTAATTTCTTATGAAAAATTTATTCAAAGGTTCCGAGAATAAAACTGGCAGTGAGATGGTTGCTACCATCGACGTTGTATGTACTCGTAATTTAACTGCCTTCATCTCGGAATTCCTTAGAAAAACGGATGTCTCTCCGACTGAAAAGAAAAGTTCAAAAAATAGAAAAATAAAAAACCGAAAATACCATGCTGCACATGAAATCTTTTGACCTTTAACGGATCAAATGCATTCGAACAATAAGGAAAAGTCCTGCCGACGAACAACTAGTACGGATACCACAACTTTTGATGGATTTTTGGTGGAAGAGACTTGAAAATAATGCCATTTGATACAGTGCTATACACATCAAAATCAGGAGTTGGTTTTTTTTTCGAACGTGGGTTTTTCTCAGCATTTGATGTTGATACATGAACTCAGGCATCCATAGATACACAAGATAACAGAGCGAAATTATGTTACAAAAGGTCAGAGGTTAGACTGTGTCCCCAGTAAGAAAAATGTAAACTTAAACAAATATTGATTTTCAGAATTCAGATTGTCTGAACTTGTTGAAAATGGTGCAATATGAGTTGGAGCTACAGACACGAGTACACCATTAGTATAAATATTTGACCATTTTAAATCTTCAGTGGACTGGAAATTTATTTAATTTTCTTTATGGAACATACTGCAGGTCAAAACGGTGCAGTAACCTGGAACCAATAAACCAGTGCTTTCCAGCAGTGACGTCAAGGCGGACTATGTACTCGTACTTATGTACGTATGAACTACTTTTAAATGAACTCTTTGTATAACATATCAGTATGCGACTGCATTTGAGCATAATCTTTTCACTTTTTGAAGCATAAATGCGTATGTCCGGGCGCCATCGTGGTCGGATTTCCAAAAGTTTTTAAATTCTATCCAACTAGACCTAGCCATCTAATTGAGTGTGTGTTTCTAACGCATGGAGCATCTTTTCTCAATAGATTATGGCCTATCTACTATAATATACTGTAGATTCGGTCCAAGCAATATCCAAAAAAAACCCCTGTTCACGAAGGTTTACAGATATCACTCGTCAACATCACTCTTCCTGTCGTGCGAACAAAGACCTTGTCCACTTTACTCCTTTAGATTCCAATTCCACAGACGAGCAATCACTTCTGTGCCTACAATATCAGCAATGGAAACATTATACCAGGCATTCTTCAGCACTCTCACAGCAAGCGTCGCCGGGTGCGGTGTCACTTACAATAGCTTTACTCTCTTGCAAAAAAGCCATTGGGAACAAATGGCAAATTGTCTAGTTGACGGACAATGCAGTCAATTGCAAAAAAAAAATGAAGCAAAGCCCAAACGACAAAATGTCTGTGTATAAGCGGAGCCTTACTACTATTCCCTCCTTGACACTGGATATTCTGTTCTGAAGTCTCAGACAATCTGAACGTGGGCTTGAGTCCTGTTGAGTACTCATTATCACCGATCCCATTCTCACCAGGGACCTAAACAAGACTCAGTTTTTCAAGCTTCCGACTGCATACAGAGAACCCTTACATGGTCAAACTATGTTTGAAGTGGTGGGAAGAATCAGTATGACATTAAGAGCAGGTTGGTTGTAGACGCCTTTGTTCACTGTCATCAGGATTGCATCTGTCTTCAAAGACTGGCACAAGTTTACCAAAGTAAAGTAAGTTGGAGGACTCTTCTATGAAGACGACAGCACCATATCCTAGATTAGTTCTGGTAAAAATTTGACTAAATTCTTTTCATGGCTTAGATTCTATCTAAAGCTAGTCCTAAGTACATATATGGAAAGTTGCATGTCGAAAGATTTTAGTCACATTAATCAAGGAAGGTGTAGCTCTCGCTATCAGCGCATATAGAGAACAGAGCCTGCTGTGCTAGGAAAAGCCATCAAGCAGCCGAGACAAATCGTTTTTTGGAGTTTGGTGAAAGCAGCAGTGACGTATTTGCGGGAGAGTTTATTCCACCAACTGACGCTTTCTACGGCTTTCCCTAGCACGTCTAGCTCCGCTCCAGCATCCAGATCAATCTCCTCTTCTTAATATGAATATCTTGGGCTGTAGTCTCAGAGCTATCTTCCATTTAAAGAGCAGTGATCTTTGGTGCAACACGCACTAGAGCTTTGATGACCTAGCGCTCGACTGTCTTATAACTCTGGTCTTATGGACATGCCATCTGATGCAATGACACCAAAACTCCTGTTTGCAGACCAAAAACGAAATCGATTCTAAGACATCCTGCGACGCTTGCTGTAAAAGTGATGACGATACCGCGGAACACTGCCTCTGTGAATGTCCAGCTTACCTTCGCATCAGGCTGCAGGTACTCGACGTTGACGTGGTGGATGCTAGTACTGTAGGCACTTTACGCTGAAGCGCTTACTCATCTTTCTCCGAAATATTGTAAAATTCCATTAAAAGGAACTTACAAGGAGTACTATGAGCCAGTTCTTTGTCTGAGTATTCTGTTCCAACAGAAAAAAAAACGGACGCATAAGACAGACTTGGCCTTATCACAGACATATAGGACCAGTGAACCGTCCTAATGCTAGAAATCTGAAAACGTTGTGGACGTTTTCGAAATGTTTATTCCAGACTAGAATGCTATTCAAGATACAACCTAGATATTTCGTGTCGTTTGATAAACATACGAGTATGTCAAGCCAGTCAGATTCCCCTTTCTCTACCCCTAGTGTATTTTGGTATAGTATATTTAATTTTGGTGGGGGCGAATGCCCCCATTTATTCGGCTTAATACAAGCTATAACTTAAAAAATAAACTTAAACTAAAACTTAAAACTAAGGTTGGTTGGAGTGGTGAAGGAGAACAGATTTGAGGTAGGAAATGCGGTGAAAGTCAAAGACGGTAGGGTTTGAGTTGATTTGACGTAGCATACGGGAGATTGGTTCGTTCGCGCCATAGGAGGTGTGGTGGGTTGGTAGATAGAAGAGTCGAGGGGTACGTAGATTACGAGGGTTAGTGTTGAGGAAAATGGAGTTGTGACCTGAAAGGAGTCGTTGAATGAAGAGAAAGTCTGCTGCATCTCTGCGATCTTCGTGGGTGTTTAAGTTGATAAGGTTGAGACGATTTTGATAGGGGGGCAGATTAAAAGGATCGTCCCAGGGCATACCTCGAAGAGCAAATCGAAGAAAACGACGCTGAATGCTTTCAATTCTCGAGATATGAACACGATGATATGGAGACCATACTTGACTGGCGTACTCTAGGAGGGGGCGAACAAAGGTAATATAGAGGGACCTGGTCACGTATGGGTTGGTGAATTCTTTGGACCACCGTTTTACAAAACCTAGTGCAGAGTTGGCTTTGAGGATTATCTCATCCATATGTAAACGGAAGTTGAGCTCGCTGTCACACAAAATGCCGAGGTCGCGAAGAGACTGTACGGAGGAGATAGGTTGGTTATGGAGAAGATAGAGTCGGGGAGGAGATTGGTTCCGCTTATATGAGAAGGTGATAGATTGGCATTTGGCGATGTTAAGTTCCAAAGAATTTTTGAAGCACCAGATCGAGAAACTATCAAGATCTTGTTGAAGGAGGAAAGAGTCACGGGGAGAGGAAATGGTTTTGAAAAATTTGGTATCGTCGGCGTAAAGGGAGACAGACGAGTGTTTGATGATCATATCGAGATTATTTATGGTTAATATAAAAAAGGGGACCAAGATGGCTGCCTTGTGGAACTCCAGAGGTGGCCAAAAATGGAGCGGACTGGGCTGACCTAAAACGAACACTGTAAAAACGGTTTTCGAGGTAAGAGGATATCCATTTTAACAATATGGGTTCAAAGCCGAGGGCAGACAATTTAAAGATAATTAACCGATGAGAGATTTTATCGAAGGCTTTGCTAAAATCGGTTGCAACTACATCGACTTCATTGCCATTCTCTGGGCAGAGAGGGCAAAGGATACGAATTCAACGAGATTTGTGGTGGTGACCTACCCTTTAAGAAGCCATGTTGTCTAGGGGAAATAAGTGATTTGCATTGGAAGCTTACAAAATACTTTCGAAGAGTTTGGGTATATGGGAGAGTTTAGCGATGGGACGATAGTTGGTTATTTCATTGTTTGGATCGGGGTTCTTGTGGATCGGGGTTATGAAGGTGGTTTTCCAAACCTGAGGAAATTCTCCTTGTGAAAGGGATAGACGGAAGAGATTATAAAGGGCAAGGGAAAGAGAGGAAGAACATTTTTTAAGAAATATGGCAGGGAGGCCATCTGGGCCGGGTGTGAATTCGTCATTGAGTTGGTGTAATTTATATTCGATATAAGACGGGTCCAAAATATGAGAAAGAAGTGGGCCATTGGAGAAGTTCAGTAGGTAACTAAAATAGGATGGATCTGGTACAAAGGAGTCGTTGGTGTAGGATTGTTTAAAAAAATGTGGCAAATAGGTTGGCAATTGTGAGTGGATCGGTTGATGACCTGTTGTTGAAAGAGAGGGAAGGAGGGTAACCATCGGACTTTCTTTTATAGTTAACAAATTGGAAAAAGGACTTAGGGTGGTTTATAAGGTTGACTTGCGCATTGTTAAGGTAGCGCTGGTAAAGGAAATCGTAAAGTTCGGTGAAATGAAGATAAGCACCAAGATAGTTGGAATAGTCGGTAAAGGATCTGGTACGCAGGAAAACAGCCCATAACTTATTTCTCTTATTTTGTAAGGAACGAAGCTTGCGATTATACCAGGGAGGACTAGTAGATGATGTTTTAAGGCGGGCAAACGGAACGTAAAGGGAAAAAGAATTAAATATTTCTTTATAAAAAATGGATAAGGCATCATTTATACTTAAGTTGTGAAAGTTAAAGAGGGATCTGCTGAGATATTCACTGATTTTGTGAAAGTTTGCTTTATGAAAGTCGTGGGTTGAGAGAGTTGTGGGGGGAGTGGACTGGAATGAAGAGTTATGAAAAAATGAAAGTAGAAGGGGGGGATGGTAGTTATCGATTGTTGAGAGAGATAGGGGACAAAGTTAGACTGAGGAGTTAATTGGATCTGTTGTGAAAATAAGGTCTAATTGCCTGCCCATATAATTGGATATACCACTGACTTGGCATAGACTTGAGTCTGTTAAGCGATCTAAGAAGAGACATTCCTTAGCTGAGTTGGCATTTGAAGCGATGAAAAACGATTGAATATCTGATGGAGTCCACTGTAGCTGAGGAAGATTAAAGTCGCCAAAAATAAGGATATCATCAATAGGGTCTGACAGGTCAATTAAATGATCGATCGCATCAATAACAAATTGGTAAGATTCGATAGGTTGAGCTGGTAGGATGTAGCAACATATAACGTAAAGGGACTTGAGAGGCAGTGATATTTTTATTGCGACAAAGTCGGCCTTAGAGGATGAAGAAATTGTAATGGGAGAAGAGTTAAGGCTGTTGTCCATCGCCAGTAGGACGCCTCGACAGGGGGAATCTTTATTTGTGCGGGTAAGATCGTCGTCGCCGAAAACATTAAAAGTAGGAGGGAACAATTCCTGGTTCTTTATGTCGGGAATCAAATTGGTTTCGGTCAAGGCGTAAATATCAAAGGGAAGAGCATGCGATTGACGTAGGACAGCATTGGTTTTAGAGCGAAGACCTCTTACATTCTGGTAGTAAAATGTAAGAGGGATGTTGTGGGGTGGAGGTGTGAGGCAGGATGGTTTAAGCGCTGGCAAGGGAGGCACGTTATGGACGAAAAAATTTGTCGTGGTCGGCTCGGCTTCGCTGTAGGTGTGATACTCGTTTAGAGTGAACATAGTTGCCGAATGCAGCAAGGTCGTCTGCTACTTTCTGAGGGGACATGTTAAAAATCTCGTGGTACCTGACATAAAGGTTCCTGAGACTGATAGGGTCGGTAGGGAGGCCTTCCTGCTGGATGTAAACCATGACGCTGGTTTTGGTTTTCCCTTCGTAGCAGACCGTAATACACCATAATAAAACAGATAAAACGCCGCTTTTTGGACAAACCCTGTTTACTCTCGTCAGGACATATCGACTGCAGTCAGTATCCGATTCTGTTCTCTTACGAGTATATTGCTGTAATTCACAAAACTAGTGATTCGTCTGACCTGGTTACCTGGCGGGTCGTTTACTTGGCTTATTTGCAGTGATAGGAGCTTCTTTTGAACCGGTTCTGACCTGTTAAACTATAATTTGAGCCATTTTTTTGCGAGACAAGGATTCTTACCAGATGAAATCAAATCTACCCAAACAGGCCGATTCATGCCCCCTTGATACCGCAGAATGTTACCTGTTCGCTTCACGTTGGCGCTCTATCGCTGAGTATATGCGCTGCTGTATTACGATTATCCTCGTTTTAAAAGCATATATTCAACGATATTATCAGGGGTCAGCCACAGTATGGACAGTTTGTGATGGTTTCATATTTGCGTTTCAACAGATATTCCCTGAAACAGCTACATATATCCCAGTAAAAACTGAGTCAAATAGAAGTTTATTTCGTCATAATCCGTACATCGATTCATACACATTCGTGTAAGACGATGTGTCCATCTTCCTTTTAAGCCTTTGTTCGATTATTATTGCAGGTTGCGATACTACGGATTCTTTCGTATTTTCTTTCTTTTTGCACCACTTACCCGGCCATTTTGGGCTCGCTCGCTCTAGAGTCCTACTATTTTGTCAGTAAGTATGTCTACAGGAAGGCATTGTTTCATGCGAAACAGTTCGAAACGCGCTGGCAACTCTCAATGCCTTATGGCGGTGGACGAATTTGATTCCCCTCTTGTACATAAGACATATTTCCGCTGCGTACATGAGTATAGAATTCGCATCTCCAGCAAGAAGGAGTCTTGTTTTCTCTTTGGGACTCCGATATTACTCATCAGTCTTGTAAGTGAACTTACAGTTTTCAATGATTTTTCACATACCTACTCTCGGTGATATTTAAACCCTAGACGACCGTCAATTACAACTTCGAGGTGCCTGAGAAACGGTTGAAAAAAAAATTTTAAAACATGCCCTCCATCTCTAGTCGTTATCGTTTCGCGAGTTTTCCTACTCATTTCAGTTTTATGATCGGCGAGTTGCAAACCGTTGTTAGTTTACGACATGCAGTTGCGATTGTTTCATTCCTTTAGAGCTGGACTTGTTCTAGCATTTTTACTACAACCACAACGATGTCCTCTGTAAATCTTAGGGTCGACGCTTCGCTAGGAATCCGCAGGCGTAAGATTTCATAGTACATAATGTTCCATAGTAAGGGGCCTAAGACCCAGTCTTGTGGCCAGTAACTTTAACTCCATCATCTGAGTCATAGAGAAGGATCCTATTCGAGGAAAAGCTAGTCATCATTTTACGAAGATAGCTCCGTATTTCAGTTCTTTAAAGACCGCACATAATCCATTCCAGTTCGCCGAGTTAAACGCGTTTTTCACGTCCAGCGTTATGATGGCGCAATATTTAGTAGTGCCTCTTTTCCAACGCCTGCCCTATATTGCGTTTCTAACTCTAATTATTATGCCATTTACAGCATCCACTGTTGACCGTGACTTCCGAAAACCATATTGATACTCCAATAAACCTCCAGCTGTTTCAAATATTGACAGCAAGAGTCTGTCGTGAATGATCCGTTGAAGTATTTTTCCGACTGTGTCAAACAAGCAAATAGGATGATAGAACGAAGAATCATTTGGGTTCTCCTTCCCCTTTGGTAAAAGCAATAGACGATGGCACTTCCACGGGTCAGGGAAAACGCCTTATTAAAGACACGCGTTAAACATTTCAGCAGAAAAGTCTGGTCGTGCCATTTGGAACACCATCCAGTTTCGGTGATTTTTTTTTGTGCAGCTTTTTACATGCATTGAGCAATTCCTCACAGGTATGGGGATACTCTCATAATGCATTTGATGAACCAGTGGGAGGAATTAGGGTCGCAAGATTGCTCGACATTTTGGTGTTTGCATGTGGGGACCTTCCAGCTTCATTGATACAATTTGATAAGATTCACATCAGACTCGTACATCGTGATTATGTCGTTTGCAAAGATCTCTCTAGCAAATGCATTTGCTAGACTTAATCGTTGTTTTTTTTTAGTCGGGCTCTCTCGAAGTAAATTTCGTACAAACAACACAAAATATTTGATAAAATGCGCAAATAACTTCAACACGTTGTTGCGGCATTAGATGCTCCTGAACAAATTGTTACCGACTGATCTCCATTTAAGTTAGATGACGCTCAGCCTGTAGTAGACCAGGAACTCAAGCAACAGTTTTCCCCATTGAGTTCGTTCTTGCGTCCCCTGCAACTACGCACATCCACTCTCTTTACATTGGAGCTCGCCACCTAAGACGTAATTGCCTCAAGTATGAATTCAAAAGCATTCCAGTGGTGTTCATCCGCCCAATATGTTCTATGTAGCCATCGAAGCTAGTAAATTCTGGCGCTTTTGAATTTCGTTGAATTTCGCTGTATACCCCATACATTCCATTGTCATATCTTGGTCTGAGAATTATTATTATTATTATTA
The DNA here is from genome assembly GCA_949129095.1 of Volucella bombylans. Taxonomy (NCBI): domain Eukaryota; kingdom Metazoa; phylum Arthropoda; class Insecta; order Diptera; family Syrphidae; genus Volucella; species Volucella bombylans. The sequence continues at coordinate 183,035,178 of OX422141.1, forward strand.
TTATTATTAAATCGCAATTTTTTAAAGAACTTTTTTCTCGGAGAAATCAACGGATTTTCCCCGCTTCCGTGCCATATAGTAGGGACTTTGACGATAAGGATCATACGAGTATAATCGTACAGTAATTTCTACGTAGTTCGTGGGAGGAGCTAATTTCACAATTGCCTTCCTATTCAAAAGAAACAGAGATGAGCAAGAGTAATTCTTTGTTCGATTTCACAGTGGTGTCGTTCTCTGAATTTACATACAACGGAGACCAGGTAGACAAACCGGATAAACTGATTTCAGCTCTGTTCGGCGCCGGTATTTATACTCTCTACCATCTTTTGAGAATTTTCTGTACTAGCCAGCTGTCCATACTACTTTCTACTTTTACAAAAAATTCGCTATCAGTTGTCAAAGCGATTCAATTATTCCTCCATTGGATGAGTTTTCTTTTATCCAAATATAGATGGCGCTGTTCACATTTGAGTAGTTATCGCAAATATGTGCATATTCCATTTAATCCGAGCTTCATTTCTACAGAAACACCTTTCCCTGGCCTCAACCGAACTTTTTTTTGCTGTAAAGCCCTTCTCTTGTCTTCTATACTCATTGTGCTCATGACTAATTCTTCGTTGTGGTGGTCGAGTGAAGCCTAGCACATCAGGTGCATCATCTCTACTGGCTTATTAACAATGTCGCCTCTTGTACCCCACCCTCGATACTGGCATCATCATAGCTTTTCTAGAAACATATCCCATTATGGATGTTGAATGCTCGTCCAGTTCGACGACGATTGGCCTGGGTCCATTTTCAGAGCTGGTGTCGTATGAGCCATATTTTTTAATTATGCCGCCGAAAATGCTCTGCTTTTCTAACTTGACGATCTAAGCACCGTACTTAATACATTGCCCATACATATGACAACGAAGTTAGCCTTGATACGGATTGCAATCAGTAGTTCGCATATAGAGATGTCATGAAGTTCAAAGCTTTGTCTTCCTCTGATGACAAATCAACAATATATGACAATATACGTTAGTTTTGCTCTTTATATCAATCCTCCGTCACCATATCTACATACATGGGTAACCTAGCTGTCTGCTGGTAGGAAAAATCTTCGCGTGACCTGAGCTCCAAGTGTAGGTATCAAAAAACCTCAGATAAGGTTATCGTTGGATCTGCTTTTGACCTCTACGTTGACTCTATCCTGAAGGTTCCTCTGCCGAAAGGTCTGTATTATATTTTCCCTGGAACATGCTGAATGAACTGAAGTTCACTCACCTGTGCTTGCGCAAACCCGAATGTTAATTTCAATTGCGCTTTAAAATCATTATTCTCAGAGACTCCTTATCTCCATTCTTAACCGGCCATTAAGACCGATTACGGAAGAGTTTGATTACTAACTATAATCTGATAAATGACAGTCAAACCAAAATGACAGCTAAACAGAATCGCACTGAAACATGAAACCTTTCAGTAATTCTTTCTCGATTAAATAATAACTAAAAATACAAAAAAAAAAAAAAAAAAAAACGGCGAATAACGCGATTCTACTGTCAAAATGAACTCATTTACCACAAATTGCAATAATATTGTTTCTAGTCCGCAGAAGACATTTTCTTGCAAACGTCCTTGAGTTTACAAACAATTTGCGACACTCAAAACCTTTCGCTCCCACTGAACAACCCTCAAGGCCATTTATCAGAAAACATCATGCAAAAATGGCGCAACAGCAATATAGACCCATCACCAATTAAAATCTTACATCCATCTCACTTACTCCTGACTCAGTTCCTATTTGCCATCTGTCAAAAATCACAAAATTTTCGAAGAAACAGCACGAAAAACATCAGCTTTCCCAAAAAAAAATTTTCACTCTGCATCACAGAGTACAGCAAAATAGAAAAAAATCTTCGGAAATTTTCGCAAAATTCATCTAGCACCGCCTGCAACCATTTTTATCGAATCTTCTGTACGATTTAAGCACTTTTAAGACAACATATCCGCGAAGCATCAACACAACAATTACAAGTCGACCGAAAGAAAAAAAAACATCCAGCAGCCAGTTTTCTTGTGTGTCTGCTATCGCCTTTGCGAAGAAAGAAAAACTCAAAACGACCAAAAAACTGAACACCAAATTTAATGGGAATCTGTTCCAATTAGCTTTTTGTTTGGGAAGCTTTGTTATTCATAGGAATCGGAGACAATAGAAGCTAGCGGATAAAAAGATTATTTTAAAGAGCGCGCATATTAAGTTGTTCGATTTTTTCTTTGTTTGGTGAATATCGTCGTTGAGTCGTGTGTGTAACCATTGGACAGATTTCGCGTAAAAGGAAAACAAGTGCAAACGCCACCGCGTCCGCCGCTGGTGCTGCTGCTGCTGCCGCTGCTTCTGGTTCCGGTTCTGTTGCTCCCGCGCTAGGCACTTGCCCACCCCGGAAGCAAACTCGTTCGTCAACAACAACTGAACGTTCAAGTTGCTGTGTGCTAGCGGACGAGGCAAATACCGCTACATATAGCACACGCTCCCAAACGATGGCTGTTAAGCAGAATAACACCGATGGTAATGGGACTCCTGGAGCAACTGGAACAGGAACATCAACATCGCAATCTGCCTCGTCAACATCGCAGAATATGAATCCGAACAGCAGCAGCAGTAGTGGCACCCAATCAGGATGTAGTAGTGCTTCAAACTCAGCTTCGGGCTCGGGTAAAATTGTCAAGCAAACGCCAGAATTGTCGAAAATTTTAAAATTCATTGAATTCATCAATCGGAAGCAACGCAAAGGGGAATTAACAAGCGAACATGTGTCGCGTATTTATGGGGAAGTTATACGTACTTTGGCTAAAGTACCAAATCCAAAGGAGGATTTTCAACGCTTCAAAGAGGACATCATCAAAGTGGGCGAGTTCTTTGCAAAGGCCAATGAGGAACACCAAGCGAGAATACATCACTATCTGCAGATTGTTTACAAGTTAATCACTGGCGACGAACCACCATCGTGTGCTATTGCAATTGTATTTCAACTGTTCAACGAGGACATGGTTACCGAAGCTGTACAAGCATTACTCTCGAGTAATTTACAGGATTGCACCATCAAGAAGACTGTCAAGCTGTTGTGTGAATGGCAATTGCTGAATTTTTGTCAAAACTTAAATCTTTGGATTATGGCCATTTGGAGTGGACTCAACGATCAGGGGAAGTTTGATCTGCTCAATGAGATTGCACTGGAGATTATCGAGAGGTTGTTTAAGACGCTAATGGTGCCAGTTTTGCGACCAAAAATAGTCCATATAGTGTTTCCAATTTTAGAACCGATTAAGAATAAGCCAGATGTATTTCATAAGGTTGGTTGTGATACTAGTGACATACGATCGAGGATACATAGTAAAGTGGGTTTGTTTCTATATTTTTAGGTTGTACCAAGGATTCCAATGGTAGTTAAACAACTGAAGAAGCAAGCCGCTCAAGAAGAATACTCGGACGAGACGAGTAAATGCCTGCAAACGCTTGTTGATTTAACAGCAGCTTTGATGGCAACTTTTCCAGGTTACGATGATCTCTACAAGCCGGTGGTAAGTATGATACTTTAAAGTGCTTGTACAGTACTTGATCTGTTTTTCTGAGGGCTTAGCCCATATTCTTATCTATCCTCCGCCAGATCAGATTATTGTAACAAACCTGTAAAGGAATTACTTCAGGGAACTAGTTTTCTGCCTTAAAACGAGAGTTGTTGTCTGCAGAGTTCTGTACTCCCCTCTGATTTTCAATTTTGCCGACGGGTGTAGTCCGGCCTTTTTGTCTTTGGCACTGATTACACCATCTAAAATTAGTGCAGTGCAATGAATTAAAAAGAAAAAACGAAAGCAAACTGTTTGCTCAGTGTAAGGCATTCCACTTCTCCTGCGGCTGGTTCTTGTACTGTCGCTTACTGGAGTAACAAAAGCAAACACAGTAAAGGTAGCGCCTGGCGAATAGCAGATTGTGAGTGAAGGTTTGATCGTGCACTGTTTTTCATTGTAATAAAGGCATGACACTTGCATCGACTTGATGAGCTCAACCAACTTAATTCACTTCACAACCTCGTTTACCATTGTCAGTGCTTGTGTATTCTATGTTTGCTAATTTTGATGACGGAATCAAGAGTGAATAAAACAGAGATACTGATATACGTCTCAGCGACGTACAGATACATAACCGGACACATTTCTTGGATCACTTAGATAAGAAACTACCTAGATACAATCTAGTCTCATTATTCTACTCACCATTTCCGCGATAAATGATGAAGCCTACAAAACCCATCACAATGAGATCTCTGTTCCAATCCGGTATGCAGCTTTGTGTGCTTTCAGTTTCAGTTCCCTAAGCAAATTATCCACTGATGCGTCTCCAGCCAGCTCGATCTTTAGCTAACTGCCTCCAGTTTCGCAGGCTAAGTTGGTTGAGGTCGCATCACACTTGCGTGCGCCACCTAAGTCGCGGTATTCCTCTCCTGCGCTGTCCCTCGGGGGCCGGTTCGAAAACTTTTCGGACCAGAGCATTGCCGTCCATCCGCTCTATATGACCCAGCCACCTCAGCCGTTGGACCTTCAATCTTCTGGCTAACTCGTTGTCGCTGTAATTTATTTATTTATCTTCTCGTCCAAGGAGACGTGACCGAAAATCACCCGAAGAATTGTCCTCTCAAAGCAATCAAGAGCACCCTCATCCATTTTTGATAAAGTTCATGTCTGTGCGCCATAGAGCAGGATTGGGATTGTTAAGGTCTTATATAGGGTTACTTTTGTTGTCTACTTATCCCAAAGAAGCAGTGATTGGCAAGAGTCGTTGGCTGAAGTAATTGATAGCGGAGCCTAGGTAGACAAAGTCCTTAACTATCTCAAAGTTATGTTATGTTTTGTCGGTTTTGGGCGTAATTTAGTTGACAACATATACTTGGTCTTGACTACTCGCTAAAGCGCCACTAACATCGCGCTGCTTTCTTCCGATTATGTCAATATCACCGGCGTATGCGAATAACCGGACAGACTTGAAGGATTGTACCACGTGTGTTGATATCGCCTACTTGATATATAAATCCTTTTTTGATATCAAGTGTCTCGGTGAGTTCTTTATCGATTTATCGCTTTATCCTGCACAAATGGACGAGACATTGCTCTGTATAGGTCTTATCTATAGATGCCACACAATACGGCAGATAGAATCTTTTAGGCGATGTTAAGAATACCGATGCTTGGCACAGTTCAGAGGGTCTCTTTTCTTGTGGATCGGCCAAACAATGCTGAAGTTCCACTCAGTTGGTGTATGCTCCTTACCAAATCATCGTCTGTCGCTTTGAAGAACTCGGCATTCAGCAGCAGCTTTGTTGGGCTTAAGATTAGATATGGCTATCGTCACTTCATCCAGGTCGGGTTGGACGAAATTGGCTATCTCTTGCGACTGTAGCCGTCCGACTTCGAACTTCCTCACAGATATCCGCAACGATCGAGGTTCGAAGCTGTCAGTGTTGCATAAAAATCTGACCAGTCTTCGCATATCATCCCTTTTGTGGTTAAGAAATATTTTTATGTAAACTTTTTTAGTCTTCCGAAGGACACACTTTGTTCTGGCAACTTTTGATCCATCACTTTTCATTACCTTCATTTCCTTTATGCCCTGGTACCCACCATAGCTTGACTTTGTTTCTTCTAGATAAGTCCTGAAAAGTATTGAATTTAGAAACAAGAATGTTTAAGTTTAACGCTTTCAGTGCTGCTTAGCTGTCCGCGAGTAAGAGGGCTCCTCTCTTTGCACATTCATGGATGGTATAAAGCTTACCCTGAAAGACGCTGCATCTAACCCGGTGTATATTTTAGATCCATGGGTATGCCACTTGTTACCTTTGTAGTTGGGTTTTGGAAGTCCTAGCGTGTCGACTTGGGATCACTACATTGAACCTCCTGTCGAAGCATAAAGTTTATGATATCGCGCAGATCATATTTACTTCAGGAATCTCAAAGATGAAGCTATCAAGGTCCGATTGTATTAAAAATTTCATCTCTCCTGTTCGTAATAACCTAACAGTACTGTGGAATGCCACTTTTTCTTAGCACTACATATGTGAAGTGGAGTGAGATCAATGAAAGCTTCAGAGGCAGCTGTGGGCTAGGTTCGTATAGCACCGGAGATACATATGCGTTCGAGTTTCTGAAGACGTTGCAGGTTTGATATTACTAATGAGTAGGCGATAATCGGTCTGACCACATTGTTTAGATCCAATTGCTGAATATTGCGGATATGCCCCAGGTCATACCAAACATGCGTCTACCAGCCCAAGAGGCTTTTATATCTATTTGTTATTTATATGAGAGTTACAGTTTAATTTTGTTGTCTAGAACTGCTCCGAGATAATTAACTTCATGGGAGAACTCTATAATTGTTTCCTTCAGAGAGATCTGCTCAAGTCTCAGCCTTCTTCTACGAGTGAAAAGGACTCGTATTGATTGTTTTCGCGAACGCGAACCAGTCAGACACTACTTTTTACATTCTGTTGCAAATTTCCTTTGGGTGGTTACCTTTCAGAATGCTGACGAAGTCATCGGCATAGCCAATGGCTTTGTAGCCTACATTTTCTAGATTGACTAGTAAGTCACCGATAACAAGTGGCCATGGGCTGCTGAAACAGTAATTGATGCATCGCCATATTCTATTCTATTCTACCTTCAATATCTAGTAGAGCACATAATGCGATCGGTGCCTTTTATCTGTGATGCTATGATACTAGGGAATTTGTCGGGGTTAGGAACAATCCATTAGCGACGGGACAAACAGAGATTTGGGTAAGAGTTCATCAAGCCTGTTAAAGGGCTTTCCTAAATAAAGTTGTACGTAATCTGCATACAGATGCACAGAAGTGTGGGTACAGACTGATGATAACATACACAACAATATTGGACCAAGAATTGGCCCTAGTGGAACTCATTGAACTAAAGCCTTTAGTAAAGGGGATTAGTCGTCAGAATTGACTCTTTGGAATCTACTTGATAAATAGCTGCCAATAAGTTTTACAGCCCTATCACTGAGACCAAACAAGTTTTTAGCTTCCACCTTAGAAAGTTGTGATTTACCCTATCGAAAGCCTTAAGAAATCAAGCTAACAAAGTATCATTATATGATATTGTAAAATGTTTGTGTGGGTACAAATGATAGAACTTATTCTTTTCAATACAAATCCCTTTATTCAGTACAGTTATAGTTCACTATTTAATTATTTCTCTCAGTACAATCCAATTTCTCAACTGCTTATACTTTTCTTATCTTTTACTTGTTCGTCCCGAACAACTTCGTCATTCAGCATCCCGTTGAAATTACACATTCTATCCAAATGGACCACTTTAAATTTTCCTCGATCCCCACGCTGGATCCGGTAGACAACGTCATTAATGCGGGTTATCACATTGTATGGACCTTCCCAGTCCTGTTGCAATTTTGGTGATTTGCCTTTCTTACGCTGAGGATTATACAGCCAAACCAGATCTCCTTCGTTGAAACCGGAAGATTTCGCCTTGATATCGTACCTAGTTTTCATGCGGCTGCTTGCTAGCTTCATCTTTTCTCTGGTGTCTTCATGCAATTTACGAATCCTGCTGCGTAAGTCATTCACGTACTCGTTCACCTCTTTGGGCTCCGTCGGTGGGGATCCGAATTTTGCTTCACTTGGCAACCGAATTGTTTGACCAAATAAGATCTCGGATGGTGTGTGCCCTGTTGAGCTATGGACCGCGTTTCGGTAGGCCATTAAGAAGAGGGGTATGTGTCGATCCCAATCCCGCTGGCAGTTGCTGACAACCTTAGATAGATGCTCATTCAAGGTCCGATTGAATCGCTCGACCATTCCATCAGATTGCGGGTGTAGTGGCGTTGTCCTTGTCTTTCTTATTCCCAAATATTGGCATATTTCCTGGAAGACTTTTGATTCAAAGTTTCGCCCTTGATCAGAGTGCAGCTCCATTGGGACCCCAAATCTGCTCACCCAGTTGTTGACTATCTGTTCGGCTACGGTCTTAGCCTCTTGATTTGGGATGGCAAACACTTCCGGCCACTTACTGAAGTAATCCATGACTACGAGGGTATATCGGTTTCCATTAAAGGTTTCGGGAAACGGCCCAGCGATGTCGATGGCTATTCGTTCGAAAGGTGCTCCGACATTGTATTGTTGCATTTATCCATGTGGCTTTACTTTTGGACCCTTGGTAGCTGCACATCTTATGCACTTTTTGCACCAATTCTCGACATCTTGTTTAGCGCTTAGCCAATAGAAACGTTCCCTTACCTTTTCCAACGTCTTGTTTATTCCCAAATGGCCTCCTGAGATTCCGTCATGTATTTCATGGAGCACTTGGTTGACTCTGGACCGTGGCACAATTAGCTGCATACGAGATGTTGTCCCATCTGCACTTTCCCATTTTCTCTTTCGAGGCTTTCGTTGCAATGTTTTACCTGTGAGACTGGGATAATTACCCTGGAGTCGACTCCTGCTACAGACTTCTGCCCCGCGAAGTAAGCATTTCCTAACTGATGGCTTCTGGAAATTTGACCGGTTTCTTGGTAACCGTTTCTGCTGGTTTTTCTTTCTATTTGCCTGTAACCCCAGTGCAGGCAGCCTTCTCGTCGTACTGGTTCTTTACAATGCCCTTGCAGATGTCCTACTTTATCGCAGTCCAAGCAGCGCATCCTTCGTCTCTCCCGCGGGATATTTCGTTGCATAGTAGTTGGTCTTGAGCAGAGGCATTCACCAGATACTATTTCCCTGACGAAATGCATTCCTTTGGAAGCCTGATTGTATGCTTCCATCGCCAGAGCGAAGGCAAGTGCTTCAGCAAGGGTTCTTTTCCCGGCCATCCTTACTGCTGATTGTAGCTTCAAATCTGCAATTCCCCCGATGAATGCGTCCTTTGCCATTTCGTGGTCATGAGGTCTGGCCATCGAATGAGGGAGGCTTCAACTCTTTTCTCCTTGGACCGCTTAAAGAACATTCTCGCAGTTTCTGTTTTCGCACTGTGTCGAGCTCTTTTGCCAGTTGCTCAACTTTGTTGTCCATTTGTTCGAATTTTTCGCCAACATTCTTCTCTATTATTTCAAATTTGTTATCTATTTCTTCGAACTTTTGGTGTAGAACGTTATTTTGTTCTTCCAGTTTTTGTTCTAGACTATTCTTTTGTTCATCCAGCTTTTGTTCGAGACTATTCTTTTGTTCTTCCAGATTTTTCTTTTGTTGGTCGAGACTGTTCTTCTGTTCGTCCATTTTTAATAAGAGGAGTTGCATCATTGCAGCCATGTCATTGCCGGTACTTGTCTGTTCATCCTCGTCAACATCAAAGGAATATGCATCAGGATCATGTCCCTCGTTGTTCAAAGCCTCCTGAAGTCGGAGCACCAGGTCACTTTTTCCTCCACTGGCGCTGAGGCTTCTCTTGTTCAACTCGGATTTGAGTTGGACGAGGGTCAACTGCAATAGTTTTCGACCCATTCTAGCTTTTTTTTTTTTTTTTTTACACACAATAAGTCCTATCCCACTTCTGACACCAATGTAAAATGTTTGTGTGGGTACAAATGATAGAACTTATTCATTTCAATACAAATCCCTTTATTCAGTACAGTTACAATTCACTATTTAATTCTTTCTCTCAGTACAATTCAATTCCTCAACCACTTATACTTTTCTTATCTTTTACTTAAACCACTTAATCACTTCTCCTAATTAACACTTCAAATTTCACTTTAGAACTGATTTGCTGCATACCTTTGGGATGCTGGTATTTATACTCGAATGACATACTTCGAGAACAATCCTCGCCATCCAGCGTCCCATACCATTTCCAATTTGCTAGAAAATTCGATTCCACTCTCCAGGCGAGACTTTGTATTCTAGTATCGAAATCTTCTGGTCTTCGAGTATCGACATTTTCTGCTAGATGTCGCTGCTCACATTTAAGTGGTTATCACAATATATGAGATGGGCTCAAATTTGGGGTAAAATAAGGTTAGTAAATCGTATTGGTACGCCAGCTTCACCGACAACGTCAGACTTAATAGCCAATGTGCATTTCTAAACTTCATCTCCACTTACAACTTCAAAATCGTTCAGTCTATCTTCATAGCTCGTCAAATGCACCGATATTCGATTAATATCGAAATCACCTACAGGGATTTTCTTTGCCTACAACAAAGTTATTCAGATTATCCGGTTCGGAAGAAATGAATTCTACAATGTTCGCTCGTTAAAACAATAGAAACTCTGCCTCATCGTTCACCCCAATGCCCATTTATAATGGCATTCCAAATGTTAGACACCTACACTAGAGCTCGTCGAAAATTATATGTAGTAGTATATTCGCACTCATGTAGTAGCAGGAGTACTCAACAATCTGAATGTACACAAATCAGTTTGTCCATATGGTATGTCTCGCATTATTCAGTAGAAGCCTTCTTCTATGCTTGCAAAGCAAACTATTTTATCTATCCTACTCTTTACGATTGTTTCCGAGCAGATTAAAGACAGTAAAAAATACGAATCTTCCTCTCTCTCCTCTGACAGTCCCATTGCATTTACTTTCTTTCCTTCCAATGTCATGGAAACTGTAATAAATCACCTCATCAAGAAATATTTCGAAACACTGAGTTTTCGTAACAATAGATCCACATTTGATGTCATGTCTCCTACCTACTCGTATCTAACCGAGTTCGACTATCAGCCTCTTTTGCTAAAAATGCGTGCATTTGGGATCGATGAATCTTCAGTGGATTAGAAATTACCTTTCGTAACGTTCAATTCAAGTTGTTTTGGACTGTTTCAAGTCGGATGTCTACAAAATAAATGCGGGTCTTTCCCAGGGATGCATTCTGTCTCCGACACTCTTTTTAAGTTCCATTAATGTTCTCTTGTGTGCTACTTCTAATCCAATATATTCCTTTGCTGACGATATTACTATCTCAGTTGCGTCTTCGAAATTGAAAAGCTTTCCATTGTCGGTATGAGTGTCAATACAACCCACGTTGGAATGGCCACATATTTGATGTCGCTAAAAATACTTCAAAATTTCTAGGTTACCTCAAGCGATGAAATACTTTTCTCCCTCTGATCTGCTTTTTAGATGTCATAAATATTTCATTTGAGCAAAGTGATTATTTTGTGAACATTTCGCTTCTTTAAACGAACATGTATGATGTCATCTTCACTATGCACCACGTCATGCGGCAAATTTGCGTTATATTATCTGCCTAGGTAAGAAGTTGTATGGCTGTAGTTGAAGATTGCGTATTTGGTGTGTCGAAAATTTTTTTTAAAAAATGATGTTAAATAGATCAGATAATGTGTCAACTTGTCGAAATCCTTTTTTGACTTCAAATGTTTTTATGTCGTAGTGTTGTTACCCTTTTTTATGGAACAGCGACCGTTCTTCATTATCATCCTGCGGAAGCGGGTAATTCTACCAGGTATCCATGAACCACACATGGGTTAGTATAATTTTCCCCGATACATGCTGTTTTAGGTATCCTTAAAATCAACTTATCCAGTTAAGGAGGATGTCGATTTAGAATTCGGGGGTCTTTTCCAAGATCTGTTGTAATGTAAAAATCTAGTAGTGGACTTTCCAATCCTGAACCTACACTGATGACGACCAATTAGCGGGTTTCAGGCGATTACATATGTAGTACGGGAGACAAGATCTTATAAGCTGTTGGGGAGTCTGACCATTTTTTAAAGATGCATGAAGCCACTGGGTGTTAGGACAAGATCTTAGTGATTCAAGGTTAATGGACACGCTAAACTTTTCCACAGCGTTCATACGCATTCGTACCTTGCCCACAACAAGTTAGTGGTCAAAGCTAATGTGGGCCGCTCAAAATGTTCTAGCGATCGCAATGTGAACAGCCTGCTTGACGGTAGATGGCTGTGCAGGCTATATTCCCGAAGATGTCCTCTTTTCCTTGCTGTTAACATTAAGCATATGTCTTGTCGAGAAGCTCATCGTCTGCTGGGGCGTGCGTGCATATTAGCCTTGATGCGGATTGTCTTGAGGCACTAGTTCGCCTCTTCTTCTGCATCCAACCGTAGAATATGTCAGGCATCATTCGTACCCGAGGCTTTCGGTTGTTTCATAACAAGAGGTCTAGGATTTGTTTTTTGAGTAAAACGAGCAATTGTTGAAATATTATGGAACACAGTATCTTCCAAATGACCGCCTCCGCTCAGCTTGCAGACATAACACATTTTCACATAATTGCGATTGCGATGACGGCTTCAATGTTGGATTTCAGAGTTGGAATTGTTTGCTGATGGTTGGCGTGGACATTGTTAAGCTACTCGATTGTGAAGCTACTTGTATGGCACGTAGCACCATCCTGTTGAAAGGAGAGGTCGTCCGTACCTATATCCGGGCCACAAAAAATTGTTTATCATGTCTTGGTAACGCGCTCCATTGACCGTAATGGTTTTTCCGGGCTTATTTTCGAAAAAGTACGGCCCTATGATACCTCCGGTCAGTAAACCGCACCAAACAGTTACTCATTGTGGGTACATTAGTATCTTCTGTTCCTGCGGCGTTAATTGGACCTTGTACGCATATAGCTAAATCTTTCGTCAAAGTTCGGTGCAGTGTGGCTGTGGAGAGGTCAAGCTCCTGAGAAAAATGACGAATAAAGGTGTTTAGATTTCATTCACCGAAAGTGAATATCTTTTCGGTGAAATGTTTCAGAGATATAACGCCTTTGCGTGCATTTTCCGTTAAAAATAATTCTACTCCAAGCTCCCCTACTCTACCGGACGGCTTTCCCTATCGGCAGCACGCAGAATACTAGCCAAGGTTACCTAGCTGAACAATATATAAAGATTTATACATCCAGTTGCAGAGATCGCCAATCTACGTTATCAAGAGAGGAGATCAAGCAAACAATTTATCACAAACTCGATTGTTGCGCTATTGGCCCAGACCGTTACCAATCGCCATCAATGTCCCTAAAATATTTAGTCTTCACTGGAAACTTGTTAGTGTTCTCCAATACTTGCTTAATTGTGAAGACTTGGTCTATTGTCAGTTGTTTTATCCATCATTGGCAAATTTTCATTTACATATGTTCGAAAACACAGTTGGTTGAGCTATCAATAAACTCAGTAAACTTACTTACTTACTTATGTCCTATATCCCCTGGTGGGTCCTAGGACCTCTACAACGCCTACGCGCCATCGTGTGCGGTTTCTGGCAATGTGCCTTAGCTCTCCCCAACTCTTTCCCAGTTGCCGTGCTTCCTTCTCGACTGTCCTACGCCATGTACTTTTAGGACCGCCGCGTATCCTGCCATCCTGATAAGAGTCCATCCAATTTCTCCATTTCCCATCGATAAAGCCTCATTTAGCACATCGCTGATCACTAATAAAAACAATATTGGTGAAAGAATGCAGCCTTGCCGAACTCCACTTTGGACTTCGTATTCCTCAGACAGCTTTCCTCTGTGCAAAACGTGACATGTGGACCCATCGTACGTAGCCTTAATAATTGCTATTAATTTATCTGGGGTACCTCTCCTGCGAAAGGCACGCCAAATAAAATCCCGATTGCCACTATCAAACGCCTTTTCGAAATCGATGAACAGCAGGTGGAGTGGCAAACGATATTCACCGCACTGCTCGATGATGATCCACAGGGTGTTGATGTGGTCGACACAGGAGGATCCAGAGCGGAAACCTGCTCGTTCGGCGTCGAGTGTGTTCTTTAATTCACACCAGAATAATTCTAGCTATTATCTTAGCCACAGCAGGCAGCACGCAGATCCCTCTCCAGTTTTCGCACTGTATTAGGTTGCCTTTTTAGGGAAGTTGACGATCATTCCCTTCTTCCACTCATCCGGAAACTCTCGGCCTCCCAGGTTCTCCCAAGAAGTGGGAGCAGTAGCTCAGCCAATGCAGTTGGCGCAGCTCGAAAAAGCTCTGCAGGTATGCCATCAAGTCCTACCGCCTTATTGGTTTGCTGTGCTTTGATCGCGGTAATGATCTGTTCCTTACTGGGAGTAGTGATGCGAATTCGGGCATTTGTTTCCACGGACTCCTCAGTCTGACTTGGGTGCATATTGCTGGCGAATACTCGGTTCAAAACCGAAGCAAAATGCTCCTTCCATCTCTTGAGCTGATCCTCATCCAATATGAGCAACGAACCGTCTAGGCATTTCACTGGGTGTTGAGTAGAGTTTCGGCCAGCTATTAGCTCTTTGGTGATTCTGTAAACGGTTCTGCTGTCGCACCTAGGTGCTGCTTCTTCTGCTTCTGTAGCCAACGCATTGATGTAATTGCGCTTGTCACGCCGAACGCTACGCTGCTGCTGGAATTGCTGCAATTCGAATTCTAAGCTGTTTACGTTCGTCGATCCTTCTCCAGGAATGCTCGGAAAGCCACGCCCTATGTCTTCCCTGCGATCGACCGACAATCCTTTATGCACCTGATATGAAAACAGTTTTCACAGCATACCAATGATCTTGTATGGTGGTGGGCAGTGAGCTGCTGATTGTTTCCACTCCACGTGAGATATGGTCCCTTAGTTCGTGGCGCACTGTGGGATCTCTTGGTCGGTCAATGTTGAACCTGGGCATTCTCGTGTCGTTAGATCTTCGAACGGCAACAGTGCGTAATTGGACAGTCGCTATCACAATATGGTGATCTCGTACCAACCCCATGTCCGCTCCTTTTCTGTTTCGGACGACTAGAAGACAACTTCTAAAACGGCGTCTGATGGCAAAATGATTAATTTGGTTGGAGGTTGCTTGCCTGTCAGTTGACACCCAACTGATTTTATGGCAGACTTTGTGCTCAAACATGGTGCCACCTATGACAAGGCGATTTGAGTTGCAAAAGTCAACGAATCTTTCGGCGTTATTATTGTCGTTGCCTAGTCCGTGACGTCTCATCACATGTTTGAGCCCTTCGTTGTCGCTGCCTACCATGGCATTCAGGTCCCCCATCACTATGACCATGTCGCCGTTGGGTGTTGCATTAAATACAGCTCCCATCTGGTTGTAGAAGGTCTCCTTTTCTTCCTCAGACGAACCATCCGTAGGGGCGTAACACTGTATAATTGTGACGCGACGTACTCTAGTCCGGAATCTGGCCGTTAAAATCCTATCACCGTGAGGTTGCCCGGAGATTAGGCCTCTGCGTGCTGTTAGTGTTAACGGCAGTCCAACTCTATATCCACGGAGGCTTCCGGTTGGTCTTCCGGAGTAGAGTAGTACAGTGTTACGCGTTTGGGATTGCCACTCACCCGCATTTAACCATCTTATCTCGCTTACTCCCAATATGTCCAGTTGAAAATGTTCAAGTTGAAGGAATCTGGCGTTCTGAGTTTGTTCAATCTGTGAGTCAAGGAGCGTATTCACATTCCAGAAACCAATCTTTGTCCGGGTACAATAGCCAAAAGTCGTCAACGAGTTATCAGTCCTTATCCGGTTTCCGTAGCGGGAGAATTTCTGTAACGCGGATTGCTGGCCCAAGTTACCTAGTCTAGACATAAGACTCTGGACGATCTCGCGCTTGCAATTTTAGCCTTCATGTATAAGGATTTATAAATGCAGTTGCCCGGGGACCACCACGAGGAGGTAAGGCAAGCATGGCATTACGAACTTGATTATTGCGCTACTGGCCCAATCCATGTTTTGGGCAGTCAGTAATTTCCCGATCAATCGCCATCAGGTTCATGCTGACGAAGGGCTCATATGTGCACTGCTCATGAAAATGAAAATATCCCAAGAGAACTCCCAATCTGGTTAGACAGGTCACAGGTTATCGTTTCCGTTTGAATAGCAATAACTAATGTGGTCAGAGCTACAATCGTATCTTTCGCCAGATCAAAGGCTTTCATTTCTCTGCAAAATTCAAGCCAAATAGCCCTTTCAGTGGTATTTATCTTGAGATCGCCTTGTTAAGGGAAGAGTTGCACGAAAACTTATCAGTAGTTCGCATGCTCATTCATTGGGACTAGTATTTAACAAAAAATTAAATTAAACTCTCTCAATTTCTTTAGATTGAAGCCTTGTCTGAGTTTAGTCCATCATATGACTATCTAAGCGCGCGAAGAACAAACAGCCACTTGTTTGATAGTCACCGTTCTGTAATGAGTTCCAATGCAAAAGTGGGTTTGGTGAATTTGGGTAACACATGCTACATGAACAGTGTCCTGCAGGCACTGGCCATGACCAAAGAGTAAGTATAACTCTTATCCTCGAATCAAACTCATACTAAAAAGTTTTTAATTTTCTTAACAGATTCAGCCGCGGAATTTTACTCTCTGGAAGTAAGTCACCATTATTGATTAAGTTTCAAGAACTTATTGCACTTATGCTGCACTCTAGCCGATACGAACTCACTCCATCTCGTGTATTGGATGCAACACGACCACCTGGATTCACGGCCGGCTTACAGCAAGACAGTTCTGAGTTCCTTGGTTATTTGCTTGACACCTTGCACGAGCAGGAAGTCGCACATAGAACATCAGTTGTAGCCAAATACGATGCAAAGCAATCCAACAGTGATTTTGACATCGATCAGGATGAAGAAGAAGAAGATGGTGCTCGTAGTACAGAGTCACAAAGGGAACACAGTCGATCACCACTAACATCATTGTCATTATCATCACAGAAGCGACCTCCGGCTACGACAATCGAAAAGACATTCATGGGCAAATTAGCAACCACATACAAATGTCTCACATGCAGCTGGCAGAGCACAAATATCGACAGCTTTCGCGATCTACAACTTTCATTCCCTGAAGTGAAGAGCGACTGTGCATCAAATTACACCGTCCAGGACTTAATCGATTACTATTGTTCTTCGGAGAAACTGCACGGTGACAATCAGTACTTCTGTGAGCGTTGCAAAAAGCTCTCCGATGCTGAACGATTCATTAACATTATCAGTGCACCAAAGAACCTAATTCTAACGCTTAAGCACTTCAAATACGATCAGAGTAATCACATGCGAGCCAAACTTATGCACAAGGTCTTCCACAATGAGAATGTATCGGTGAAGGTGTGCTCAGCTGAAACTCTTGCAGAAATCGCCTCTGTGCACTATGATCTATATGCTGGAGTAGTTCATTCCGGTTGCAGCATGGATTCAGGACACTATTACACATACGCGTCCGATGGCAACAACAAATGGTACAAGTTTAATGACGATGTCGTTACCCAATGCAAAATCGCCGAGCTCAATAATCTCACGCCACCTAATACACCCTATATTCTGTTTTACCAAATGGGTGGTCACGAATCACCAACTACTCCTAGTACCATGATTAAAATTGATGCTCCGCCACCGCCCACATTCGATGAACTATCTGATGAGCTGCGAGAGTATGTAAATCGCGACAATTACATGTTCAACAAAGAACTCAAGAATAGACGCATAAAAATGGCCAACACTCAAACATCGGCGATGTTCAGCAATAGAATCCATGGTCGAGGTGGTGGACCAGATGATGAAGATGAACAGCCACCACCCAGCGGTTGCGGTGATAACGCTCTCAACATCAATGTCAATCGATTCGTGTTTTAAAGCAGCCAAAGTATAGGCAGTGTGCTTGTGCGTGAACGTGTCACCGTGTTTATGACCTAATGATAATCCCATACCATACCCACCACCTTTACAACCCCTTTAATATGTACTTTTGATTGTTTTATTCTTTTACTATTGTGAATCAATGTACTGTGCTACTTTATAGTCCGGGAAAGGCAATCGAGAAACACGTGTGATATAAGTAGGGCCAGCTAAAAAAAAATAAAAAAATGTATCAGCGTATAACAAGAAGGAACAAAATACAGGAATTTTTCTACTTTCCCCCTTCTTCGACTTTTTGTTTTTTTTTATTACGCGCATAGTAATGTTGACTACTTTTCTTATTACCTCTTCTTTTTCTAATCTGTATAAATTCGCATCCCTCCTCGTGTAGATGCGACACGATGTGACAGTGACGACTAAAGTGAAAATCAAATTGGAAGGCGGAAACGAAATCCTTTTCTTTTTTTTTTCAAAATCTAGCTTGCATCTCGTCTGTATAACAGTTACGATGGTGTAGCGAGATTAAAAACAAAAACAAAAGAAAAATAAAAATCAAATAAATTTAAGTATCTAATTATATATATAAATATATATGTAACGGAGGTTGGACAACCTTTCCCCCTCCCTCTTTTCTACTCAGTGTGTGTGTAACAAATAATAAGTAATTGAAGACAATGTCAGAAAATCGTTTATAACAATTTCTGTGATTTGTGATGGGCAGCCACCCCTCCTCATTAGATGATGATTGTTCATTTTGTGTGTTTTTTTTTTTCTTTGTTTTACTTTTATTTTATTTTATTTTGTTTTGTTTCAACTATCTTACATTTTTATTCGTAAAAGATTTGTTTTTTAGTTTTATTTGAAATTTTATTAACACAACAAACAAACAAATGGAATTAATTTACCATAAATTGTATAGAGAAATCGAATTGCAGAAACCGATATGAGTAAACAACAAATGATAAGAGAAACAAAATTAGCAAACAACAAATAGAGCTGTTCAAATCTTTGTATATAAATTATACTATATATTGTTTTCACCGTAAGTTTATAAAAGATAACAACTAAAACATGAATAAGAAGAAAAAAAAAAAAGAAATTATTTAAAAGAAGAACAAAACAAAAAATAAATAAATAAATAAATACAAACTGAACGGAATTAAAGAGCTGTTTTCGTTTCACTTTGCAGTTAGAATCATGAGTCATCGTTAAATATTATAAATAGGAAAGTATTTCGTTAAACAAAGACCAAGTAATAGTGAGAAATACCCCGCTGCGAATCTACGTGGATGTGGTCATCAATACGGAAGCTTCTTCCGTGAACTCGGTTTGTAGACAATAATTTCTTCGGTGACATTCCTTAGTGCCTTAATAGTTCAAAGATTCTGACCCAATATAAAAAAAAAGCATCAAACATCTGCTCCTGGAATCCATGTTATCATCTAACAGTGGTAGTTCCCGATAAGAGTAAATCCTTATTCACGCAGGATAAAAGAGACAATGTGTGCTCGACCAGTAGCATAGTACTGGCCTATGCCGCGGCGCGCCGTTATAACGCTCACAACCTCATATGGAAGAGATAAAAAACAATGTGACAAACCTGTTAAATTTCTCGGATAGCAACGGATCTATTGTTGACGGCCCTGGCAAACGATTCAACTTAAACGACCTTCGAATCCGCACGTGGAATATTCTGATCTATCACCCTTAACAAGCCACGTGCAACCCAACAATTAGCTGAGGCCTTTAATTAGTATAAGGCAGAAATCACCGCCTGATCGCTGGTCGCATGAAGTGTTAAGCTTTCGACACGTTATCGACTGTCTTCTGACAATCAGCATCAAGGCTAAATTCGTTAACATAATCCTAATATGCCAACCCTAAGTTCCAACCAGTGCTCTTGATTTGACCCGGGTAATACCCAAGTACGCGGGTACCCGGTAATGTCAGCTATCGGGCAATGGGTACTCAAGGGTCACAAATACTCTAATTTAATAAAGTTGGTAATGTTCACCTTCGGTGAGGATGGGGATCACATTCCACAGAGACAACTTGGCTTGCATGAGCTAAAATTAATTCAAAGTTGCCCTGCAAGATGGAATACATCTTATTTAATGCGTGAAAGGCTCTCAACAAATCGAAGTGCTGTTATTTCGGTTTTGCCACATAGAAGTATTACATCTCCAACATTGGCTCTGAAACTTGAATTAAGCAAAAGGGAATGGTCACAAACAGAAGCGATGGTTAAAATCTTGAAGCCATTCCAAGTTTCAACAACATTACTTTGCGAAGAAAATATAACAATTTCCATTCTATGGCCGATTATATGTGGACTAATTAACCCATTTATGCTAACGCAACAAAAAAGGGAGTAAGCCTTTCCGAATTGTAATTTTTGAATTTATCAAGAAATTGCATTTGGAAAGTGCTGTTACACATTCAAAATAGTAGGCTTTGCATTTCGTGTTACTTTAAAGTTTTCGGTGTGTGAAAAAGTTTGTTTTTTGTGACTATAGATTGTGAAAATAAATATTAAAGAAAAAAAAGTAAAGTGGTTTTATAAAATGGAATGGTAAGTACAAAAAATTAATAAAATCTGACATTTGACATCAGGGTTATTGTAACTACATAAGTGTGATTAGAAAAGCATATTTACCATATTATTATATCAAGCTGAATAATGGCGTTGCGTTGACGCATCAATGGGATATGCAAGTGTTTGATATATTTTTTTTATGTAGGAATAAATGTCTAACTGTTGGAGAAATTTTGGAGTTTCTGGAAAACGACTCAAAAAGATTGTGTTCCAGATGCAATTTTTATAACTCCTCCAGAAGATGGAAACTTAACAGATGAAGAGTCGAGAGATGAGGAGAATGAAGATGCAAATCGACTGGGAACTAGGCAACTTATGTCCAGTGGAGAAATGATATTTCATAGAGATAGCAGCGCAAACGCTCTTCCAATCACATCGGAAGCTCCTACACATGTTAGGTTTAAAATTCCCCAAAAGTAAAAACGTGGTACAGAGGAAAACTATGGTTTACAAAAATAAGTTTTCAGATATAAGTTATACTAACCCTCTTACCTTATCTTCGGAGAGCCTTCTTTGAACTTTTTATGGACGAAGAAATTATTAATGTAATTGTCGAAAAAATGAAAGCCTATTCGCTTATAAGAAAGAATAAGATACTTCAAGTCGATAAAAATGAAATATATACATTTATTGGAATACTTATAATAAGGGGATATATTCATATACCAAGAAGGCGATTGTTTTGGGAGTCCCGCGAAGACGATCATAACGCTTTAGTTGTTGAAGCTATGAGAAGAAATAAATTTGAAGACATTTTTTCAAATTTGTACTTGGTTCAACCAACACTACTCCCCTCTTCAACAGACAGGATGTGTAAGGTAAGCGCAATTCAAGGTAGCATTAGTTTTTACAAACACTTGTTCACTAGCACACTGTCTTCCAATAAATTCGACCACTGCTTAATCACCTAAGTACAAAATTTTTGCAATACTGTCCGGTGGAAAGCAATATATCTATTGACGAATCCATGATTCCATACTTTGGAAAACATAGTTGCAAGCAGGTTCTTCGGAATAAGCCCGTAAGATTCGGATATAAAGCTTAGGTGGCGGCTTTGAAGTTCGGATACTGTCTTCAGTTTGATATTTATCAAGGAAA
Source organism: Volucella bombylans (assembly GCA_949129095.1). NCBI lineage: Eukaryota > Metazoa > Arthropoda > Insecta > Diptera > Syrphidae > Volucella > Volucella bombylans. The sequence continues at coordinate 183,056,442 of OX422141.1, forward strand.
GAGACAGGATGGAGATCCTCTTTTAGGATTAGGAGAATCAGTTGTTCTGGACTTTAGCAAAACGATAGCCAATGAGTTCCCCTTGCCTAAATTTTCATTATTTTTCGACAACTTTTTTTCAAGCCCAGGTCTTATATACAAACTTGTACTTGGAACAGGTACTTTGCGTGAGAACCGGTTGAAAAATATAAAATTGGAAGATACAGAGAAATTTTTTAAGAAAGATAGTGGTTACTTTACCACGTACTATGATAAAGAAACTGACCAAATTGTAACAAGATGGAAGGACAAAAATGTAGGTACTATGCTGTCCAATGTCTACGGTACTTATCCAATTAAAAGTGTAAAAAGGTTTTCATTTGCTGAGAAAAGGAAGATAGATATCCCTCAACCAAACGTCAACCATGAGTATAACTCTCTTATGGGTGGTGTAGATTTGCTAGACGAGCACATTTCGTGCTACCGAATTGGATTTCGAGGAAAGAAATGGTACACCTTCATTGCTATGTGGATGATTGATCTAGCCATTGTTAATGCGTGGTCCTTAAGCAAACATTGTGGAAAGGGGTTAGACCAACTGGAGTTACTCACCTGTGCGAAGTGGAAGACCGAAAACGCATGATCCAGGAGAAAGAGTCAATGGACAACATCTAATCGTCACAGGAGGTAACTAAATACAAATTCATTTAATAATTTGCGTGATAAAATTGAATTTTTTTTCCAGGACTTAAACGAAAACGTTGCCACTTATGCAAATCCCAGACCAACAAAATTTGTAGTCAATGCAACATTGCATTACCCGATAAATGTTTTGTGCAATTCCATTCATTAAAATAGACATTCATTGCATAAACACATTTGAAAATTAAAAATAAAGTTTTTAAAAAAATTTCACTAATGCTGTTTGTTGCCCATTAGTGCGTTCACGCAACATTTCTAAAAAGCTATGATCTCGAGTTTTTCACGATAGAAAAAAAATTGTTTTCGTATTTGCTTAAGTTAAGTCTTTTTCCACATAAATTGAATGAATTTAAATAAAATATTGAAAATAAATTAACTCGGGCATAAATGGGTTAATAAACATCTAAAAACAAATATCTGACATAATAAATATATTGTCAGCTTCATAGGAGTCATGAAAGAAAGCTTGTAGAGCAGAAAATATTTATGCGTGCCAGCGACATTGGTGGTTTCTCCACTGCAGAAAACCTTCTCCGATTTTCGTTCTGTCGGAAATATGAAGTTCTCGAGTAAACAATGGGCCAGAACGTTAAATTTTCGTTTTTTTACAAAATAAGGTGGTACGTGTGCTTGCCGCGTGAGAATTGTAGGGTTCGTTACAAGTTACCGGCAGTTGAAATTCGAACCCTCTTCCTTTACGAATTTAAAATGGGACATAATGCGTCATTGGCAATGAAAAACATTAATGACGCATTCGAGGATGTAGCGGTAAACGAACGCACTATACGACGTTGGTTTGGAAAGTTCCGTTCGGGAGATGTCAGCCTCGAAAATGAACCACGTGGGAAGCCGGAAACGTTAGTTGACGACGATGTTTTAAGAGCAACGGTGGATGCGGACCTAACGAAATCTGTGCGGGATATTGCACAAAGCATGGGAGTATCCCCAATGACAATAAGTCGACACCTTTCTCTCGTAGGAAAGGGAAAGAAACTCGATATGTGGGTACCCCATGAACTGAACGAATCACAAAACCTACGGCGCCTGGAAATCTGCGCATCGCTTACATTAAGAAACCAAACTGAACCGTTTTTGCACCGGATAGTTACATGTGATGAAAAGTGGATACTGTATGATAATCGTAAAAGATCTGGGCAGAGTTTGGATTCAGATGAAAAACCAAAACACACCCCCAAGCCCGATGTTCACCCAAAAAAGGTTATGGTGACAATCTGGTGGGCATCGAAAGGACCAATCCACTTTTCATTTCTTCAACCAGGGGAAACGATAAATGCAGTCAAATATTGTGAGGAAATCGACATAATGCATACGAAATTGGGTGAAAAGCAACCTGCGTTCGCAAATAGGCATGGTCTGATCCTGTTGTTATTAATCCTCAGTTCCGACCGCTAAATATAAAAAAGAAATGTAATCAAATTTATTGTTTCAAATAATTTATATAATATATGCTGAACAGATGTTTTCCGAATAGAAAAGTTTACTTACTTTGTAATATAATAGTTTGTTTGGTCTTGATATATGAGAAACATGAGAAATAACGCGGGTACTTGAAATATAACGGGTACCCAAAACCTTATGGGTACCCGGGTAATACCCGAAAATATGGGTACCGGTTATTAAGAACTCTACTGCCAACGTGTCATCATAGCTGCATGTGCAAGAAGCCTACAAAGCGACTTCAAACTTCGACCCTAACTTCCTTTCGCCCGCTCTATATGCAAACATCTTAAGGGTACGTAAATCCCTTGTGCGCGCGTCAATAATAAAAAAAATAAATAAAAACAAAGCGACGCTGCAACGAAGGACGAGATCTGCTCGTGAGCACTACAAGCCGAAGAGACGGCTTCTCCAGAAGAAGAAAAATTAGCACAGAAGCGCACAATTGAAGATACTGATAGTTGTACTCCAGAAATAGCGTAAGGAAGTTTAACCAACAGGCAAAAAGAACGTGTCAAGGTAAAAGGACCTGTACAGAAGCCCATAGAGATGAAGACGGAAACCGTGTAGTAGAGTCACAGTCGGTGCTGAGAATATGGAAAAAATTTCTGTAGACTATAACGACGAAAAAGCCCAACACCCAGAATAGACCATTCAACTTGGACGATGATAGCCAAAACTACCTTCCACCTGTCTAAAACGAAGTAAAGATAGCAATATCTAAGCAAACATCCAACAAATTAGCAGGACCCGACAGATTGCAAATGACTTTGTGTAGAGCATGCACCAACTCATTTCTCAGATCTGGTTAGAAGAGTGTACGCCTGATCTATGGAATCTCAGTAGTGTTTGCGTCCGATCTACAAAAGAGACAACCTCAGCTGCGCCAACTGAGAAGTATCCTCAACATCACATACAAGGTCTTGTCTGCCATATTGTGTGAACGTGTGAAACAGTTCGTCAACAACCTGATTGGCCTTTCTCAGTAGTAGGCTTCAGAAAAGTATAGTCCAAAGATCAACCAAATCTTCACACTTCGGCAGATCCTGGAAAAAACTCAAGGAGTTCAAATCGATATCCGCCATTATTTCATCGGTTTTAAGGCCGCATATGAGAGCCATATCTAGTTTTGACATCCCTGCCATCCCATCCCTGTGCAGAATGACGATTGAGAACGCTCGCTACTCCGTCAAAGTCCGCCTTAACCGAAACCTTTGATGTCAAAAAGGGCTTTAGACAAGGTGCGGCGTTGTCATGTGACTTCTTTAACATCATACTTGATAGAATTGTGTTGAACTCACAAGCGAACACTGGAGGCAGAATCGTTCAAAAGTCTTTGTAACCACTAGCGTACGCCGATAATATCGAGCTCACCGGTGCACTCGCTAAAATTTAAAGGGAAGCTGCCAAAATTGGTTTGGCAGTAAATAAGAGCAAACCCAAATATATGCTGCCAACAAGTGGCACATAATAACGAATTGGACAGAACGTAACAGTCGACAGCTACTATTTCGAGGTAGTAAGGGACTTTATCTACCTTGTTCTGCTATAAATTCTGCCGACAACACCTTAGCAGAAATAAAACGAAGAATTACTCTTGCCAATCGCTCTAAAAGCTCTACAGCGACATCAATCTAGTTAAAAAACTGAGCATCAGGCGACTGAGATGACTAGGACACGTAGAGCGAATGAACACTAATACTTCGGCCCGCAGAGGATAGCAGAGGAAGAGCTCACTTTAGGTGGCGCACACAATTAGAATGGGACTTCAACCGACTTGTAGTGTTCAACTGGAGGCAGTTACCTAAGAATCAGGCTAACTGGAAACGCTTGTTAGTTCAGGTCTGGCTCTGTAGAATCTTTCTCTCCTTCATATTCACGTAATCGGTAGCACTTTTAAAGCCTTCTTTGGTACAAATTCTTTATAATGTTGTGCGCCCACTTTTTCTTGACTCTGGTCTTAACGACATGCCTTCTGGTGTAATGGCACCAGTAACCTTTGATAAGAAAGTACGAAATCGACCCTGTGCCCAGGAATGGTTTCGGCCAGAATCTGAACCTGGAAAAGGATATAGTCGGATCTTCACGGATGAGTCCGTCCAACGTTCTGCGGCGTTGTAGTTTTCATTCGAGGGCAAAAACTTTAGACTTTACTCGTTAAGAAAATTTGCTTCTGTCTCCCAAGCGGATATATACGCAAACTATGTTGTGGTGAACCGGTGAAGAGGCCGAAATACCTGCGTCTGTAGTGATAGCAAAGCAGCGCTTAAGTCATTGCTATATCCTTCAAAAATTTCAAAAATGCAAAGTATCTCTGAACCATGTCGGAAGACTGAATTCACCGATTCGTGTTTGGCCTTGGCAAGGCAAAACAATTTCTCAGGACTGCCTGAGTCCTTGACTACGGCTTCGTGTTATCATAAATTCAGATGGCATAACTGTCCATGTCGAGTCGATCCCGACGTCTCTGCGATTTTATTGGTGTCCACCCAGCAAGACGCGAACAGAAACGTGCAGAGATAAGCATTAAAATTTAGTAGTGCAGTCACAGTCATTGCTGGGGATATGGAAACACTACTGCAAATTGTTAAATGAGGACGACCAAAAGAAAGTAGAAACAACACAGTTTTAACTAACCGTTTGGCCTACGTGCCGAGCTGTTAAAGTCATCAGGAGGTATCTCAAGGTCATAGTACATTCGTTAACTGTCCAGTTGCACGGTTCATAATGTGAGCATAGTCTGATAATCAGTGTACATACTGTGTTTTGTTTAAAACGAGGTCATGCGTTAAAAATTATTCAACAGTGCTCGGACAAATCCGATTGCTCAATTACTTTTGTTTGGTAAGACTGAATATATTTTAAAGGAGACAGTAATGGCTTATTGCGCTGTTCACTTTCTGCTTTTCTAAACCAGCTAGAGTGATGGGAGTTTAAAATTTTCTTACATCAAGAACGAAAGATAATTACTTCACTTCGACTGCGATATCATCCACTTGGTTGACTAGTTATGCACCAGGAAGCCGCTCGGCAAAATAGGATACGATAGCGTTTTTTGAACGTCACAAGTCCGTACCCATTATATAATAGTTCTCTTGTTGTTGTCTTTTCTCTCTTGTTGTCTCGCGAGCTCTAACAGACTTAGTATAATATAAGAAAAAAGAATTATTTAGATTGCAATGCAGGAAACTCAGGCCTCCTCTATTTTTCGGTTTCACATGGTTTGTAAAGGATCCTCACAGTGTCAAGAGGTAGATTACTATATTTGTGCTGTCGGCAAAGGCATTGATAGATCTAACCACACTCTTGCAAGAAACTGTTGCCTGTACTTGTTAAATAAATGGCGTCACATGCGGTTAGCACTTTTCGAATTGGTCAGCGACATGCTTATAGCACGGACCAGAAGACTATATTAGCACCTACAAACAACTTTCGGTATCCATTTTTTGTTATCTTCTTAATTTGTCTAACTGTCTTGTGTAAAAGGCAGTCTACTCTGATCCTGGGCTTTGTACAGAGCAAGGTCGACTATTGTCATATACCTCTACGCCTTTGACTACGCTTACTTGAAATTTGTGTGTAATACCTGACTCAAAATCGTTTATATGGATCCGTAAAAAAAAGTCTACCATTCTCTGCATTCAATTTTGTACAATCAACTTTAATAAAAGTCGGTTTTTATTATCAATTGAAACTTAGAATATTTACAAACTAAAAGACATCTTCTTCAGATTTTCGCTTTCGCTTCTTTTTGCCTTCAGCTTTCCCTCTAATCACGTCAACTTTTCGTTTCTTCGAAGCCTTTTTCCTCTCTTGTATGCCTTGCTTTCTCTTAGCCGCTCTCATCGGATCGTTGATTTTCTCTTGAGCTATTAGCTTCTTCCTTTCAGCTCTTCGCATCATGAGTTTCATTTGTATACTTGACCGAAGTTTGTCATATACATCAGAACCAATGCGTTTACGCAATTTGTTGCCAACTCTTATCGCCTGCTGACGTAAGTCTCCGTTCACATTTTGATCTTCTTCGGACATTTCTCGCACTAATATGGAAAGAAGCGCATAGCCGAGTTTGTTGACAATTTCAACTTCAAGGAGAGTGATCAAACCTTCTGTGAGGGTGAAAATTGCTGATCGCTAGGGGATAGAATAACTATGTCAAGCCAAAGGAATTCAAATTGGTAGTAGGGGTTACTTACCGCAATGCAACTATGTGGTGCAAGTGCCAACTCTTTGTTCACCAGGAATCTCATGTTCTTTGCTAGCCAGTTGAGGTTTATTTTACTGCGATCGTTTTCAGTGTCGTTATCTTCCTCTTTTTTCACCTTGACTACGTCGAAGGGAACATCTTTCAGCATGTTGGCCACAAATAAAAGGATTTTAACTATCTCATCCATCATTTGTGGATTTGTATCACCTGGCACTACCTGCGCACATAAGTCCAATACCAAACTCTTGATGTCGTCCTCTGGATTTAGGTACATATAGTCGCGATGGGATTCACTCTTCTTTGCTGTTTTTCTGATGATCGTTCCAATCAAAGCAAAATCGCAGGTGGATAAAACATGAGCCAAGATTTTTGCTGCATTCACACGCACCCATTCGTGTTCGTAGCCGAGAAGTTTCTGTGATTCATATGCCAGTTCATCTATTGTCAAATTGTAGTCCTCTTTGTCTAGAATATCTGGGCAGAATTCGAGAATTTTTAAAATGCAGTTCTGCATTTGTATAAGTTCATGGTCGATCTCCCGCTGCTTGTTCTCCCGCTCTAACTCTATTTGTTGCTCTGTTAATTGTACGGGGTGGAACTTTTTCCGTTTTTTTCCTTTACCTTGGAATTCGTCTTCATGAGTGTCGTCCAAGTTTAAATCTCCACTGCCATTTGGTGCTCTTACAAAGCGTCCAGGTGCATTTGGATTACTGAACATCAATCGGCTCACAAGAATAGGCAGCACTACCTTGACTCTCGGCAAAAATGAATCCTTCTCAGTTGTTAAAAATCTAGAGCATAACATTGCAGCCATTTCCCGTACTGAGGGCTTATCTCCTTGGAAGAAAAGCAACACCACATCAAATAGTGTTTGCCGAGCTTCGTTCTCCATCCGAGAAATCAATAATTCTATGCACTCGGCAATGGCTTTCCGACATTCAGGCATCTCATCATTTACCAATCGGGTCCCAAGTGAAATGAATAGGAATTCAGCTTTCTTCGAGAGCACATTAACGGGAAATTTCTTGATGACACTGTTAAAGAATTGTATCGCTGACAACCTTCCACTGGGAACCGAATAACTCAATTGTCTGCTAAAGAATTTCAGATAAGTCTCCACGCGAGTTTTGAGTGTGTACTCCATCATGTACATCATAAGAATAGCTCTGGACTCCTCGCGCGCAAAGACAGACTGGGACACAATCGTTAGCTCGCGGAGTTTCAACATGATTTCGTGTAATTCCTTGGTGTCAACTTTTCTGTTAACAATCGCTTTAAGAAGTGAGAATGCCATCGTTTGGTTTCCACCCTCATGCAAATCATGCTCGATATAGTAAATGAGTTGATCAACTTGAATGCTATTGAGCTCATAGTTATCACATTTCCTTAACAGCGCAACGACACATTTGAAAGCGTTCTTCATCAGCTGAAAGTTCTCCTCCTGTTTGGTAGCCCCAAAAGTCGAAAAGTTTTGCAAAATCTCAAACAGTCGAGTGACTATGTCCGCAAGGTAGTTTTTGAAGTCCGGTAACTCGTATCCTTCGTTCCAAATTGAAGTGACACACTTTAGAGCAAACGTGGTCACACGAATGTATGTGCTTTTCAGTGAATCACGTATAAGCGGCAGAACTGGATTCAAAAACGGCTCATAGGCGATTTCTACTAGCTTCTTCCTTTTTAAGACAATGTGCAGCATCTCCAAGCCGAATTCTATCAAAATGTGAGCATTTGCTTGTGAATTATTCTTGACAACCTTAAGAACAGCACCAGACCGATATTTCGGCTGTGGCTGGATTATATAACAGTCTGGTCTGGCCCGACGCATTTTCTCCCTTTCGTTTTCACTTAGAGTTCTTTTTTCAGTGCCGGGCAGTAAGTCGGGTATACTCTCCGACATTGTTCCATAGATGAAGATGAGCAGGCTCTCTCGTGAGATGTGAGGATTTTCCACAAGTCCTGTGACAATCTTTCGGAAACAATCCTGAATTTTTGTTGTCATCTTCTTCGATTGACTTCTAGCCAAGTAGTCTTTGAACGGCATTAAGATATCCAGCAAACAAGACTCTTGTATGTTCCTCGCTACTATATGTAAGACAAGATAGCTTTTGGAGCTTGGTTTTGCTTCTGGTGTATGGGCGGCAATTTTTTCCACTTCTTTCTCAGCTGCCATTTCACCGAATATGTCGTTCAATGCGACCTCTAAAATGTTACTTAGACAAGCCTCAATGTCGCCAGGTTTCATTATATCACGCAGAGCATCAAGAACTCCGTGAACTGTTACTGATAAAACGTGCACTTGGAACCCACGGGTGAGTAGAGAAGTCAAATGATCTAGCAGCATCGCCAGATAGCTCGCGCCGAGGGTCAGCATGATTTTCTTCAAAATATCGCGCGTGAGCATGCGAACAGACTTAAGAGGTGACCTCAGAAACGTACAGACCTTCATGAAAACTCCACCCAGACTTGTGTCTAAAACTTCCTTTGGAAGCTTCTGCATGAGTTTTACTAGCGCTAAACCAATCGGAACACGCAGTATCTCTTCTTCCTCACGTTCGGCACTGAAACGCTTGCGATTTACTTTGTGCTTTCTATCGTAGGAACTCTTTTCAGTGATGGAACGGTTAAGAGTTGGAATCAGGATTGTTGCAATTGTATGCATGACACGTTTGGCAGCATTCTTTTGCAGAACAGTCATTGTGTCAAATATAGCTGTTTTCGGTACTCTTGCCTCCTCGTCATCCTCATCTTTGATGTCGTCTAATTCAGAATCCAAATCATCATCGTCTTCGCCCTCAGTATCTGGCTCCTCCTCTTTATCATCTCTTGATTCATTTGACTTTATCGCCTCTTCCTTTTCCTTTTTCCTAAGTTCCTCTTTCAATGCATCGATGGCACTCTGATCGCCAGACGATTGTGATAAGTCGAAATGGAATGCATCCAAAATTCGAACGACAATCCTAACACAATGCTTTTGATGCTCTTGATTTGTCCTCATCTTCTGCAGGTAATACTTCAACACTGCTTGATAGTGTTGCCAGGGAAGTAATTGACAAATTACTCCGACTGCCTCGATGGCTGCGTCAACCAAAGTATGCTTTCCAGCATGTTTTTCGTTCAATAAATACCTTGAGGCCAATGGCATAATAAACTGCGTCAATGTTCTCTGATTCGGTGCTACGGTCAGCGTCTTTGCCATTTGACAGAACTTCAGCAAAGCCCTTCCGTGACGATGGCTTTGCAAGTGTGTCACATTCTCGAAGAAATCTACCTCAGCATCTTGCGCATCGGCTAAGCCACTTAAATCGCCGAGTACTTGATGTGAACTAGAGCATTGTCTAACCATCTCACCCAGCAGTCGAATGCCTTCATTGCGGACATTCTCATTGCTATCCCGAATTGTCTTGCGCACCAAGTTGAGAAGGACATCTCCAACCAGATAGTCAACGTCTTTACGACTCTTTTCGTATTTATGGATCAACTTTGGAACTAAAACGTGAAGATGTTCGCTGGCATTATCCCTCAAACCCATATCCTTATCGTACTTGATGAAATGAAAGCAGTTGTAGATTACCAGCACTCCTAAATCTATGTCCACTGATGTGACATCGCCTTCTAGCTTAACATTGATGGCCTTCAAAGCATCCAATCGCTTGTCGTAATCTGGTTGTTCTACCCATCGTTTATCCCAGGCATTGAGGGCAGCGATAATTCGTGCTATATCTTTCAGTGTGTCGCTATTTCTTCTCTTCGCTATATCCATAAGCAACCGGCAGAGCATCTTTCGGGCGGATACCTCCTGCACATGCTCGAACAGTGGAGCAATCTTTCTCAAATAAATTTCTGGAGCATCCAAGCTCTTAATTAGGTTGGATAGGGTCGTGATTACCTGGCAGACCACCTCTTCTGATGAGTTACTTTGCGATCTTGAAATTAAAATTGGCAATAACAATTGCAGGAGGCTGTCACACGTCTCCGCATCTTTCACATGCTCAGTCAACATCGACAAAATATTCAAGTCTCTCTTGTCCAAAGTATTACGACGTCTGGAATTCTTTCCGCCAGCGCTAAAATTCATTTTAAGACGCTTCAGGATCTGTAAGACATGCGGCTTTATTACGTCGATTCCACTTACTACAACATCTTCGCCTTGAATCATCAACAATCGTTCGATCATTGCCATGATTGGCTTCCGAACAGGCACCTTCGATTTTTCATTGAGCAGCAACTCTACCACATACTGGAAGGGTGTCTCGCCGTTTCTATTCTGATTAAGGTATTCGTAGAGCTTAGGTTTCTCACCCCACTGCAATATAAGCTTAAGGACTGGCGTTGGAGAATGAATACTATCCTGTGGCAACTTTTCCACTGTTCCCCAGACAAAAATATCAGTCAGAGTGCTCACTTGATTCTTGGTCCATGCAAAGCCTTCAAAATGCTCGAAGAAGTTCACCAAACTTAGAAGTGCGACGTTTTTCACATTCTTAAACATAGACACGATCTTGGGGTGGATTTTCACCCCTTCAGCTGTTGCTGCTTTGGTTACTTCTTTGCACACGGCTCCCACAAAGGTGATCAGTTTCAACATGTAATTCAGAAAGTCATCTTCCATCAGACCACCAAATTGCTTCCGGATAAGCTCCAATAAATTGATCGTACTCTGAAGTTTCTTCGGCGACCAAACTGCGTTGATAGAGAACTTTTCCTGTACCAATCTTGGAATCACTTCAAGTTCATTCTCCACGAACTGATCGTAGCTGCCGAAAGCCATTTTGAGGAACCAGAGAATCTCTTCCGTGGTGCATCCAGCAAGGAAACGCAAAATAATTCCTTTCCTGACCTGACTGCTGACATTCTTGCTGGTAGTCTTTGTCGTCATTTTGCCGTAGAGTATCCGCAGAAGAATCTGCATAAAGTCTTGTCTATGATCGTCTTGAATCATTCCCGCTGACTTATCAATCTTGAAATTGATTAACTCATCTTTGAACCTCTTCTCGTCGATCATAGCGTATAGGTGTTCCTTATAGGGTGCGAGCGACTTGTTCTTATACGACATAACACAATCCAAAGCGACCTTTTGCAAAGCTGGATTGTTTCCGGAGAGAAGTTCCATATAAAATCCGTACAACTCTGGCTCTCGGTGCAACTGCTTCGGATTCGGTTGATTCATGAAGATGCTCATCTTACTAATCAGAGTTGACACAATCACTTTAGTTGATGCTGAAGATTTCTTCTTTTGAGAAACTTCTTCTTCTTCATCATCGTCGTCATCGTTCTCGCCCTCTGGCAGCTCCCGCTCATCAGATTTTGAAATGTCCCAAGTATACACTTTCTTCTGCTGATTCTGCTTGAATTCATCCTTGACAAACTGCAAAAACATAGTCACCAGCTCACGATTCTTGATCTCCCTAATCTGTCCAAATGTTGCGATCTTACTCCAAATTAGATTTCTATAGTTAAACAACTCCTGCTCCGTGGCGGGCCTAATATCGTCTACTTGGAGCGAGCTAAGTGCCGAACTGGTCCAGAAGTACTGCCTTTTTTCAGAACACTTCTTATCCAAGAGCACGATTTCTTCAGCAGTCTCTTCCAGCTTTTGCTTGTAAACGTCCCAAAAATCTTGTACTGAGAGCTCTTTAGAGTAATCTTGGATCAACTGGAGAACTGGTTCCCAGAGTAGTTTGAAGTTGTGATACAACATACCCATAAGGAATCTCAGGGTATCCACTTTGAATTTGTTTTCTTTGATGGACTTGTAAAACTCTCCACTTACCTCCAACTTCTGGAGAAGCAGAATTTGTTCCCTGTACGTGTGGACAGTCGGTTCAATGCTTTCTGTATCGTAGAATATTTTATATGGACTGCTATCGACGGATTTATAAATGGAATACAAGCAATGAGAGCTTAACAAACGAACTTCAATTGATCTCGAGCACAGCAGACGTGCAAGGACCCCATGAACATCTTCATTTTTCTTGATAATATTTGGTTTCAGGGTGCATATCTGATCAAGTATTCCCAATGCAGACTTCCCACTCCCGCAGTGAGGCAAAACAGCCGACAAGGCCTCAGAGAGAATCGCATCTTTCCATGAGAAGCTTAAGTGGATCCCAGACTCCATGACAACAGACAGAACGAACAAATATTTCTCCAATTCACTTCCTCCATCATTGATTTTCTTGATGATTCTGTGGGTCAATTCTTTGCAATTACCCTCCACAACTTTCCCATCTAAGCCCTTAATATGTGGAGCTAGAATGAGGCTTAGTAGAAACTCTTCTTCTTTTTCACTTTCTCCTCCGAATTCTTGAAAAATTCTTTCAAACCTCTTAATGGTGTCAGCTTTCCTCATTTGCAACGGATACTGCTTCCACTCGTTCAACTTTTGTCCGTTTCGAATGAGTGGAGACTTTTGTAAAACCACTTGAACTAGCAGTTCCAAACTTTGTATATCAAAGTACGCCTCAAAGTATCGCAAAAGATCGGGCAAAACAAGGATTTCAAACTGAGTGTGTGTGGATATTCTGACAATGAACGATTCGAATATATCTCTTTGGTCGATTTGCATTGCTTTCTTAATCATCCGACTAGTGTCCAACTGTGAGATTTTGGCATTACTCGATAATAGTATTACACTTATCAATGTGCAGAGGTTATCCAAGAGAACGCGCTCCTTATCTGACGAAGCATCAATAACTTTCAAAATAGTCGGCACGATAGTCTCCATTTCACATAAAAAGCGGCCATCTTTCCACTGTGCCGACTGCGACATGAGTAAAATCAACAAGTTCAAGGCACTTGTGTTCTTTTGATCCAAACCAGAAGACACCGCACGGCAGAGACACAACCAAAGCACCCCGATATTATGAGGGTGAATACACTTTAGAATCTCTTTAACAGATGACGACACAACTTCAAACAGCAACTCCTGACGACTTGTCTGTGCCTTCAATAAACTTTCAAACTGAAAGTCTAGGAACTTCTCTGCAACGCTGTGGAATAGTCCCTTCACACCACGAACAATTTCGAAAAACAATCGCCCGCATCCATGGATGCTCTGTGTTTGCTCCTTTTCCACTGTTTTCAAGATTATATCGAGTAGTTTGCTGTAATCTTTGAGATCTCTGGCAACAAACGAGAAGCATTCAACAGCAAAATTAGTGACATCCTCGGAGTATCGGTTTTCATCTAAGAGCGGTAGTATAGCATGGAATACCACAGCAATATTCTGTTTCAGGAATGGTTTCAAAGTCTTAAAGAGATATGCCAAACAGATGAGAGTCCACTCCAATTGATCGGGATCCTTGGTATTCAGTAGACAAATCAATCGATCGAGAACCCTCTGAAAATAGGGGTAAAACTCCTCTCGCAAATCTCTCCCCAACACAACCAATATCTCAAGCAACGGTTGCAGTGATAAATTCGTTGCTGTTGACAGTTTCTCCAACAAAAGATCCACGACAAAGTCTTTCCTGTGCAGCAACTGCGGCAAAGTTATAATGGAGTAACATTTCTTGCTGAATTGGTTGTATTCATCGGTCAAATTTAGCACTGTCCACTTCTTGATTGTCTGATGGAAATACGTTTCATCGTCCTGAGGCAGCTCTTCATTTTCGTGGCCAATGTAGTACAAAGCCGAACGACGGATGTCGATTTCAGCCACACGATCGCCAAAGGATTTGAACTAAGAATGAGGAAAATTTGAGAGGACTTCCAGAACATGAATGCCAATACTTACTCGAAAAGTGTTTTTCTCTTTTGTTTTGCGTTGTTCATCCATGATTAATTGATAAATTCATAAAACTCACTTTAAAACTAGGAATAACTTGGAAAGAAAGTAACAACACGCTACAAAACCAAAAGGTAAATGCAGTCCACGTGCAGTAGTACTGAAATGTCAAAAATATTTGACGTTCCCTTTACGCTGACATTTGTTGGCTATCGCTCTTTCGCTTCAACTCTCATTCGTAAATAGTTAATTAAATGAGAAGAGCGAAATGTTTTTGTTCGTTTTGTTGTGAATATGAAGATGAAAATGGAAGAATATAGAAGAAAATGAGAGGAAAAAGGAGAAAAGTATTCGTGTGTTGTGGGACATTCAGAAGAGGAATTTTCCTAGAAAGATAAAGGTATTTTTAACGCACACCAAACAAAAGGCATTCATAAATTTGTGGTCACAAAGAAAAACACAAATTTTTGTATGCCGTAAGCATTTATAGAAAATTAATTAAAAATATCTGGGCGAATTGCAGTTCAAAAATCCCTGCTGCGACCGTAAAACAAACAGAAATGGTTAGAATGGGTCCAAAACCATAAAGAGTGGAACAATTTATTTTAGTACGAAATGGAGAGTTTTCGTTCAACGCAGCGCTGAAAAAATATGCTACCAGACTTGTTCCTGGTTCCTAACACCAAGCATAGAGGTGGTTCTGTTATGGTCAAGGGATGTTTCTCTTCAAGTGGAGTGCGAGATTTAGTTCGAATGATTGAAAATATGGATAACGAGGCATGCAAAACAATATTAAGAGAAAATGCTGTTAACTGGACTAAGATTAATTCGCGACGGACTCGTGGTTCAGCAGGACAACCATCCTAAACATACATCATGACTACTTGAAACAGAGGGAAGATTAACAAATCATGATATGGCTGCCGCAATCACCAGATTTAAACCCTATAGAGCTGTTGTGGGAGGAGCTGAATAGAAGGGTCCGGGATCAATGCTCATCATCAGGGTATTCACCGAAGAAGTTGAAAAGAGTAAGAGACCATCCGATGTTTGAGATGTTTGTCAATTGAAATGCCTTCCGACAATCACTTTGGAATTCAAGCTCCTTATGCGGAAAGATGATGTTATGTTCAAGGCAAATCTACTACAGGCTTACTACATAGATTTCGCGAAAGATCGCATGTAATGCCCGCTGATCATCCATTGCCTAACGACCCTTTTCATAATATATATTTTGTATAATATTCATTCATCTTATTGGATATTCATGCATACAAACATAAATGAACTAACATGGATGGCGAACTGTACAACCGTTGGCACTGCTCACAAATCCACTATAAAAAGAAGTACTCACACTAATCTAAGCCTGTTCGCTGCTTATGCACAGCACGTGATTGGTTGGTTTGGTTAAAAGTTGCCATAATGACAGCAATTTATACGTAACGTTTACTATGAATGACGTCGATTTTGAAATGCGAGACGGATTGACATTGTTGACAATTCACACATCCTTGTTTACAGGTAGGGGTAATCAATGGAAAGTTTAAGGGGTCAAAGCCAGGAAAATTTGCTATCTAAAGGGTCCTCCATCTAACGTTTGTTTTTTCAACTAGTGCTTATTTCGTCAATGGTAACACTTAGCTCATGTCTGATTGGACAGATAATTAGTTTTATCCTTCCGGTTAATAATGAGAAATAACTTCATTCAAATGGATGCCTCGGCTGGCCATGCAGTAGCCTACACGATCGGTCCAATTTTTAAGCACATTATCGATTGTGTGCAGCTGTATTTCACCAATGGCTTCACGAATATTGTCCTTTAAAGCGTCAATTGTCTCTGGCTTGTCGGCGTAACAGTTATCTTTTACAGCACCCCACAAATAATAGTCCAACGGTGTCAAATCGCAGCTCCGAGGTGTCCAAACGACATCAGCTCTGCGACTGATAATGCGATTTTCAAAAACAGGGCGCAAAACATCGAGTGTAGCTTCGGCTGTGTGGCACGTAGCGCCGTTCTGTTGAAACCAAATGTTGCCAATATCCTCCTCTTAAATTCTTGTGAACAAAAATTCGTTCAACATGGCCCGATAACGATCGCCATTGACTGTAACGGCCACTCCTTGCTCATTTTCGAAGAAAAGTGGCCCAATTATGCCTCTGGACCAAAATCCGCACCAAACAGTGACTCGTTTTGGGTGTATCGGCTTTTCAATGTATGCGCGCGGGTTTTCTGTGCCCCAAATGCGACAATTTTGCTTGTTTACATACCCGCCAAGACCAAAATGAGCTTCATCTGCAAAGATGATTTTTTTTGGCAAAATCGGTATCTTCTCTAAGTCGATTTTCAAAGTAATGTCGCAATATTTCCCAGCATTGTTCAAGCGTATACACAATCATATTCTCTCAGCGGAAGGATACAACTAATTATCTGTCAAATCAGATATGAGCTAAGTGTTACCATTCACGAAATAAGCACTAGTTTGAAAAAAAAAAGTTAGATGGCGGACCCTTTATATTAGTTAATTTATTCGCACAAACTTCGATGTCATGAACAATGGCTATAGGTTTACAAATTTGGGACCCTACAAGGAGTAATCCCTTTCAATTGAGTACTCGATACTACTTTTAGTTTAATTTAAAGGGTGATAGCCCGTGTAGCTTAGGGAATCAACAATGTCTTTACGCAATGGTGCTTAGAATTTTGTAAAGCGTTTTAGTTCTCCTAAACTCATTCCCAATAACATAAGTTCTTATTCTACTACTTGATTAGAGCACTTGTGCCAACTCGTATACTGGCTGATTGGGTGAGTGAATTCCATTGCATGGTATCCAACATATCCGCTACCACTTCCGTATTCATATGCTGGCCTATTTGTTCTTGTCACATTTTTTGCAGTTAGAAAATGGCACCTATATTATAATGACTAAGCAGTGGTAGCGTGTCGCAGTAAATACATTTGCCGGTTAGCTAGAGTACTCTTATCGAACTCATCTTACCCACCAACAGTAATCGGTTAAACAATAAACAATAAAACGAACAATAAGCAATGTCATATGTTACTTCGATATCAGCACACTGATTCCCACTAAAAACTTTCGACTTTGAAGCCACACACAGTTGATTGCTCCAAAACAGAATTCTGGTTTGACATACAATACTATCTGACGTTTATATTATTATGTGTTAGTACATTCTGACATAAAATCCGGACGAAAATCGTTGCTTCCGAAATGCAATCCAAAAGCAAAACTTTACTTCCGAAAAAGCGAAAAGAGTGCCAATGGAACAGTGTTATATCATTTTTTTTCTCTCCGGCCGAGAAGGGTTCTGCCGGCCTATCGAAAATGCCATTAATGTAATAAATAGACTGATGACAGTCAAACCATAACATGGAGCTCATGACATTAAAGTCATGATTAAAAACTTTTAATTATTTGTAAAAGAAAAGTATATACCACTTTCGATTTGTTTCAGTCTTCTTCCAAGTTAACGATGGCTTTTGAAAACTTCTATTGGGACAGTAAAATTCGGGCTGTAAATACCAGTAAATATTTTCCTGGAAATAAAAAAGTATTTCGAAGGAAAGATCAAAACGATCTTCACTGTTTAAAGAATGCTAGGACGACGTATTATGAACAAATACTGGCAAATGCAGATATATACATATGCAGGATAAACTGTCGATCATGACAACATCTATGTACGTAATTTGCAGGAGAAGGCAAATGCCATAGGAGCGCCTTCTTCAGATTGTATAATACGAGTATCATTGACCCGCACCATAAGCCGAATAATCGAGTCCTTTTTCATCATTTCTATTATCGAAATGATATGGAGAGACGGCGATTCGAGAACCCAGGTTTCACTGAGTTTAATGACGAAAATACGGCAAATAATCGCAGAGAAAGGAAGCTGCTCTCGTTCATTTCGAAGGAAGAGATACATGCGATCCTCAAATCAGTGGGAACCAATGGCATACCAAACATTCTGCTTCGACATGTCCCACTACTACTCGTATACACGCGTTAACTGCAATAATGCCTATCGCATTGCATCAGATTCCCAAAAGGAATAAAGACACTTCCTATCCGGCGAATCTTTGTTCAATAGTGTGTAACACGTAATATTGATCCTCCTACTCTATTGCAGCTCTTCTCTATGACCGAAAACCCAGGAAATCTTAGATCCGTTTATCTCTTCCACAATCTTCGCTGATAGAATTATGGATCTTTGGCCATCACATTACTGCCCTTTACTCCTTCTATGATTCTCGACCGCTACTGCCACCCAATAGTAACGTACATTGCAAAATTGTTGGTTCCTGGGTTTATTATTTCAGTTTTTGCTTTTATTTGTACTAAGCAAGCAAGTACGGGCCTCAATTCAATTAACTAATATCTGATAAATAATAATAAAGCAAAGCAGGAAGCAATGCACGGGAGCCCGTCTGCTTGACTTCGAGGAAGGCTTTGACAGTGTATGGCTAGAGGGACTCATCTGCAAGCTGAACAGGCTAGGTATAAGTAAACCTCTCCTGTGCATTTCGGTTAATATGCTCATAGGGTAACACGAGCAATCACTTGCTTGTCAAAATGTAGTCAGATACCTTGAGATCTGCCTTGATCATAGCTATATTTTATCAAACATACGAGTATTGATGCTGCTCTGGCCAGAGTCCGAGGTGCTTTTGCTTTTGCCTCACGAAGAACCAGTTTTATAGCTGCCACTTCATAAAAGGGTCAAGCTAATCTGAAGACGCTCATCGGATCTATACTTGTATTCGAATGTAGTTGTGTTGTTGAACGTGAACTTTTGAGAGAGCGCAATGCTAGGTCAACGATCTCACCTATGTGCTGAGTTTTCATAGATATCTATAATAATGAATTTTAATTGACCCTGTGCCTTAACTCTCCGTAGAAGCAGAGGCGACCAAAGATCACACGGAGTACTTTCCGCTTGAAACGACCAAGAGTTACTTACCCGCTTTTAAAGAGGTCCACTCTTTTATACCATACAGAAGCATTTGGATGATATGGCTTTTAAAGGCTCTGCCAAAATTCACACAAGAAGAAAATTTGATAGAACACACAGGTTTTTAAATAAAAATTTTAAATTTTTTATTGATTCGTAAAGTATACAACCCTATAGGTTATGTATGGAAAGCATATCGGGTAAATGGGCTCCACGGCTTTGCTGCTACATAAGCACTCTTTTATCGAAATTTTTCGCATTATCTGGGCGGTCAACTCTGATCACCATAATGGGAAATTACACAATCAGGAAATGGCATGTGGCACCGTCTTGTTTAAACCATATGTGGCCCACATCCATATTTTGCAATTTAGGCACAAAAAACTGGATTATCATGTCGCAATAGCGAGCACGATTAACTATGATTGCTGATCAGTCGCATTTTCGAAGAAGAATGGACCGGTGACATCCAAACAATGACGCATTATGGATGGATTTCTTTTTCTACGATCACTCGTGGATTTTCTGGACCTTAACGTTAAATTCGACATCAAGATGAAAATCGCTGAAGATTTGAATTCCGAACTATAGCTGTCAAATCTTCCTTATTTTTAAAATATTGCCCATCGGCTGATGCCCAGACAGTGTAAGAGCTACCTTGATGGCTTTATTAACCCCCATACTCCTCAAAGTTTAGTCACGAGTTGACCCACATTCGGAGATAGCGCGGTACTGGGGGACAACTATCTCTTTTTTTTGGGCCACCAGCTCAAACCCGTGATATCGCAGACAGTTCACCACTCTAGCGACCACCCACCTTGTTCTGCGCTCGGAACTCGCCGCCACGACCAGTGTGACATCATCCGCAAAGTGGGTGAGCGTGTCCCCCGGAGGGATTTCTAGGCGCAGGAGCCCATCGTACATGAGGTTCCAGAGATCGGTATAACATACATATATGGTATGTATGTACTCCATTTACTCCTCACTTACCGCTAAACCCATTTTGGCCGCCTCTGTTTCTATATTCTTAAACATACGTCCGGCAGCTTGTTGGTTTTCCCAATAGTGTCAATATCGTCCGCCATTTTTCCAGATCCGATTCAAGTTATAGGAGAGTCAACAGTTTCCGGATCAATTGTCGCGCAGAGACCCACAGCAGTCAGAGTCTCTTCAATGCGCACATTACGACACGTTGTTGGCTTTGTATGTAGAGTGTATGATGTATGAAATTAGGATCTCAATTAGACGATTATGAGGACTAAAAACCTCACGAAATCTTCTCTCCGAAGAATTGACAACTGATTTCCCAAATAAATTTAAACGATATGAAAATGTTTTATTTACTTTCGCGGTCATCCGGTTTTTGGGCCATAAAAATCGAACGAACCAATTTTCTGATATAAATCTCTGCATAATGATTTGTCAAGCAATACTGAATATAAGAGTTGAAACTTATTGGAAGATTTACATAAGTAAATGGTTTTCATAAGAAATTATACTAACCTGTTGAACATATATTCCAACCACTGCCATCTTCACGCGTCATGCCAGCCAATTCCAACTGTCACTTCAACGCCAAATGTCGTCTCACAAATTCGAAAAAAAGTGCCCACAGTTGGGAAAAAAATATCCCTCGTTCAAAACTCGCACACAAATAAAGTTTTCACAACCAAAACAGAGCACACGAATTTGTCTTCGCTCCACCAGTCCAGCGCTATTTTTCGTTTCTTTCACATATACTTCCGTCATCCTTGAGAATCAAGAAAAAAAAAACGAAAAACAAGAAAAATATCCGAAAACCATAAAGATTACGTGTCGCGAACCCTACCTACTGTGTTGCTAAACATGTTTGTCTAAACAATTGACGAAATTCCATCCAAAAAAAATTCGAATTCTCTAAAAAAAAATCCATTCGCAATATTGTTCGTTTCGGTTTGGCCTCAACAATCGCAGTTCTTTGTCCCCCCCTCTCTAGGAAAAAAGCGAAAATTGTGTGAAAATATTTTTTGTTTAAGAAAATCGTGCGTAAGCCCCAGGCAAACGACAGAAAAGATAAAAATTCGTCTGTCTACAGTGAAGTGGTGACCTTTGCAGAATTCAAGAAAATCGAAAATGTCAGCTGATTCTTGAATATTTTATTTAATCAAAATTTAAAACAGCAAATCGTTTCCAACAGTGGTGCCGAGACCAGGAAAATAAATATCAAATTCAAGAAATCCCCACATCGATGTGGAAAAGTGTCTTACAAAGTGTTTTTCGACGAAACAAAGTGTTCGCATTCGCATACTCACAAGTAGTCTCGAACGCTAATTATCGATTAAACTTCGTCTCCGTCGCATTAAAAATGTAAAATCGCAAGGGAGAAAAAACCCAGCGAAAAAATACGAAGAAAAAAAAATCAATTTCTATGTATACACGATCCAAGTAAGTCAGAGTAACGTAACGGAGTAAGATTGCTTTACATATATTTTTTGCATTTAAGTAATATCACAACATTCTGTCTAGATGCTGCTGCTGGTATACTTGGTCTATTGGGAAATATGGGGTTACCCCCTTGGCTTTTTTATTTTCCTTCTTAACAAGCTAGTGTGGGCCCGTTTTGTGTTGTTTCACTATATTTCCGATAATGGAACGGGAATGGTTTAGCAAAAACAAAAAAACAAAAATGGAGGAGATAAAAAAAATATAAATAAATTCTTATTGTTCGTCTACTTGCATTGGATGGGTGTTTGTGCTTCCCACGCTGCTGTTGTTACTGCGAATCACAGTTGTCGGACGGAGAGAAATTGAAATTGTTTACGCTAGCGAGTATCTAGATCAGGTGGCGATGACGAGATGAGGTTCATATACTCGTAGTTATAACCCACAAGCAACCCCGCTGACACAGTCTTACTTCATTCCGATTCTGGGTGGTAGAAACATCTTGGCAAATGGAAAATCAGAGAATACACATTAGTCACTCCAACGTCGATGTGGTGACAATGATAAACGGTCAAATTAACTAGGACAGACAAGTGGGAATTCGCAACGAATCAGTTTACTTGTAATAATCCGTCAGTCGCTGCCTTCCTCCTTATCAGCGACAGTATGTTGAGGTATTTTTTTGTGAATTGTTGCCAATTTTGGGAAAGCTAAAACAGTCATCAAGTAGTTATCTAGATGCTTAGTGCTTGCGTGGATAAATACCTTTTGAGTGGGGGTGTTTGTGTATGATATAAACTACTTGCTACGTGGATGACTAATTTCTGGGAAGGGTTTCCAATTGATAATGTTTGCACTCGTATTGGCTGAACGCCCGATAGAATCTTTTCTTGTTTTCGTTTCTTGAAAATTCTCATAAAAGCCAATTTTGGTATTTCTAGCAATTGAGTAAACAATCTTTTCTTTTCGATTGTAACTGCCTTTGTGTACATACATATATCGAGTGTACGTACTTGTGTTGAAGAGTTTTAAATGAAAATGCCTTTGCTATCGAATGTATAGAGTTTTTGGCACGTTTTGCAGTTTGTTTGTAGCTGCTTTTGTAATATAATTCGTATTTAACTTGCAGTGCGATGTGTGGAGTGATAAGGCTTTTGCTAGTCTCTATCGATTAGTGTAGTTGAGTTGACAGTCGAGGCCAATTTATGCCGCGGAGAATGACCTCTTTTGTTCGCTGGTTTGGATCGTTTGTTTGTGGTTTCGCTTTTTACGACGATTTATGGTTTCCGTTGAGGTTCACCGTACGAAGGCAATTGTTTGAACGCGTTTTTATTACTGGAGTATAAGTAAATCTTTGCAAATCTTTGCTGAAAGGAAATATGTTTTGAAATCCGTATAAGCGCTTATCGTAGCAATGTATACATTTATAACTTTTGTTCTCACATTTATGTTAGAACAGCTTGAATTGGTTTTTATATTGAGGAATTCCACCGATCCACTGCCATATGTTCATCACAACATTTAACAAACTGGTATCTGCATTCCAATCGTCTTGCATATTTACACATTGTGTTTTCAATTCATCAAAAACGTTTGTTGGATCTTTTCGATCCCATTTCCATAGTTCTGTAGAGTGTACATTTGTTATCGACTGAGAGTTTTGATACTATTTGTCTTGCAAAACCAAAAAATCAGCATCTGCTGCAGACTCTGCAAGGTAGAAGAAGAAATTGAATTTGTTCTTCACCTGATGTGTGACTGTTCTGCCCTGCTGACATTAGATCTCTTTGAAGTTGTTACTTCGATGATCTGGAAAGCTTAAATAGAATTCAGGTGAAGAAACTTCAGAAATTGATACCCTTATCTGGGTGAATGGTGTAAAACCTGAAATGGGCACTATGGACCCAAATGTTGGTCTAAATGAGCAGAGCATCTAAGTGCCTGACTATTCATATAATGCAGATCTACCTAACTGCATAGTATTGGCGAAGCTGAGGCTCATCCGAGGTAGATATGCTTCTCAAATACATCGAAGTTGATATTGACAATATTAACGTTTTGCCTTAGGCACTAGACCTTTCACAACAGGTACTTGGTTTTGGTCTCGTTTAGTTTTAAACCGACCACACTATTTGCTCTAGCACACTGCAGTCCTTAGTGGACCTAGACCTCACCCAATAAACCTCATTAGTTAATCCCGTCTTTAGCTAGTTAGCTGAAGTTGCATCCTCCAAGATGTCTGAGGTAGGCGTCCACTTGTGAACACCATCTAAGGCAAGTCCTCCGGAATGGAATCCAACACTCTTTGAGCAGAGCGTTGATATCCAAAGGGTTGATATCGATTCGCTTTGGCCATCTCAGGGGACTATTCGCTTTTTCTGGCCAGATAAATGTCAATGTACATCTCTACATGCCGTTCCGTCAATCCCTCGTGGGCTCAAAACGACCAATGGTATATGTTTTCATCTACCTTTGCTAACGTCCACGCCGTTAGTGTCTTATCACTGAATTGCTCTCTTAGGCCAAAGAAATAATGATTGGTAGGTTCAACTCTTTGCTGGATTTCTGATGTCCTATCTATCTGATTTCACAGTCAATCAGCGACCAATGGGATCGTTGATAAATGTTTACTGGCATTCTCGCAATACGGCAGACATGAAATTGTACACAACGTTAAGGAGACTAATGTCTCTTAGAGACTGCGAATACATTTCATAACGCTGAGGTTCCAATCACCAGGTGTGCTTTTTTTCGACCAAATCATTTAAATATTCTGCAACTTTAAACACCTCGGAAAGGACGCTGTTTGGTCGGGTAGTTTTGGCATATCTAAGGTTGGGTATTGATCTTGATTACTTAATGTTTCTGGGTGGGCATTCTTGGTTTTCATCGCTCAGGTTGAATGGTTTGTTTTTAGAAATTGGTTTTTCGTCATCCTCATTACTGACTATGGCTCTACTGTTAAATTACCTTTATATTCGACACGGTTCTTGTTAGGTATTGTTGGCCTGACACGTTCTTTTTTAAGTTTTAATGAAATTTCCGAACATTGTTCCTGAAGTAACATCTCTCTATTTTTTCAATCACTCGCTTCTCATGATCGTCGTCGTTTTTTCTCCTTAGAAACCTATGTCCACCACTAAGCCACTGATTTTCAGCACTTAACGCAGGTTGTAAGGGCGTTAATGAGAAGTTGAGCGGTACACAGTTGGCCAAGGTTCTGGTGGTTTAATGAGATTGCAGCCATTCAACGTTAAATCTCCGTTGTTGTGACGTCTGAAATATCCATAGCCGTGCCTTGTCTGCAACTAGGTAGTGGTGCAAATATATATTGGCCGCTCGGAATGTTCGGATATCTACAATACCACAGAAGTGACTTGTAAAATTATCAATTTAGTTGACTGCTTGATGATCTGGTGAGAGCCATATCCTTTTGTAAACATTGAGCTGAAGAAACTTTGTGTAGTTATAACAGAATAAATTGCCGATTGTTTCTTGGTTGCTACGAGTACCAAGGATGTTTTCTTTTCTAAATTTGAAAAAAGTAGGTAAAATTCTTTGGTGGCATCGTCTATTTGTTCTGTTAATGCATATCTGGCTGGTGTTGACAAATTATTCCTCGGTGCGGATTGGTAAAATACACTCGCTCACGTGCCGAAAGCTCAAAACTTTAGTTTGCTGCTTACAATAAAACCGCACCCAAATAGACGTTCCCTGTGACAGCCCCCGTAGTATAAGTTACAGTTCTGCATCCTCTTTTTGTCAGTAGCTGTATGTATAAGGAGTCTTCCATACTGACTGTTGACGCCACTGTTTATTTAGTCACGCAAATCGATGCTTCATACATCCTTCTGGTGTCAAGTCTTTTCTGACAGGACGTTATATCGTTGCCATGTTTTCCTGCACAACAGTCGGGCTTATAAATTTGGAAAGTGTACGGGACCACTACCTGATGACTACCACGAGGAGGTAAAATAAGCACCACTGATGTGTCTTTATAAACATCGCCAAGTTGATGCCGTTCAGTACCTATCCAAATCGTATAACACCTAGCCACCTTAGCGTACTAAGGCAACGTTAAAGTCCGGATTATACCTGTTCTTTGGGCTGAAGATTGGTGTTAATTCATTCTGCATGCCCAAGCTATACAGTAAGCGAAATTCATTTAGACGCACCTTTTTTTTCAGATTTTTTACATAAAATTGCTTTGGCAACACTTTTTTTTTAGAAAAGTGCATATACTAATTCTGTATTTTAAATAAAAAACCATCATAATCAATCAAATCTATTAAATACTATTTATTTAAACAAAATCACATTGATGGTGTCAAAACCTACAAGGTCCCACGTGCGCTTAATTTCTTCTTTAAGAGCCCGGATGTTTTCAAACTGATGACCGTTTTTATAAACCCCTCGTGCCATTATACCCCACAAATTTTCTATGGGGTTAAGGTCAGGACCGCATGCCGGCCAACCCGTAACTGGGATGTTTCGCTGTCTCAAGCATTCTTGGGAGAATTTGGACGCGTGAACAGCTGCGTTGTCCTATTGAAAAATAAAGTCAGGGTCATTGGAATAAAATACAATTGCGCTTTTCCGAAAGAAGAAAAAGCTCCCCAAATCATTACACTGCCTCCATGGCAGTTCCTGCTCATTCTTGGTGGATTGTTGTGACGTAAGTCATGCCAGTAAGAATTGAAACCATCTGGTCCATCAAGGTTAAACTTCTTTTCGTCAGAGAATATAACTGTATTCCATTTTTCGTCGCAAGTCATATGCTCTATGGCAAATGCTAATCGAGCTGTTTTATGATGGATTTTCAGAAGTGGGTTTTTAAGCTGTTTTTTCTAAACCACGGTCGGAGTACTCGATAAAATTTGTTGAACTAGACGCTTTGTTATTGGCAAATTGAAATGAGCAACAATTTGGCCAGCAATCATCATGTTTTGGGTAGCTTCGATTACAATTCGGTTCCGTTCTCTTCGAGTTATTTTACTCCAGCCTTTTCGACTACCATTCTTTCCATACGAATCACCTTTTTTAAGGAAATTTCTGATGAGCCCTTCAGAACGATTGATTTCACGTGCAATTGCCCTACTGGAAATGCCGCGCTCTTTTAAGACCATTATCCTAATCTTTTCTTCCGCTGTTAAATATTTTCCGTTTCCCATTATGGATTTCAATATTTATTTTTCTGAAAATCAGTTCTAAGATATTATTTAAAAAAATGTGATCTTTAACCTTTTTTAACTTTCACTTAAATTTTTCCACAGGAGTCAATCAATTTCACTGAAATACTAAATGCGTATAAATGAATTTCGTGCTTTAAACAGCTGCCAATATTTTCTTTGTCTTATCTTTATCACAAAAAGGTGCCGTTATCAAAACTAGTTCTTAAATCTACAATACCGCTTAAAAACTAACGGTCGTGCAAATATAGATTTTTTTTAAAACCCTTTAATGACAGCAATTCTGTAATTATTTGATACAGTGCTGGGTGCGTATAAACTAATTTCGCCCACTGTACTATGTGTGCTAGTTTTGAATTCGAATTATTTTGAGTAGGCTTATGTTGTTATGCAGCTCCTATGTACAATAGTCCATTTTACATATCTTCTCCTTTACAATAGTGCAGCAACTAGACAAGATTTTATACATTTCGTGGGTATTGATTTTTAGTTCTTGGTATATCTCAAACCATTTCGTAAAACTAATATCTGGTCTTTGGAGGAGTTGCTATGGCTAAAACCACTCTTCTAAGAATATATCAGATTATTGACGACAGTGAAACGTTGCCGTACAACAGGTATAGAGAAGTAACCTTCCCAGATTTGTTCGATGATTGTGACTCTACTGGTGCGTTCCCTTCTTATTCGTTCTGACTCCTGTTTAAGCTTGCTTGGCATTAATTCTGCAGTAGCTAATCTTAGAAGCCTTGGTGAAGTGTTCCGTAATGATGTGAATCAGGGTCACAGTTTCTTGATGCTGAAAACCTGCCACGATGACATTTCATCAGTTTTTTTTTTTTAATAATTGGTGCGAAGAGATTATGCCAAATATAATAGATGAGCTTGTTTGAGTAGCTTGTAGATTATCTTGTTAGGTGCCCAGTTAACTCTTATTTTTGAATTTCCAGTAAAAAATAAAACATTAATAAACAATTTTATTCGGTGGTTGGATATTAATCTTCTTATTGCAAGGTTTTCGTTTGCTTTTGGCTATTTTAAAGCCTAGCCTTAACTTCAACTAGAAATAATCGTTGCCAGTGTCATTGGTATTGTTTAGTCCTCCATGGAGAAAAACCCCGGCGTACAGTGATAAATCTACGAGTCAGTACGCCTTAAGTAGTTCAGAGAATATTGAAACATCATGCGATCAAACCACATCCGACAATTTCCTAAGAAAGCAAAACAGCTTTGTAAATGCATATTTATGTCATTAAAAAATAGGTGAATGCGTAATCAATACGAGTATTATGTAAAAAAATGCGTCTTTGAAAACTTGTATTAAACATACTTGAGAGCATTAGTTTCCCCTACTGGTTGAGTGAAATTTCGAGGTGTAACCGACGCATTTTCTTCAAACTGGGATTTTGACTTTACAGATCTCCAACCGCTTTTGGTACTTGCTCAGACTCAACAGCTTGATCCTGAAACAAGGAGTATGCTAGAGCTGCCGCTTCTGAAAAATACAGGCCGAAATCATAATTGGGCATCGTACTCGTATACGATGTCGATCTAAGCTCTTAAAAAATTTGTTAATCGCGTAGTAGTCGATTTAATTACAGGACAATTGGTTCGCTGGTGGTCTCAAATGTACTCATATTGTAGGCGAACATTTGGTTTTCAATAAGAGCGCAATCAAGATTACGGATGTCAAGAAGCATTTTGCCGTTTCAAGTGTTTTCACATACGGGGTTGTGGTTTTCCCCTGTTTTGATAAAGTAGTTGTCCTATACGAAGTGATGAATACCGATTTGCTATTCTTGGGATTCGTCCAAGATCTGCCCAAAGGTGGATATTTGGTTGATGGCGAAATTGCTTGGTCTAAAACGTCAGCGATAAGGACATATTAGCTGTTTATGGTTGGTTTTATGCGTTTACATAGTATCGCGGCGAAGATTTTGTACATGTTTGTTGGCTTATGCCCCTGTAGTCAGGGGTTTCCTTTCTTCAGGACCTGACAGACGAGGCTGAGATTCTATTCATCGGTAATGCATTCCATTTGTAAAATTTTACAGATGAGCATACTCCTTACCAGATCGTTTCCTTCAGCTTTGTAAAGCTCGGCGTATAGGCCGTGGGCTGGGCTCCTGCGGATTTGTTGCATTTGAGTTGGAATATTGCTATCCTCATTTCGTTTTGGTCAAGTAGACGAAAGTTTTCACAGTATACGTTCGGGTTGAATGAAGTGGTTCTTCTAAATTGTTAGCACCGACTACGTCTATTCAATCAACATGTTTTAAAGAGTAATTCGGCAAGTTTGTCAATGCTTGGCCTAAAATGTAGAGGAAACTGTTCGGAACCTGAATGATGTTCTCACCAAATGTTTTGAACGTGTTCAGCCAGGAAGAATTTCTACAGATCTCCTCAATCATGGTGTAGTGCAGATTTGCAGCGACTTCTAAATTGGTTACTTAGTCCTGATTTGGAGGAAAACTGGAATCTTTGCGGATGGAAGCAAAATCAATATAAGAAATTCATTTGGATTTCAAAAAATGTTTCCTATAGCAACTTTTGCAAAAATATTGAAACCCACGGTGAAACCGTGAAAAGTCCTTAAAACATCTGATGTCACCTACACTGATTCGAAATCAGAAACTCTCTGTCTCATGCACACTTTCTTGATAATCAATCAAAATCAAAAGGTACCTGAAACTATAAGTGGGCCGAGTGCCACAACCTGCCGTGGCTGGTATCTGTCACCAGTTGTGGTGACGAATGAGGCCATCAAATACTCAAAACTGTTGTTTCATTTGAAGACTTAGTCCACCTGGCACTGATGGCATAAATCCAGTTGTGCTAGAAAAAGGTATAAAACGGCTGCTGGCAACTTTGAAGAAAATCTTCGCTGCTAGCCTGACACTGGCATAGACATTGAACACGTGATGAATAGTATCGAAATTCAAAAAAGAGCATCCGATCAATCAGTCTGACTTCCTACATGTTGAAGACAATGGAGAGAATCGTTGTGTAACTCATGTGCGCATATTAGCTTTGCGAATGAATCCTCAAAAATGTAGCAAACGCGGATGAACGTGCAAGAAAATCTGGGGGCCGAATTGAAGTCGCACTCGATATTGATGGAGCTTCGACGACGCAACTGTTGAAAACATATGTAACTCCTCCAGACAACACAGTGCAGAGGAATCACTAATATTGTGGATAACAGCAATGGCGATGAACACAACCCTGATTGCGGATGTTAACTGCTATAAAGCGCAGGCAGTCCTGACGCGTCGGCGAATGGTGCCCTAGAAATCGGTATTCAGTCAAACCTTTCAAAACTGAGGTTGTTCTATTTACGACAAGGAGAAAGCTAACTGGTCTGACGAGTACCTAAAGGCGTCACCGTTTTTCTGAAAAAGCATTTGGGTGACATTCTGGATAACACACTTCTTTAGGATAAACAGCTGCGTTGTAAATTTCCAAGGCGATGTCGGCTTTCTGGCAATGTAAAGGAGCTTTGGGAAAAATATGGGGAGTGTCATAGAGTATATCTTTTATGTCAGTTGTCTTGTAAAACAAGCTTTCACTCAAATATGTCACTGATGCTTTTACCAGACTCCGAAAAACGGTCTGTCTAGGCAGTGGTGAATATCCTTTGCCTAGATATTTATATCACGAATGTACGAAGTCGAGGCTCATTGTGCTTAGGAACGGTTTCCGACAGAATCTGCGCAAGGAAAGGAACTAGATTTTAGCTTTTGAAATACTTTTTCCAGTGATCTTCTGATTTGTGGATTCCACCCCTGAAGTGAGAATCGACAGCAGGACTGTCGAAATACGCTTCCACGTCTGCTATGTTATTACCTCTTCGTTAGATGAAAATCGTGCGGAAACATGCATTTTTTGAGATGTGAGAACAGCCAGAACTCAGAGGAAGCTAAATTTAGCAAATAGGGTGGATGTTGCAACAATTCGTACGTTAATTCACTGATTTCCGCGATTGTTCTTTGAGCTGTGTGAGAGAGAGGGTGCGTTGTCTTGATGAAAAATGATTTATTGCATTTATTTATTTATTTATCAGTTTATTAACAGTTTGGTGGTAAACCACGCACAAAATTCGTTTTGCATTCCAAAAAACTGATGCTAAAACCTTCTTGGCCGATTTCTGGACTCGCTAACTCGCTTCGGAGACGAAGTACCGAGTTTACACCACTCCTTAGGCTCTTGCTTTGATTCAGTATCTTGGTGGTAGACACAAGTCTCATCCATAGTAATGAAACGACGCACAAAATCCTTCTTATTCTTTCTAAAACGCTCTAAATGTTGCTGAGAAAGTCGCATTCGAATGTGTTCTTTGTTCCATTGTTAGCGAATATGGCACCCATTGTGCACACACATTTCTGAAACCCGCTATGAAACACTATGATACATCTTTGAACAGCTATAAATATACGAATGCATTAACAGATATACAAGAAATCACGTGTTCATAAAAAAGTACTACCGTTTTTAGAAAAATAAAACTACGAACTTAATAGCGCCATCTCTTATTGAACGACAAAACTTATTGAACAATCTGGTATTTGATTGCTCGTTAAGAAAACTTTCGTTTTTCTTCAGAGCAGAAATTCGGTATACTCAATGATGATGGCAATGAAATATCATATAATCGTATTTTATGAAGATAAAAAAGGCGAAGTATTTGCGTCTGTAACGGAGGTCAAGCTGCGTTTTAAGCCTTATTCGACCTTCTCACCATTTACAAGGTAGTTTTAGAGTACAATGTGGAGCAAAAGCAATGTCATTATGTGAATTGGCTGTCATTTTCTTAGAAATGCAAAAATTGAGCTCTGTTTTCACGAAAAGTTTGTTTGTACAACTTTACGACATTTTGGATTGTTGCTCGCAAAAAATCTGGCTCCAAATTGGTGATCTCTTTTTCAATTTTGGCTTTCAAGACTTGCAAGATTTGTGGTATGCTCTGGTAAACGCCGCAAACAGCTGCAAAGGAAGAAGTCTGATGTCGCCAGATTTGGCGATCTGGCCGGCCAGTTAAAATCGCCAAAACGGGAGATCACATGGCCTGGAAATTGATAATTCAAAATCTCCATCGTTGCCCGAGCTGTATGAGCGCTTGCCCCGTCCTTCTGGAACCAACTATGCTCAAGACCCAATTTAGCAACTTGTGCCAAAAAAAAAATCGATTTAACATCTGTCTGTAGCTCTCAACAGTTACGGTTATGGTGGTGCCGTCGGCGCCCTCAAAAAAAAAAAGTACCAATAACTTTTTCACTGGAAATGCCGCACCAAACAGTCATTTTGAGAGGATGCAATGGCTTTTCGTACATTCCATGTGGGTTCTACGTACCCCAGAAACACAAGTTGTTTCTATTCATATGACCACTTCAGTTCTTTAACTGCGACTCAACGAACGCCTGCTGATGCCAAATTGTGTGCATCGTTGTCCCTTCCATTTTTGTGGACTCTCTCGGACATCCTCGGAGTGATATTCTCTGTCGAACGAGCAATATGGGGCCGGTTACTTCCTGCGACATCTCTATTGGACCCTGTTTGGCTCAGCCAAACGCTTAAAGGGTCGCGCACATGGTGCAGGATGACGAGGAAAGCGATAAAGAAATTCACGCTGAGTTAAAGAAACAGTAAGCTGTAACAATAATTCTGCGTTCTTCAGGTGTGTATCGCTCCATTGCTTATTGTTAATTAATTCTCTATTTGTCTAAAATATAAATGTGAAAGCACAATGATACTTAACGCCATTTGGAAAAATTATGGCACATTCACATTTTGATATTACTTATGTCCCACCTTGTACAATTCTTCTCTGAATACAGTCGGAAGGCTTACTTAACTAAATCTTATTTGGGCCCCAGGTCACAACGGGATCGTACCCATTGAAATCGCCAATGTGCTTCCTAAACAAGCTAAGAGGGGAGTTTCTCAGGAGCCTATTATAGGACCGCCTGTGTTCTCGGTTAGGGCATCCATTGAGAACTGACAAGATGGCACATGCAAGGAATATAATGAACTAGTTCGGCCTGAATGCTTTGTTTCGACAGAAAGAAAAGACTCATCTTCTACACCAAGTACCACCGAGTCCATCTTTTAAGACCGTCATGCTTACTGTAGCATGTTGCTGCTTACTTAACAATGCTTCTATCTTACAAATTGGTAACTTTCAAAAGAAGATTGTCTTCTGGCAAAACCGCCAATGCAGTTTTTACTGCTGATGAAGCATATTAATGAAATAATAAACTTTGGTATTGAATTGATTTATTACTCCAAGCTTGTTTCCCTAATATTAAATAAATAAATTTAATTTTCATAAAAAAAGAATAAAGAAAAATTGTTGCCGCAAAAATCTCTACAAATTTTCTTAGAAGAAATTTGACAGAGTTTGGCATCAGGCTCGACGACTCTCTTCTTCAAAGGATTAGAAACTACCTTTCGGAACGTTCAATTCAAGTTGTCTTAGATGGTTTCAAGTCTGATATTCACAAAATAAATGCTGGTGTGCCCCAGGGCTCCGTTCTGTCTCCGACACTCTTTTTAATTTTTATCAATAATCTCTTGTCTGCCACTTCTAATCCAATATATTCTTTCGGTGACAGTACTCTCTGCTTTTCATATTCGTTTCCAGACTCCCGTCCCTGCTTTTCGGTTGTAGAACGGGAACGGCAGCGTATGTTAATCTCATTAAATTCCGATATTGACAGCATAACCAATTGGGGAGCCACTAACAGAGTAGAATTTAATGCTTCCAAAACACAATACTGTCTGCTGTCGTTAAAGCGAAATCTAAACACCCAGCCATTGTCCATGAATGGCACTTGCATCGTAACCGAAAAACTTTCCATTCTCGGTATGTGTGTCAATGACAACTTTACGTTGGAATGACCACATATTCGTTGTCGCCAAAAATGCTGCGAAATATCTAAATTTTCTCAAGCGATGTAAGAAATATTTCACCCCCTCTGGCCTGGTTTCAATATATAAGGCGTTTATCTGTCCAAAACTAGAGTACAACGCCCACGTCTCGTCAAGTACCCCTAAGACCTTAGCACTTGCTAGATAGGATCTGAAATCGTGCGATAAAACTCATAGGTGATGCTAACATCACCCAGTCAATGGACATCCTCGAAATGTCTCGTGTCTGACTTTGTTTTATCGCTATTATCACCACCAGTGCTCCACCGAAATTACCAGTAACATTCCGCCCTTTCAAACCTTCAACCGTAACAACACACGCCTTGGTATGAATCCATCAATCATCAATATACCATCAAGCCCACTTTCGGACGTACTCTGAAATATCGTCATTCATTCCTAAGCCGAACAACTGCCTTGTGGAATGTATTTCCTAGTCATTAGAATATTCAGACATTTAAAACCAACGTACATCGGTACCTATCTTCTATACTTCTCTCCCTAATTTTCCTTCGCCCGCGCTGGGTGCAAACATTTTAAGGATACTTTAACCCCTTGAGCGAGCCCTACTTTATACAAAAAAAAAAACTTTAAAAAAAAAATCCATTTTGATATAGCTCTCAGAGCTAATATTGGCCTCTACTCTTGTTCTTTGCTTACGTTTATTTAAGTAGGAGCAAAACCAATCATACTCGTACATGAATTCACTGAACCCCGCTTTAAATATTTTTTTCGAGCAACTATTAATGGTCAACCGTTTCAAAAGCTTTTGTTTTGTCTATGAACAATGCTGCTGAAACTTCTGACTCATTAATGGAATTAAAACTTTCATTGCAAAATTTTAAGAGGGCATCTTCTGATGATTTTTCTTTTCTAAACCCAAACTGCAGGTTACTGAGAAACTCAGCTCTTGGATATATTTTGAAAGGTACCCGAAATTTTGAGAAATTTTCATTAAAACAATTCGCTAGATCGTCGTGATTTGATACAACAGTATTTCCTGGTTTTATTGAAACCCTTTGCACTTGAGCGGTGCTGCTGCGGCACCTGCCTGATTTGAAGTATCAACTCGAGCGGCGCTGCTACGGCCTTTTCTAACTCGATTTGCTTATTTACGATGTGCGATAAGATATTTCTCTCTCGGAAATAGTTAGTCTCAGCATAGCATTCGCTTGAAACAGTCTTGGCGTTGAATATACTCGTGCATAGCAATTGAAAAGATGTTGAGCCCTAAAAATATGGATCAAGATCAGATCAGCTCAAGTTCGGACGAATTCAGTTTTGCCGCTTAGGATGAAGAAATTTCATTAATTCCGGATGGATGACGCCACGAATCCAGTGGAAGAAGATAGTGAGGAAGTAAGAAGTGTGAGACGACGAAAAATTAGAATTATAGAGAGCGAAAATGAAGTTGAAAGTGAAGTCGAAAGTGAAACTGCTGAAAGTGCAAGTAGTACAAACGTACAATTTATACCTGGCCAAAACCCCACAGCACAACAAATTCTTTCTAATATGAAACAACCAATGGATTTTTTTAAACTGTTTTTTTTTACCAATGACCTCGTGGAAAAAATTATTTGTGAAACCAATATATACAATATGCAAAATAAAAATTGGAAGGGGAGACGCTATCTGCGAATTCGATATGACGATGCTGGCGTGATGTGAACAACGTAGAATTCTGGGCATTTATTGCTGTTATAATCCATATGGGCACAATGCCGTTGGCCAATTTGGAAGAATATTGATCGAGGAATATCGTCAGTTACATACCTTTCTATTCGGATACATTTTATTCTGGATACTTCATCTGAAAACTATTTCAACACGCAGCACGAATCCGAGAACTCGCCTACAACGGGTAAGTTGCTTTTGGGACTATATCAACTCAAAGTTATTGGATTATTTTATACCGGACGGGCACATATGGGTGGACGAGACAACGATTAAATTCAAGGGTCGAATTTCATTCGTAACATACATTTCTAAGAAACCGACAAAATGGGGTATCAGAGTTTATACTCTAACTGACTCGAAGACCGGCTACATTTGCTGCATTTTGCCATATTATAGAGGAAATTCCAGATGCTCAGGGGCACCATTGTACATAGATCGCTACCATACCAGTTATGTCATAGCTCAAGAACAAGCCGAATTGAAATGCAATATCACCGGAAGAATGATCTTAACGAACAGGAGAGAATTTCCCAAAGAAATAAAAAAGCCATATTTTTGGAAAAAATCCACGTTCACCTATCGACGGGGCAACACCTTACTTTTAGGGTGGAAAGATAAGAGGATTGTCACTTGTTTGACTACGAGAGGTGATACAGAAATGTCTACGGTCAAAAGGATTACACGAGGTGGTGTGGAAACCATGGCCAAGAATCCCAATATTATAATGAATTATATAAAATACGAGGGCGTTCAACATATTCTCGGTATCGGGGTGAAGCTGTGGTTGTGTATAAATTGACTTATTTATCAAGTAATACTATTATTTTAGTGCATTCATGTAAAATTTCATATAAATGTGATTATTAATTCGCGTTTTATCTCTAGTTAAACAGAATCATAATGGCAACTGAGACGATGATGATGAAAATTGAGCATCGCGCTGTAATTAAATTTCTCACTAAGCAAGGAAAAAGTAAAAAAACTATTCATGAACAGATGGTGGCTGTTTACCAGGGTTCCGCACCTTCATTATCAACTGTGCAAAAGTGGTCAAGTGAGTTCAAGAGAGGCAGAGAGAGCATTGATGACGACCCCCGCTCCGGCGCCCCGGCTACTGCTTGTACGGGAGAAAGCATCAAAGAAGTCGAAAAACTTGTTCTTGAGGATGCCCGAATAAAGGTCACAGATCACCAAGCTTTCAATTGGTACCATTCACACCATTCTTCATGACCATCTTAACCTTTCAAAGGTCAGTGCAAGGTGGGTGCCACGAATGCTCACAGCGCCTCAGAAAAAGTGAGAATCGCATGCTGTAGAGAGCTTTTGGTGATGTGTAGTGAGAACGCGGACGGTGTTATGGATCGAATTGTTACTGGGGACGAAACATGGGTCCACCACTATGACCCTGACAGCAAACAAGAGTCCATGCAGTGGCATAAAAAAGGAACAGACCCCCCGAAGAAGTTCAAAGTCACTCCGTCTGCCGGGAAGCTCATGGCCACAGTTTTTTGGGACTCAAAGGGAATCTTGCTCATTGAGTACAAAAAAAAGGTGAAACCATCAACGCCACATTCTACGCTTCCACTTTGCATAATTTGCGGGAGGAAATTAAAAAGAAAAGACGGGGTAAACTCGCATCGGGTGTGTTGCTTCTTCATGACAACGCTCCTGTTCACACGGCGCGAGTTTCCAAGGCTGCTGCGCGAGATTGTGGTTTCGAAGAAATCCAACACCCACCCTATAGTCCAGACCTTGCCCCTAGTGATTATTTCC
Organism: Volucella bombylans; assembly: GCA_949129095.1. Classification (NCBI taxonomy): domain Eukaryota; kingdom Metazoa; phylum Arthropoda; class Insecta; order Diptera; family Syrphidae; genus Volucella; species Volucella bombylans. The sequence continues at coordinate 183,093,473 of OX422141.1, forward strand.
TGTTTCCGGATTTGAAAAAATGTCTTCGTGGAAAAAGATTTTCGGATGATGAAGAACTCAAGTCGGCAATAAATGGGTATTTTGCAGAGAAAGAGGAAATTTATTTTTTTTGAGGGTTTAAAAAAGCTTATCTCAAGATGTAACAAATGATGTTAGGGGAGATTATATTGAAAAATAAAAACAATTTAAATTGAATTCGCATTTTCTTTCATATCGATACCGAGAATATATTGAACGCCCCTCGTATATGGGTAATGTTGATCAGGCGGACCAATATGCGTCAACGTATTGTTTTCTGTCAAAATCGCCTGATCAATTCCTACATTCTGTATAAACTAGAAAAGAATAAAAAAGGGGAAAAGCCACTCAGCCACTTGCCACTTGTCGAGCAATTGAGAGGCCCATATCGCCAGCATCGTGAGCAAGCGTCTACATCGCATTCCGATGAAATTTGGCTAAATAGGAAGCTTCACATAGTACTAAAAGGGACAAAAAGGGACTGCAAGATTTGCTCTACCCGTAACACGCCCGGAGGTAGGCGGGAAGAAACATATTACTGTGATACGTGTCCTGATAAACCTATGATGCATCTTGGGCATTGTTTTACGAAATATCACACGAAAGTAATTACAGAGTGTAATATTTATTAAATTGTAGTTGTTTTCGATATAAAAAAAATAAATTTGTGCAATTTTATTATCTGTATACATTTGTATGTTTATAAATGATTTTAAAGTACTTGTAAAATGTTTCCCTAATTTGGCCGAAATCGTCTCGAGTTGCTGGTTCCCGTAAGCGAAAAAGGCATCGAGTGCAAAGGGTTAATATCTACGGATGTCTAGACATGTCGCGTCATTCTATCACACAATATTCAACAAGTTAAAACTAAGAGGTTATTAAATACAGATCGATACACACTAGCACAGCGTGTTGAAATAATGAAAATTCACTACAATATCGGTGAAAATATAGCAGAAACGTTTCGTAGAGTTCGTACTTCTTTTGGTCATCATCAAGCGCCTTCTCGCACAGCTATAGTGAATTTAGTCGATAAACTTGAACGTCTCGGACAAGTTAGTGATGTAAAAACTTCATTTCCCGGAAGGTCAGCTGAAAATATCCCCGCCGTAGCTGAGAGTGTGACTGAAACCCCAGGTGTACGAGTTTCATCGCAATTGGGATTATCCGCAACCACTTTGCACAGCATTTTGTATAAAGATCTTGGCCTACATGTTCATAAGTTCCAGTTGACATGAAAATTAAAGCCAGCAGACTACGTACATCACCGTACTTTCGCTGATTGTGTGCTGGAAATGAATGAAGAAGATCGTGATTTTTTTACACAAAATTATTCTGAGTGATGAGGCTTATTTCCATTTGACTGGGTACGTAAACAAACAAAACTGTCGCACCCGAAATAGAGAAATAGTGGAACACTCTCTCCATCCACAACGAGTGAGAGTTTAGTGCGGATTTTGGGGTGGCGGTGACATTGGGCTTTTTTTTATCGAAAATGATGCTGCTGCAACCGTTTCAGTGAATGGATTGTGTTACCGGACCATGTTGACTGGCTTCTTTTTGTCTGAAATTGATTCTATGGATGTGGAAGACGATTATTTTCAGCAGGACGGCGACACATTTCATACAGCTAATGAAGCAATGGCCCTATTGCGTGACAAATCCCCTTGACGTGTAACGTCTCGAAATGGAAACATTAATTGGCCATTAGACTTTTTTTCTTTGTGGTTATGCTAAAGATAAAGTCCACGCCAGTACTCCTCTAACGGTTCATGCACTAAAAGAACATATCAGAGCGGTTATTCGCGAAATACAACCGCAATTATGCGAAAATATGATGAAAAGTTTCATTAAAAGGTTGACTATTTGTCGGCAGATACTGTATTCCATTACTAACCGCACATCTTGTAGTACTATAGACTAAAATAAAAATATTCTTCATAGAAATGTTGCGTGTTTTCTATTGATTTAACATGACATCTATTGCTGGATGACCCTATACAGGCGACACATTTCGATTCAGAATTTCTTAATGATCTTCCATTCTCTTGCCTTATTTCCCAAGATGTCAGCCAGCTTGTGAGCATAGTAGTCATCTCTATATCTATGTATATCAGCTTTTAATTCACGGCATAATTTCATATAATATTTCTTAAACCATCGTCGTCGTGCTCTGGATAAATTTCATGCCGCAACGCATCAATGTGTGACTATAGCCCTAATTCATGAAAGTGTGGCTGGAGATTCAGACTTGTCATTTTGGCGTCGATACCAGCCGTTTGGCTTTCCTTCATCCACTATGTGAAAAATTTTGCGAAAAGATCTTGGCGTACAGCCTTTAAGATTCACAGATCATGTCTTGCGATGGGTGTCCACGAATTTGACTTTTGAGAAGCTTAAAATCGACTCTAAGTTTTATTGAAAAATTGTGAAAAGTGACGGCATCACTTTTGGCTTAGTAATTTTGTGAACGAGTAAAATTTTTAGAGTGGGACAGTTCACTGTTTGGCTGTACAACCAGTGAATTGGCTGCCGAGATCGTAAGATTTGAAACCACCCGATTACTTCCTGTGGGTCTATGCAAAGTCGTTGGTATGTGCTGACAAATCACAAACAATTCAGGCCTTGGAAGCCAACATTTATTGTAGCTTCTTATTGGTCAGATAGACGCAAATGCTCGAAAGAGTGGCTCAAAATTGGATGAACAAAACTGCCGAAGAATTTCAGTCAAAAATAACGTTCCAACATGTCCCGATAGCAATTTCCATTAACTGCAACGTGGTGACCATCACGACCCAATGATGCCGCCGGCATGACAACCACACCAAACAGTCAATTTTTGTGGATGTAGTGGCATCGTATGAAGGAAATCTGGGTTTGTAGCCGTCCAATAACGCAAAACATGCTCGTTGACAAAGCCATTTAGGCAGAAATGAGCTTCATCGCTAAAGATGATTTTGCGATGAAATTTCGAATTGGTTGTATACGTTTCCACGGACCAATTTGAGAAAGTTGGCTTCAAATGGTCATCTGGCTTTAGTTCTTGAGTTAATTTCATTTTATACCTGTGTAGGCCGATATCTTTTCGCAAAATTCGCTACAATGTTGTTTGAACGATGTCCAATTCCTGCAAACGGCGTGGAATGGATTGATTTGCGTCGCTGTCAACAGATGCACTTACCGCCTCAAAATTCTCAGAACTCCTTGCATTTCTTTCTCTTATTGGCACCGGAACGTTAAGCAGCGAAAATTTAGACTCAATTTTTTTGCACCAAATTACGATAAAAATGTCGGGTGGGGCAATTATAACGACCATTATAAACCGACTCTTAATTTGTAAACGTTGCCCGTTTGAGTGATGAACCATCATGTCTAAATGGCAGACATTGACAAGCAAAATAGTAATGACAGTTTATGAAAAAAAGTTAAGGGTGCATTCACAATTAAAAAAAAAATTTAGTTTTTAATCGAAAATCCTTTATAATCGGTTGTGACTTATTCTATAGAAGCAACAACGAATGCAGATACTTCAAAATCAGTTACAGCACTAGCTTACAAAACACCAGAAAATTCTCCTAAGCTTGCCATGGACAAAGCATAACAGCGCTTTGGCTTTCGGTCTGCCGGATATTTCAAGTTAAACTATAGAATTTCAATGCATTCTATCACAAGGTCTCTTTGCATTTTGACCTCACGTTTGGCATTCGTAAAGAAGAATGTTATGCCACGTAACGTGTGAGTTAGAACCGTCTATTGATTCCGAAGAGCTCTTCGCACTGCTCAAAGAGCCTCCCACACTTGTTCTATAGTGCGATTTCTCAAGCTAAGAATCGCCAGAGGACTTCACCTCAGGCTTGAAGTATTTATACACAAACAGAACAAAACTCCATCCATCCTTCCCTACCCCAAATTCTTCTTAACTAGCCGTATCAAAGGGTTGTTTAAAAGAGACTTATTTAAAAGGATGGTAGGTTGGTTAGTATTCCAATTCATTTTACAGACTTTCCAAATCCAATGATACCACTTATGCACGTATTGGCAAAGTACCAACCCCCAGCTACTATATTCCTGAAACTACCCCTAATTTGCCCTAATCATCATTAAATGTATATTAAAACCATAAAATAAGCACCTCACCTCGTTCATTTGCATATTTAGTTTTTCTTTTTTGAAAATAATTGCCGCCCCAAACATAGCCGAAGCAAATTGAATTGGAAAGCTCAATAAAATAAAACGACTCATCAAATATAATGATGCCGGTAATGAAATCCATCGGACCTTTTTATGCATAAACTCACAGCATTTGATCGATCATTTACGAATAATTTATCATCGGATCGATTACTGCTGATACCAAATCGGTGTTGGTCAGACAAACTCATGTCATTTGTTTACCCCCACCGATACATGCGATTTAAAATTAGAGTATTCGTTACGTAGTCTACTCATATTTGAATAGAAACAACGTTGCTAGGGTGTCGGCATTATTATTAAATTAAATTAATTTGAAAAACGTGACCTTTGCGGCAGCTGCTTTTGTGGTATATGTTATTCCATTACTGACGATTTTAATTAATATTCTGGTAAAAATTAAAATTTCAACAGCCATACGGTAGTAGGTAAATGTTAATATCGAAAATGCGAAATACGCACGAATATTTTAAATTTAAACACTTGTTTGCCGATACCAATTTCCCATTACTAGTGTGGGGTTTTCTTTATGACGACTTAGCAGTCTTCATCGTACGGGTAAGAAAAAAAAAAAAACACGCCCTGTGTTGAAAGGTTTTGGGTTAGCTTAGGTCGTATGTCTCATTTGGGGAGTGAGAATTGGTCGTATTGTAGCCGAATAAATCGAAAGGACCGTACTTTGTGATAAGCCATTTCTTGTAGAAAGCTCCCTCACATTGCCAAAAAACCGATAATGCCGTTGAAGGAGTCATGTATATTTAAATTAAATAAGATTATAAAAGGGTACACTTTACGAGTATTGTGGAAGATAACTAAAACAATGCAAGCGAATCGCTCCCCAAGACGTGCAAAGAGAAAGGATTACAGTGGGGCAGCATTCTGATTAGTTAGCATTAAAATAGTATTTAAGATAAACAACTGCTGGCCCAGAAATCTTCAGCCACAATGAATTAAAATGCATTCCCTGAAGCAGTAAAATATAATTTGTATTCATTCAAAATAGGATCCGTTGGCATTTATGACATTCTTCCAACGTGATACAAGGTGACATATTCCTTTTTCGTAGAAGTGCTGACTTTTTGAGGCAATAAAATCTTCAGTGGCCTCTTATGACCTCTGCTCGGTTCCGGAAACCTTTGCCGGCAAAATGAAATATCGGAAGAGTATGGTGGATGCAGAAGAATTTCAAATACCAACTGCAACAGTTTTGTCATGCAAAAGGGTCGGACTGTGCCTATTGACCAACGCAGGTTGCTTTTCACCCAATTTGGCATGCAAAATGTCGATTTCCTCACAATATTTGATAGCGTTTATCGTTTCTCCTGGTTGAAGAAATGAAAAGTGGAATGGTCCTTTCGATGTCCACCAAATTGTCATCATAACTTTTTTTAGGTGAAGATCGGGCTTGGGGTTGTGTTTTGGCTTTTCATCTGCATCCAACCACTGCCCAGATCTTTTACGATTAACATACAGTATCCACTTTTCATCACAGGTGACTATCCGGTTCAAAACGGGTTCAGTTTGGTTTCTTAATGTAAGTGATGCGCAGATTTCCAGGCGCCGTAGGTTTTGTGATTCGTTCAGTTCATGGGGTACCCACTTATCGAGTTGCTTTACCTTTCCTACGAGAGAAAGGTATCGACTCATTGTCATTAGGGATACTCCCATGTTTTGTGCAATCTTCCGCACTGATTTCGTTGGGTTCGCATCCACCGTTGCTCTTAAAACGTCCTCGTCACCTAACGTTTCCGGCTTCCCATGTGGTGCATTTTCGAAGCTGAAATCTCCCGAACGGAACTTACCAAACCAACGTCGTGTAGGCCGTTCGTTTACCGCGACATCCTCAAATGCATCATTAATGTTTTTCATTGCCAATGACGCATTATGTCCCATTTTAAATTCGTAAAGGAAGAGGGTTCGAATTTGGACTGCCTACAGCATGGTAAATAATTCCTAGAAAGAAAAGTAACGGTACTTGTAACGAACCCTAAAATTCTCACACGTCAAGCACACGTACCATTTTATTTTATAAAAAAAAAGAAAATTTAGCGCTCTGGCACTCGAGAACTTCTAATTTCTGAGCGAAAATCTAACTTTTCATGTGGTACAACCCAATAATTGCCGATTTCACAGATAGATGTCCTGGCCATATTTTTTAATGGCTTCTGTCAATGACATTTTTTTCCTTTTGACATTTGTTAGCTGTGTGTCTTACTTTGCGTTAGAAGCAAATTGCGCGTTTTTTTTTTTTGTGAAAAGGTATTAGCTTGGCGTCAGTTTTAATATCGAGTGCAAAAACGAGCATTTTCGTTATATTTTACTTTTTTATTTCCGTAAAGGAAAGAACGCAGTACAAGCTGCTAAAAAGTTACATTATATGAATGGGGAAGAAACCCTAAAAGAAAGACAGCATCGGAATTGTTTTTACAAATTTCATTCCGGAGATCTTGCACTGAAAGGTGAAACACGATCAGATCGACCAGATGAGCCTAATGATGATCAAAGAAGCCATAAACAAGTTGGACCGTCATGTAAAAAACAAAAAAAAAAACCAACAACTCGTTAAAAAGCATCTTAGACGCAATGAATCCGACCCTTTTTTTGAAACGAATCATCAGTAGCGATGAAAAATGGATTATTTACAGTAACGTCAATCGAAAACGATCATGGTTCAGGTTTGATGGGCCAGCACAATCCAATTCGAAAGCTGATATCGACCAAAAGAAGATTTTGCTCGCAATTTTTGGGATTCTAAAGGTGTGGTGTACTGCTTTCAAGGAATCAAACGATTAATTTGGATGTATGATGTCAACAACTGGACAGATTAAATACAGCGATCAGAATTCTCTTGTGTTTTAAGTAGGTACCTGCCGTGAAGGCTTAAGCCTACGGTGCGTCTTCGCACAAGATATCAAAACAATACGTTGATAAGCGCCCTTTGGATAGTATAAGTACTACACCCAGTACAGATTCGAAGTCGTGTGTAAGGCACGAACTTCCCCTTTGGTGACGGGTCGAGGACTATCTAATACCTCCGCCATTCTGTGGGTCATGGCAACCAAAATGCAACTCCACATCCAGCAGACCAATTTGTTCCATAGCAATCCCATGGTTTAGCACAGATCGTAGTACACTACAACATATGCTAAGCCATAAGATGTCCAAGTTCCATTAGGTCTACTCTCCCCGTGATTTGGGGTACAAACCTACAGCCACCACGATACTCCCACAAGGGGGCCAAGTCCTAGATCAGGCCGGAACCGTAGTTAGGGGGCCTTTAGACAAAATTCTACATTCTTAAATTCCACGCGCTAACTGCCTAGACTTGTGTTCAAAAGCCTTACTGAACTAGGTCGTTCACTTAGTTCACTAGTTCACTTGTTTGAATCTTAAATGTAGTTATTTCTCTTTAGTTCGTGAATTACATTAAACCTCAAAACAAACTAGTTATGTAGGTGCGCATGAAGGGAGGACAGACATTAACAAAGTAAGATAGAAATATAAAACAGATAAACAGAATAACGGACGCAGATTCTACACTTATCGTATTGTATTTAAAATAACACTGAAGACTCATTAATCTTAACAGCCAAACACAAAATAACCCAGGCAAAGTTAAAACAATCAGAAGGAACAACCGACTTTAATCATAACCCTTTTCTGCTGCTTGAAAAAAAATCCCTTCCTCTTGTTTCGTCCTTATCTCTCTGCAAGTACTGAACTGCGAACGACGACAAACATCTAAGCTTGTGTAGTTCGCGAACGAACGAACTAACTGACCTATGTCGTTCAATTGAACGAACGAACCACATAGTTAATGTCAATACTTCTCGGCTCTTTTTGTGTCATCGCTCACCAAATCTCTTTATCAGTAGTTCCATGAACGAACTACACTTTTTTTTCATCATGCATCAAACACAGGCAGACAGTGACACAGCCACATGGCTCATTCGTTCACTGTGTGCGTGTGTTGGATGCATGATGATAGAAAGAACATAAAAGTTCGTTCATAAAAGAGATTTGGTAAGCGCTGACATAAAAAGAGCCGGGAAGAATTGACATTAACTATGTAGTTCGTTCGTTCAATTGAACGACATAGGTCAGTTAGTTCGTTCGTTCGCGAACTACACAAGCCTTTAACTGCCTACTACGTCTTCTATAAAAAGCTTCTTTTGCAAAACTACGAGTTCTTTCGAACCGTACTGTATCAGTGATAACTCCACCATTAAAGATGATGACCATAATCTGCAAGCCCCTAATGTCGGAGTAATTGGGACACTCACATAGGACATGAAGCCAGTCCTCATAGCTGGCTCCACATGAGCAGCTCGCAACCCCGCTAAGCCCTCTCTTATGCAAAAATGCATTAAGAGAACTATGCCCGGTCAACAAGAAGCCCAGACTGAGGGTAAAGTTCCGTTCAGGAAATACTCTCATGGTTAGCACATCCCTTAGTAAGTAATCCTGCCGTTTTCGCTAGCATCCCACATAGATTGCCATCTAGATAGAACACAGCCATCAATGAAAAACGGCCAGAATTGGTCCATCGAAAAGGTGTCATTTTTCACCAGAAACAATGCTAGGCCACATATGTACATCTCTGGTCACTCGCCAAGCATTATTGGAGCTTGGCTGGGAATTGATGTTACATCCACCATATAGCCCTGACCTTGCTTCAACAGATTACCATTTATTTCGATCTTTGCAAAACTCTTTGAATGGTAAAACTTACAATGATGATGACGCTCTGAAATCGCTGTGAAATTTTTCTGCCGATAAAGATCAGAAGTTCTACGAACGTGGAATTATGATGTTACCAGAAAGATGGCAAGAGGTCATCGAACAAAATGGAAAATATATCATTGATTAAAGTTTATTCGTTGTATTTAAATATTTATTTATATGAAAAAATCGGCAATTACTCGTACTTAGTTGCTAACATGATATTTAGCTGAAAAGCATGGAAATGCCGGGTGCCTAGCTATTTCATTCAATTGTAACTACGGTATCCCTCGAGATACACGGTACTTGACTTGCACGATTTTCGAGCTACACAGTATTTGAGTTACACGGGTTTTAACCAATTTTCATAAACACGACAAAATAATAAGTATTTCTCATATATTTAATAATTAAGCTATCTGCAGAATCCTTTGGCTTCCTGCTTTTGAAAAATGGAAATATACAGGGCACTAAGAGTTAGATTCGGCATACATATTAACTACATGCATGCAGTTCATTGTTTTATAACATAATCCTTCAGCGTGCGACGCAATTATTTTAATTATTTTTGTGATAATTTGTGACCAGAAAAGAACGATAGGAAATTTTTTTTAATAAAACGACAACATCATTTAAATGGCCGCGTCGGCTTCGCTGGCAGTGCTTCAAGTGGTCGGTCCAATTTTTCATGACTCAGTTCAATATGTGCGGCATTATCCCGGCAGTAGCGTGTCGAATGTTGGCCTCGAGCTTGTCCAAAATGGTTGGCTTGTTAGTGTAGATTAAGGACTTGACGTAACTCCAGAGAAAATAATCGAGTCGTTTCAAATCGCATGATCGCGGCGGCCAATTAATGAACGCGTGCCATGACATGACCCAGTCGCCAAATTTCTCCTTCACAACTTTGAGCGTTGCGTCGCTTGTATGGCATGTAGCGCCGTCTTGTTGAAACCACAACTCGGATATATCGATGTTGTCGAGCTCTGACCACAGATAGTCGGTTAACATCCCTCTATGCCTGAAACCATGGACGGTAACCGTGTCTCCGTGTCCGATAATGCCGCCATGCCATAAACCGCACCAAACAGTCAATTTTTGTAGATTCATTGATGCTTGGCCCAACACTTGTGGATTGTGTTAGCTCCAATAATGCAAATTTTGCTTGTTGATATAGCCGCAGAGCCAAAAATGGGCCCCGTTTGTCTGATCTGCGGCGCCAAATCGACATTTCTGGGTTTTTTTTTTATAATTTACGCGCGCCTAGGGGGTTAGATACCCTTTTACAGTTGCCCGGGCACGGGCGGAAAGGTAGAAGGAGGAGAAAGGAAAAATAGTTTTTGTAGTGGTTTGAAACTCAGGTTAGTTTGGTTTCGATATTCGCTCTCCAGGGGTGGGAGTCCGAATAGGACGGAGAGTTTTTTCTTCACTCAGAGTAATTCGAAGTTTATAGTTCGCACTATTTTTTTTTTGTGCTTGAAACTCTACAACAGCCAAATCTACGTGTCAGTGTTATGCCTTCACACGCAGAATTTTTCTGTCTGAATTCCAATTACACAAATGAAAAACTTGAAAGACTTGTCATGGGCAGGATTCGAACCTTGACCCTCCGAGTGAGAAGCGATTGCTGTACGACTACTGACCCTACTGCGGCTATGTTCTCTTCATTTCGCACCAATCTCTGTCTGTTTGGTGGCTTAGGATCTAAAAGAGTGTACTTACGCTCAAAATTTTATTTATAACTGTTCGGCAAGCGTAAAACGATACAAATGCAAATGGCAAACCTTACTGATTATTTTGACAGGTGGATGTCATTGGTAACTTTGACAGCTGCTGAAACATAACAATAACACAAGTAGTAAAGGGTAACATCAGAAATTTGGAAGAGTGTAAATTTGAATCAGAAGAGATATTTTGAATCAGTTGAATGTTTTAAGCCATTCTGCTAATAATAATAATTCTGGATATAGGTCCTTGTTAAGTGCTCTTAGAAAAAATCATCTACCTGATTTTCGGATGCATCCAGCTACGGACACTGAGACAGCTACTTACATAGAGACACGAGTCAAAGTTCTCGTCTTTACATTTTTGAGTTTCACGTTTCATCAGTTTGGCCACCCGTACTTTCTTAGTGCATTAAAGAGACGACACTCTCCCTGTTGAAGTCCAATTTTCTTCCGCCTTTTTATCAAGACGGTCCAGAAGTCGAAGGCAGGACTGACTTAATTTCTGGATTGTTTCACCAAATCGGTCTTCGACAAGACGAATCATTTCAAATTATTGACAGCTGAGCTGATAGCGGCGCTAAGGCTGAATTTTAGCAGATGTTCTTCAACCTTATTGGTCTTATCAAAGTCAGTGCTCTCGTTGACAGCGGGAGATACCGTTTGTTTTGATTAAAGCCCATCTCAGAGAATTTTATTGTATATTCAGGAGTAGGTATCAAGTACCAGGCAAACTGATTTTCGATCCGGATAATACCTTCATCCAGCTCAGAGTAGCAAAGAGATGATGGGGGAGAAGTTGGAGTGATTACTTCTTAGTTTTTGGTAAGAAAGTTGCCCCTTTTTAAGCGTCCACACCACGGCAAGTTGGATGGTCATTGTAAAGGATCGGTAACCATCTCAAAGTAATTGATGTTCTATCCGATCCGTCGATGCTGTTCTTTTCCTAACAGCCTATTCATTCATATCTAAAATAATTTGTTTCTTCTTCTATCACTCAAAGAGATTTCTCTGAAGGCTGGTAGATCAAAAATGATGAACCACAGATTTTGCAGTGGTGTCCGGGTAAAACCTAGGACATCAGAGGCGAAAGGCAACATCTTATACGTCTTGTTGATAGCTTTGCAAGATGCGGTCGCCGCACGACTGCATGATTCTTGATCGGCAAAGGGTCTGGCAGTTTCTTGCGATTGGAACCTTCCGACATCAAACTACCTCACAGTGTTTCATTTTATTAGTGGTGTTAAAGATATCCCCATTATATTATACCTTGACAACGGTGACATTTCAACCTGAAGGGAAGTCGATAAACATGAATCCATTATTGGAGGTGGTGTGTTGCATTCTTTGTCTATTGACTGTGACCAAAGACGTCCTCCTTTCCTAGTTTTTAATGTTTGCGAATTTAGTTTTGATGGGGATTGCCACGAGATTCGTTAACGTGATCCATTCCATCGCACCTCTTGGAAGGTGATTAAATCTACTTTATAGTGGTCTAGGTTCTCGGCCGATTGTTCGTGGTCTGTTGACATTCAGTCCGAACAACCTTTTCATGTAGCATGGTTGTCATTCGCACCCAAGGCTTTATGTTGTTTTGAGAGCATTCTTTCGGTAAGTTGACCCGTCGTATAACCCCCAGTATAAATTTTCAGCCCCTTTTTGGCATCCCGTTGACATAAGGAGCCTGCTACACTGGTGCCGGTAGCACCGTACGAGGTTATAGGTGCTACCGTTGACCCAGTTTGAATTCTTCCACCAAAACCTTTACAACCGGTTCTAACATCCCTTTCATGCTTTGGCTTTAAATATGTTAAAATTGCCATGAGGTAGTTATAATCCTGTACTTTTATCCAACGTTGAATCCCTGCTCGCACATACAATTTTACAAGGTGGCGCAAAATCAATCGTCCAATTTTGTTTTTGAATTACTTTTTTACGAGTACTAAATAAAAAAAAAAGATTTTGAGTGATGGAAATCTTTATTTGGACCTTTACAATTGTTTCTGTTAAGTGGAAAAGATGATATCCGCCAAGTGGCTGCCGCCAGAGTTGATACACATTTGTGCCCGTTTTATCGCATTTTCCGCACGATTTCCGGTGATAACTGTTCGCATTCCTGCACTTGTCTGAGGCTTCTTGGCATAAACCCGTGACTTCAAGTAGCCCCAAAGAAATAAGTCTGGGATGGTTAAATCGGGCGATCTTGCTGGCCATGCCAAATCGCCAAAGCGGGAGAAACGCGACCAGGAAACGCTTCCTTCATAATATCCCTTGTGGCTCGTGCGATGTGTGCGGTTGCACCGTCTTGTTGAAAGCACATGCTCACCAAATCCCGCTCATCCAATTCCGGCAGTAAGAAGTCGTTTATCATGGCCCCGTAGCGTTCGCCAGTAACAGTGACCGTATTGCCGATGGCTTTGAGTGGATGTAATGGCTCTTCGTGCATCACACGCGGATTTTCAGTGCCCCAGAAACGAAGATTTTGTTTATTGACGTAACCGCTTAAGTGGAAATGCGTCTCGTCGCTCATGATGATTTTCGACACAAAATCGTGTCAAAAATATCGACACAATTATTCCACGCTCTTGCGGAAATAGCGCTCCATTGTATACTGCAGCTGTCTAGTTCACAAATGTCAAATATGATTGATGTACGACGCCATTTGCAAAAATTATACCATCTTCCGATAGGGTGGGTAATTTTGCGCCACCTTGTATAAGGGCTTACCGAGGGCTAGAGGCCACGGCGTAGGTACCGAAATTTACGAAACAGTTGCAATATCACAGCCTTGTGGTATTCCAAAGTGAAAATATAATAAATTAGTATTTTTTCTAGTTTATAAATTCCAGAAAACTAAATAAAGCTAATCCAATTCATTGTCTCCACTTAAAAATCGCTTGATCAGCTAAAATACGTTTTCTACCTACGATCTATGATACAATACAACCAGCTAGTCACATGTACCAGTAAGCATGACAAGGTGGGCACAAATGATCTCTGTCACGTGTTTATTCAGTCACAGGAATTATGCACAAGCTGTAAGACAACAATAGCGTAGCGAACTCGTAATTATCAAAATGTAAAACTTATTGGGCACACTTCCAAATCGTACAAACTATTTTTATCAACGTGATTAAAATTCATCGCCTCAGAAATAGATGTCAATATATGTACCCAATTATGATTATCTCTTCAGCGGGTATACGAGTAGATTAAAATATAAAATACGAGTTCTTGAGATAATAACCTTAAAAACGGAATATTGTTTGGGCTTTTCTTTATTTTGTGAGATGTGCGGTGTGAGGTGAAAAACAGTGAGGGAAAATATATAATCTGTCCATCAATATGTGCAGATCTCTGTTTAAAATGTAAATTATGGTGTGTAAGACACGTGAGCGCGTTACAAAATGACATCACTATCCCTTTAATTCAGCCTCGAGTCAATGACGTGGCATAATCCCAGTGCTGTGTACCATAACTTCTTTCCATTTTCTGGATTGTCCCAAAAAAATGATAATCATCGTTTTAACCGACGGATCCGATGCAGCTTATTTGGCCGGGAAAACCTGTAAACTGTGACTTAAGTTGCATTTCTAAAAATTTTTATTAGTGATCATAAAATTTTCAGATTGCGTTTAAAGACGACCAAATATTGGTTGTTACTCGTTTTGTGCAGTTAGTTTTAGTTTTTACTGACTAAGTATACTGTACATAAGTTCATTACAAGTTTATTAATCTTCCCGAGAAGTGTTCCTCGTTGTTTTCATGACCGTCACAAGATATCGCAGTATGTTGTAACTTTTATGACAAGCACACTTACACTGCGTCTCCACTAGACATCGCTGGTGTTAAGAAAATATTCATGGAATCAAAATTTCCAGTGTAAACGGGTAGTTTGCAGGCAAGAAATATTTCAAGAAATAATTGTCTCTGTAGACATCAACCCTGAAATTATTTTGACAGCGCTTGTCAGTTGACTTCGGAATATGGAACAAAAAAAAAAAAATAACAAAGTGTGGCGAACTTCATACACCACAATGCTGTCTGATAGTAAAAAAGATCTGGGCCGCTATTTTTCTACTATAATGTAGTTGCTTATCAACCAACTTGCACTCGCAGAATGAAATGTCATGCAATAATTTGCCCACCTAAGTTCAAAGGAAAAATGTCAGACGTGTCTCGTGGAGACGCGGTGTTAGTGTCTGTTCCCATTGACGTGGGCAGGAAGATTGCCCGAAAGAGAAGGAAAGTTTTTTATTTAAGTGGGAAGTAGAAGTGCTACTTGCACCGAAAATCCACATAGCAAGAGCGTAGTGCCCCGTTTTGAAACGGGTAAGCAATTTACAATCTTTCCTACAAAAGTGCAGAAGGAAAATCACTGACCTACATCTTAGAGACATTAAGAAACATTCATATTCCTGTGGTAACATTTTGACCAGTGTCAAAGTGAATTTAGCATTCTGCTGTCTTCAGAGACGTCTTCGAACTAGCTGTCGCTACAGAGGCAGATCCACGAATAGTTCATTACCATCAGGATTGCGTATGTTGTCCACTTGGAAAACAGACAGATAGTTTGCGTAGTAAAGAATGAAATCCGTCCTACAACAAAGACATCCGTGAAGACCCGAGTACATCCCTCTCCTGCCTCATATTTTGGCCGAAACCATTCCAGGGAAGTCGTTTTCATTATAATCAAGCGGAAAGAAATTCATCAGTACATCTACAGCAGAGCTAGGCAAACCGTTCTCTACTCCAAAGGAGTTTGCACACAAACTTAGCTTAATTCTAAAAACGGATGGTTAAACCTAGCCAGACTAGCCAGAATCCTCCTTTTCGTAAAGAGAAAAACGTCAATATTGAGAATATTGGTTGAAATCTCATTTCTGTTTTCCGCCGCCATCACATATTGTCCGCCACCAGCATTCGCAATCAGGATCCTACACATTATTATTGCTCTTATGCTCCAATCTTGTCTTGACTTGAGCGACTTGAATTTTTTCCATGAATTTTTGAAGCGCAATCTTGTAGGATCTTCCACTTTGATAGTCGTGTTGATTCTTAAAGAGTGAATCGATTTGCACAAATATTTTGCGCACATGAAGCTCAACCATTCACTGAAGTTCTTGGCAAGCGTTTTGTCAACAATAGTTGACGGCTCCATCCGTCATGACAATAAATGCGAGATACCAGGTACAGCCGGTTGTATGACTCAGCTTAGTAACAGAAGCTTGTTTTCATTTACGACATTATCTAAAGCATATTGGTTGTAATTTGGTGTGTCACACTGTTTGTGGTAAACAGTAGAGAGACATAGCACCAGTCGCCTTAAATTGCACATGCTAATTTTTGTTTTGTCTTTAACTTAACAGTCTCGATCACTAACGCTCTGGCCAGACCAGCCTATGATTTCCATCCAGAAGGTCAACATAAAGGAAAGATACGAGTATCTTAGATGTAGACTAGTAAAATATGCTAAAAACAATTTTTTTTTTGATAATTTGCGCGCCCTTAAGGGATTTGAGCACCTTTAAAATGCTTGCGCATAGCGCAACCGAAGGACAATTAGGGAGGAAAGATGGAGAGGTACCAATGAACGTTGGTTTTAAATGTTGGAAAGCTTAGGGACGAATCACGATATTTTAGAGTACGTCCGAAAGTGGGCTGGGTGTACTGATTAGCATTCAAAGCGAAATGGGTGTTACGGTTAAAAGTTTGAGGGGGCGATTTCTATGAAGGACAAGTGAGAGACGAGACATTTCGTCCGTGTACGAGGGCGTCCCTTGTCTGAGTGATATTAGTATGTATTACCTATGAGTTTTATCGCACTGTTTTGAATCTCATTTAGAACCTTGCAGATATGTTTTGGACGCTCCCGACCAGATGTAGTGTGGATAAATAATATACTGAAGCCTGATCAGAGGGGGTAAAGTATTTCTTAGCAATTTCGCAGCATTTTTGACGACACTGAATATGTGGTAATTCCAACGTAATTCCAAATTGTGGTAATTCCAAACGTGGTAATTCCAACGTTGTCATTGACACACATACCGAGAATGGAAAGTTTTTCGGTTTCGACGATGCAAGTGTCATCCATGGCCAGTGGCTGGGTGTTTAAATTTCGCTTTAACGAACGACAGCAGACAGCATTGTGATTTGGTAGCATTAAATTCTACTCTGTTAGTGGTTCCCCAAGTTGTTATGCTATTTAAATCAGAATTTAATGAGCTTAACATACGCTGCTGTTCCTGTTCTAGAGCCGAAGATCATGGACGTGAGTCCGGGAACTAATATGAAAAGCAGAGAGTACTGTCGTCAGGGATCGTTGATGAAAATTAAAAAGAGTATCGGAGACTAAACGGAGCCCTGGGGCACACCAGCATTTATTTTGTGAATATCAGACTTGAAACCATGCAAGGAAAAGCACACAATTTTGACAAAAGAGCTTGATGCCAAACTCTGTCAATTGCCTTAGGTATATCAACTTCAACTATCTTGCTTTTGCCAGTTTTATGTATGCTTTGGTTCCACTTTTCGGTGAGACATGCCAAGTTTTCGTGTTTCGAGACATTCCATGAGCTGAAGGTTTACCAGCGTTTCCATGTCCATTATAAATGAGCGTTGCGATTGCAGAATTTCTAATATTATTGACAAACGATCTGTTCACTAAGTGAAACCAGCAGATTAGTAAAAAGTCTACATGAGGGGTAAACGTATAAAATCTGACTCTCTTATAAAGTCTATTGGTAACTTAACTGCGGCAGGAGCTTCAGCTTCGGTTCGATAGTATAAACCTCAACTTGAATTACTCTTAAAGTGAGTTAAATAACTCAGCACTGTTAGTAAATCGCATCTGAAGTGGAAACAAGTTAAGCCGTTAAATTGAATAGACAATCTTAACAATCGGTGCGCTTTCATATATCCAGCTATGTTGCAACAAGGTATGTTTACGGCCAGCTATCAATCATCAGACTTAATTCATTTTTCTTGAAAAACATTCTGACGAGCAGCATTGTTATCAATGCGGAAAGACGTGCGTCACCGCATTTCAAGACCTGTTGAAGTCAATTCCGCAATTCCGTACCTCTTTATGTCAATTCCACTAGGCAACATGGAGTGACGATACATTATTCGATAAGGCAGTGGTCATGAATAAAACAATGAAAGCCGGTGTGAATTGGTCATTAGGTGATTTTTGTTTCCATTGTATGTAGTGTTAGAATCTTTGGTAGTATTGTTATCGCTTCTGATATTTGCAATGCCACCGAGCTTAGTTTTCTCCAAAAGGTAGAGTCATAGGCATAATCATGGCATGATAAGCATTTCCTTACCCATCTTCCGTCTTAAAAAAATTTTATTTTAAAATGATTTTTGACGTCTTTGTGGGAAAAATACCCTTGGACTCATGTTTTATGGATATGTCTTCTAAACCATTAACACCAGAGCTACACTTGCTGATTTACTTGATTGGGTAAGTGAATTCAATTCCATGGCGTATTTTGCAATGCGATTGCTCTTGCGCCGTAAAGTGTGACCGTTATCGCGTGAAGTTGGTCGTTCTAATCTATTTCGAAAGGTTTGCAGATTCCTTTTAGCAGTGCTGATCACTTTCGATATACCGTATCTATAAACAAACGTTTATAGATTCTGATCCATATTTGATCAGAACAGACTCAGCTTGAGTTTTGTCTTGAAAACAATATTTCTCCAGATTATAAATTCTGTAATATAGGGTCTTTCAATAAGGACGCTCGATTTTTAAATGTAAATGAAACAAGTTGTGTGTGAGATATCCATTTTTGTTTTAATTGGAAGAACATTTTATGTCTTAGGTATGCAATATAATGCCGTGTCTTTGCTCGGTAGCACGTATTCGGGAGGTCCAATTTTGGATGGCTTTGTTGCATAAATTTCGATGAATTTGCTGGATGGCATTCTTTATATTTATTCATATATACCTGCGATTTAAGATAGTCCCAAAGGAAGAAATCTAAAGGTGTTAAACCGCACGATCTCGATGGCCAGTTGACGTCGTCGCCGCGTTAGATTACCATGCCCTCAAATCGCTCGTGCAGAATATCCATCACGAACCAAATGTCGTTCGTCTCCATATTATCCAGTTTAAGCTCCAAGCTCCAATAAGTTGCTTATTATGGATCTATAGCGCTCGCCGGTAACGGGGATGGTAATGCCAGTTTCCTTTTGGAAGAAGTACGAACCGATGACCGCCAGACCAAAATCCGCACCAAAAAGTGACTTTCTCGGAATGCACTTTGTGTTGGTGTACCTCGTGTAGATTGGTATCGTCCCAAATTCGACAGTTTAGATATTTCACACATCCATTCATCCAAAAATGGGCCTCGTCGCTAAAGATGATTTTTTTTCTCGAACGAAGATGTTGTTCAACGCTATATAACCTTCCATGGTGTACACTTCTGAACAATTCAAAACAAATTTGACAAATGTTGCTTTAACATCATGCACGCTATAACCTAACAAATTTTGAGCGTCCCTATTGAAACACCCTGTATAAGGCCATACTTTTTACATCTAGAAATCTGGCTTCTTTCCCAATTTGTTACCCGGCAATGTTTAATCAAACTCCGCTGGCGTTATGCTGAAGAACTAACGTGCCTATGGCCTTGTTTTAGTCGTATTTATTTTGAATCCTTACTTTTTTCGTCTCTGGCTTAATTGTTGGCCATCTGGTGCTGGTCTAACATCCTGTGTGAGAGCAGACAAACGGCATAAGCTTAGGTCACATGTTTCTTACAGACAGAGCTGCACAAATCCCATCACTGATTTCTATAATGAAGAGTGAAAAAATTCAACCTTTTCGTATTCCACGCGAGCTTCAAATTCCTTTGACACATGACATGGCATGACTTTAGCCGCATAATAAAGCGA
This sequence comes from Volucella bombylans, assembly GCA_949129095.1. NCBI lineage: Eukaryota > Metazoa > Arthropoda > Insecta > Diptera > Syrphidae > Volucella > Volucella bombylans. The sequence continues at coordinate 183,113,029 of OX422141.1, forward strand.
ATAGTTTTGCTGGTATAATTCTCCTGCGCACATGGTTCACGGAGACCTTAGGCCCAATGAATGTATTGTGGAAATTTATATAGAGAGCCAAGTAGCGGTTAAAACATTGCTTAGTCCAGTGAGCAATAACAAAACTGTTCAAAAAATCAAGATCAAGGAATTCTGTAGGCCGGATACATTAAAGGTTTTTGGAGAGAAATTGTTCTGGGCTACTCGTAGATGAGCCGAGAATTAATTTTTAATACATTGTTGGAGAAGAAGTCTCCGAACGCTTAGAAAACAATAAAACACGTAATTTCTTATTTTTTTATTGATCTTTATTTGATGAAGGGGTGAATTCTACTGTGTCAATCTGCTCTACGCACTAACCTCATAATCTCTGTACCTTGTAAAACAGCTATTTCTTTGCATTGGTACATATATGGTCATTGACTCTGCCTTGCATTTTATGTTGTTCATTTATAATGCACTATTATTGTTACATTTATTAACAATTCCCACATTGTGGGAACGGGATGGGTCTAACGCTGATTACTCTCTCACTTCATGTGTTGACAGCACTCCCATTTGATTGAAGGTGGTTGGAGTGACCCTTTCCCAGTCCCTTGTGGATTTAGCGTAGGTGTGAGTGAGTCGGCATGTTCTTTGACCTGCTGCAGGTCATTATTGTGACCGTTCTGCAGATCATTTCGTGGTTTGTGATATTTTGTTTGCGTTACAGGATATTTACTGGCGGCGCGTATACTTCGTTCGCACTGCAGCAACCAAATGCCATGCCCAACAGAAGTGGAAGTGTGTGTTGACAACTCAGGATGACGTTTGAATTAGGGTGCACCCTAATATATATTTCCAGCAGTGGAAATATTGTTGAGAACCAACAGAAATTAATAAGAAAACCGTGACGTTCCTACTGACACTCAGAATAATTGATTACAGGTATCTCCACCGTCCACTAGTCCACACAAAACGACACAAGTATCTCCAGAATACTTTTTCCGTGCAACAGGAATCACCAAGCATCTGTATTTGGTTTGCCTGAAAGTTGATTTTGATTAACCAGCTTTGCGGCGGTGAGAGAAATACAATATCATCATAGCCAGCAAAGGTTTTTCACACTTCAACATCCACAACGGGGCCTGGTAGTCAGCTCATAATAAACTATCAACCAAATTGGTCAAACTACGATCAGTGCAAAACATAACTCTAGTATTCTGGATGTTTAGGAGCCAACATCGCCTGAGACTACAGTCTTGTTGTAGCTAAAGTGCGAATGCGTATATCCCGAATGCTAGGAAAATACTATACTATGAAGTATTTTTTGATTTAGACTCCGAAAATCGTTCACGGCCATTCCAATGACCAAGTTGTAAGGCTTAACTTGATCATCACAAAGGAGCCCTGCTTTGACAAGGCGGCGTTGCCAAGAATGAAGAGAACTGCTCACAAACTCTATGAGCAAAGAACACGAGTTGAACATCGGTTCCCCTTTCTTACCTCTCCAGACTGTTTAACCGCAGCGAAGACCAGACGGAATGAACCATTTTAACGTGGACGATGATCGACAACAGTTTAGTCCACCCGACCAAGAAGAGGTCTGTATGGCTATTTCTAAACTAAGAACTAATAAGGTTGCAATAACAGACGAACTACCTGTAGATTTATTTAAAGCAGCATAGATTTTTTATTTATTTTTTTATAATGAGCGCGCGCTCAAGGGGTTTGTGTACCCTTAAGGTGATTGTTCACAGCGCGGGCAAAGGAAATTTAGGGAGGAAGAAAAGAGAGGTACCGATGTACATTGTTTTTAAATGTTTGCAAGTTATAATGACCAGGAAATACAGAGATCGGCAGGGCATTATATAAGCGAGTTGTACGGCTTAGGAACGAATCGCGATATTTTAGAGTACGTCCGAAAATGGGCTTAAGGGTATACTGATGAGCATTCATAGCGAGACGGGTGTTACGGTTGAAAGTTTGAATGGGCGGAATGCTACTGGCGATTTCAGTGGAGCACTGGTGGTGGAAATAGCGATAAAACAAAGTGAGACAGGAAACATTACGTCGGTGTTCGAGCGTGTCAATTGATTGACTGGTATTAGTATCGTCAATAAGTTTTATCGCACGGTATTGAATCCTATCTACCAGGTGCGTGGTCGCTTAAACTGGGTCAACCCTATATCGTCAATTGCTGGTAAGTCCACTATCGATTAGAAATGATGCCACCGAGGCATTTGATGTCAAATAAGAATTTCGATAAGTTGACGCATTGTCATGTGGTTCCTTCAGACCAAACCGAGGGTCAATATTCCAAAAGTCTGTACTAGCATACGCTGACGAAATTGACTTTATGAGAAGAAATCAGTGTGCTGTCGCTGTAGCGTTTGCGGTAGTCGAAGGTAAAACAAAGTGTATTCTGTAGACAAAAAAAGAGATCCAACACAAACGCCTCATAAATCATAACTTTGAAGACGTACAAGGATTTGTCAAGCCTCGCAGTAAATTCAAACAACGACACAAGCGTAGATATCAAGCAAAGAATAAATCGTGCAGATCGTTGTTTCTAAGAAGCCAACTGAGAAGTAAGTCTCTCACAACGAAGAAAGCATCGTATAAGATTCTTATCGTCTCAGTACTCTGTATGACGCGGAAGCATGAATTTTATCTAAAGCGGACGAAAATTCCCTTGGTTGCTTTGATAGAAAAATTCTTCGAGTGCTTTGCGCTCCCGCCTGATGTATGGGCTATAAAGCGACATTGACCTTTGCAAAAGGGCAAACATTCATCAAATTAAATAGCTTGCACATGTTAAGCTTATGAACAGCACAACTCCAACCTTAAGTGCTTTCGAATTCATGCCGGAGGGAAACGCGATAAAATAATACTTTACCTAAGGTAGCGCGCTCAAGTAAAAAGTGATCTCAGCCAACTAGATGTGCGCAACTGAGGCGATTAGCGCAAGACCGCGCTAAATCGAGAGAACTGTCGTTGGTTGGGGTTGTCCGCTTTAGACCGCACCTAAAGTAAAATAACTGTCCCCGTTATCAAAAGCTTATATTAGGAGAATAGATAAGCTATATCGTTAATGATGGATAGGCCATTTGAAGTTTGTTGTAAACAATGTGTACATCAGCCCCTTATGTCATGTTTTATCCCTTAAACTGAACACTAATGCTACAAAAACATATCTTGCTGAGCTCTAGACGGTGTTTTATTTACATCAAGAAAACACCCTAACCAAACAACAATATGCTGAGTTCATGCCGATATCTTGTAGTAGTACTAAAACCACGCTCCCTTGAGAAGCAAAGTTCTCATAAAATTTATTGCAAGATCATCACCGTCCATCCTTCGGCGTTCGAGTACGTATTTCCATTCAATTCATTCGAATTCGCTTACGTAGCTTAAATTTAAAAAAATAAACATAAAGCTTGTAAAACGCCTTAAGACATCTCCATCATGTGGCATATTGCTTCTGCCGACCCTGTCATATATGTACATATATGCACACAAGACCGACGCCTCATTGCGACTCTCTAAGCAAATTCCCCCTTGACACCACATTAGATAGTACTTCATCTAATAGAAAAAAAAAAAAAAAAAAAAAACTAAACTAAACGAAGAAGAAACAGCAAAAGAAAAATAAATAAAACACATTACTTGTCTCCTATCGCTAATTGTGTGCTTTAATTTGTCTCTCTCTCTCTTTCTCGTTCTAGTTAAATCAGTAAAACCTTGGAACTGCTACAAACTGAGAGACAACCATTCTGCAAAATAAACAACAAGCATAATCATCCCGCAGCAACAATAGCAACTCTATCGTCATGGAGACGTCCGATACTCTGGAGGAAGAGAAGAAGCTCCTAAACGAAGCCAAGTACCGGAATTATATGTCTAACATTGATAAAGCGTTGCGCAATTTCGAGTATTCAAGTGAGTGGGCAGACTTAATATCTGCACTGGGAAAGCTAAATAAGGTGAGTGAACATTCATTTAATACTTGTCCACTAATTGTACACGTCTAACGTGCAATTCTTTCTTTTTTATTTCTCAAGTAGTAGGAACTGTATGGCATATATAGAAGGTTCCGGAATACTATGGTTCATGGTCAATTGACTTTCAATTTGCTTCACTTAAAAGCACAGCTTATGTTCGTTTAACTCCAATAGTTGAAGGTCAAGTGCAGATGATTGTTTGTTGTTTTTTTTTTTTATCGTATTTAAATGCGAGACAAGGCGCCTGCAAGCCATTAACAAGCAGTGGTTGCCTGCTCGTATTATCTATAACCAATTGAATTTGACTATTTATAAACTCCATAGAGATGATTCTGTTTATGACATGCATACGGATAGCAGATGAAAAGACTTAATACCACCAAGAAAACCCTGTCAAGGTGTTTCATATGAAATCCGCCCCCATATGTGTGAGTTGACAAGCACCAACATCACCGGTATTCAGAGAGAAAAACACAAAATCAATTTGGTTAGATACTATACAAGAATTTGTGATCTCGTTGAGTTCTAATGGAATTTATAATTAGTTTTGCAACGCTTCGGATTCCAAGTATGCCATTTGCGTGCAAATAAACAAAAATGAAAAGTGTGTATGCCACCCACGCGAGAAAATACGGAATTAGAAGATGAATGTGTTGTTGAGTGTTTTGCTACAGGTACTCTTGGTGCGGTAATTAAATATTGCACACAATACCTTGGTGTATCTATGCAAATAAATTATATAAAAAAAACAAAAACAACAATAAACAAACCCATAAGCAAAATATAGGTCAATGCTAAATGCTATACGAGTACATAAGGCATTCAGAACGCCCTGCAGGAAATTGCATTCAAACCAAAGAGGCTTCAATTGCCAATGCAATGGATGCAAGGATACATGAAACAACCTCTGAATAGTGATATATGTATGTTATACTCGTTTAAAACCTTAAAATGCAAATGTCGTTTTTATTTTCAAATCAAGATTAATTACGTAGAGTGATTACCTCTAAAGTCTAGAGGAAAAACATTATTTTGGGGCGCATCTGTAAATGACTATCTAACGATAATCACTGTTGAATGTGAGGTCATTCGATTTAAATGATGAGAATATTCAATTTTGATTGCTCTTGTTGGCTATAGCAAAATCAGTCAACTGGGACCTTTTGGGTTGAGCAATTGATTTTAATCTAATGCAAATGATTCATTGAGGTAATGTGGCCTCATTCAACTTACATATATCTATTTTCAGTGCGTCTGTTAGGAAAAAGCAATGATCTTATGAAAAGTGTAAAATAAAACCTTCACGTTTAACTCGTATGCTTTTCGTTGTGTGTTGTTTTTCTATATTCCACTCAAGTTTCTTGGTATTCGAAAACGGGATTTCAATCATGATTTTGTTTAAGCTTTTGTAGTGACCTTAAGATTTCACCCAAATACAATAAACGAAAGTGAATGACTCCACTGATTCTCTTCTTACAATTTCAGGTTTCAGAGTAAACATCAATATGTTACCTTGAAGGAACGAAATTGTAATTTCTTCTGTATCAGCACTGCGATAGTTCATTTTAAGTATAAATGAAAACTATTATATATCATAGGGAGAAGTATAGTCCAATTGTCAGAAGAGCAAATTATTTCATTGTGATGTTTTTCTCGACTCTGTTCATATGTCATCATAGATTTGCTTCTTTCTATTAGATGTTGCTTTTAGTAAGGAAACTGTATACCTGATTCACAACTAAGCGTGGTTCCTCTACTATTCTCTCATAGAGTAAGTTTTGGAAGATACGAATACGGTCAATCAAAACATTTTCGATGCATTTCATTTTTCCTCCTCTTGACTGGCATTATAACAGACTACTAATCTTGGCCTCAAAAATGCTTCTGCTCCAATCGCGGTGTCACCAATAACAAACGCGTTCCGATCATCGCTTTCTTGATCCATCCACCAACGGAGATAAGGACTTCCCGTCCTGTAGGTTTCACATGTGCACTCCGAAAAGAGTACCATTTTGTGGTCCATTTGCTCAACATGTCTTAGTTTGCCGCTGGATTTCAATGCATTTTACTATGACAGTACAATTCGTGGTTCCACCATTAGATCTTGCGAATAATTTTTCTTTTGAAAACCACCACACATCATCTCATTATTGTTCGTCATCGTCACAGTTTCAGCGCCATACAGTAGGCAGTAAGAATAAGTGATTTGTACAGCATTGTTTTTGCCCAGTTAACTGAATTACCTACCACCTGTTGGCAAGATTTATTCTTTTTTTGATCTCAAGGCTTACGTTATTGTAAATGTTAATGCTGCATCTAAGAGAGACAAAATCTTTAGTCATCTATAGATCCTTGATGACTTTAAAGTTTTTTGCCCAAAGCAAAAACTGTACACGAGCAGTACAGCACTCTTATTCAATAGAAAGAAATGACGAGATTTGCAGATTGGATTATTTTCTTGGTCATCAGGTTAAAGAAGTTTGATGAACCCTACGTAATGGTTTCGTTTCAAATGACTTGGAAAAATCTTTACCAATCTTTACTGCGTTGGTAAATACTGTGAACATAATTTCTTACCGTACTATCGAATACAGCTTTTTTATCGACGAATAGGTAGCCCCCTATGGGCCTTATTTTGTCGCACATTTTCTATGATTTGGTGCGAGGCGAATAAATGGCCAATGAAGTGAACTTACTACGTCTAATAGGGTCCACTTATTTGTTTGGCTATTGGTTTCAGTGTTTCACATAATACGTTTAAGGTAATCTTATACTCGATGGGTTTGCAAAATTGCATTTCTTGTGAATTGAAGATAGTAAGCTGAGATTCCTTTCAAGCATATGCATACGCTGTGTAAATTCCTTGTTTACAGACTGCAGGAACCGCTCCAGTGGCTTTCTCTTTTTCTAGTCTGCCAACAGCTTTGCAGATTTTATTGTATTCGGGTCTCGAAATATCAACGCCATTCACAGCTTTCCGTTCGCGATTTTGTTACTCTCATTACCATTCAGCAATTTCGCAAAGTGCTTCCGTTATATGGTCACCATGCTCTGGATATCCGTCATGAGATTACTGGTTACATACCGTCAGGGAGAGGGCCCGGTTTTCATACCATTATTGAAGGTTAACGAGTAAGGTGGACAAAGAACAATAACGACCAATCCGACAACAGAACAAATCTGACCGACTTCGCCGCAGCAAGTATCATATTATGATAGTAGTGCCGGATTCCAACTCTCAATATACATAAACCCACCTGGCTGTCCATTGATCAACAAACAGCCAAACATTGTCCATTTTTTAGTAGACGGAAAGCACGCGTCTCGTAATCTAACCGTTACATCCGATCCGAGGTGCCAACATCGATTCCGATGACTATGCTCAACAAATCTGCAATCCAAACGGACATATCAAATTGGAGTGGGACACTTTGTGGCCGTGGCTTAAGTGGTAGTGTATTGGCTTCCCAATCAGACGGTTCGGTCAATTTACACTAATAATTTAGTCTCCCCATTAAATGCTCGATGCCACCCATGGAACGAAATAACCACTTAGCCAAACATCTTTCTCTCTCTCTCTTTATCCAATTTTCCAAAAAACTTAACACGTGCTCCGGTATATTAAGAGTAGTAATGACCCCCTTGAGTGTTAAGCTCTTTCACAAAAAAAAAAAAAATAAAAAAATTAATAGCTCGACCAGTCTATATATTCCATTACCTTGTTTATCGTTGCCTGACCGTTTTTTAGCCCATGACCTGGGTTTATTTAATTGAATACTATTCTGCCTTCCAGTTGCGTGAGTTTGTCCACTAACCCAACCTTTTCAACATTATCAAAATTCTAGTAATGACGGTATCACAGGTCCTTCTCATTATACAAACGAATATGTATATCCTTATGTAGTTTTTTTTGTCTACCAGAAGTACGTTTAGTTCAGATGTGCTAGAAGTTGAAGCTGGTATATTGTAAAATAGTCAAAGGTGGTTTGATGTTCCCGTCAATACTGGATAAATTATGATATATACTCTCAGTGTCGTCTGCAGTATACACGGAAGTTTATTGATATCTGAATCTTTTTTCAAGCTTTTGAGCTACATTTTTTTTTTTGAACGCCTTCTACACATATACTTACCCGGCAACGATGTTGCGTTCAAACTCTTTTCCGTTTCTAAGCTACTTTAAGTATCGCAAAAACCAAAATCCATTTATCAGTAGTTATCTTCAGAAATCTCGAAAGTTTTAGATACTGACTGACTTGACCCATCCAGCGTATCTGAAAAGTGGAGCAGAAATATAAAGTCAGCAGCTGTGAAGCTAATTTCTTTCCCCAGACTACACTATCCCTGGGAGAGAACGTTGATTACACCGTCAACTACTTTGTAGCAAATTTCTGTAAATTTGTATACATTTTTTTTCGACCTTCTTGCGAAGGCGTATGTGCCACCGGATCAAAATCCTAGTAACAACCGCAATAGAAAATTCAATGCAGGGAAAGTCTGCCAAACAAGATCGCTGGACAGTAACACCTTACTTTTTTCATTGTTTCGGATCACTATGCCATCCCATGGGTTGTTATGTCCGGTGAACTAGCCAAACCTCTAGCGACAAAAGCGCTCACCTGAATATATTTTGCTTCGATATACTTATGTGCAACATTTTCCCTTACCAAGGCAGCAATCAAAGCCAATGCGAGGTGACACATATTGAGCTACTGTAGCACTTCTAAACATTTATGGTCAATATTCGATCAGATGGCTAATCGAATTGAGAATTGACTGCATTCCTAGTTTTACCAGTGTCATCACAGACATTGTATTCTAATCAGACACGCACCAAAACTAAGCTTGCAAAGCAACGACTTATGTAGCAGCTATTGAGATGAGGAAAAACAGAAGACCATAATACAATTGTTATGGATTTGCTCCCCAATATTAGGAACATGTATCTGGGAATCTACTTGTTTTTGTGATCTGAACAATCTTACGAACGACTGCGCCGCTAATATCTTAAAATTGATCGGCTCCTAACAAACTGACTAAGATCAAGTTAAGTCACACAACAGCTCGAGCTAAGAACAAAACTAAATCAAACAAGTTTTCCCAAACAGCGCAGTTACTGATCAGTCGCATCCAGATGCGCATTGCGCTGCAGGATTATTCTCATTTTACTTCAGCCTTTAATATGGCTTTCCTTTGCTACAACAGAGTGACAACGCTTTGTGCATTCGATGATTGTTCACTCTGGAGCGTTGCTTCGTTCTACATGTTCCAGTCATATTAGTCATTGGATTCGATCCCATTTGATTGAGTCCATGTCGATGTGCAATTCTTTCATCTTATCGTCGATTTTTTTTCTCCGTTCACCATTACGTTCTTCCAATAACCAGCATTTCGACTGAATTTCTAAAAAAAAAAATAGACATCTTCTGACTATTTTTTCATGATCTTTCATGGCCTGAATATTTGATCTGTGGTAGGCTCTTCTGTCCAAAAATCACACCGAAACTATTAATACAATACACATATATAATATAAATTGAATTTCTTTTCTTCCGCAGGCAATATCCAGTAACACACAGTACCAAGTTATTCCAAGACGAATAAAAATTTCAAAACGTTTAGCACAATGTATGCATCCTGCACTACCATCAGGAGTACATCTCAAAGCATTAGAAACATACGATGTTATATTCAGCAAAACAGGACCAGAACGCTTAGCTACAGAGCTCTTCACATACAGGTAAACAATTCTTTCCACCCAAAAAGCGGCAACAACTGAATTTGTTTCTATTTTATTTATTTTTAAACAGCGCTGGACTATTTCCTCTACTAGGCTATGCCGCGATGAGTGTTCGTCCGGCACTTTTAGCCATCTATGAGAAATATTTTGTGCCTTTGGGAGACAAACTTAGACCAGCATTAAGTGGCTTTCTAAGTGGTGTCCTTCCCGGTTATGAAAATGGCCTAGACCATTTTGAACGGACCAATTCATTACTCACACAAGTGTGTGTCGCCGTCAATCCCATATATTTCTATACAGTTCTATGGGAGTGTGTGGCAACAAATGCGTCAATTCGTTTGCCTGCAATTACCTATTTATTAGAGCATTTTAATAAAAGACTGGGAATGCAGCAACAAGTGTATATAATGGGACACAATCGTGATGTCATGATGTCAGGCTTGTGTGCGTGTTTAAACGATTCTGTGATTTTAGTTCAAAGAAATGCTTTGGAGTTTCTTCTGCTTGGTTTCCCAATGCACACGCATTATCTAAACGAAGCGGAGCTAGTTAAATTAGTCACCAATGGTTTAAATACAATTTTGCGAAGAGATATGTCTCTCAATCGGCGTCTCTATTCGTGGCTTCTTGGAACGGAAGTTGCGAAAATAGCAAAACTCGATCAGTCAGCCGATGATGCTGATAAAGGTGCAGAATCGTATTTTGACAAACATTCCAAGCATATTCTCATTCAATCGCTGATCTGTACTCTGAGGTTTAGCTTAGAGAGTACACCTGTTGATCTTAAGCCGTATCGAATCATGGTATCGTTGTTGGACAAAGCTGAGATCGGTAGTGCTGTACTGGACTATGTTCTTTGTGACATCATTCGAACAATGTCATTATCCAATGGCAACATAGAAGTAGGTAAATCAGCGAATTTACTATTTGCCACCTTTGATCCGGCGTATATCTGGAGTTTTATGACAATCATTTACGAGAAGTCATGCAAGAAGGTAAGTTGCTGGCATTTAATTTTAGATCAAACTTGCTTATGTCTTGTTTTTATTCTCTAGTCGAACGAGTCATCACATTTGTCCAAAAATCTTCGACAATCAATATCTTCAATAAAAAGTGAAAAGTTCCAGAGTCAAGTGGGATCAGGTGATCCCTCTTTAGTTGAAATTTGTTTTCTGACAGAATTCCTCTTAGAAACAATCTCACTGGAGATGTACCATGAGACAACGCGAATTTATTTGCCGAAAGTTTTTCTAGCGATTACTCAAATGCTTACGGTGCATTCCGAGCACCTAGGTAACGATGAAGTAGTCGCATCTTTAAAGCTCTGCATGAAAATTGTTTCAAGAGTGCAACCAATGATCACGTAAGTCAAATCGCATAAAACTGGACAATTTGATAACAAAATGTATTTTTATGTTGAGCAGAAGTCCCATAAAATTGCATCCGAAGGGACAAAAAATGGGATACGATGAGAGATCAATGGGAGGAGAAGGAATTTACAATTTGAACTCTGTAAATGGGAATACCACAACAAATGCCGGTAGCATGCTGGAAAAAAGCAAATCCGATTCTAAGCTAAACCAATCGTCGTCTGCTTTTGAAGCTGATCCGTACAAAGCTAGTTTGAGTAGTGCCGATGAACCAATACGTCGATCTAATTCGAATCAAAACATCGATCGTAGACACAATGCGAGTCCGAAAAAGACGAAGAAGGCTAAATCCTATTCTAAACTCTCTGAACTGGATAAGGAGGTAAGTGCATATTGTGTGCCGTATCAAATTTGCGAGAGTATAAAGTTTATCAACTTATTTGTTTATATATTTTTTTTATTTTGAAGATCTGCCCGGACACAGGACAATTGGTGACGCCACAATCATCTTCCGACCAAGATACACCATTGAGCATAAAGAAATTGAAAATCAAAAAGGCTTCACCATACATGCGCCTTAAAACAAGCACTTCTAAAAAAATTCGACCTCTAGATTTACAAGTAAATGAGCCGAAAAGCTTGGATCCTGCATTGTTTAGAACTACTGAAAGTAGAGACACCGTAGAAGGAGGCAATGAGTCAACAGCAGAACCACTGAAACAAGCACCGGCTATTAATACCAGCCAAGATATAACCACTTCAGATGAATTCTCTATATTAGAGAAATGCATTCGTCAGTATGAGGTCTTTTTCGAGGTGTATCTGGCCAAAAAAGTCTTACAAATCAACGTTAGCCGTGCATCCTGCTCAGTCACTGTGAAGGTAGAATCGGAAACAGACACCGTAGCACCACCGAATGTGGAAAATATATTTAAAAACGAAGAAGTTTACGAGGATACCTGCATTGAGCGATTGCAGGAGATCGATCGTCTCTTTGAGACACTTCAAGTGAATATGGTGTGCCGATCCAAGCAACTGCATCAATTACTGAATCGATCGATGGTTAGCACATTGGATTCAGCCAGTGATGTGAGTGATGCCGAGTTTAAGGACTGCATGTCAAGTGCAGATCATTTGGACAAAATTGGTGTTTTTGATGAGAAAGTCGAGCGCAGTATTAGTCGTCTGATGGACTTACGCCTGACCGAATCGCTGAGAAACGCTATCAGATTAGCGTCGAATTTACTAGTGGAAATGTCAACGTTTCCCAATTGCAACGAAAATCTTGTTCTAGATAAAACAGGTAAGTGGCAATTTTTTTTAATAATTCATTGTTGTGAAAAGAATTGGAATCTGAACAGCTTTATTACGCTCAATCAAAAATTTGCATACTAAACTTAAAAATTAACAAATTTGCCTAGGAGTTATGGGGTGGGAGCACGAGGCGAGTAAAAGGCAGTTTGAGTAAGGAGAGTTTGCTTAAATGATAGTCAAAGATATGTTGAATAGAGTTTTCGCAAGTTTCAGGCGATCGACAAAGCTTGTTAGGTTGAAGTTGTTAGTACAGGAGAGTCCCTGTAAAGCGAAAACGATAAACTTTCGCTGTACAGCTGCTACACGCTTTATATGGGTAGTGTAACGGCATGACGAGACTCGATCGCGATGCATTTTCTTTGTGATCCCCAAAGGAATAGAACATTGTTCGTTAAAAATATATTTAGCGGTGCAACATGGTGCGTGGTAATGTGACGTCGCAGTGCGAAATTCTTCCAGTTTCGTTGTAACCTTGCTTGTACAAATACGAGAGGTAGTTATATAAAACGGTGCTAGACCATATATTCTGTTGTATTGCACATAAGTCTTATACTTAGGTTTGAATGGAGTCAACACGTCTGAAAGCAGTTCGAAGCTCTCTTGCCTCTTTAATGGAAGAGCAAATGTATTTTTTAACTCTCGTCCGGAGCGTCCATATTCCACCTGGAATAGGCACTTGAACGTTCTGATAAAAAATGGTATGGTAAAGACGCAAGGCGACCACAAAACCCTTTAAGAAACGGCGACAGTCCCATTCCACGCGTAGCAGAGTAGTAGATTCCCTATACAAACTCTCTTCAGCAATGTTTCTTCCAAAACTTAATTTGGCTCACCTTCATGTCTCCTTTTAATTGCTATTATGTCAAAGCACACATCCGTATTATGTTTTTCTTCTATTTTCAGAAAATGAGCTTCCAAGCTGGCTAAAGGTTCTAACACTCGTAGCTGCGTACACTCAAAGTGACAAGGAGCTTCAACTAGCTGCTATAACAACCCTCTTCGATTTAATAAGGTAAATGTTCTAAAGTTGGAGTAAACAAGGTGAATTTATTCTCCTCTTTTCAGCCTTTTGAAGTCCCAAATCGAGCACACAACAAGTCCAGGCGTAACGTTTGTTGTCATGTTGCCTTTACTGAAATTCGGACATGTCAGCTACATGGAGAACAAAACTCGTATTTTCCAGCTCATCACATCGATTCTATGGAATTACCTAGGTGAATCAGCCATCGACCCTGTCCAGATTACATCGCTTCTATACCAGTTGCATAATTGCCTTGAAAGCGGAATAGTTGAGATAGTCATAGGTAATCGAATGTCTAGTCATTACGATGTTCAAGTTCTAAAGTTACGTTCTGGCGATATGAAAGCACTCTTAAACTACAAAAACGACAGAGCTGCTGAGATAAAAATGATGTGTGTATCGCCAGTGCAACCAATTGAAAATTCCGAATGCTGGAAGGACAGTGAATCGCAAAGTTTTAAAAAGTTAGAACTACTCTGGCATTTGGGAAGAGATAAACAACCTTCAAAAGGATTTGAGAAGACTTTCTTAAGAGTTCTAGATACATTAGGGTTACCCTACTATATGCCAATTAGGACATTTGTTACAAAGTGGCTGCAGGAATCTTTACTGCGAGGTGATTTATCACGTCTCATAAAGCCACTGCACATGATTTTACTTTCGTTAAACTCTCGCCGCATTGGCATTGTGCACTTTCATCTCATGAAGAAGGATGGCGAAGAAGCGCTTGCTATAGAAGCCAAAGAAGCTGAGGACAACTGTGACAGTGTTACAGATCGTGAGGTGTTTGCCATCAGTTCAGAGTTTGGTAATGTGAAATATCATATCGATTCGTCACTGAACAAGAAGCGCAGTCCCATTCGGTCATTCCAAAAGAAGTTGTTTGGTGTGACCCTGGGCAGCAAGAACAAGACGTCGAATTTTGTTAGTGACAAGACAACTAGCAGTATAACGGAAAGTGATTCAAACATCGGGCTTATAATTAATCCCCTGGAGATTGAATTCGACTCTGTTGGCTCAGAAGAGATGAATTCACTGAGTAGCAGTGCTCCGAATAAAATCGAATCATCTCGGAAGAGTAGCAGCGATAAGGAAGAGAAAGACGAGAAAGACATTGACTTAGACGAGGAAGATGATGAGGGGCAAGTGGTCTTTGATTCGTCAACTGATGACTCAGGAAGCAGCACTTTCGAGACAGAATCGGAGAATCGGGAAACTAGTGTGGAGAAGGATATTTCCACAGGAACTGGTTCATTGGGTAATATCAAACGATTTGTAGGCGACTGTGAGAGAGTCAGTGAAAAGCTATCCGAGCATGATCGCACTAAAAATCGTAAGACATACCATTTGACACGGGCAGGCAGTGAAGTTATGGAGAAACTAGAGAATGCCATGTCATCGGTGGTGGTTGAGGGTCATGCTATGGAAGGTGGAGATTCCGCACATGTTGCAGACGAATATTTCAGTACTTCTTCGGCAGCTGAAACTGTTGACACACTTGTAAATGATGCAACCGATGATTCAACTAGAAATCTTATCGAACAACACGGTTCTGGTTCCCCAAAGAAGAAGATAAAACGAGCAGATGTAAAGCGTGAGAAAAAATCACTTAAGAAATCTTCAACCGGTGGCTCAAGCAAGGATAGAAAACGAATGAGTTGCATCTCTAAAACATCGACAGACAGCAACAATAGTCTACTAGGTGGTCGAAGTTCCAATGAAGAGAAGGTCACCGTAAGCGAGTCAGATGGCGGCAGTGACGAAGATGTTTTCGTAGAAGAAGAGCAATCATCACGAAGTGACCAGCAATCATTGACATCTAGTGCGACCATAAATGTTGAAGACAAACGGAGGAGTTTAAGTCTGGAGACCGGAGGAAATGGACAAAAACTCGAATGGGACTTGGCAAAGGAGACCCTTGAAAAGAGCAAGCAGAATGTGGAAATTCTCAGACAAAACGTGGCACTAGAGTCCGCCGAAAAGAAAGGCCACAAGAAAAAGAACTCAAAAGACTTTAAGAGGAACTTTGATAAGGTAAGGAGTAGATTTTTTTTATCATGTGTAAAAGTAAACTTGAATTTCTGTTCCAGATTCACCCCTTTCACACGCATATGCTCTTGTATTTTGGCGTATATGACACCAAACAAACGCTGTATGCGTTCCAAACCCTCCGTAACATCATTGCCTGTGACACACGAACATTTTTATGTCTTTCAATTACCACTTCGTTCTCGAGTGGATCTTTGAAACATCTTCTCATCCGTCATCGGAAGAGTATTTCAGGGAAGGGTTTCGCGGGTAGCATAACTAACACAGAATTCAGTCAAAGCTATCGTGGATGTATGCATCTAGAGGTTCTAGTCACTATCTGCCTATATTTTGCTCGTGGTTTTTTCCACAAAGAGTCCACCGAAGGCAACAATATACCATGCAAGGAGGACATCATAGGGAATTGTAAAGTGCAACTACAAAGCGTAGAATTACTAACTTTAATTTGCAGCGAATTGATTGACATTGTCAAGGGAATGGGCAAAGGATTAGCATGTTACATAGCTGACCTTATGGCCCGTTGCAAACTACAGAAGATCATTCTCCACTGCATCAACTCGTCGGTGGTGTCTTTTAATCAAATCCGGGACCATAGTCTGTCCGAAGAGATATTAAATTTCAACAATACCGGTGATGAACATCTTCATGCTGAATCATTCCAAATCCAATTGCTACGGCTTCTTATGGCTGTGATAAAGTTGGAGTATGAAGTCGCTTTGTTAAAGAATGACAGCACTACTCCCGATGGGGCGAAGAATGAAACAAATGGTTCAAACTCACCAACTAGACTTTCTGCCGACGGCCCGGCAGTAAATGTTAAATATTTGCCGAATTGCCTAATAAGTCAGCAGCATATGTTCCTATCTGCTGTGTTAAGTGCCCTGCAAGCAGATCATCTGAGACACCTTCATCGACATTGGACAGATCTGGTTACATCTTCATTAAATTGCTTCTCCTTTGGTTCTTTGACAAACATTGTGATCAGCGTGGTCCATCAACTGTGCAATAATTTAGATAAAATCGTCAAGTTCTCCCTCAAGCAACAGTGCAACTTTCCGCCAGATTATGTGGTTTCCCAGCTGGAAGCTATTACGATTCTTTGCCATTACTGTCTATTAGACAACACACAACAAACCGCATTATCGCATCTTTTTAATCAGGCTTACCCCCAGACTAGCGCCTCTGTGCAGAGCTCAAACACAGGACAGTTACTAAACAATATTGTTCATTCGTTTTTGTCCTCGCAGAGCTCGACTGAAACTCAAAGTCGAAGTGCCCAACACAAGGCCGCAAGGAATGCAGTTCTTAGTCACCTTTCGCGTATTGTTACAAGTGTAGCTGCTATTTGGGATAGTGAATTGGGCCAAATACGGCAGGTTAAGCAGCAGCTAATGGAATTTCTCAGTCCCGTATCTCTGCATCATGGGGCAAACTTCTTAGCAGCAGTTGCGGT
Organism: Volucella bombylans; assembly: GCA_949129095.1. Lineage (NCBI taxonomy): Eukaryota > Metazoa > Arthropoda > Insecta > Diptera > Syrphidae > Volucella > Volucella bombylans. The sequence continues at coordinate 183,129,968 of OX422141.1, forward strand.
TACATGGCAAGAACGTGGTGAAGTACATCGCAAACGTACATCTTTAGAGCGAAGTGAATCAAAACTCTCAATTAACGAACAGTATTTGAGAAATTCAACACCTCAAGCATGTCTTGAGCAGTTAAGTCTGGTTAAACTCGTATCAAGTATTCGCGTAATGCCAATGGATTCGTTCGTACAAACATTACATCAGGTAGTTAAGTCACCTCCTCCAATTCATCGACCTCCAGCCGAGCTGACCATCGAAGTTTCAGCCCTAGAATTATTCTTTTTCTACATGAAATCAGCTCCAGCACCACAATTAGGCGATTGCTGGAGTTCTCTACTAGTTCTTCTCCGTGATGGTATAAGTTTAAGTCCGCCGGCACAATTTTCTTTACTCATGCTATTGAATGAGTTCGTTCAGCGATGTCCACAGATGCCATTCCAAGATAAGAAAGATATTCGTGATTTACACGAAATTACATCGCGCTTAGTGGATGCTCTATCGAACGTGGCAGGAGCATGCCTAGAACAAACAACATGGCTACGTCGAAACTTGGCTGTAAAGGAAGACATCTCGCCCGTAACTCCCGATGGCAGCCTTAAAGATCTCACAGGAACTCAACAATACTGCATTCAAGCACAATCCGTGTTAGCAGCAGTATTGGCAAATCTTTTAGATGTAGCCTATGGCTCTCAAGAGAAAGACAAGGTAGTCACAATTATAACAGCGCTAATGTACAACATCACGCCGTACCTGAAAAATCACACAGCGCGTAATATACCCTCGTTTTATGCTTCGTCTAGCTTACTGGCAAGTCTCAGCGGGTATCAGTATACACGAAAGGCTTGGCGTAAAGACATGCTAGATTTGCTGCTCGATAATTCTTTCTTTCAAATGGACATTTCATGTCTGCCGTTTTGGAAGCAAATTATGGATAGCTTAATGACCTACGATAATACGACTTTCCGCGAATTGATGACTCGCGTTGCACCTACACAAACTGGAACTTTAAATATATTCGCGTCACGTGAACAGGAGTACGAACAACGAGCAATGTTCCTTAAGCGCTTGGCTTTTGTGATCTTCTGCAGTGAGCACGATCAATATCACAAGTATATGCCTGAGATTCAAGGTAACAAAAGAGGTAGATAAGTTTGAGCTCACTTTTAACAACACATTCTATTTTCAGAGCAACTAGCAAACAGTTTACGTTTCCTACCGGTCGTACCAGTGGTGCAAGCAGCCGTTTTCCTATGTTTCCGTGTTCTTTTGCTAAGAATGTCGCCTGATCATGTGACATCTCTATGGCCCACCATTATAGCTGAAATGGTCCAAGTATTTCTGACCATAGAACAGGAACTGAAGTCCAGTATTGAAGAATTGAGGTAAGATCTTTTAAAATTTTATATGTCCTTGCGTTGTTTGAGTAAATCTTGTTTTTAGTCACCAAATGTCATGGACTGCGAGCTCCAGCAATGGACTGGCGTCTCAAAGTCATCTATACCACTGGCGTGCGGTGCAGCTAGAAACAGCAAAACTGCTCGAACTAGGATGTGTATTACCTGCAACAAATTTACCTCACTTCCAAATGTATCGGTGGGCGTTTGTTGGTACTGAATTCAATTCGTCTGAAAACTCAGTCATCTCCAATGGCGACATTGATGACATTAATTCAGCCAACCTGTTGTATGTGCCACATATACGGCGTATTGCCCGTCTGATGGATATGAAATATGCTGTTCATTCACCAGTAAGTGCATCACTCACTTCAATCCTCAATTGATTCTAATTGATTGAATTTGCCAACAGAAATCGGAATTTAAACGTGGAACTCATTTGGTGTTGACCTGCCAGCAGATAATCTCTCTACAAGATCTCTACGGATTCTTCTCCACCCTAAGCGTGACCTGCCCTACACCAAGAAATTTCGCCGACACTGGTAAAGAAGTAGCCAGTTGTTTAGCCGAAATTGAAGATGTCCTAGCGAAAGATTTCCTCGAGAAAATGCCCACTAGCACTACGCCAAGGTGAAAGCTATACGCTAATGTGACAGCTACAAGCTACACCTACAACCTGAGTGCTGCTGCTATTGCCAACAAGTCATCCCAAAACTTCCCTTTCTACGTGTGATTGCTGATGATGTTGCCAGTGGCTCTCCTTCGGATTTACTGTATTTTTGTTTTATAATTGTGATATCGGATCGGTGCACCTTGTGTATAAAAAGAAAATTCGCCACTTTTCCCTACAGTTTTGATCCTTCAAAGCTCTAATCACATTGAATCTATTTTGGATTGAATGTATATCTCTTCTACTGTCCCTGTGTCTCTCTTATGCATCGTTTTTGTGTTATTTCCTTCTTCCTATTTTGTTTTTTTTTTGTGTAAATATTTCGCCGAGGGATTTCATTTACTAGTATGAATATTCATCAGATAAAAATCAGTTGCAGTCTTTTGTCTAACTTCACAGCTGGTGTGCAATTTAAATTGCATTTTTTTTTAATTATAATACATACATACACGCATATACGCGCTCAATCGTAATTAAATGAAAAACCGGAGCAGACAGATCTGTTCCAAAGCATTATTAAGAGAAAGCAAACAATATTTTAACATTTATGAATAGATTAATCCTTTTTCTCATCCCTAAAGAAGCCATTTGTGTTACTTTGAATAAAATGAGAAAATGCTAATTCCTAATATAAATTATAAAATTAAATAAAATTTCAAACAAATAATTGTTGGGTTTGATTTTTGAAACTTTAGCGACTTTTTCCGACAGCAAAGCCAACCCCATGTACAATTTGGACATCTCTTTCACTTGAGGCGATTGGACGATATAAAATTAATGCTCTTCGAGTAAGCACTCGTCTGTGGAAACGAGCGTATCCGACATGTTATTTTTTTTAAGCTGAAATGCCCAGCACCAAGCAAGTGATCACCTGGTTTGAATCTGCATCAAGAACATTTTCGTCAATACGAAGCTCATATGAAGAATGATTTTACTATGGCTTGTGATTCGCGACTTTAAGTGCCAAATTTGATTGGAATATCTTTAAGATATTGAGTGCCATGACACACTCACATTTGACACCCTCAAAATAAAACACTTGGTAGTTTACAAAAAGAAGATTCAGTCCGGGTCACCCCTAATTTGTTAAGAAGAGTCTTATACACAAGTATTATATTGTCAAATATTGTGAGTTCATCGGTGAACTCATGGCCCCTTAGGAAACACTCTCAGCAGTGAACATGCAATGTCAACGATGGGCTATATACGACACGTGACGCTGTAGTACCTACCAAAAAGTGATACTACATCGACAGCATAAATGTAGTCAACACGGTTTCATGGTACCAAGTCGCCCCACATCGTGATACAAGGCTTACGAACCTATGAATAATGATTGCAAAATACCGATGCCGCAAATGGTAGCTTTGATGACTTTTTGACCAACTTCTGGACCGTGGCAATTACCGTAAAATATAAGACTGTACGATGACGGCAAGAAGACAGCAATAAGCATAACAGGAATAATTGGAAATTCCGATCTAAAAGGTGTAGTACAGTATAGTGCGTGCATAATACCTACAACTATAATTAAAGGAGCCTGAAAAAGGATCGCATGCATTCACAGAGTATGCTAGATATCAGGTAAATGAAGTTAAGATTCATTTCATCGGTCATACCATTATCCGTACGCTTTGTAGAGGTAGACTAGTGTATGGTCCTTATGAAATCAACTTTCAATTCAAAACCGTTCTTTCTAGCTCTCCTTGTTCTATTGCTATTTTCATCACCAGTTCTCGGCAGTACCAATCAGGGTTTCTAAACCATCAAACGCAACACCCGTCTCGCTATGGGTGCTCATCAGCATTTTCGGATTCTTTACTTAAGCAACACAACTCTCTTATGGAATATCCTGCTGAGCTTTTTATTACAATTATAATCTGCAAACATTCAATAGTAATAGAAATCAATGTCTCCCTTTCTTTCCTTCCTAATTTTCCTTAACGGTAATTCATAACCTTTTGGCGTAAAGGCAGAACTTTTATTTGTTTTTAATTTAGATATTGCTTTAAAAATTAGCCAGCTCGATACACATAATTGCTGTCGATCAGCATCCTCGATAAATGATTCATTATATCGGAATGTATTTCCAAATTTGTTTCAGCAACTATGACCCTACTATGTACTTCGTTTCCATCCTATCACCGTACGATTCTGTTTAAGTTTTATGTCCATGGAATTTTACTTGTTCTTTCCTGATACAAGACTTTTATCGACAAGCTGTTTTTAAGTGTTTTTTTTTTTCTATTTTAGTATATAACTGTTGTTCGTAGAGAGCGCTTATAGCTGTAGTTCGTCCTTGAAGCACCACCTTGTTCGATTACCGCGTTACTTATTTTATCGTTACATTTGTCCACACTAAGATGGTTGGAGATGAACCGAGTTTTTCTTCAATGCGTTGTCTCTTGGGGTATGAATTGAAAATGTCCTAAACGTCTCGAAGTTGCTATACACCTCTTAGGGTTGACTGTTATATCTGCTGATGTACAGAAGCAAGGTAAACGGGACCAAAAATCACTCAAAAACGCTTGCGTTCAAAAGGGGCAAGAATATCTTCATATGCGTTCGCTAACATTCCTGCCTTTGCACAGTAGAGCAGAACTGCGAAAATAAGGGTATAGTATAGGGTCGCCTTAGTGTTAAGTTAAGTTATAATAAATAACTTACAGTTATAGCAGTCTATTCTGATGCAATGTGCAATTCATCGATGTTGTGGTATGCCATCTTATTGATACTTGATTTTATGCCTTCTGTTCCAGTAGTTATAAAAGCACCAGTGACTAGCTCATATATTCTGCCAGTGTAATAAATGCCCTCAGCGTACTCAAGTAGACTTTAAAAAAAATTTAGCTTTGGCATATGCTTGCGAATTTCGCACAGAACTCTTAAGTATTAGGTTGTACCACATGAAATGTCCGATTTTATAGTAAAAGTTTAAAAGCCAATATTTTCTTTACTTTTCCTATGAGAGAAAGGTGTCGACTTATTGTCATTGGGTATACTCCCATGCTTTGTGCAATCTCCCGCACCGATTTCCTTGGGTCCCCATCCACCGTTGCTCTTAAAACATCGTCGTCATCTAACGTTTCCGGCTTCCCACGTAGTTCATTTTCGAAGCTGAAATCTCCCGAACAGAACTTTCTCAACCAACGTCGTGTAGTGCTACATCCTCAAATGCGTCATTAATGTCAGATTTTAAATTCGTAAAGTAAGCGGGTTCGAATTTGGACTGCCGACAGCATGGTAAATAATTTCTAGAAAGAAAAGTAACGGTACTTGTAACGAACCCTAAAATTCTCACACGTCAAGCACACGTACCACTTTATTTAATAAAAACTTTAACGTTCTGGCACAGACGTTCACTCGAGAACTTCTTATTTCCAACTGAGCGAAAATCGGACATTTCAGGTGGTACAACCCAATATTATATAATATATCCCTTTTTTGGCGTCAAAGGTCTCGGTGAGATTGCTTCTAATCAATACGGAACAGCGAGCTTTCTCCACCATCATTCTGCACATTCTGATAAGTTTAGCAAGTTTGTCAAGAGATGACTTTGTGTTCGAGTATAGTACGTCTATGTAGTTGCTGTAATATGCGGCCTTAAAAGGTGGTGAGTATCGATCTGGATTTATTGTGTAGTGTGAATACTTTGTCAAACCCGCATAGATAGAGGCCAATAAAAATTTGGACAAACGGTTTGGGGGAATTACGCAATCAATACGACCAACAAGATCTAGTGCGCAATGTTAAGAAGACTGATGCCTCTGTGATAAGTGCACTTTAGAAGCTTCCTAGTGGGTCAGGCAAACGATGCTGAGGTTTCATTCGTCAATCATATTTTCCCCCCATCAAATCTTGGAAATGAGTTGGTATATGCTCCACAACAAGTAATCTCTTGTTGTCATAAATAGCTCGGCAGGTAGTCCGTCTGTTCCGATAGTTTCTTTACTTTAGTTCTTCATTTTGGATGGGTGGTTGGAAATCTTTTGGACTTTCATTGCTCATCTTTGAATGGTTGGACCTGCCTAACTGCAACGTTTAGATTGGGACTAATCGAGACGTTGAGGGATACGCAATCGGTTTGTTTCAATACAATCATTCATGTGTGGAAAGCTCAAAAACTGCGGAGTTAGTCTTGCGCTTACAACAACTACGCTCCCACTCGTGTGGTTTGGTGGATGCTACTCGTATCTTGATCAGAGGATTACCGATAACCGAATCTGTTTGTCGGCCACAACATGTAGCAATTTGACATGGTCAGGGAGTTAATGCGACGATATAACTCCTAACTCTGATACAATTTTCGATACAAAAGTACAAGCCGCGGTTACTAATTACATGAACTTCGGCTGTGAAATAAATTTGTTTATATCTTTTGTATGCATTTATATAGGAAAAAAAAAGTCAAAAAACAGTAGGAAAGTACCGATAACAGCGGCAAATGAAAATAAATTCCAGAGCACTTAAGCATACTAAATTACCAGCTAGCAATGGAATACGTGATATGAGCTCACGATTGCAATTCATTTTGCATCAACTGATTGCTGCCGTAATCGGCACAATGTAGATATAATTATGTGGGTGGTTTTTCCAAAGAAATTTTAGCTTAGATTCAAAAATGAAAATAAATAAAAATCAAAAAGAGGAGAAGCAAAATGTAAAAAGTAGGTATAAGCAAGCTTATTATTATATTGAGATACTGGCTATGAGCATTCTATCGGCAAACACATTAGGTCTGTTCCAGGACACCAAATTTGTACAAAAACCTGTTCCCGGGAGAAATATACATATTATAAAAGAGAACATTCTTTCCCCAAACTGTCATAGGTTTTGCATTGAAATGCGCTAAGTGTCTGCTAAATGGTTTTTTTTTATAGACGGAACAAAGTTGTATTCAACAAACAGGTTAAGCCCGTTTTTGTTGAGAGTGTCGTTAGTATGTCGTTAGTATGGACACCAAGCTTTTTAGATTATTTCGAATTACTGTCTGTGCATATTTCTGTTTGTCTTAACCGTATATTCTTCCTTTTGTGTTAACCGTTAAAATATGATACGCTTATGATTACGTGTATCTGTTTTGTTTCTTGCCCCCTTATGTGGTTGGATAGGCTTTGCGGAGCTTAATACCATTCTATGTTGGATAGCCTCGTCAGGGCCTAAATTTTGGTGATGTTTTCGCATTTTGGTAACCCATTTCTTCTTCTTCTTCGAACCGTTTTTCGGATAGTGACATAGAGAGAGATTCTCTCTATTTGGACTCAGTGTACATATATATCAATTGTTAATGGATTGTGATACCACTGGGAGAGCGGAAAAAGACACGATGCCCTAGACAATGCTGAAACCAAAGAGATTTCTGGATATGGTTGTCAAAATGAAAAGCATTTTGTAGTTGTATAGAAAATATAACATCAATTCCTTGAATCTTATCTGGTTCGAAGCTGCAAACTGCCCATTTAAGCATATGTGTAGATCTTGTCTACGGATAGACAAGTTGGTGAATTTTTAATAGGTTTGAGGTGGATTGTTAAAATGCAGCCAGGGAAGTGAGTGTTTATAAGCAGACCCAAGGATTCTTCCTCGGAGTTAACCAGGATCATCCGTTTGCCTAGGTACGGTAGAAATCTACTGTGTGCAATCAGGAGAGTAAGGATGTTAGCGAATCACAAGTGTATTGTGTTTGGCTAAGAAACACCGAATCATATGTGAAGAATGAGCGTGTGCGTTATCCTGATGAAGTTGCCAACTGCCGTTTGCCCACAGGTCTCACTGCATCACCAAGGTGACGCAGAACCTCTCGATAGTATTCCTTGGTGATAGTAAAACCGTATGAGGCGTACTCATGATAAAACATTCCACTGGAGTCAAAGAGACAGTCAGCATGACTTTCACATTGCAGCGGACCTGCATTGATTTTTTGAATTTCCAGGGTGTTGCATGTTTTCATTATGATGGCTGGAACTTGGTTTCTGGGTCGTCCACACGAAGTTGCTTCTGATCAATTACCAGCAACTTTGGCACAAGTTTCGCGGAGACCCTACTGAGGGCCTACCAGAACGTGCTTCACTCTCCACTGATGAGCGGTCACCTCTTAAGCGGTTGTACCACTCATTTTTCTGATTGATAGTCATCAAGTCTCAAAATTTGACGCAGTAATGTTTTCCAACTTTTTCTGCCGATCTCTCCTAAAATGAAATCCGACTACTGTTGCTTACTCATGCTCACTCTTCAACGCCATGGTGTCGTTGTATCACTGGGATCTCTATCGAATGCTTGATATGCAGATCTTTTGAGGTCTGCGATGTTCCTCCGTCATTATCCTTGAATGGCTTCATGTGCTGAACTGTCACTCACAAAACCGCAGTTTTCGACTGCCTATAACTCTCTAAGTATGCGACTTTAGTTTCACTGATCGGTAGTTGTTGCAATTCCTCATGTCGCCTTTTGTAAAGTGTAAAAGGAAAGATCTCTATCCACTAGTTAGGCATCTGACCACCTCTCATCATTTTATTGAACAAATTGGCAATCCATCTACAGCCTAAATGATAAATGTTTGCCCATTCATACACCAGTGTATGGACTGGCCGACAGCATGCCCTCGGTTCATTCTTTTCACTGCTTGGCTAATTTCGGCTTCCGTAAAATCTAATGTTTACTCTTCGTGCACGACAGCCGATGGAATGGTAATGGAATGGTATCTTCACTAAGTAATAAGTATATCCGCGTATTGTTGTTATGTTCTCCGTTGTCAGGCGTCCCTGCTTATCTTCAATATATTTTGCTGATTGAATCTCTTGCGCGTTTTTTTTTTTCGTTGTTGCACTAATTAAAAATGTTACCCCGTTTACCCGTATTTCGACGTTGCGCTTCTACTGTTGCTTGTCGATTTCTTATAGGTTGTGAGGTTACTTCTTTCAGCCCCGATACAATGCACCCACTGCTATCGCACGTACTCTAGCTACCGCTTTCATCGGCTTTTCTCGTAACGTTTTCTCGCGCTGCCTTTTATACCGAGAAGATATATTCTTCTTGTCTATATGTCTGGATGAGCGCAACGCTACTCATCCTTGAACAAAGATGCAAATATAGGGCTTCAACGTACTAGAGTTCTAAAATGCTTGCTTACATATGCAGCAAAACACATTGTGATCATCAAAATTTATCATAAAAGGTTTTCCACTAGATGTGGGATATTTTTTCAATAAGGATTCTCGGTACTCGCGTAAACCATCTTTTGTCAGATGTCATATTTTTGTTTAAGATTATCTACAATTTAAAGTCCCATGCGCTCTCGTTTTCGAACAACGTATCGCATCTCGCAGTATTGTAAATGGGACTTTAATCATAGAAAAATATACGCTTCAACAACGTGTACAGCGAAACAACGTAAATTGAAGAGGTAAATTGAGCGTTTAATAAACAAATTCGAATCAACTTATTTTTTCTATAATGTTATCCTGGCGGTGAGACAGCGAAAGGCCAGAAAACAATATTGGGATGTACGCTAGTCGGTAATCAATCGATCGATGTCGCCCCATTCTTCAGAGGTGTTCATCTCTCGAAGGTCCCTATGGTGTATTTTGCGAAAGGACTTGGTAAAACGTGCGGATATGGTCGTATCGAGGCAAAGGCTAAATACAAATGACCATCGTTGACGTTGAACTTTTGCTTATTTGGCTCTGGACGAAAAATTATTCTCAGTACATTGTTGGTTAAATGGCTTTGTAATAAGCAAAATAGCCGCACTTGGTCAAGCAAACATTTTCCGGATTTCAGGCTGGAAATATTGGGCCATTCTTCGTCCAAGTTAAAGCTGTCAAATCGGTGACTGTCGGCTATTACTCCAGGCTACCCATTTTTAATTATTTATTCTTATTTTTGAATGAATTGGAACTGAAAGGCATGGAGGATATGGAGTTTCTCAGTGTGCCACATAGTGCGTGCCGCAATAAACTAATTTAGGACGAAGTTCGGTGATCGTCTTACCGGACAAAATAATATTTCCAATTGGCGGCCCACCTTTGGACTAGCTCCTTTGGGGCGACATTAACTTCCTGGCCTTTGCCTTTTCGTGCGAAAAAGTCACTGGTCAAATGCGTCCACATGCAATCCACAATGATGTCATATTTTAGTTATGAAATAGTAAAAATTATATTTCAATCTAAAATAAAAATTTTGACATGTGTATCAAGTCTTTTTATTTAACAATACAAATTAGGGCGCATCTAATGAAAAATCTTGTAATTATCAGCTCAATTCTACCCCGTAATATAAATGCCCCAAATAGCATCACTGAGCTCTAACAATTTGAGTAAATTTCCCTTCTCAGCTGATTTTTTTACTCAAAATTTCCCAATGAAACAGCACTTTCTCTGTCTTTTGCCGTTTAAATTTGTTCTTTGCTTCAGTTTAATTTTGTTCTTCAATCGTTTCAGTTCGTCGTTTTAAATTGGTGAGTCGTCCATCAGGACTTTTCTTTGTGTGCAATTACAAGGCTTTTATGCAATAATTGAATTCTAGAATTTGCAGGCACTTTTCCAAAAATGCTGACCATCAATCGTTTGTGCTGTATGCGCCTACACACGGCCGGTGTGGTTATCGGCTGGTTGGGCGCTGCGGCGTGCGCCATCGGCATTGTCATATACGCTGTTATCCTGTCAAATCTAGACGAAATCATCAAGAGCATCACTGATAATCAGCCCTCAAATTCCACCATCAATCCGGAAGCATTAAAAGCCAGTAAGTTTTTCCAGCATTTTTTGTGCTGTACGGAGTTTTAGTTGCTTTCCAACTTTATTGCGCATTAATGTGAAATTTCAGGTGTAGTTATCGTATTATCCATCTATATAACGCTGTCTCTGGTGAATCTGATCTCTTCTGTTTTGCTGATCGCCGGTACCATGAAGGTTTGTATTTCTCTTGATTTAAGACAAAAAGAAAAAAAAGAACAATGCGGATTTGTAAGCAATGAAATGGAAACATTTTATCTTATCTTCGTGCATACATAACGCAACGAATTGCATTAGTCATATGAAGAGGTGGAGACCTCTTCACTTGACAGATATACTGGATTGGTTTGTTCGTTTGCAGGAGCGTCATCTAATGCTGGTACCGTGGTTGATCAATGGCGCACTCGGACTACTCGCCAGCGTATTTAATTGTATCTACGTGGTTTGGGCTTCAATTGCTGCTGAAATGCCATTTGCTGGAGTCGTTGCATTACTGATCTTTATGGGAGTATGTTTGAGTACGTTTGTAGCTATATGCATATTCTTTTCGTTGTTTATTTTCTTAACATTACCCATTTTTTTTAGGTATCCATTATCTAATTTGGACTGCAGTTTACTCGCTCTTCCGACATATCCGTTCGATGAGGGAACAAGAACAGTTGATTCCAAACAAAGCTGGAACAGCTTATCCCTCCTACACTAGGATCTAAAGGGTTATTCCTTGCATTCGTCAAGCCTCTGTATCAATTAAAGTAGCCTTAGATTTCTTTACTTGTAACTCTACACAACAAAAAAAACAGAAATATACGAACTTCCGTTAATACGATAAAGTTAATTTCTGTGGTTTTTGTTTGTAGGGGATTCTCCACTTTTCTCGTGGGGCTGTGGTTGTACGTACAATGTTGAGAAATAATTGTAGATCGGCGCAGTTAGGCTTTTGTAAACAATTTTTCTGTGAATCGAACATGACTCATCTAGATAAACACAAGAGAGAATTGGAAATTTAATGGTTGCAGGGGAATCACCGGACCATCGGACTGTGTGCTGTGTAAGCAAATAGATTAGTCCGTTGACAGCCTCAGGCAACTGAAATGTTATAATACTTATCTCTTTTCTTTTTTAAAAGCGAAGGGCAAAAGCGCCTGCGCTAAACTATTTTCAAGAGCAAAAGTGAACTTGGGTTACGGAGGTCACGAGTTAAATTTAGAATAGAGAAAACCGATCGTTCAGCATGCCACGGTCTCGAAAGATAATAGAATATTTCGACATTTGCGAAGTTTTGTTTGGTTAATCCGTCTGGAGCTTAGCAAATAACTGCATGCCTCTAAATGTAAAATTTAGGGCGTCCTTGTATTACGCCCTAGATGAAACCCTGTAAAAGGCAATAAATGAAATGGACATATGTAGGTGTTGAAGCCACCGCCGCGAGCAAAGGGAATATTCAAGTCTACGTCGCATATATGGATGTATGCACTGGTGGTTATGTACGTACGGGGACTGGATCATAAAAAAATAGTACATATCTATTTGGAAGTCTCCTGGGTTGGTACAGATCGATTCGGAAATGAAAGTTCACTTGGTAATGGAACTTGCGAAGCAAGCACTAATTTTAAAGTTTTTTTTTTATTGTATTTATTAACTGGTAAGAGTTAAGTGATGTGGAGTGGCATCCACAGCGATTAGAACTGCAGCAACTGATGTGCGAGTTTTCATCCGGCCTCCCACGTGAAACCACTGGTTTGATGAAGACTAGAGTCAAGTACAACACACTATACGCTCTTCGAGCAAATGAGACGAAACAGCGGATGAGATTCGAGCGATCGAGGAAATAGAGAAGTGCTACGCCAGAAACAATGCTAGGCAATCTTAGTCAAAGGTAAAAGAAAACAGGAACCTTTAGAGATGAGCAATGATGGTTAATAGTAGAGTCACATTCGGTTCTACAGGCTGTTACACGGTGGGGGTGATCCAGCCTCAACTGTTAAGCAGAACGAAGCATAAAACTTGGGCAATTAAGCCAAAGATTTCTTTCCACCTGGCCAAGATGAAGTAAAGATACCAATATCAAAAATAAGTAGAACAAACCTGCCAGACCGGTTGAGTTATCTAAGGCAATAGGAGATGATCAATTCATTTCCACGGTTTGATCAGTGAAAGTACTCATATAATTGACGAATGGAATCTTAGCTTTGGTTGTCCGGTTCATAAGAAAGGAGCCCTCTGCCAACTATAGAGGAATTAGTCACTTTAAAATCTGCTACAATATGTAATTGTACCCACGTCAGAAACCATTCGCATTTCTCAACAATCTGATTGACCCTAACAGTGGCGTTTTAGACCAGGTAAGTTTTTAATATTCACATTACGCCAGATTCTCTAGCTGTTCGGCAGCATATGGCCTATTCAAGGTTGAAAGCTATTGATTGCTTCACAACAGTTGGGTTTTCTACGCACTCTAGTTACCGAATGGCAACTCCCAGGCACGACCAAAAGGGTTTGGATATTTCGGAGCCAGTAACACGCATTCGAGATCTCATCGGAACTCATTTCAGTTTTCTGGGTTGTCTTGAAAAAAAACTTATTGACCTCAGCTTCAAATACGTTGAAGTAGCTCATGCCTTGTTGACTATTGACGCCGCCGTATGTCCTCTTATGTCCTCTTTTGAAATTCGGTTATTTCTGGCACTTGTTGCTATTTTCGGCTGCACAGCACACCCGCTTATAAATTTGGCAAGTCAAGCTCGGTTTCGCGATACCAATACCCGGTGTCTACAATAATTAATGTATAGTCGTAGTTGTAGCACTGGGCAACCCCAGGTTGACGCCAGTGAGTTCATACCCTAATCGTATAGTTAACTTTCAAGCAACGTGTCGTGTAAGCTATATTTGCCAACTTTTTATTATGTCATGGTTGAGACACTGCGAAAAGCAATTCTGTAGTAACTTGTTCTGTAACCATTTAGCTCTGGGTTTTATTTTTAGACTTAGGCTAATCCCGAAACAAGCGGGCTTCATATTTTTATTTAAACTCAACAATTGTAACTGCGTAGGCCGATGGTCTTGTCAGTAATGATTATAGAAATGTGATAATCTGTTCTCTACTATTTTAACTTGAACCATTAAATGCCCCGAGCATTGAACCCGTTGATGGGTCGTTTTAACCGACAGCTATATCGAATACACGGTATCTTGACGAAAGTGGTCTTAACCAACGGATAAATGAACTTCGAAGGATAAAGTAGATTAATTTTCTAAAACGTGACCAGATAAGAACGATAGACAAAAAAATTAAATAAAACAGCAACCATGTAAGATATAAAATTAAAATGCTCACATCGGCTTCGTTGGCAGTGCCTCAGCGGTCGGAGCATTTTTGATTACTCAGTACAATATGTGCGGCGATTTTCAGGCATTCAACGTGTCGAATGTTGGCCCCGAGCTCATCTGAAATTCGTGGATTGTTAGCGTAGACTAAGGATTTGACGTAACCCCAGACAAATTAATCGAGTGGTGTCAAATCGCATGATCTAAATAAAAAAAAACAAAAAGTGCAGTGCAGTGACAAAAAAAAAAATATCACACAGTGCGGGTATCCCAACTCACCCGCTCCTAGTCGAAGTACTGTTGCTTGCACTCAATCACAGCCATTACTGTATTTACCATACGGTACGGGCAGTGGCTGAGTGTATGTAACAACTGATGGATAGCAGGTTGTGAGTGGAAATTTCGTTGGTGTACTGTTTCATATTGTTGTAAGGGCATAACACCTACAACAATTTGATCCGGTAAATCAATGTCAGAATTTTCACTTCGCAGCCTTGCTTACTATCGTCGGTGTTTGTGTTTGTCTGTGATTATGACTAGGGAATTCAGGGTAGACGTAGCCAATATACGCGGGCTAAAAAGTAATCACTTTTCTGCGTACGTCCACGTCTGTAAGTACAGACCAGCTGTTTTGAAACACAGGTAGATCCCCGCCCACACCTCTTAGATCATTCTGATCTGAAGCTACCTGGCTACGAACTAGTGCCATTATTCTTCTCTCACCGCGGTCTCGCCATTTACGTGCGTAGTGATGTAGCTTACCAAACTCCACCACAATGTGATCCATGTTCCAATCCGGAATTCAACTTCATGTGGTTAAAATTCCATCTCCGTAAGCAAATTATCCATTACTGCTTTATTTACAGAAGCCCCAAACTGGACAGCAATTCGACTTTTAAGGAGTTTGATGCGCTGTCTGACTCCATTCAAAGAATTGTATCCCTGTATCCTCATACTGAAAGCGTTATTACGGGCGACTTCAATATACACAATTCTGGGTGGCTTCGACATTCTGGACAGACAACACCCGAAGGACGGTGTGTTGAGATCTTCGCTGCGGAAAACAACCTAACGCAGCTTGTAAATGAGCCCACACGAATACCAGAGGTTGATAGTCATGCTGCCAACACCCTGGACTTGTTTTTAACTTCTCACCCTGATAAGTACACCATTGATGTGCTCTCCCCTCTAGGCTCATCGGACCATTGTGTCATATCAGCTATTTTCTCGTACACCGACCACACAGTTAGAGAAAAAAATTCCTAAAAGAAACGTATGGCAATACGAGAAAGCCAACTGGAGCGGTCTTAACAGCTTCTTTAGGAATTATAACTGGTCGTTATGCTTCCTCGATAACGACGTGGATGCCGCTGCTGATATGATTACAGACACCATTCTCTTTGGAATGAGATCCTTTATTCCTCATCGGATGAAGAGTATCAAACCAAAAGAAAAGGTATGGTACGACTCGAGCTAAAGAGGCCGTCAGGGTTAGAGAAATGTTTTTCGGTCCTGCAAGACCAACCCGACAGAGGAAAACCGAAAAAAGTTCAAACGAGCCAGAAATGACTGCAACGCCTTTCTTAAGCGTGTGAAATTCCTATACGACCAAAAATTGAGGCAAAAAATACTGCAATGTCCCAAAGGCAGTAAAAATTTTTGGTCGTTTGTCAAAAACATTAGAAATTGCGCCTCATCCTCCATCCCAACGCTCATTTACAATGACATTCCAGCTGTTAGCACTTTGGATAAGGCCAATCTGCTTGCTGCACACTTTGCGGCCAGCTCAACACTCCCAGATTGTGCTTTGTCTCCGCCTACACTTGAGTGCGTCGAATCTTCAATGGGACGAATCTACTTTCGCACTCGTGTAGTAGCAAGAGTACTTAAAGATCTCAACATACATAAATCCGCTGGTCCAGATGGTATATCTCTCCTGCTTCTGAGGAGGTGTTCTTCCTCGCTGCCAAAACCACTGCGTAAGCTTCATCATCAATCCTATTCTTTCCTCTTTCTGGACAAATACAGCAGCCCGTCCCTAAAAAAGGCGAATCTTCCTCCCTCTTTCCTTCTACAGACCCATTGCACTTACGTCCCTTCTTTCCAAGATAAACGCTGATAAACCGTCAGCTAATGAAATATCTCGAAACGCGGAAACTGACCGTCAGTATGGTTTTCTTAGCAACAGGGCCACTGGTGATTTGATGGCATGTCTCACCGAAAAGTGGAACCAAAGCGTACAAAGCGAAAGCAAGATAGTTGCACATGATATTTCTAAGGCATTTGACAGAGTTTGGCATCATGCTCTTTTGTCGAAAATGCGTGCATTTGGGATCGACGACTCTCTTCTTCAATGGATTAGAAATTACCTTTCGGAACTTTCAATTCAAGTTGTCTTGGACTGTTTCAAGTCTGATATTCACAAAATAAGTGCTTGTGTGCCCCAGGGCTCTGTTCTGTCGCCGACACTCTTTTTAATTTTCATTAATGATCTCTTGTCTGCTATTTCTAATCCAATATATTCCTTTGCTGATGACAGTACTCTCTGCTTTTCATATTCGTTCCCGGACACATGGCCCTGATCTTCGGCTGTAGAACGAGAACGACAGCGTATGCTAAGCTCATTAAATTCCGATATCAACAGCATAACCAATTGGGGAACAATCAACAGAGTGGAATTTAATGCTTCCAAAACACAATGCTGTCTGCTGTCGTTAAAGCGAAATTTAAACACCCAGCCATTATCCATGAATGGCACTTGCATCGTCGAAACCGAAAAAATTTCCATTCTTGGTATGTGTGTCAATGACAACTTACGTTGGAATGACCACATATTTGATATCGCCAAAAATGCTGCGAAATGTCTAGGTTTCCTCAAGCGATGTAAGAAATATTTTACCCCTTCTGATCTGGCGTCAATATATAAGGCATTCATCCGCCCAAAATTGGAGTACAATGCCCACATCTGGTCAGGTGCTCCTAAAACATCTCTGCACCTGCTAGATAGGATTCAAAACCGTGCGATAAAACTTATTGATGATACTAATACCAGTTCGAGTGACACGCTCGAACACCGACGTAATGTCTCCTGCCTCACTTTGTTTTATCGCTATTTCCACCACCAGCGCTCCACTGATATCGCCAGTAGCATTCCGCCCATTCAAACTTTCAACCGTAACACCCGTCTCGCTATGAATAATCATCAGTATACCCTCAAGCCCATTTCCTAAGTCCTAGGTTCCTAAGCCGTACAACTCGCTTATAGAATGCCCTGCCGATCTCTGTATTTCCTGGTCGTTATAACTTGCAAACATTTAAAAGCAATGTACATCGGTACCTCTCTTCTCTTCCTCCCTAAATTTCCTTTGCCCGCGCTGTGAACACTCACCTTAAGGGTAAACAAACCCCTTGAGCGCGCGCTCATTATAACAAAAAAAAAAAAAAAAGATCGTGGCGGCCAATTGATGAACGCTCGCCGTGAGAGTTTCCAAATTAATCCTTCGCAACTTCGAGCGTTTAGTCGCTTGCATGGCGTATACCGCCGTCTAGTTGGAACCATAGCTTAGATATATCGATGCTCTCGAGTTCTGACCATAGAAAGTCGGTTAACATCGCTCTATACTTGAGACCATTGATGGTAACGGTGTATCCTTCCTCATTTTGAAAGAAATAAGGTCCGACGATGCCGCCATGCCATAAACCGTACCAAAAGGTCAATCTTTGTGGATGCATTGGTGCTTGGCCAAGCACTTGTGGATTGTGTTCACTCCAATAACGGTAATTTTGCTTGTTGACATAGACACTGAGCCAAAAATGGCCCTCGTCTGAAAAGATGATTTCTTGACCAAAATCCGGAACTCCGGCCAACATTTCCAGCGCCCAATTAGCGAACTCACGGCGTTGTCTATGGTCGTCTGGCCTCAATTCAGGCGTCAGCACAATTTTATACTTACGTAGGCCCAAATCAAACCGCAAAATAAGCCGAGTTGACTCTGGCGATGCCCAATTCAACTGATCGGTGCCGAATCGGCATATCTGGGGCTTCTTCAATACTGGTCACTACGGCGGCTATATTTTCCTCATTTCGCACCAATCTCTCTCTGGTTGGTGGCCTAAGATACAAAAGAGTGTACTCACACTCAAATTTCGATAATATTTTTTAATAATTTCCGTACATGATGAAATGTCAAACCTTACTGAATATTTTGACAGCTGGATGTCATTGGTAACTTTGACAGCTGCTGAAACATAACAATTGGAAAAACTGGTCCTCGATCAATTATCTTTGAATGGAATAATAGACCATGATTTAATATTTTGCACTTATAATATTGATTTTTCTCGTAATATAACTGCAGATACTTTTCAGTATAGAGATTTTAAATCCATTGCCAATGATTCTTTGCAAGTGGATACAAGCCTTTTCGCCTGGCATCATTGTGTTTATTATTTAGCTGACGCAAATGACGAAATTAGTCATGTGCAATCCTTGATAAGTTTTTTTTTTTGATAAACACGTCATTCTCAAAACTGTTTACAAGTGAGGAATACAATGCGTTTCCATTCGATTCGATATTGCCGTAAGCTTAATATATGCAAAATGAAAACGAAATCCTACAGATGGTCCAGTTTTGTCACGCGCCAAGTCAAAAAAAGATACTTTTTGTCCAAGCTTAGTACACACCAGGACCTAAAAAAGTTTGGGAGTAATTTGCGCGGAATTGGAATCGGCAAAAGAGAAGTTTTTGTTAAGGGGGTAGTCTCATGTCCGAGGTTAAATTTTGAAGGTTTTTACGAATTTTTTTTTGCGTAAAATGAAATACAATCTTCTCATGATAATTATGTGTTATTATTTAGCTATTGAATAATACAAAAAAAAATTAAATAAATAAACATATTTTAACGTCATTTTGGTGATGTAAGTTAGGTATCTTCAAAAAAAAGGATGTGGCTGGTCCCCATGATTGCTCCTTTTGTAATCATCTGAAATCAAAGTTCAAAAAAGATTAATATTCAGTAGGGTTTTCATTCTGTCCCGTAGTAGATTTAAAAGATTTGAGTGAAAAATAAAAATTGTGTTAAAATTTCAGCCGAATCGGTTTAATAGTTTTTTTTTTTAATCATCTAGACCGACGGATTAAAATTATTTTCAAGAAAAACGTGTTTGAAGTTTGATATAATCCCCGCAACTGCAGGGTACATTCCCTTATTATTTGCTGTAGCTTTAAAATGACTTAGTGTACCGGTCTAAAATTTTCACAGTATGCCATATTCTCAACTTATTAAATTTTGAAAATATGCAAAAAAAAAATTTAATGTTTGAAGATCGAACATAAGACTACCCCCTTAAGATACAAATTA
The DNA here is from genome assembly GCA_949129095.1 of Volucella bombylans. Lineage (NCBI taxonomy): Eukaryota > Metazoa > Arthropoda > Insecta > Diptera > Syrphidae > Volucella > Volucella bombylans. The sequence goes on from OX422141.1 coordinate 183,149,438, forward strand.
AAAGTCATTAGGTTTAGTTAAGCAAACAAAAATTTATTTTGCGATTCTCGTGCTTCACGATATCAGCTTTTTATCAGCTTTTCCTACAAGAACATGCTGCAATTAAATGCATCCGGTCATAGCGTCAGCAGAAAGTTTGTGGGGAAATGTTTGTTATTGTTGTAACGTATATGGATTTGTATATAATTTCAATAATGCATTTGTGTCCAGTTTTACAGATACGAGTACGTCAAATTTTGTAACAAATAACGCACTTTACAAATCTCTAAATACTTTTGATTTTGAAGTTGCAGCAGAGTCTGAAATTATTGAAAATCTTTTTTCATAAAAATCAAATGCTATCGCTTTGGACGTAGTACATATTCGATTCGTTAAAATTATTTTACCACACTCCTTAGGACCTCTTACGCGCATTATTAATTTTTATATTGCATCGTCATCTGATGCTTGGAACTATACATTTTAGAAAAGTTTATTCCCACACCCAAAAAACCACAAGCCTCGTCGATTTCAGATTTTCGACCCATAAGCGTTTTACCGTGTCTGTCAAAAGTGTTTGGAAAAGTTTGTGCAAAACAAATAACCTGTCACCTAGCCCAATATATTGCAGTTGGATGTCTTCTGCTCAATCTGGTTGCCGTAAGCCCCTTAGTTGTTGTGGGGCAACAATGGTAAGCGTTGCCCCCTTGCTAATCTCTTCCGATTATCGCTCTCTCAAGGTGAATTTCCACAGATATGGAAGTCCTCTTTCATAACACCCATACACAAAAAGGGTTTAGAGAGCGAAGTCACTAATTACCGTCCTATAGCTAAACTTTCCCATATACCCAAACTCCTCGAAAGTATTTTGCATGAAGCCTTAAGCTTCCAGTGTAAATCTTTTATTTCCCCCAATCAACACGGCTTTCTGAAGGGTAGATCAACTACCACTAACCTCGTAGAATTCGTGTCCTCTGTTCTCTCAGCCTTAGAAAATGGTAAAGAAGTTGACGTTATAACAACTGATTTCAGTAAAGCTTTTGAAAAGATATCTCATAAACTAATCCTGTTCAAATTGTCCGTCCTGGGCTTTGAACCCATTTCGCTTAAATGGATATCTTCTTACCTGGATAATCGTTTTTATAATGTTCGTTTCAGATCTGTCCTATCGGCCCCTTTCTTGGCCACTTCAGGTGTTCCTCAAGGTAGTCACCTAGGTCCACTCCTCTTCGTCCTAACTATTAACGACCTTCAAAGGCTCATTTAACACTCAACACTTTCTCTCCATGCTGACGATACCAAATTTTTTAAACCCATTTCCTCACAACAAGACTCCACCCTCCTTCAAATAGATCTAAATAGTTTTTCCACCTGGTGCATCAAGAACTGCTTAGAACTCAATGTCTCCAAATGTCAATCGATTACTTTCTCACGTAAGTGCAAGAAGTCTCATCAACGAATTTACCATCTTGACGGCCAAACTATACCTTGTTGAATCTATCCGCGACCTTGGTATATTATGCGACAGGCAGCTTAATTTCCGCTCGCATATTGATGAGATAATTTCTAAAGCAAACTCATCACTCGGCTTCGTTAAAAGATGGTCCAAAGAATTGTGCAACCCGTACGTGACTAGATCACTATACATCACTTACGTTCGCCCCCTTCTCGAGTACGCTAGCCAAGCGTGGTGTCCCTTTCAACGAGTTCATGTATCTCGTATTGAGAGGATCCAGCGTCGTTTTCTTCGATTTGCTCTTCGAGGTCTACCTTGGAACGATCCTCTAATCTTACCTCCCTATCGAGACCGTATCAAACTCATTAACCTGAATACCCTTGAGGAACGAAGGGACGCAGCAGACATTTTGTTCATTCACCGACTCCTCTCAGGCTCCGTCGATTGCATGCCTCTTTGCAACTCCATTTTCTTTAACACTAACCATCATAATCTACGTTCCACCCGCCTCTTTTATCTACCTATCCACCGCACCACATATGGCTCTAAAGGTAAACTCCAACCTTTCCGTTTTCGATTTTAATCGCAGCACACTTTCCCTTAAATTCGATCTCCTTCACCATCCTTAGCTTTAAGCCATAGTATTAGTTTAAGTCTTAGTTTTTAAGCTTGTATTAAGGGGTGGCCGTGGTGTAGTGGTAGTAGCAAACGCTTCTCACTCGGAGGGTCCAGGTTCGAATCCTGCCCACGGCAAAATCAGTTTTTCATTGTATAATTGGAACTCAGACAAAAAAATTCTGCGTGTGAAGGCATAACACTGACACGTAGATTTGGCTGTTATAAGAGTTTCAAGCAATGAAAAAAATACTGGGAATTATATCTCGAATCACTCTGAGTGAAGAAAAACTCTCCGTCCTATTCGGACTTCCCACCCCTGCAGAGCAAACATAGAAACCAAACACACCACTACAAAAACAATTTTCCTTTCTCCTCCTTCTATCTTTCCGCCCGCGCCCTGGCAACAGTAAAAGGGTATCAACCCCTTAGGCGTGCGTAAATTATAAAAAAAAAAAAAAGCATAATAAATGGGGGATTTGGCCCCACCAAAATATTCATGATATAAGAACAGAACATGTTTGTTTGAGTTTTTAAAGGCGTTTGATCATGTCAACCAAGCTTACCAAAGACTATTTCTATAATCGAAGTCAAGAGTAAGTGTTGGCCTAAGACCATCGAAGTCTGAAAAATTAGTGTGTGGGGTTCCTCAAGACTCAATACTAGGCCCTCTTTTATTCTGTTTGTACGTCAACCGTCTTCTTAGTGTATGTTCTGGCGTATCTCTGCATTTATATGCTGATGATGTCCCAATTTACTTATATAGTTCATTCGGCTTAATTGAAAATTTGTTCTTCAGAATAAATAAGGATCTCTTAAAAATATACAATTGATTGCAAAGCAATGGGCTATTAATTAATCCAAATGAATCACAATCCACAATGATATCTAAACGTTACGTTGACACGAATCGTATGCCCCCTGTTTTCCTCCCAAACAAAAAAACTGCCTTTCGTGGATAAAGTTACCAGACTAGGTTTCAAAATAAATTCTACTCTCTCTGCCCGGGATCATATAAATTACACTATTGGCCAGATATATGATGGTCTTCTTAACCTACGGTTGATCTCTAGTAGACATTAAACTAAGACTCATCAAAACTTTGCTGGTCCCTCTTATTGAATTTGTTATACCTGTTCACTGCAAGCTAGATTCACATTCTTTCCATAAATTGTTCATTGCCTTCAATGACATTAATTAGATATGTGTTCGGATTGCGGGGACCATATATCACACTGCCATAAAATAGAATTTGGCTGTATATGGTATTGCAGAAATTCTTTGAAAACAGATGCTGTATACCGTGGTTCGCAATTGGTTTCGTTACATACCTTGGCATGAGATTAGTTAAAATATGCGTACAAAAAAAAATTTAAACACCCACTATCTTAGGAAAATATGTTTATGTAAAAAAAACCAAAAATAACTGAGTTCTGAAGGATAAAATCGTTTTAAAGTCCAACTAAAATCTGCGAGAATTCTCGATGACCTCTTGATATCTCTTGATATTGTAGAATGTTTGTGTGGGTACAAATGATAGAACTTATTCTTTTCAATACAAATCCCTTTATTCAGTACAGTTACAATTCACTATTTAATTCTTTCTCTCTGTACAATTCAATTTCTCAACCACATATACTTTTCTTATCTTTTACTTAAACCACTTAATCACTTCTCCTAATTAACACTTCAAATTACACTATAGAACTGATTTGCATACCTTTGGGATGCTGGTATTTATACTCGAATGACATACTTCGAGAACAATCCTCGCCATCCAGCGTCCCATACAATTTCCAATTTGCTAGAAAATTCGATTCCACTCTCCAGTCGAGACTTTGTTATTCCAGTATCGAAATCTTCTGGTCTTCGACATTTTCTGCTAGATCTCGCTGCTCACATTTAAGTGGTTATCACATTGCTCCCTCCCTACAGTTGTTCGTCTCGAACAACTTCGTCATTAGCATCCCGTTGAAATGACACATTCTATCCAAATGGACCACTTTCAATTTTCCTCGATCCCCACGCTGGATCCGGTAGACAACGTCATTAATGCGGGTTATCACCTTGTATGGACCTTCCCAGTCCTGTTGCAATTTTGGTGACTTGCCTTTCTTACGCTGAGGATTATACAGCCAAACCAGATCTCCTTCGTTGAAGCCGGAAGATTTCGCCTTGATATCGTACCTAGTTTTCATGCGGCTGCTTGCTAGCTTCATCTTTTCTCTGGTGTCTTCATGCAATGTACGAATCCTGCTGCGTAAGTCATTCACGTACTCGTTCACCTCTCTGGGCTCCGTCGGTGGGGATCCGAATTTTGCTTCACTTGGCAACCGAATCGTTTGACCAAATAAGATCTCGGATGGTGTGTGCCCTGTTGAGCTATGGACCGCGTTTCGGTAGGCCATTAAGAAGAGGGGTATGTGTCGATCCCAATCCCGCTGGCAGTTGCTGACAACCTTAGATAGATGCTCATTCAAGGTCCGATTGAATCGCTCGACCATTCCATCAGATTGAGGGTGTAGTGGCGTTGTCCTTGTCTTTCTTATTCCCAAATATTGGCATATTTCCTGGAAGACTTTTGATTCAAAGTTTCGCCCTTGATCAGAGTGCAGCTCCATTGGGACCCCAAATCTGCTCACCCAGTTGTTGACTATCTGTTCGGCTACGGTCTTAGCCTCTTGATTTGGGATGGCAAACACTTCCGGCCACTTACTGAAGTAATCCATGACTACGAGAGTATATCGGTTTCCATTAAAGGTTTCGGGAAACGGCCCAGCGATGTCGATGGCTATTCGTTCGAAAGGTGCTCCGACATTGTATTGTTGCATTTGTCTACGTGGCTTTACTTTTGGACCCTTGGTAGCCGCACACCTTATGCACTTTTTGCACCAATTCTCGACATCTTGTTTAGCGCTTAGCCAATAGAAACGTTCCCTTACCTTTTCCAACGTCTTGTTTATTCCCAAATGGCCTCCTGAGATTCCGTCATGTATTTCATGGAGCACTTGGTTGACTCTGGATCGTGGCACAATTAGCTGCATACGAGATGTTGTCCCATCTGCACTTTCCCATTTTCTCTTCAGCAATCCATCTTGCACAAAAAGCGAGTCCCACTGTGCCCAGTATGCCTTCAGAGTTTGGCTCCGATCTGATATCTGCTGCCAGCTTGGTCTTTCCTCGTGTTCTTTCCAGGCCAATATTGGTTCGATGTCATTGTCTGCCTGTTGGGAGGAACGGATTTCGTCTATACTCCAACCCTCTATTGGCTCAGTCCTGATCATTTGGATAGTTGCCTGTTCTTTTGCTTCTTTACGATTGCAGTGTTCGCATTTTACTCCGCACGGTCGACGAGAGAGAGCATCAGCATTTGAGTGGAGTGTTCCCTTGCGGTGTTGCACTTCAAAGTCGTAACCCTGCAACTGCTCGATCCATCTTGCAACTTGGCCTTCAGGGTTCTTAAATTGGAGTAGCCATTTCAGAGCTGCGTGGTCTGTCCGGAGAATGAACTTTTGTCCATAGAGGTACTTATGGAAACGCTTCGTAGCCAGAATTAAAGCCAGAAGCTCGCGCCGGGTTAGACAGTAGTTCCTTTCAGGTCTGGAGAGTACTTTACTGTAATATGCGACCACTTTCTCTTGACCATCATGAACCTGGGAAATCACAGCTCCGACCCCAACATTGCTAGCATCTGCGTCCACGATGAACATTTTTCCGGGCGTCGGGTAACCCAAGATGGGGGCATTGCACAGCTGTCGCTTCAGTTCTTGAAATGCTTTTTCGCATTCTCCAGACCACCTGAACTGTCGGCCTTTTTCTGTAAGTTGATGCAGGCTCTTTGCAATGCCAGCAAAATCCTTTACGAACCTTCTGTAATACGTGGCGAGTCCCAAAAAGCTTCTCAGTTGATGTTTATCTTTTGGAGAAGGCCAACTTTTCACGGCTTCGATTTTGTCAGGATCCGTTCTTACTCCTTCCGCTGATATAATGTGACCCAGATATTTTACTTCCGAGCGGAACAAGGCGCACTTTTCTGGGTTGAGTTTTAAATGAGCACTTCGCAGCCTCTCAAACACTTCTTTTAGGTTTTCGCGGTGCTCCTCGAACGTCTTACCTATGACGATAACGTCGTCCAAATATACTAGACAGGTTTTCCAGGTGAGTCCTTGCAATGTTCGTTCCATTAGTCGCTCGAAGGTGGCCGGAGCGTTGCACAGTCCAAACGGCATCACTGCAAATTGCCAAAGACCGCTTCCTGTAGTGAAGGCAGTTTTCTCACGATCCGTACGATTTATCTCTACCTGCCAGTAACCGCTCTTCAAGTCAAGTGTTGAAAACCATTTCGCTCCAGAAAGCATATCCAAAGTGTCATCGATTCTCGGAAGTGGGTAGCTGTCCTTTTTAGTGACATCATTGAGACGTCGGTAGTCTACACAAAATCTCGTGCTGCCATCTTTCTTCTTCACGAGGACCACTGGAGATGCCCACGGACTTTGCGATTCTTCAATCACTCCCTCAGCTTCCATCTTCGACATCATTTCGGCAACTTCTGTTTGCTTTGCCAATGGAAGACGCCTTGCAGGTTGACGGATTGGTCGAGCGTCTCCGGTGTCAATGTGGTGTTGAACAATATGCGTACGTCCATATTCTCCGTCTTGTGCAGCAAATATATCAGCGTACTCACCGATTAGTTTTTCTGCCAGGATTCGCTGATCTTCGTCCAGATTACAGAGGCTGAGAATTTTGTTCTTGATTTTTATGCTCTGAACTGTTGTGACCGGTTTTGCACCCTTTTTTTCCGTTGTGGTCGATATAGCCTCAACAGGTACGCATTTTCCCACTATTTCCCCCTTTTTCACCTTTACACTGAATGTCTTTGGATTTAGAATCCTTACAGGGACCATGTTGTTCTTTGGCTCCACTAAGGTCTTTCCCACCATGAAGTCTCTTTTCTTTTCTGGCTCCATCAAATAGAATCGGTGGCTACCAGGACCACCTTCCACTTTTGCCCACAAAATTGCTTCTGACGAAGGCTCTAGACTCTGATTGCTGCAGATGACGACATTTGAGACTGAGGTATTGGCGTTTCCGTATATCATTGGTATCTCCATGTTTCCGTATTTCAGGGTTTGTGCCCCCAAGTCGACTACAAGTCCATGTTCTCTCATGAAGTCTGTACCAATGATGCACTCGTCACATATGTCAGCTACCAGAAACGCGTGAGTGAATGTTATTCCGGCCAGTTGGATTTTTATGCGGACTTCACCATATACCTTAATCGTTGCTCCTGTAGCTGTTCACAAGCTGCAACTGCTAGTGTTATGCAGCCAAGACTTCTGCACAAGATTCCTCCTGATGATTGAGGCCGTGGCACCGGTGTCTATTGTTGCCATCCATTTTTCTTTTCCACTGACTACTTCTACTAGAAGGCTTTCGTTGCATCCTTTTGCCAGCGAGACTTGGATGATGGTCCTGGGGCCGTCGACTCCTGCTACTAACTTCTGCCCCGCGAAGTTGGTGCTTAAGCATTTCCCGACTGATGACTTCGGGAAGGTTGACCGGCTTCTTGATAGCTGTTTCTGCTGGTTTCTTCCTCTATTTGCTTGCCACCACAGTGAGGGCAGTCTTTTCGTCGCACCGGTTCTTTACACTGCCTTTGAAGGTGTCCTATTTTATTGCAATTCCAGCAGCGCATTATTCGTCTATCCCGTCGAGTATCTCGTTCCTCGGCACTAATTCTTGTGCAGGAACATTCGACAGATGCTACTTCCCTGACGAAATGTGTTCCCCTGGGAGCCTGATTGGCTGCTTCCATCGCCAGAGCGAAGGCAAGTGCTTCAGCAAGGGTTTTTTTCCCGGCCATCCTTACTGCTGACTGTAGCTTCGAATCTGCAATTCCCCTGATAAATGCATCTTTTGCCATTTCGTCGATAATTTCCTGGCCTGCGGTGGGGTATGACAGATGTGCAAGTCTACTCACGTCTGCTTGGAGCTGCTGCAGTGTTTCTCCTCTTTGCTGCGTTCGGCTTTGCAATTGGACCTTGTAGACCTCCTGCATGTGGCTATCCCCAAACCGTTTCTCGATAGCCTGTACTAACGTCACATAATCTTTATGCTTTTCGATGTCTACTGTTTGCAACAATTCTGCTGCAGGACCGTGCAAGGCCATTGTTAGGGCAAAGCACTTTTCCTCATTGTCCCAGTCGTTTGCACAGGCAGCCATTTCAAACTGCTTCTTATAAGTAGACCATGAGGTCTGGCCATCGAATGAGGGAGGCTTCAACTCTTTTCTCCTTGGATCGCTTAAAGAACATTCTCGCAGTTTCTGTTTTCGCACTGTGTCGAGCTCTTTTGCCAGTTGCTGAACTTTGCTGTCCATTTCTTCGAATTTTTCGCCAACATTCTTCTCTATTGTATCAAATTTGTCATCAACGTTCTTCTCTATTCTATCAAATTTGTCATCAACGTTCTTCTCTATTCTTTCAAATTTGTCATCGATTTCTTCGAATTTTTGCTGGAGAATGTTCTTTTGTTCTTCCAGATTATTCTTTTGTTCATCCATTTTCTGTTGAAGATCGTGCAGATTGTTGGTTTGTTCGTTGAATTTTTGTTCAATGCTGCTCTTCTGCTCGTCCATTCTTTGTTCCAGACTGTTCTTCTGTTCTCCCAGATTTTTCTTTTGTTGGTCGAGACTGTTCTTCTGTTCGTCCATTTTTAACAAGAGGAGTTGCATCATCGCAGCCATGTCATTGCCGGTACTTGTCTGTTCATCCTCGTCAACATCAAAGGAATATGCATCAGGATCATGTCCCTCGTTGTTCAAAGCCTCCTGAAGTCGGAGCACCAGGTCACTTTTTCTTCCACTGGCGCTGAGGCTTCTCTTGTTCAACTCGGATTTGAGTTGGACGAGGGTCAATTGTAATAGTTTTCGACCCATCCTAGCTTTTTCAAATAGTCAGAAAACACTTTTTTTTTTTACCCACAATAAGTCCTATCCCACTTCTGACACCAATGTAGAATGTTTGTGTGGGTACAAATGATAGAACTTATTCTTTTCAATACAAATCCCTTTATTCAGTACAGTTACAATTCACTATTTAATTCTTTCTCTCTGTACAATTCAATTTCTCAACCACTTATACTTTTCTTATCTTTTACTTAAACCACTTAATCACTTCTCCTAATTAACACTTCAAATTACACTATAGAACTGATTTGCATACCTTTGGGATGCTGGTATTTATACTCGAATGACATACTTCGAGAACAATCCTCGCCATCCAGCGTCCCATACAATTTCCAATTTGCTAGAAAATTCGATTCCACTCTCCAGTCGAGACTTTGTTATTCCAGTATCGAAATCTTCTGGTCTTCGACATTTTCTGCTAGATGTCGCTGCTCACATTTAAGTGGTTATCACAATATCTTTTTTTCATCGCCATGATGTCTTGACGGAACCTCTCCAGGTGCTCGTCGCTTAAGTTTTCGGTGAAAAAGTCTAGATGGGAATTGAGGAAGTGAATCTTCAAAGACATATTACATCCCAAGACTTTATAACCCTGTAATAGTTTAGAAACCATCTCTTATACAATAGTTTTCTGACTTTGTGTTCCCCCAAAAATTGTTTGCCACTTCAACAAAAGAAAGCCATCCATTTTTTTCCTCTGTTTTTAATTTTGAAATAAAATTGAAATCCTTCATGGCCTTCCTTATATCCGGTCCGACAAAAATTCCTTCTTTTAATTTAGCTTCGCTCAATCTAGGAAACAAAGTTTTCAATTACAGAAAAACCTTCTCCAGCGCAGTCCATGGCTTTAATGAAATTTTTCATGAGGCCTAATTTGATGTGTAAAGGCAGTAAAATGATAGAGGTTTTCGGAAATAATTTTTTGTCAAGTGATGAAATTACTCCTCATTGGCCATTCTTTTTTATGTAGTGTTGACTTATAGCTCTGCTATCCCACTCGCACAAAAAGCAACAGTATTTCGTGTAGCCTCATTGCAACCCAATATTCCAAAAACTTTAGGATCTGCACAGATTTTCCAAGAATGACGGTTATGCTGAATTTTGTTGAGCTGCTTCTTTATATTATGGTACGTTTATTTTATATGGATGCCATGGACAATTTTGAATTAAAATCTAATTGTTTCCTTTTAAGTTGACTTAATGATGACATTTGAAGTTTTCTTTTATTACTCTCTACATCGGTTTATGGCTTGATTCCTTTTTTTTAAAACTCTTTAATTACTTTGAGATGTAATAATGTCTAATACCGTCCCTAACAGGATTTAAAAGAATTTTATTTATTTATGCCCTAAACAGAGGCCACCGCTCCAATGGTAGTGTATTCGCTTCCCAAGCGTCTGGTAGACGTGACCGAAAGACTTTTTTTCAGCAACTAAAATCTTGTGAAATGAATGGTTGCCTAAGTACAACATCATGTCAATTTGCACTAATAATTTAGTCTCTCCATTAAATGTTGGATGCCACCCATGGAGCGAAATAACCACTGACCCCAAACATCTTTCTTTCACTCTCTGTCACATTTTCCGAAAAACTTAACACACGCTTTGGTAGATCTGCTCGCGTATTTTTTGGACTAAATATGTAAAAACTGTCAAATCCGGAGGAGTGGGAATAAAATCCTAAATAAATAAAAATACAAAAAAAGAAGCAGTTTGACAGTTTTTACAAATTTGCCCGAATAAATTTCATCAAATGGCCGCCTCGACTTCGCTGGCGGTTCTTCAAGCGGTCGGTCCAATTTTTGATGACTCTGTCCAATATGTGTGGAATTATTCCGGCGATAGCGTGTCGAAGGTTGTCCTCGAGCTCGTCCAAAATGGTTATCTTGCTAGCGTAGACTAAGAAATTGACGTATTCCTAGAGAAAATAATCGAGTGGTGTCAAATCGCATGGTCGCGGCGGCTAATTGATGAACGCTCGCCGTGAGATAACCCAGTCGCCAAATTTCTTATTCGTAACTTGGAACGAACGAACATTGGTGGAAGCATTGATAGAACGTAGAGAAACAGTCATCGCTTGAAGAGAAAACACTTTCAGCTTCAGCAATATCAAAATGTCATTGGATGTCATTTGTTAACGTAAGTATGCGTCAGACTGCACACTCCGGCGAACTTCAATGTCAACGTCAACCTTCAACCGAACGTCTTCTATGAATTCTATGGGTCGGGGCCATAATTACGAAGTTAGACGCCACGCCCCCGAAAACCTCTTTGGTGAGAAATTATTGCAAGCAAATTAACTTACAGTTAATAATGTCATTAAATTTTTTTTCCAATAGACATAAAACTGCTTTGGACTTTCGGGATATTCCAGCTATTCCAACAAACCGAAAATCTCCCCGAATTGAAAATGTGTAGACACCTTAATAAAATACCGCATTAAATAAACTGTCAAATTCCAACAACTGACTATTATGTTACTTTGTCTTTTGTTTATTTAAGTTTCTTGCGGTAAACTGCGAAAATGGTTTTAAAGAGCGGTACTATAATTCCATTTCAACATAAAGACACAAAAAAGCTCCTTAAGGTACCAGGAAAGGAGCAGAAAGAGTGCCTAACTGTAACAGATATTAAAGACGCCGTCCTCTTTGCCTTTTCAGTGTGTAATTTTAAGTTTTATAACAAAAAGATCGGTTTCCATATACCGGACGACCTGTTAGTACCGTATCTGGAACAGCGGCACGACCTGACAAATTTTATCATAGAGGTTATCGTAGAAGAAAATACTCCTGCGCCAGCTATTTCAAAGAGAATCGAAAGCGAAAAAGTGCAGCAACCCACAAAAGATGTTCAACAACAGTCCGAAGAAGAAACGCAACAGAGCGATCCCACAGCAGCAACACCAGTGGAAATTGAAACCCCTCTGGCCATTCCCAATGAACAGAAGAGGCCTCGTGAAAGCCTGAATGACAGTGTTTCTGCAGCGAAAAAATTCAGAGAGTTTGAAGATCTCGTCGACAATTACATTGAAAGCATTTTGAAAACCTCCGACGGCCAACTGATATGCCAAAACTATTTAACTTGTAATGAAATGGACGGCAAAGATCGACTGAATCTCATCAAAATGGTAACGAACTTTGAATTTCAAAATATTCTCATATCAGGTGGTCCCTTAGCAATAGATAGTAAACGTTGCATTGATCTGGCAACTGCTATAGTCCGTAAATTTCCCAGCGAGTACTCCGTCTCATATTACGTTGCTTTTTCGAAAAATTTAAAACGTATGTCTGGCGGTGGACTATGGGAACAGTTTTATGACATGAAGTGTCGTTACCTGCAGATAGAAGGTTTCAGTCGATACAGTAACCCAGGAACAAATATCGATGATGATTTCCCCGAATTGATCAATTTGCTTGAGTTCTACGACGACTGGACTTCTTATCGGAGATCCTGGCGACAGGTCTTCGACGCACGCATGTTGTATGTCAGACACATTCCGGAACCGTTCGATTATTTTGTAAGTTTCATCGGAAGTCAACACGAGAATGCTTTCGAATTGATTGAAAGTGATTTTGAACGTTTGTATCCTGGAATAAGTCACAACATGCTCAACTATTGGAGTCAACTAAGCGACAGAGTTTTTACCGAAGCGATTATTTCTTGTCGAAGTGATGTACCCTTGATTTTAAACATGTATGGTAATATGCCAGAGCTGTCTGGTTTTATGATGCTCAGTTATTTTATCGAGAACTATGAGAGTGACGTTGTACCGTTCGAAAGGGACGATGTTACTAATTTGATTGTCCATATTGATGATGATGAGCCAGATGCGGTAGAAGCTTGTAAAGATTATTGTTCCAGACAAACGGAAGCGCGTCCAATGGTATTCGTTTCGGGAAGTACTCCAGAGGAACTTTATTATTATGTGATAATAGGGGAGAGTGTAATTGGTATGGAATCTGCTATAAGGGCTGTTGATTTTTGTTTTAAGTGTTACCACGTCTTGCAAATGCCTTACTTCAGACCACAAGCACTAGCTTGGCAGGTTATTCAGAGAGCATTGTTTGGAATAAACATGGACAGGGATGATCCCAGTATTGATAGTTTTTTAAATATGTTTATCAGCTAATAGAGAAAGTACAAAATAAATGATATATGTAAGTGTAATGTTAACAGTGAGTTTTTGATTTGTTAATTTTCAAGATAGTAGAAAATCCTGCAGAGAAACGCCTGGTGGACAGATTATTTAACCAATTTTTTAGCCACTGGGTACGTGTTTAAACGCGGATGTTGAACTGGAGAAAAAAACAACACTTTTGTCAGAATCTCAGAAGAGGACTCACGGTAGGTGAATTCGGGTGATTAAATCAACGGTGGCTTCAACTCGTCAGGCGTGGTATGAGCTACTTCGAAGTGTTTGGAGGTGACGTCAAATCTGAGTGCAGATATGTAGAACTCTCTATCCCCTAAGCGTAGAAATTGTATTGCTACGATATGACAAACGGATTTGGATAAAAGCTGTCCTACCGCGTTGACGTTCGGATGCATTGTAATGTTCGGACTTTGAACAGGCCACGTACGGACGAAAAACTGGCGAAATTCTATATGATGGACGGGCAAAAGAAGGATACAGAACAGTGACACATACTACCATGACTTCTACTGTTAACATAAACTACATCTATTTCGGTTCGGGTTTTGTTGTATGTGGCTGACTAAGCTAAGAAGTCTTGAGCTCCCGAGCGGACGAATTACAACTATTTATATTAAGGCTAAGTTTGCCAATATAAGCCTGATATTCTCTCACGCCATCACAGCAGAAATGTGCTATGCTGCTAATGGATGTTTATATGAGCACAACTATAATAAATATAACAATTCCCTAGGTATGACCTTAAAATTGCAAAATACAACGGCTTTGGCTAACTGATTTTGCTAGGGAGTTGAATATCACTATTACCAGCACATGCTTTCCTCATTTCAATATTCAAAATGGGACATAGTGGTCACCTGATAGTAAATTAATAAATCAAGTTGAGCATGTCGCGATCGACGTCATGTTTACTTACTTACTTAAATGGCGCTAGAGACCGGTCTGGAGAAGGGACTCAGTTACCATGCCTCTTCAGTTAGTGCTATCTTTTGTCAGCTGCCTCCAGTTTGCTGAGGTCCCCTTTCACTTGTGTGCTCCCTCTAAGATGAGGTCGCTCTCTACTACCGTTGTCCCTCTGGGGCACTGGTGCCCATGCGCTCAAGGTAACCTAGACATATATGCCGGGTTATCCGAACTTTTCTAATGAGATCGGCATTCCTATACAGTCTGTATAGTTCGCTGTTGAAACGTCTCTTCCATTCTTTATTGATACAAACGGGAAGGGAAATTATTCGAAGAGCTTTTCTCTCGAGGCGCCCGAGAGCATTTTCATCCGTTTTCGCCAGTATCCAAGCTTCTATGCCGTAAAGCAGGACTGACATGATCAGAGTCTTGTATAATGTCTTAGCTCGAGAAAGGGCGTTACTTCTCAATTGCCTTCTATGCCCAAAGAAGCAGCGATTGGTAGGAGTTTTTCTTCGCATGATTTTCAAGCTAGTGTCGTTGTCGGAGTTGATACCGGAGCCGACGTAGATAAAGTCCCTTACCACCTTAAAGTTGTTGATTTTGTATGTCCCTCTTTGTTTGTTGGCAGCATAAATTAAGTTGTTCCTCGTTAACCTCTAAACTTATTTTTGCCGCTGCTGTTCCAATAGTCGCAAACGCTCCAATAACAGGTAGCTGTGTTCTTCCCATTATGTCGTGTGCATATGCGAGTAACTGAACAGACTTTCGAAAGATTGTGCCTTTGGAATTAACTTGCAAGTTTTGCACAATTCTTTCAAGAACGATCTGGAAAAACTTACATGATAACGCATTACCTTATTTTAGTCCTTTTCTGACATTAAAGATCTCGCTTCTAAGCTTCTCCAGAGAAAAAATAAAGCAAGATTTCTGATGTTTGCATTCTTGCTAAAAACGTCCGGTCAAGGATAAACTGTTGCTGCTCTATCGAAGTCGGAAGAAACCTTTAGCATTGTGCTGAAAAGAATCGTGTGCATCTCTCAAGCCAACACAAGAGACAGGAGGTAACGAATTTATCTACCTAGGATCTTTATTAAACAAACAAAGTAATAACATAAGCGCGGAGATCAAGTAAAGATCAATCCCTGCACCTATGGGATAGAAAGACAATTGAGCAGCAAAGTTCTCTCTGCAGAAAATGTGATATAAGACCCGCGTCATTCAAGATGAAAGCTTTCTGAACTTTTTATTAAAGATTCTCTGGCATTGGCGACGTGGCAACGAAGATCCATACGAGAGCACAGCAACATGAATCTGATCAGAAGGGTCGGTGTAAGTAAATTATAAAATTGTAGCCTTTGGTTCAAGTCCATATTTCTTTTTTATATATAAAAATGATAAAGAGACAGCAAGTTGGCAATACACTACACAAGATTAAACTAATTTGTCCTTAATAGCACTGTGAGCCTTTCACATCTCGAACTTTTAAATAAAGTTTCAAAACCACGATCCACATCCAAATATGAATCCCTGTAAGAAAAACATCCCGATTGAAAAATAGATCATATTATGGTAAAAGGTGAGTTTGGGCTTGCCTGCCAAGAGAAGATTCCAAACGATCTCCCCTATGCTTCCGACAGGAATCTTGTTCGAAATAAGACGCAAAGACACCACAAATAGAATAACAGCAATTTTAAAACAAACCGTCAGCAGATTTTGAAGCAACCAGGGCAGCATCAAGTAATGGCAGTCCTTAAATGGAATAAAGACAAAAGTACATAAATAAGAAATATTCGATTGAAAAGGGAAAACACCAAACCGTATGAGCCCCTCTGATTAAAAGTATGCAACCAACTGAATCCACTACAACATAAGTTAGATAGGATACAAGAGCGACATATAAAACTGAAAAGACATTATTACACCAGAACTCCAACTTTCAAAACATAATCGCCTTACGTAATCTGGAGAACTCTTTAACTTGATCATCGTCAATATTTTCACTTATCCTGGTTGCCAAGCTTCGTACATCCGTCAGAAGTAGAACAATAGAAATAATTTGAACGACACATATAGCAAGACAAGTCCATCCAATGAATATGACTGCTATAGTAAGATTTATACCCACATAATCGTAATCTACCATGATGAAAGATTTCTTCTTTTTCTTTTTACAGATTTATAACGACCAACAGGGGTAAAACGATAATTGTCAATGTCAGGTCCAGTCAGATCGAGCGGAAAGTCACTGTGAACGATTGTACTTAAAATCCTTATTTGGAGGAAGTGTTTGTAAACTGAAAGTTGATGATTTTAATAGTTTTTTCATAATACTCGAGGGTGGTACAAATTATGAACCACTTAGGTTTTATTTTTACCCTACTGTGGCAAAGGTACCGTTCATTCTGTAGGCAAAAATATCTGTTCTTGTTTACAAGTAAATTTCTACTTGCATCTATAATACTTTGTCTACGGAACACATAGTATCGCAGTCTTGCAAATATGTTCAGATTGTGAACAACGGAGTTTTGTGAGTGTTAACTAAATTTATTGATGAAGCGTAGTTATTTAATAAGAAAATAAATCTATTGGCAAGTATTTTTACATGTTTTTACTTAAAGATTTCCCTAGAACATGTCAGTGCATGTTTTCATGTGGTACCTACATATTTTAAACCACCGCCACTTACGGCCCTTTTCTTAGTTTTTAGTCATTTCGTGTGAAAATTTAAGAAATGGACAAACGGGGGATTCATGAATACCTACCAAATACCGTCATTTAAAGTTTTAGACATTTTGATGATGATGATGATGAACGATATATTGGATGTGGACTCGTCATTTGATTCAAGCGACGGGGTTCCAATCAGTCAACTGTATCTTACTACGACTGAGAAGAAGACAAGAACTGGACAACCAATCAACCAAAATACTTACTTAGGAAACGCTTTCCTCTTATATGCACACATCCGACTGAAAGAAACTTTTCGAATGAATATCCGTACAAGTAGATGACTTTAACACACATTTTTGGAATACAGCGTGCCAAATTTTGGAAAAAGAATCCTTCCGTATTTCGAATACATTTGCTATAGAAATGGTATACAAAATAAGACCCCTGAACCCAACACTGAAAAGAGGAAAATCTTTTCTCACAGGAATGGCAAGAATGGTGAAAACAACGGCCGCTCATCTCTCCTCTTGGGCATAGATAAACTAACCTAGATGTCAAACTCTACTAACTTTTTGCAAACCCTTAACCTTTCGCACAGACACAATGTAAGTGAATTCCAACACTTTTACATCTCTATAACTTTGGCAAAATTGGCTAGAATGAGAGCAAATTACAAATAAAATTGCAAGAATGAGAGCGATTTGCATGAGTGTGAGTAATGTTGATGACGTTTTTTGATTAAAATGGGGGTGGTTTGTATAAAATGGGAGGGAAATTGCCATTGATGGCAGCTCACACGTATTCACAGACAGGGTCGCATGGATAGGGGCGATCAGTAGAAACCGGTTTTGATTTTCCAATATCTGGAAAGTTTGACATCTAGGTTAGTTTATCTGCGCTCTTGGGCCTCTATTGAGATCATTGGATCTATGTAGGTATGACTCACGTCCACAGATGAACTAACCTAGATGGCAAACTCTACTAATACTTTTTCAAACCCTTAACTTTCGCACAAACACACTGTAAGTGAATTACCCACACTTCTACATCTCTATAACATGCCAGAATTTGCTAGAATGAGAGCAATTTACAAGTAGAGTTGCTAGAATGAGTGCTATTTGCACGCCTGGGTGTAATATAGATGACGTTTTTTAAGTAAAATGGGCGGGTTTTGTGTAAAATGGGAGGGAAATTGCGATTGATAGAGGCGATCAGTTATATATTTGCCCAGATTAACCTTCAACATTCAAAATCTGCTACCGCATCCCAATATAGAAAGCCTCTTTCCATAATTAGTACAAAACCTAATGCATGCAGGAACCATGCATTTCTGGTTTCGAACGCGTAAGGGGTCTCACACCACTGTAGGAGGAGCGATCGGAAGCACCTTGTCATTTTGCGCCAGATTCACTTTTACCATCATAATTTGGAGAGTTCTGGAACCAAGATGTATTTAGTTGTTGTAGATATTAGCTACGAAACGGACGGCCTTTACTGAAGGCATTCAATACTGTGATTCCAGGAAGTCTCATCACATGTTGCAATTGTTATGCTCAAAATACTTTTTATGGCAGTTGAAAATGTAACGTGAAAGCCAATCATCTTATGGGCTTTATACTGCCACCTGTCTAAAACAAAATAAGTAATTTAACGCTATCCAATAGAAACGCTGAGGAGATCACCGACTGAAAAGTACTGCCACCGTGTCAGAACATACATAACCGAATTCAAAATCGAAGAAGAGGTAACCACGAAATATTAACTGGGGCGCCTTAAAGTATAGTTTGGTAAGCCCGTCAATACTCCTCCTAAACTCAAAATGAACCTGAAGGTACAGAAAACTCACAAATACTCGTATTTTGAACTGACGTGTCCAGCCAGGAAAAACTCAGGCAGATCTCCTGTTCCATGGCAAAGGATATCGTAAACTTCTAGATAGGTTACCTAAGCCTAATTTACAGTCACATTAAGGATGCAATATTTACAGATCGAAGTAAAAAGAATATAAGAAGCTGATTCGGATTTCGAAGATTGCCTCTTATAAAGACTATTGCAAAATAGATCGAAACAGCAGACCGGTAAAACACATAAATACATAAGCATACTGATTCGAATGCAGCGATTTTCTGTCTTATGCTCAAGAATACTCCTAGGTAGCCTGCTCAGAACTGGCTCACAACCAGTCCCTATCATTGGAACTACAAGTGACCTGAGTAACACAAGTAGCCGTAGTTAATATCTGTCATCTGTTGTGGTAATGTATGAAGCCATAAAAATAAGCGGTTGTTTCCTTAAGTGCCTCTAAGCCACCTGCCATAGTAAATTGAGTTGTGATCCAAAAAGGTATAGGCCATCTGCTGGGAACTTTAAGAAGAATCTTCTCTCCTAACATGACATAAAACTACGAGTAAATGGTGCTATTCTCGATGACAGACTTCTTAAAACTAAGCATGTTGCGTTCAAAATCTCCAAAGCATTGTCAACTGCGTGGTAGTGCAAAGGAGTTTCAGCAAAGAGGGGTATAATTTTCGCATACAATCGCTTGACAGGAAGCTCAGAAACATGAAGATCCACTATTTTGTCTCTAGATAAAACAATAAAAAATCTTTTAAACCCATTCATTCGTCGTATTATGAAAAAACGAAAATCATATATCCAAAAGCATATTCTTCTACTAGTAGTAGAAAACGTTCCGCATCTAATCCAATTCCATTTGTATCATAGAGGAGGGTCCTTTGGATTTACTCCGCAATGATAAGGCCAATTATTTCTTAAATACACATCTTTGTACGGCTTATAAGTTATCGTTGTTCCGAAGGCACCTAAAGTCAGCGGTTTCATTCAGCAAGGCTGGTAAGATTATTGCAATGTGGTGTATGATACTAATAGTTCAAATTAAAAGTTTTGGCGCCAGCTGTTTGAAAAATCTGAAGTATTCGTAGCGACAACTCCGTAATTTCCATCAAGATGTTGGAAGTGGAATATTTATTCGTCCCGGAGCATTTAAACTCTTTAACTAACAACTAACAAAGTTGTTGCTGTCTACAGTGATTTTACGTTCATGACGTTGTGTAATCGATTTATATTACATCGGTAAAATACATATGTGAATTTTTGGTATCCTCGTTAAGTTTAAAGTTATAATTGTGGCACGCTGTGAGCACTGATAAGTATATTCTGTGCGATTCGCAATAGCTTGTTTGAAGAGCAAAGTGTATTGATGTCTGTTTGGCATACTATCTGTTCTGAACTAAAGTTGAAGATCTCCTCGTTTCTAGATCGTACGGCGAATCATGTAGTTTCGAGCTTTTTGCAATATAATCGAATCAGTTTTCTCGGGAATCTAATGTCTTAACTTATAGAGCTCGCTTAATTTTATATTGTCGTATGCGATTTTGGAGTTGATAATGAGATGATCTTGATTTGAAATTCATTGGCCTTCTCCAGAATTTATGGATTTTATAACGTTGACCTTTTGCAAATCTTACTGGAATGGTCCCATAAGACTTGACTTCACTATTAGAAGGCTGAAATACAAGCTGAACATTTATCTCACCATAACTGCTCATTCCACTTCAATATCACCAAAAGAAAATAGCATAGTTTTGAACCTTTCTAACGAAGCTTCTTACAGTACTAAAGTTATCACGAATTTACATTTATTTTTTACTTTCCGTACCTAGTGTTGTACAGAGATGAAGATAAATAAACTAAGAAATCACTTCTTTCGGTCTAATTTCTCCAATCTAGCCCTAACTTCTCATGTATTTACTTACTTGAATGGCACTACAGCCAGAGATGAATTTCAACAAGCTAGCCCTTCCAGTAAGTTTGGTCTTTGGCAAGCAGCATTCCACTTGGCCAACACTCCAAGTTTGTTGTGTGTTATATCTCTAATGTTGATTTGAGTATTGGCCGGCCCGTAATATTAGTTCCCATTATTTCAACATGATGTATTCATGTCCATCAACGATCCCATAGTAATCGAATTGTTAACTGAAGAAAACAACTATTGGCAAGGGTTTTTCTCTGCATGATTTCTGTGCCGTTGTCGTTACTCGTGTTTATAGCGAGTCTTAGGTGAACGAAGTCCCGATATAATCTCGAAGTTATATCTGCCTATTGTAACTTGCGTTTCGCACTGTCAGTCAAAACTGGACTAGTTTGATTCCATTTAAAGAATTGTATCCCTGTATCCTCACACTGAAATCATTATTACGGGCGTTCTTAATATACCCAATTCTGGGTGGCTTCGCTGCGGAAAACAATTTGACGCAGCTAGTAAATGAGCAAATGCGAATACATGACGTTGATAGTCATACCTCCAACACCCTAAACTCGTTTTTAACTTCTCACCCTGTAAGCACAAGTACACAATGTGATATCTCCTCTAGGTTCGTCGCACCACAGTGTCATACCAGCAAATTCCTCATATGCCTACTACACAGTTAGAGAAAAGATTCTTCAAAGAACCGTATGATAATACGAGAAAGCCAATTGGAGCGCACTTAATAGCTTCTTTAGAAATTTTAACTGGTTGTTATGTTTCCTCGATAACGACGTGAATGTCGCTGATATGATCACAGAACTATTCTCTTTGGAACGAGGTTTTTACACTTCATCGGATGAAAAGTATCAAACCAAAATAAAAGGCGTAGTACGACTAGAGCTATAAAGAGGCTGTCAGGGTTAGAGAAATGTTTTTTTCGGTCGTTCAAGACCCGACAGAGGAAAACCGAAAGAAGTTTAAACGAACCAGGAATAACTGCAACGTCTTTCTTAAGCGTGTAAAATTTCAATACGACCAAAAGTTGAGCCTAAAAAATACTACAATGTCCCAAAGGTAGTAAAAGATTTTGGTCGTTTTTCAAAATCATCAGAGATTCTGCTTCATCTTCCATCTCAACGCTCATTTACAATGACATTCCAGCTGTCAGCTCTTTAGACAAGGCCAATCTACTTGCTGCACATTATATGGGTTCCTCTAAAGCGGTGTTCTTCCACGCTGGCAAATACACTGCCTGAGCTTTTTCATCAATCCTACTTTTTAGGAATTTTTCCGATTATATGAAAAACAGCTTCTGTCCACGACGTACCTAAAAAGGGCGAATCTACTTTCTTCCCCTACAGTCCCACTGAACTTATTTCTCTGTCAACTCATGAAATATCTCGAAACACGAAAACTTCTGAATGACAATGTTTTCGTAGCAACAAGTCTACTGGTGATTTGATGACATATTTCATCGAAAAATGGAATCAAAGTGTACACCAATCTGGCGAATTTCTCAGTCTTTCGAAGAAAGGTAAGCCCGGACATTCCCAGAGGTAGTGCTCCGCGGTGTTGTCATCCTTTTCACAGCAAGCGTCGCAGGATTTTGGATCACATAGGTATGCCCAATAAAAATGTAGTGTCCCGACACGACGCTAGCATGCAACCTGCTACTGAGGAACACCAGAAAAGCCCCTGACCTCTTAGAGACCTCGGAAAGAATTCGCTTGGTTTGCCGGCAAACTGGGGAGTCATGCGATCTGCAGTTATGCTCATATGAGACCCAACTATATGTCATATGCGACGACGCAATCAGACCTAACGTAAGTTAATCTTGAAAAACTCTCCTCGGAACCTTGGCTAGCAAGTTCATCGGCGATTTCGTTTCCCGTGATCGAGACAAGACTCTGCGAATTTACTTTCCCGACTGCGTTCAGTGAAGTCTTGCATTCTCCAACCAGCTTGGAAGCCGTAAGAAGGTGCAAGTGCTTCGCCTCTTCCACTGAATCGTTGCCATCGGGATTGCATATATCTCCGCTTGGAAGACAGGAGCCCAACTACATTCTCTCCTCCGGCTCAGATTCTGCCCGAAATCATCCCTCAGCACGGAGAAAGCCGATTTCCTATCTTTTCGGTAGCAGGAGTTCTAGTTTCATTGCATCATGTCACGTAATGCCTATAACCAGAGTCAAAAGATAGTCGGTGCGTAAGATAATCAAGACTCCAGGACATGATGTACCAATGACCACTTTTCTTTAAACCGAAGATGGGTTTGAGAGTGCAATCCATGATATGGTAATCAGAAAAAGGGAAATTCATCAACACGTCTGGAACGGAGCCATGAGTGCTAATTAAAGCCCCTATGCAGCCGAGATAGACTATTCTTTGGAGTCTCGTGAAATTGCCTTATCGGTTTTGTAGGCAGTTTATTTGCACTGCCTAAAGGTCAATAGTGCCTCTTTCGACTTAACATGTTTAGTCCACATAAGTTTGTTATCTAGGATCACACCCAAATACTTAGTTTCTTTGGAGAATTGGATGGTGATGCCATGATGACGATTCAGATCAGTCAACTCCCTCTTTCTCGTAAAGAGAGCAACCTTAGTTTTGAGAGGATTGACTGCAAGCCCACTTCTAGTGCACCAATCATCGATCACGTCTAGAGCAGACACTCGTAATCCAGCCTGGTTGATTTTCCCCTTTTGAGAACTTTGACCAGCCTATTAGTTTCGATCTTTTCGGAAAAGTCTTTATAAGAGGGGCTTTTCGAAATTCGAATTAGCTTCTTATATTATTTTTGCTTCAATCTGTAAAGACTCCAGACTTCTTACAAATTAGTCTTAAGTGACTTGCTTGGACGTTTTCTGGCTTCTTAATGTAGTGGCTGCAGATCTGACTTCCACCAAGGAACGGGCGATGAAAATTACTATTCCAACCACACAATCCAATAACGTTATAAATTTTATATCGATAAAGAGAGTGATTGCATCCGTCTCTTTAAGTATCAAATTAATTTTGTGTAGGATGATATTACAAATATCACACATACTACAAATTTGCAAAATAGGGCAAATTAAATAATGTTTGGCAAATTTCAACAATTCAAGAATTATTAATTAATTTATGATTAACAATGCTCCGATCCCAAACAAAAGGATTATAAATTATGTTACCTTTCGGGACATTTAATTCAAGTTGTCTTAGACGGTTTTTTATAATTTACGCACGCCTAAGAGGTTAGATACCATTCCCTTTTACTGTTGCGGGCGGAAAGGTAGAAGTAGGAGAAAGGAAAATTGTTTTGTAGTGGTTTGAAACTCAGGTGTGTTTGGTTTCGATATTTGCTCTCCAGGGGTGGGAGTCCGAATAGAACGGAGAGTTTTTTCTTCACTCAGAGTAATTCGAGGTATAATTCACAATATTTACCGCGTGCTTCCGCTAATGAGTTTACATACGAAATCGAAAAACTATTCGAAATTCTAAGGCTAAATAGTTTGAATAATTATTTCGTCTTAGCGGGAGATTTGAACGCGAGGCACACGACTTGGTTGGATTCCCGTGCCAACACAAAAGGTAACCGCCTAAGGGCCTTTATTAATGACAACCAAGTTGAGTATAAATTTAAATTCTACAGCACAGTTACACCAAGTCGCCCTTCGGGTAATTCATACATAGATCTTTGCATTGCGGACGCGCGATTACACATTAAAACTATCCACAATAATAAAATATCGCTGTTGCCTTATGATAGCGATCACAAAGCTATCGTCCTGGAAACATCTTTGACTGACGACCCCATGTTTACCTTCGAAATAGAGCACGAGGTTCCTAAATTTAATTTTAGGCACACCAATTGGAATAAGTTTGCTCATTGTGCTGCGAGGACTTATATTAGACAGCGGTCTTCTTCTGAGGTTCCTAATAATAGGAACCCTACGAATGAGGATTGTGACTTCTACATAGGGAATCTCAATTCCGTAGTACGAGAGGCGATGGAGTCGTCAGTACTAACGATGAAAAGTAGAAACAGCATGGAATGCTATCTAAACCGTGACATACAGAGACTACAAAATCATAAAAGCTTTCTGATAACTCAGATAAATAGGATACGCAGACAATTTCAGGATGTTCCCAACAATGGGGAACTGGTAAGATTGAAGTCCCTCCTGAGAAATGTAAAGTCGCTCATAGAGCAACAATATTGGAATGCAACCAATGTCTACTCGAGGCAACGTGCGGAAAAAGTAATGAAGTCTGACTCAAGGAACATGTTTCCTCAAATCAAGCAGATCTTCAAGCCTCGTAGCATTGTCCAAATTCCAAAACTCAAAGTGCCACTGCTCTCTGAGCGGCTCCTTTCTCAGGCAGGGATTAATCCCCAACACTGTCCCACAATCGACAACCACTACGTGGTTGATAGTGAAATAAAAAACTCAATCTTATTGGTTCCCATTTTGAGTCAGTCCACAAAATCGATCTCCCAAGTCGGAAATCTGTTGAGGTGGTTGAAGAGCTACCGCGGTTTAATAACCAAAGCAGTGACACTTTCATTCCACTCAGGTTTTCTGAGGATCTACAAGCAGACGAATTGATAACAGAACAGACAAGAAGCTACTACACAACACTTGACGAGCTCACAGAAATATTCAGAAAACTGAACAACAAAAAGTCATCTGGTTTGGATGGTATCCCAAATGTTGTACTTAAATCAGCTCCTCATAGGAAGAGAAAAAGTTTATTTGGTATCAAAATAAATAACAACTTAGTGATGAAGGACAAGCAAGGCCAGCTCTCAAATCACTGTGCGACTGTACTCCAGCAACAGCTTTCCATTGTGAACCATACGTTGGAGTTTCTTATTAAAGATGCGAGTGAGAACTCTTGTCGATCGTTTTCTGCGTTCCAACTTTTCACGTTCCTGCTTAGCCACTACCTCTGGTAGCTTACGATAACGTTCATCTCCCTTGTCGGTAACACTCTGACATTTTTTATAGGCGGAGGAGGAAGCCGGTCGAGATTCCTCAAAATCGAACTGACATTCGAATTATCTGCAATCTCTCGGATTTGTTGCTCTCTCTGCTGGCGTAGGTTGTGTAGTTTCTTTAGAATTTCACGACGCTTTTCGGCTTTGGAACATAAATCTGGATTCTGCATTTCCAAACGCTGCTGCAGTGACAAGCACTCTTCGTTGGCCTTCTTCTCGTAGTCGTCGTGTGTTTCACCAAAGCGAATCACATAGGCCAGCGCTTTTGGTTTCACTTGAACGGTTTGATGGAATACATTTCCTGACACTCGAACGGTTGGTCTTGGACATGAGCACTTGCACTGTACACCACATCGACAAACACACTGGCATCGTGGGCCAAAAATTGGATTAGTCTTGATGACAGAGTATGTGGTTTGAACGGCCACTCCTTCAACACTTTCACAGCCGTTACTGTCGTATTGGTGGGTTGTTGTTGAGGTGGATGAACTCTCCACGATTGGAATGGACATCTCCGAAGACATACAAAAGGCTGACGATGCTACTGAAGTGTAGGAAGGATTTCTGGTGAATACAGGTTTGCCACATTCCCGTGGTTCTGAGTAATGTTCCGACATACAGCGCTCCTTCTTCGAGTAGCTATCCATGAACTGCTTCTGCAATTCATTGGAGAAGGCACTAACACTCCCGCAGTCAGGGCTTACAACAGGAGTTTCGAGTTTGGAACGGTGGTTTTTCATTGAGCCCGAAGATGATGTCAATTGCTCCTCGTTAATCACTACTCTGGTGGTTTTGTATTCCACCTTCTCTGGCTGCTTGCCATTATCTGCCGTAGGTTCGTCGTAGATCACTACGTTTTCGGAGGTTCGTTGGGTAGTGCGCTTGTATTTGTCTACTGGATTCACAACTGCCTCGGTGGTTTCTTCATAAATGACTTCGGCTCTGCCGGTGGACTGAACGGTTGACTTTGATGAGTTTGATGGAACATTCGAGGGCGACCGTTCTTGAATAAGAAGGTTCTTCAGACCCTCCAGACGGTTGATTTCTTTTTCGATCCAGGACAACTGTTTTTGACGCTCACTTACCTGCGGTGACACTTCTTGGTTTGATTTCTTCTTCATCTTCTTGTCGTAGTCGTTCTCGGACCGAGTTAGGGGATGGAACCATTCACTCATCGTCACTGGTTCGTCTAGAGATGATGAAGTTGTGAGGGGATTCTCATCACTGACCTTTGGAGTTGCAGTTCGTGTTTCTTCTGTCACTTTTCGAGATGTTGTTGGTGCTTCCATGGGGGATGTGGTTTTCGGTAAACTTTCTTCGGTTTCTCTTGGACTATCCGTCTGTATTTCTTCTGATAATTTTTGCGTTGCAGTGAGATTTTTGGCGTCGATGAGAGAGCAGAGGAGCTTGATGCCTAGATCAAGTCCATTCTTGGGTTTGATTGATCGTCCCGTCAATTGGTTTTCTTTGTCCGAGTCGGATGAGGGTCTGGATTTAGTGTTGTGCGTGGAGTTTTTTTCACTCAGAACGCTTCTGCCAGATGACTTGGATGATGTGCTTTCACCGGCAAAGTATTCGAAACTCGATTGGGTTGCGAAACTTCCCGTCCTACTGAATAGATTTGCTTGCACCTCTTGTGATCCTTTGTCAGGCTTGTTTGGCAGAACTTTTCGGAGTTCTGTAAGCGTCTCGAATATCTCTGGTCGAAGCTGGTTTGAGCCGAGTGGTCCACAGGGTTTGAATCTCTGATCAATGAACGTCTTGAGGATCTCTGATTCAAACTAGTTTGGGCCGAGTGATTCACTAGCTTGGGTGCGGCATTTGAAGAATGTCTTGAAGTTTGTGTAGAGTGGTCTACATGGCGCGGCTCTGTAATTGACGATTGTCTTGAAGATCTCTGCTCCTTTTTGGTGTGGACGGAGGGATCTACAATAGGTTCGTCTTTTTGTGAAGGTCTGGAGCTCCGCTGACCCAAAGTGCTCTGAATAGAGAGATCTTTCTGAAGCGGTTCTACGCTTAATGCTCGCCCTAAAGTCCTATGATCAATCGTCGTTTAAATCGAAAAATCCTTCTGCCGTGGTTCCACTTTTCTTTTATTGAAAGTAGGTTGGCAAGACTTTTCTGTATTCGGAAGCAACTTTGGCGTACTCTGGGGTTGCTCACGTTTCACGTTTATTTTGCGCTCCTACAGAGTTGCTGGATGAAATTTTGATTTCAGTGCAACGTTGCAATGAGATATTAGGCTCTGACGGATCACTAAAGAGTTCCTTCAATACAGAACGCTCCAAAGAGCTGATATTACCTGTGGAGTTCGCTTTTCTATAAACAACGTCGCCCAGTGAATCCTATTCTAATTTTTTGTCGTTTTTTGTAATAGAATCTGGTGGTTGGACAAGATCACTTTCGCCGTCCAGTACTGGAGTTCGAGTTCCTGTGTCGGTTTGTACAACAGAAATAATCTCCTATGTCGGCTTTCTCTGGCCCTGGTTATGTGAAAACTTGTTTGGACATTCGTTTTCGTGGTCGTCATAGAGTTTATGAACTGAAACGAGGTATTCACTTTCCTCACTGGAGGCGGACCTGCACTGACTGTTGTTGAACCTCATGAACTTCTCGATGTCTCGGTCTTTTGCATATTTTAGATAGTAGTCAATTATTTTATCATTTACACTTATTATTTTATCATTTAAGCATATACCGATCGAAATCATAAGGCAATACTGCGTAATTTTTGATAACTTGCTTAACAACTGCTACTTCCCAAACTGTTGGAAAACATCGAAGGTATTTCCGATAGTAAAAAAAAAGAAGGATCCTTCAGATCTTTCGAGCTATAGGCCAATAAGTCTCCTGCCTAATATTGGGAAGGTTTTTGAGGTAGTTGTCAGCAAGTCAATCTTGCTCGCGTCAATTGGATTCAAAAGATTTCACTTCACTTCGCTTAAAAGCCTTTTTTACTCGAATCATCTGAGATCCGATGTGAAGGTCATTTGCTATCAAGCGTTTGTGCGTCCAATATTGACTTACGCGAGTCCTGTATGGTGGAACATAAATCCTTCTTACATGGAGAAATATCGAGCTTTCGAAAGAAAATGTCTTCGAGCTTGTTTACGAATCTACAGAAGCGCTCATTCCGATTTTCGGCGTTATGTCAGCAACAAGACAATATTGGATGCTTCAGGGCCACAGACAAAAGAATCTTACATGTGCCGGTACACTCGGGTGCTGGGGCTAATGTTTGGAGATACTGCATGAGCGTTCATGAAAGGGATACGATCAAATCGGGATAAATACTGGTGGCTTGATTGGGCTGAAGCTGACGCTTACTAACCTAAGTATTAGTTTTTTTTTTTTAGTATCGTATTTAGTATTTAAGTAAAAAAAATTAAATACGCAAAAGAAATTTTTTTTCCACATTTTTTGTTTCTTAAAATAACAAGATCCATATTTAAACAAAATGTTTATTCAATTTATTTAACACAGAACTGTAGCTAGCTTAACACATAAAGATTTAATGTACTGCGTACCACTTCTAATATGGTTTTGTACTTCGTTATTAAGATAGTTCATAAGTATTTGGCTTGTTTTTGCTTAGTTTTTATTTTAAGAATATTGTAAATAGTGGAAATAAACAAGTTAAAAAAAGGAGGTATAATTCACAGTATTTTTTTCTGTACTTGAAACTCTACAGCAGCCAAATCTACGTGTCAGTGTTATGCCTTCACACGCAGAATTTTTCTGTCTGAGTTCCAATTACACAAAAATGAAAAACTGACTTGCCATGGGCAGGATTCGAAACTGGAGAAGCGATTGCTAGTACCCCTACACCACGGCCACCCCGGTTTCAAATCTGGTACCCAAAAAATAAATGCTGAAGTTTCTCAAGGTTCTGTTTTGTCTCCAGCTTTCTTTATATATTTTAGCTAATGATCTCTTGTATGCCACATCTAACCCAATATATTAATTTGTTGACAATAATGCTCTCTGTTTTTCATAGTCGTTCCTGGTGTCACGTCCCAGCTCTGCTGAAAAAAGGGGGTTACAGTGTATATTAAGGTCATTCAATTCCGATATTAACTGCATAACTAATTGGGGAATCGCCAACAGAGTAGAGTTTAATCCTTCTGAAAAATAATGCATCGTCGAAGCCGAAAAACTCCCCATGTGGCAATGAGAACCCACGTTGGAATGACCACATATTCGATGTCGTAAAAATCCTACAAAATGTCTAGGTTTACCAAGGCGATGTAAGAGACACTTTACCCCCTTTGATCTAACCTCAGTATATAACGCATTCATCTCTCCAAATTTTGAGTTCAATGCCCACATTTGGTCAAACGCTTCTAAGGCCTCTCTGTGCTAGCTAAATAGGATTGAAAACCTAAAAAACAATTCATATGTTACGTAAGTCTTCCTGCATTATCTTGTGCCTTTTGATCGGCAGTTCTACGTCAAAATTGGAAGTAGCATTCCGCCCCTTCAACCATAGCATCTGTTGCGCTAGGAATGCGTATTAGTTTACCCTCAAATCCAACTTCGAGCATACTCTTAAATATCATGATTTTTTCCTAAGTCGTACAATTTGCTTATGGAATCTTTATTTTCTAACTATTATTACCTGGAATCAATTAAAACCAACTTACGAGTACATAGGTATGTTTCCTTTCTCGCTAGTTCTCTTCCAAACATTTTAAGAAAGTTCATAATCCATTGTGCGCCTAATTTAAAAAGGGTACGCTTAGGATCTAGGTCCAGTTGAATAGTTAGGCCAGAAAGGTTTTATCGCTGTTATAAATATGCTTCCCAGCACCTTGTTCCGCTTATAAAAATCCGTAATGAGCTTTAAATATGACGAAGTAGCTTTTTTTAATGTGCATCTCACCCCTGATTATCACTATTTGCAATTCAAATTAGGGCGAAGTTCTATCATTTACGAGGGCGTTCAACATATTCTCGGTATCGGGGTAAAGCTGTTGTATATATAAATTGTTTATCATGTCATACTATTATTTTAGTGCATTCATGTAAAATTTCATATAAATGTGATTATTAATTCGCGTTTTATCTCTAGTTAAACAGAATCATAATGGCAACTGAGACGATGATGGTGAAAATTGAGCATCGCGCTGTAATTAAATTTCTCACTAAGCAAGGAAAAAGTAAAAAAACTATTCATGAAGAGATGGTGGCTGATTACCAGGGTTCCGCACCTTCATTATCAACTGTGCAAAAGTGGTCAAGTGAGTTCAAGAGAGGCAGAGAGAGCATTGAAGACGACCCCCGCTCCGGCGCCCCGGCTACTGCTTGTACGGGAGAAAGCATCAAAGAAGTCGAAAAACTTGTTCTTGAGGATGCCCGAATAAAGGTGAAAATGATGGCAGAGATCACCAAGCTTTCAATTGGTACCATTCACACCATTCTTCATGACCATCTTAATCTTTCAAGGTCAGTGCAAGGTGGGTGCAACGAATGCTCACAGCGCCTCAGAAAAAAGTGAGAATCGCATGCTGTAGAGAGCTTTTGGAGATGTGTAGTGAGAACGCGGACGGTGTTATGGATCGAATTGTTACTGGGGACGAAACATGGGTTCACCACTATGACCCTGAAAGCAAACAAGAGTCCATGCAGTGGCATAAAAAAGGAACAGACCCCCCGAAGAAGTTCAAAGTCACTCCGTCTGCCGGGAAGCTCATGTCCACAGTTTTTTGGGACTCAAAGGGAATCTTGCTCATAGAGTACAAAAAAAAAGGTGAAACCATCAACGCCACATCCTACGCTTCCACTTTGCATAATTTGCGGGAGGAAATTAAAAAGAAAAGACGGGGTAAACTCTCAGCGGGTGTGTTGCTTCTTCATGACAACGCTCCTGTTCACACGGCGCGAGTTTCCAAGGCTGCTGCGCGAGATTGTGGTTTCGAAGAAATCCAACACCCACCCTATAGTCCAGACCTTGCCCCTAGTGATTATTTGCTGTTTCCGGATTTGAAAAAATGTCTTCGTGGAAAAAGATTTTCGGATGATGAAGAACTCAAGTCGGCAATAAATGGGTATTTTGCAGAGAAAGAGGAAATTTATTTTTTTGAGGGTTTAAAAAAGCTTATCTCAAGATGTAACAAATGCATTGATGTTAGGGGAGATTATATTGAAAAATAAAAACAATTTAAATTGAATTCGCATTTTCCTTCATGTCGATACCGAGAATATATTGAACGCCCCTCGTATGTTGCGTCTTATATTACATTAAAAGAGTGACAGTGCTCCGACTAAAGGAAGAAGGATTCTGACAAACATTATACCTTGTCTTAGTGATAAGTCATTCACAGATTAAGAATGAGATTAAAATAAAAAAAGCATCTCTAAACTTTAGTTGAAAAATTTATTTACGATGTTTTTCACTTTTTTATTCAGATTATTAATAATATGGTTTTGTTTTGTATTGTTTATTTTTTACAATATTTCTGTTTTGTTTTACGTTTTCTGTATATATTTGTCTTGTATATTTACAATTAAATATATTTTCATCGCTTTAATCTAAAAATGTTCATTGCTAGTTTATTATTCTCTTTTGTTTAGTTTAGTAATCGAAATTAAAATTAAAATTACGATTTAGTCCCCTAGAAAATTTAATTAATCGTGTATATGCAAGAGTTTTTAAGGAGAAACAAAAACACTCTTTTTCTCTTTTGATTAATTTTTTACTTTTACTCGTACCTATGATAGAATTTGCTTTCGCCTTAAATGCAAATGGATGGCGGCATGAAGATGATGATTATGAAAATAAGCGTTTATTATGATTTGCACTCAGTGGTGGGAGAAATAAATACCAGGAATCGATTTCTTGCAGTCGAGATTCCTCTCTGAATCTTACAGATTGGCTATGAATTATGACTGAAAGAATCAGTCCTATGATCTAAAAAAAAAAATAGTTCCAATGCGATCTACAGTACAAATCTCAGAATGGTTCCCAAGATGTAATCGGAATACTACCCGAGTTCGACCCACTTTCATGAGAGCAGTTCATTAGCAGGGTGGGCCAGTTGCAAAGTCTATATAGTTGGAGTATTGAAATAATCTCGTTTGCGGTTCAACACAAACTCAAGGGCATTGCAAAGAACTGGTTGGATGCACAACCCGTATTTCAAACATGGTTGGAGTTTGTTCTTGAGTTCGTGAAAGATTTTCCTTTAACTGTGATTGTGGCAGATGTCCATCCAGATTTAATGAAACGCAAATGGAAACAGAACGAATCGCTGACGGAATATTATTACATAACACTGACCAACCGAAGACGAGCTAAGTTGGATGACCTTTCCATTAACTCGTATAATTATAACTAACGGCTTAAACTACTCTATCCTTACACGAACACTGCTGGCACTTAATTTCCATACGTGCACCGATCTGCTAAATTCGTTGGAGAACATGTCTTCATTATCTATGACGTCACTTCGAACTGTAAAGACGCTACAGGACGAAGCGTAGATTCTTGTCAGATCACGAACGGACATAGGAATTTAAAAAGCTACAACAGTAGCCAAGGACAGGCAGATGAAATTGTCGCACCAGTAATGAAGGAATTCTTATTGGCTGGGCAGACATATTCTGTATTCATTGACACTGGAAGTGATCATTCCCTAATAAGATAGTCTTCCACACCAAAGGATATTCCACGGAAAGTATGTGTAAAACTTACGTAGAAAGAGACCGAACTTGGTCGGCACCATACCGAACATTGCTTTGTTAATTAAATATTTAAGTGGTTTGATTTGGTGCAAATTGGTTTATTTCACTTCATTAGAAGGATTTGCAGGGTCAGCTCAACCGAGTTCACTGAAATTAAATTGAGCATGGGGGAAAATGAAATAGATGCGAGGTTTCAAATTGTTCCGGATGAGTTTCTACAAGGAGTAGTACTTTTGGGTTGTGATGTCCTGCGAGTTATTTTGGAAGCAGGAGTTTTGCAAGTGAAAACCGGTTCGTCGGAGAAGTTCAACATCGGCGAACAGTTCGAAACAATCCAACGGAATCATATAAATGTTATCCCCGCTGATTATTTCATTTCGCTGAAGATGTATCCCGTAAAACTACGTCTGTGGAAATAAACGTTACCACGGATAAGCCAATTTTGGGCAAACGATACCAGATGCCATTTGCTCAAAGGAAGAACTTATCTGAAATTGTGGATAATCTGGTTAGACATTGGTGCCGAAAGCTAATGGAGAAATACGAATGTATGTGGATTACCGTCCACTGAATCAGTCATTGTCAAGAAACAATTTCCCACCCCTGTTGTGGAGGAGCAGATTTCTCGATTAGCTGGAAACGAAGTGTTTACAACGTTAGACATGAGAGCGGATTACTACCGAGTTCCCTTGAAGGAGGAGTGCAAGCATTTTTAACGCCAGACGGATTGTTTGAGTACAATGTTATGCCGTTCGGTTTAATAAACGGCTCGATGTACTTCCAGGAGATGATGATTCAAATGATAATGCGGCTAAAACTTCGAAAGCACATAATGAAACACGTAGA
The DNA here is from genome assembly GCA_949129095.1 of Volucella bombylans. NCBI lineage: Eukaryota > Metazoa > Arthropoda > Insecta > Diptera > Syrphidae > Volucella > Volucella bombylans. The sequence continues at coordinate 183,183,465 of OX422141.1, forward strand.
CGAAGCTGTCATCGCCACGGAAACTGTTGAGGAGGGAATAACGGTGGTTAAAGAATTTTTCGATGCAGTAAGGGAAGCGAAGTGCCTCTTTATGGCAACCAGTGTAAATTTCCTTGGGCATGTAATACGTTCAAGGGGATATGGCCTGTAGAAAGTCAAACGAGATGTCAAGTCAAATTCGTTGAGGATTATTGCAGCAACGGTCAATCGCTCAACAGAAAGATACAGTTTTCGATTGGGAAAGTGAACGGGAAGAAGCATTTAAAATGTTGAAGGTTGCCTTCACCAAGAAACCAGTACCAGTACCATGTAATACATACGGTCGCCAGTTCCATAGGATGGTCAGGGTCCCTACTCCAATGCGAAGGCAACGAAGGCCAGTTTCTTACTATAGCAGATAATCGAGCGACGCGGAAAGTCGGTATTCTAGTCATGAACTTGAAGTTTTAGCGAACGTTGCGACATTGAAAAGATTTAGGGTTTACTAACTGTGTACTCGTTTTCTTGTTATTACAGATTGTAAGGTCATCGCAACGACGAAAGAACTACTCTATTACCCCTGCTTATTCTAAGCTGGTGGCTATGGGTGAGTTTCTAAACTTCAGCATTTCTAACTTAGTACAATCGCAGATCTTTCCTTTTTGAACACATTCACTGCGCCGACAAATCTTAATACGTCATGGCATAGCAAAAAATTAAATACAGTAATATTCAGCCAAATCTTCTGTTTGCTTCTCTCAAAAGAAAAAAAACTTGTTTATTGTTTATTATTATTTCGTATTATTTCAATCTTTCCTCTTCAGAAAACACAAAACTATTCCGCACCAAAATCGTTTTAACTTTTTCTGCAGCCACATTTGAAATGCCTAACTAATCTGCACAAGTATGACTAAGTCAGTTCAGCAGAACGTCTGCATTATTGAACGCAACTAATGCAGTTCTTAGTTAATATGACGTGTTTGTTTTTTTCTATGCAAATGCAAGATAGCAAACTGAACGACATCGTTAAGATTCTCAGAGGTGAGAGCACTGAAAGCACTGAGGTAACACAAACGGAGATGGACTATGTCATGCAAGGAGGACGCATAAACAGGAAAATGGACAGCAAGAAGAAATTGGTGGTTCCGCATTTAGATGGCGGATTACACGAGCTTGTCATGACCATACTGGTCAATTCGGTCTCGAGAATTAGGAAAGATTTTTGGTGAGGAGATAACTAAAATCATACGCTGTTTGAATAAAGTTAAAAGTGGTACATTTGAAAGTCAGTTAAATGTAACAGATGTGCTTCAAATGCCATTTAGATGCGTTCAAGTCGGTCATTTGGGGCAATTTCCGATGATTAAAAGAGATGATAAGTATATAATTGTTTCGGTTCGTTTTTTCAGTAAGCACACCATCCTGAAGGCTGTGAGGAGCATCAAGGCATCGCCGGTGATAACTATTCTATGCGAAATGATGTTAATATTTGGTCAGTGGCTACGAATTACTTCCAATAAGGGAACCATTTACACGTCAAAGGAATTTAGCGACTTTGTGTCAGCTCATGGAATCTATTATATAAAGACAGCTGTGCGAAATGTGAAATGAAATTCCATTCGGGATGACTTGCCGAAACTTCAGTGGAGTTTCAATACACAACGGAATGCGACGACTAAATTCTGTCCGGTGGAATTAATTTTCAATTTTAACTCTACAGATAAAAATTAAAACCACAAACTATTCAAGATGGGTCAAATGATGTGATTGGTCTGAAAAGACAGAGGGTTGCCGATAATGTTATCGAAGAAACATGCAGATGGAAAGTGACAATAAGACTCTAATAATATTTCTGTAGTGGCACCTCACGGTAAACATATTATCCTAGCATCCAGATGTCGCAATCAGCCACACAGCGGGTTAAAAATTAGAAAAGGTTTTAGTAACGTTTTTCATTCTTTCCTTGTAGCCTCTCGAGATACGCAATAAACTAAGTCACGGGTTTATAAGCATTCATTCGATTACTGAGTCCTATTTATTCTTGAATGTTTATTCATATTGTGGAATAACAACTCTCCACATATCTATACGATTTTTGTTAGTACCAACCTTCAAACGATATATGTCAAATTTTTATGACATTTAGACCATTAGTCATCGAAATATTGAAGTTTTAGGACGCACCTTTTGATATTTTCTAAACCATGGAAAAAAAACCGATAAAACCCAAAGTGGCTTGCAAAGTCTGATGAGGAAACTGCTCCATCTAAAGCAACCATTTGTTGCTGGTTTGGTAAGTTCAAACGCGGCCGTTTAGATACAAATGATACTGAACGCTCTGGGCGCCCAATGAGGTTGTTACCTCCATAAGATCATTTTGAACAACCGTAAAGCGAAAGTGCGTATCATAAAGTTATCAATAGACTTTGTATGTACACGTACATCATATTTTGCAGGAATATTTGGGCATGCGAAAGCTCTGTTCGAAGAAAGGCAGAGATATGTTAGAGCGGCGCTGAAATGATTGTATCACATAGTCTCTTCTGTTAATGAATAAATTCGAATTTTGCCAAAAAGTTGTGTTTTTATTTGTTAGTCTCGGATACTTTTCGAACCACCTGTTACAATTGGCGAAAGTGATCGATACGAGCTTTCATTGTTTTAAACTCAAACGTGTTGTTGCAAGATTTAAATACGTTCATATCAGGCTTTGCTGCCACAGAACATCCAGTAAGAGACAATATATAACAAATGTACAGAAATCACCAATAGAAATAAAAATATGCTGCTATAATAAGTATGAAACACAATTTGTTGTCTGTAAGCAAACTTTCACAAAATAATAACAGTGTCCTTATTAATAAAGATGGTACATGTATGTACATATGTATGTTACCATCGGTAACAGTTTCAAAATTAAATGCATGATAAAAGATAAGCTTTATATTTTCAACATTAAGATTAGTACGAGTAGATCGAATATAGCAAGCTGAATTCGTTGATGCAGTACTGCAACGTCAAGCGTTTCGTAACACTACATTACTGCACATTACTTTGCATGACAAACAGGTCTGATGCAATATTTTTCCTTGAAAATTATACAGAATGGAGGCTACGCCGAGCTCGTAAGTAATTTTTCTTATTTTATATTATTCTACATGGTTTTGACTCATAATCACGATTTTATTAAATTAAAACAATGGCTGGAAAAGTGAACAAATGGCGATTCAAAACGTCAAAAATTTCAAAGCATCATTGATGCATTACATTGGACAGGTGACAATCCGGCAATGCATAAAAAAACCTTGAGTATTTTTTGGTATTTAGGAATTTAGCCGCACCTTATACTCGTATATAAAAATATTGTAATATAAGTAATTGCCTTATCCCTCATCGTTTGCAACTTCGCACTCCCAAATGCGGCAGACTTTTAAATTGGTCAGCTGTGGTCTAGTACTATCCCCCCACACAGCTAAATCACTGAATAAGTCTCCGGTCTGGCACCACTGTTGACAGACCTATATGATTCCTTGATAGTACTAACCTTCAAATAATACGTGTCACAACTGAGACTCGGAACGAAAATTCTTGCGGAAATTTTTTGTACTATATCGACTATATAAATTTCTGACAGATCGTTGGCTCGAGCAAATTCGTATGAAAAGTGAAAATTCGGTACGGAATAATATTATTAATTTTGTTAAAGAAATTTTTCTTTTCAAATACGTGTTGGCTTAAAATGTTGAGAAAAGATACACGAGTTTCGAAATAAGTGCTTGTGAAGTGTTTAGATGGGATAGTTTAAATAGAATCGTGATTTAAAAAATGTAAACAAAGCATTTGTTAAGCGCGAAGAAATTGTTTTTCTTGTTATTTCTTTATTCAATATTAAGTTCGTAGTGAATAATATAAAGTGTTTATTTAATATATTGTTAAACAAGTCAATAAAGACAGTGAAATGCAACTTAAAATTTTTATAGATGGAATCCTATTAATTTCACAGCAATATTATTTCAAGGGGAATGTTTCCGCTGGTGAAACTGAAAAGTTGGTGCAAATTGGTTTGGTTTTTAAGTTATAATTGAAGCAGGATCAAGTGCATGAGAGTAATTGCAACCAGCTTTCAGTATTCTTTCACTTTCACCAAACGAAATAGTCCTTTTAAAATATTCTGCTATGAGTATATGCATATACATACATACACATGTGTAGTATTGCAACTATGCGAATTTTCAGCAGCATTTCTCTATTTTATTGATTTGTTTAACCATATGTTTAACAAAAAGACACTATAGTACACAGTATTCACTAAATATTTAATAGAAAAGTAACAACACAACAATTTGTTCGTGTTTCACAAGTGCTTTGTTTACATTTTTTAAAGCACGATTCTATTCAAATTAACCCATCTACACACTTCACAAGCACTTATTTCGAAACTCGCGTATTTTTTCTCGACATTTCAACTTTTTTCTGATCAGACAAAAATAAATTCTTTAACTAATTTATTTATTTTGTTCCACACCGAAAATAAACTTTACATATGATTTTGCTCCCAGCCAAAATCTGTCCAGTCGTGGAGTTACAAAAAATGCCACCAAGGGGCGCTGAAAGCACTTTACCGGGTGTCAATTGCATGTCATTCAAACTATTACAATAATTTACAAGTTACAGTGGTTTTAGTGAAACAACTTTTGTTATTTTCAAAACACTAGATAAAAAAGAATTTCTTTTGTTGATGAAATATTGTTTTTTGATAGGGAAAAATACTGTTGAAGCCAAGCAGTGGCTGCACCAGGGAAATCAACTATTATTGACTGGTATGCTGAAAAGCGGTCATACAAACACCGATGATGATAAATGCTCTGATCGCCCAAAATCGGCGGTTGTTCCGGAAAACATAAAAGTCCACAAAATAGTTTTGGAAGACTGTAAAGTGAAATTACGTGAGATATCAGTGTAGTGTGTTTACAATTGTTTACACGAAAATTTTAGCATGCGTAAGTAGCTTTCGAACCAAAAACAATAATGCGTCGAGGATTCGGAGGATTGGGAGATAAAAAGGATTTCTTAGGTCGGTATGTGACAATGGATGAAACAAAAAGATCGAATGCTGAGTAGACAGCAGCTAGTGGAAGCCGACCAAAGCGACCAAAAACGCAAAAGTCGCCTGGCAAAGTTATGGCATTCGTATTTTGGGACGCGCATAGTAGTTATTTTGTTCATCGACTATCTTGAGAAAGATAAAACTGTCAGCAGCGAATACTACATGGCATTGTTGGATTGATTGAGTGTAGAAATTATGAAAAAAAATGGCCTCACATGCTAAAGACAAAAAGTGCTATTTCACAAAGGCAATGCACCGTGTCACAAATCGATGAAAACGATGGTTAAATTGAATGAATTATACTTCGAATTGCTTCCCTACTTACCGTAGTCTACTGGTTTTTTGCAGACCTCAATAAGATGCTCCAGGGAAAGAAATTTGGATCAAGAAGAAGTGATTGCCGAAAGTGAGGCCTATTTTGAAAGTAAAGACAAAAACATAAACTAGATACTAACGGGGTGAAACAAATGAAGAAAAAGACGAATGCGAAAATATCCTGTCCCAACCAACGCGACTGAAATAATAAGTTTTCTGGGCCATACTGGCGTCTTTCGGAAATTTGTAGCCATTAACGCTCAAGTTGCTACGCCTTTGATGTTTTGAAAATCTACGACGTGACCAACCAACAGAAACTCCATACAGCTGCTAGCAGCGTAGGTCTCATAGCAATTCTTCTTCAGAAGAGTGCCTGTAGTAGAAGTATATGAACGATTTCGCTTGTATGTGCTTGGGAAGCATTTTAAAATAGTCATTGATTGTTCCGCGATATCTAAAGCCTAAAGTCGACTAAACCACTCAATACACCGTCCCGGAGAAACAATAAAACTTGTCGGTGCTCCAGTAGAATCGTCTATAGAGCCTGAAGACGTTGGGGCCTGTATCATGCATGAACGAAGCTCTCTAGAAGATTGGCCGTGGACGGTCCAAAAACAAGATCCGAAATTGCTTCAGATAATGGATATTATTAATCTAAAAGTAACGTCAAATCAACGAACGAAATACCTGACGAATACGTAACAAAATCTACCTGCTTTTTCAAAAAGAACAACGAGAAGAAACTTCTGCCAGTGATCCACTGTGATATGCGAAATTTTAAGGGAGAGTTATCTCGCGCAACAGCGATGTGAATAGGTCACCAAGATCATGCGATTTGACGCCATTGAATTTCTTTCTTCACAATTTTCTGAAAGTTAATGTGTATGCCAATAACCCAAGAACATTTCCTGAACTCAAAGACGAGATTCGACGCGCCATTGATGAAATTGAGCCGACACTATGGCATTGAAAATTTCGTCAAAAAGATCAACGTGTGCCTTCAATCATTTATCGGATATTGTGTTCCATACATGACTTCTTTGTCTACACTCTTTATTGAAATATAAGCATCAGAACTTTCCAAATAAACACAGCGTTTGTTTTCAAATTTCCAAATAGGCAGTCTTAATGGGACTACAAATGGGATCGTAAATTTGTAGAAAATGTAGCAACATATAAATACTTATGTAGGTGTCGTCGTCGACTACAACTTTAAATGGAACTATAACATAAGAGCCCTTAAGAACTTCGTCAGTCAACGTACGTGATTTTGGAAACTTATGCACGCCGACTGTTTACGACACTAACATAGGAAAATGCCCCCAAAGCAAACCACTGCAACAATTACAAACAAGAATTCACAAACTAATAAATCGAAGAAATATAACCGACAACATATGAGCAGCGAAGACAAACTATTAAACATTCAACAACTTCATAAGACTTTCAAAACTCAAGGCCGACGTGGTTTCAACACACGAATAAGACTAAAGGATTTTGTAATACGAGGTGTGTTCAGAAAATAACGGGAATTTTTAAATTTTGCTGGCTTGGAGAGCCCGATTGTCATTTTTTTTTTATTATTGTGTTGGTATACATGCCCCTGAAGTATGATACAATTTTCAGCCTATTAATTGTTTACTCTGTTTGTGGCAGCCGCTAAGGTTAGACGTGTTTTTTGAGCTCGGCGATTTTTGTTTGTTAAAAGAAATGGGTCAAAGAATTTGTATCAAATTTTGCGTAAAAAATGAAATAAAGTGTAACAAAGTGTATGAAATGTTATGTCTGCTACGAGTAAAACAAGAGTTTACGAATGGTATAAGTGTTTCCAAGGTGGCTGTGAAGACGTTGAAGATGACGAGCGCTACAGCACATCAACAACCGATGAAAACATGGAAAAAGTGAAAGAAATGGTTATGAACGATAGCCGAATCACAATCAGAGAAGTCGCTGATGATGTTGGCATATCGATTGGCTCATGTCATGAAATTTTTTCGAATGTTTTGGGTATGAAAAGCGTGGCAGCAAAATTTGTTCCAAAATTGTTGAACTTTAAACAAAAACAGCGGCAAATGGAAGCTGCTCAGGAGTCACTAAATGAAGTCAACGACGATGAAACGTTTTATAACAGGTGACGAAACCTGTTTACGGATATGACGTCGAAACAAAGGCTCCATCGTCCCAGTGGAGACATTCTGGCTCGCCAAGACCGAAAAAGGCTCGCATCGCTAAAAGAGCTAAAGGCTATCCCAAAGATCGAGTTTGAGAAGTGTTTCGAGGATTGGAAGAAGCGCTGGCACAAGAGTATACTATCTAATGAAGACTATTTTGAAGGCGACGACATTAACGTAGACGAATAATATTTTTTTTTTTTCAAAAAACTAAAATTCCCGTTATTTTCTAAATACACCTCGTATACCACGATATTGGAATGAATACGGAAGAATGCGATACGAGTGTTAGAGCCAAACACATTCAACGAACTTCCGAATGAATTAAGAAATCTACCTAAAATATTATTCTGAGAAGTGGCCACAGATTATTTTTTAAATCGAGAGTAAAACTTTCCAATCGCATATCTTACATCTTAATATTGCACATTTAAATGCTCACTTCAACCCAAAAAGGTGACAACGAATTTCTTATGTAACATACGAGTACTTCACAGTAACATACTTGACAACACTTCAAAAACAACAAAAATGGACAAAACGACAAGAAAATCTTGCTGTTGGTAATATATTTCTGATAAAATACGCACAATGCCATGGACAAGACGGGTTTGTGCGCTTTGTAACCATTTGAGACAAAAACAAGACTTATAAGATATCTCTTTCCAAGTTCTGCCCTTTGCCGATTATCGATAACGAGATGCGCACGGACAAACAACAAGTCGGTGAAACAATAAAAAAAAAATTTTCAAGGAATGGTGAAACAAAAAAAGAGAACAACAATTTTGGTTTGATAATTGTGTCAACAATTTCGTTTGGGAGAATGTTGAAAATAAAAATAAGACTCTAATAGATGTTAATCCAGACTCTAAAATGTAAACCTTCTCTCTTTTTCTTCTTCTTCCTCTTTATTCCGTGCAACCGCAAGCAAATATTTATTATCAATAAAAACTTATCCAATTAATCTGGTTTCTTTTCAGGCATCCCAACAGAGAAACACACATTGAATCCGCTGACTGATGTTGTCAAAATTACACCATTTACACATCGTCCTGGAATATATTTTGAGAGACTACAATAGGTGATGCAATATAATAAATAACGAATGCAATATCATCGTGTACGAGTATTATGAAATGACTAAGTACTGGCGTTAATTTGCTTCAAAGAATTTTAAATGGAATGAATAAATATTGAGAGAAACCAGTTTCAGATCAATTGAATCCAATGACTATTTGCGTGAATATCATTCACCAGTTAAGTCATCAACTTAAAGACCTTAAATAATAATGAGTTATTAATTAAACAAGGCGCCGGAAGTAAACAAGGAATCAGAGTAAGACGCTCCTCGTTTTATTTCGTTGGAACAGGAGCTTTAGGAATCGAACAGCAAATTAACCCTAGATTCACCCTCAGATGAATAAACACTCATAGCGCCCGATGTGAAAGAGATGCCAATACGTACGTCTCAATACCTTCCTAGAACAAAAAGAGTTTATTGTTGCGTAAGTATCGTTGGTGCATAGACGTTCAGTTTTCGATATATGTACTACGTGCAAGGTGTCTGAGATACGTATATTTGTGAATAATGTTACAATATTTTATAGTTGCTTAATGACTTATAAAATGGACTGATGTGGGGTAATTTAATTTCAGAAAAGAGTAAGTAACATATGTTGTATATTCTATTATAAATTATGTACGCAATTATTAATTTTGATGATTCCTACCAGTCGTTGTTATTGTATTTTTTGTAGATAAACCGCTCTACTAGTTATATATTTGCATTCACATTTATTTGGTGTCGGTAGAATATTTATTTTTATTTGCTTTGCTCTTCAGCATGGCTACTCTAAACCAAGAATAAATATACTCACTAATATGCAACACAGGATACAATGAAGGCGTCCTTCGAATGATTTTGGCAGTGACGTCGAAGATATTTTAAAGATTGACAGTGAACGACCTACAGATGTTTCAAGTGATTCTGATGACGAACCTCTTTAAACGTCAAATCAGATCGAATAATTATCTCATCGACTAATAATTTATGAGACAAGAACGGTCACAAGTGGTCAGCAAAGCCAATGCAAGCTAGCGCTACCCAAACCCAGCAAGAAATATCATTCACATTGTTCAAGGACCCAAACATTAAGCAAAACATGCAATTACTCCACTGGACCAATTCCAATTGTTTGCTTCCGATTCGATGTGAATATCATTGCACACCAATACAGAAATCTCTACTAAAAGAGCAAATTACACGGATAAAACAGATACCGTTAGTGATACTTGTACTGAAGAAATAAATGCCTCGATGGAATTGCTTTTATTATCTGCAAGATAAATCGATAATCATCTCACAAGCACTGTTTGATCCAAGTGAAATTGGATCAAAATATGATTCAGTTATGTCCAAAGATAGATTCGATTTTTTGCTTAACTTTCTATGTAAGATTCGATGACAAAGCAACCCGAAAAAAAACGAAATGCTGTTGATAAGTTTGCACCAATAAGGCAAATATGAGAAATGTTTATTGCTGCATGTCGGGACAGTTACTGGGGTTCCGCTGACGTTGTCATAACAGATAACAATTATTGTGCTTGGACCAATTATACAGAAAATGTCAATTTTGAACCTAAATTCAAAATGCCCTTGAAGAAAGAGGCTGAAGGACTTCTTGATCTTCCTCGCGGAGCTTCGGAGTTTAATATTTTTCGAAAAAACTTCCCCAAGAAGTTTATGCATTCGTATTGCAGAGTGCACTAACCAAAGAATAAAAAAAAAATGAACCGAGATAAATCAATGAAACGTGCCCTTACCGATGAGTACGAAATTCTTGTGGTCCTTGGAGTATCTCTGATAATGCATTACAACCATTTATCATCGATCGCTGATTATTGGAGTAAACAATCCTCGTTGGGCAATGAGATAATTAAAAAAGCATTTCACGTGATCGTTTTACTCTATTAATCTCGAAAATGTATTTCAATGATGGCGATAAACCCAATGATGCTCAAAAAATTACTATATATCGGAAGTTGTTTCATGTATAAAAAAACATTCCCAGCAGGACGAAGTGAAAGTAGTGCCCAATCCATAGATGAATGCATGACAAAATTCAAAGGTCGCTCTAGTTTGAAGCTGTATATGCCTCTGAAACCCATCAAACGAGTTATTATATTATGGTTGCGTTGTGATGCCTAAACAGGGTATACATATGATTTGAATGTTTATACTGGTAAAGAGACATCTCCGAGTTCAATCGGCACTCTTGGAGAATGCTTCCGGTACATACACAAGAACTCGCAAAGGAACTCCGGCGTACAACGGTGCTTTGAACCGTTCACAAAGTCAATTTCAAATACAGACCGACGGAATAATGGCCGCGCGTTGGATGGATTCAAAAGAGGTCCTTCTTACTTCAAATTGTCATATGCCTACCATAACACAGGTCCAAGGAAAGCAGAAAGATTGCTCAAAGTTAGAAGTTGATTGTCCTTTGGCTATTGCGAATCATGGGAGGCGTCGATTTGGCAGATCAGAAGACAGCCATATACGATATAAATCGAAATTCACAAAAGTTGGGGGAAAAAGTGTTCTTCAAAATTGATGTTAGCCGTAGTAAACTCGTGGATCTTATTCGCACAATGTTAACGTCATTCAATTTATAGTACCCCTGGCCGAAACATTGATAGCTGGAGGAATAAAACACAAAAAACTCACAACTCGTCATTTTGGTGGAAGGCCAGCAAAGAAATCACCCATATAGCGTTTGAATATTGTTGATAATTTACCAATTGAACAGTCTTCTCGTTGTCGGTGCGTGAATTGCACTTTCCAAAAAAAAGGAAACTCGGACCTAGTTCGTATGTTCTGGATGCAACAATGCCTTATGCTTTGCTCCTTTTCACAAGTAACTTCAAATATAAAACAAATAAAAACTTGATTCAATGTATTTACTAAAAAACCTTGTCTTATTTATTTTTTTTAGTAAAGTCATTATTTTGACATATACTTCTCACTTTAAAATGTTATTGGGATTATATGTCCCAGGATAACGAAAAGGACTGCGTTATCCTAATACACACCAAACATTTTCTTTCCAATAATACTCGTACTTCCAGAATTTCTACAAAAGTTGCTATAATTGTTTCTGGTTCTCAAATAAAAACTCAGGGGCGAAGGGGTTAACAGCCCTCGGAAACAATAACATCATTCCAACAGTAAAAATTGGAAAATTTTCGGTGATGGTATGGGGATGTTTTTCAAGTAAGGGCGTTGGTGAAATAAAAATTATTGACGAAACAATGACTAAGGAAGTACTCGTATATTTGGATATTTTAAGAGAAATTTTGAAAAGAAGTGTGCAAAAATTCGGCTTTGTTGACCCAGAAAACGGAAACAAATTGAAAATTGTTATAAATTTTACCAGGACAACAACCCAAAACATAAATCCTATTTATGTAGAGAGTGGTTAATTTATAACCAAAGTCCCGACTTAAACCCGATTGAAAATTTGTGGGCTTATTTAAAAAAGAAGGTGGCAAATAGGGGTCCAAGTCCAAAAAAGACTTAATTAATTTTATCAACGTGGAGTGGGTAAAGATTTCCGAGGAATATGATCTTATAAAGCTCATAAATTCTATGAAGAGTAGATTTCAGGCCGTCATTAAAGCCAATGGCGGTCATACTAAGTATTAAAAAATTATTTTTTTTTCTTTTAAATTAAATTTTAAATTAAGTTTAAAGTTTTTGCAATGAATTGTTTGACATTAAAAAAAACTAATATTGATAGGTTTTTGTTAGATTTCTTTTAATTTTAGTCATATTTGTTTTTTTCTTTTTAGTTATTATAGGAAACAGTTAATATTAAAATAAAATTATAAAGAAAAATTTAAAAAAATTCATATATTTCTTATAAATTTATACTTTGGAAGTCTATTTTTTGTGTATTTTTTTTTTGTGTGGAAACAATTTCTTGACAAACTGTATTCAACCATCAGTAGTGTCGCGTAGATCGAAAACTTGAGGTCTGCAATTTTGAAACCAGTTCCAAGTCATTCATTTTATTTCAAGTACACTTCATTACTGTACTCATAGCTTGAAAAGTAAAATGAATGAATCACATGATATTTGGCTACTAAATGAGTATTTCACTAATTTTCAACGAAACACTTAGTGCAGTGTACTCATAAAGAACGGGTATTTATAAATGGGTATTCATAAAAATACTGTACACTACACTGAGTAGTGGCGAGCTTCTTAAATGACAGAATAATGGGAAATGACGACTATGAACAGGAGGGGCAATAGAAAAAGTCAAAATGATGCCAATAGATATGTAATTCGTAAATTATAATACAATAAACAAATTCGATTTAATTTTTTTTTTAATATTTTCTTATGACAGCTTGAGATCCTTACAAATTTCATTTTGATTTATATTGAAATTTAAACATCATTTGATTAACCAAAACTAGGTCGGATCTAATTAAACAACGTTTTTCTGCAATTAACATTCTGGCTGTAGAAAAGGTGCGGTCAGAAGCTACTTGTTGGCGTAGCTAATATTTTGCAACTAACTCTATGGTGGTTTTTATACCTAAAGATCAAACAGCGGCATATAACAGCAAAAGATTTCAGACCAATAAGTCTGTCATCATTTATCCTTAAAACCCTAGAGCAATTGCTGGATATTTACATTAGGAATCGATGCAGTAATGGCTTTTTGACTTTAGTCACACCATGCATACATGAAAGGAAAATCTGTAGAAACCGCGCTGCACGAGATGGTGGGGAAAATAGATAAGAGTCTACCCTTCGGAGAGTTTGCGATGGCGGCCTTCCTTGATATTGAAGGAGCCTTCAATAACTGAGTGGAACTGTCCTTTTCGGATAGCGCGAAGTATCTGGGTGTGATTGTGGATAAAAAACTGAAGCAGAAAGAATCAAAAAGGCATATAATGCTCTTTTTATCTGCAAAAGCACATTAGGAAAAATTCTAGGCTTAAAACCTGCTGTGGTTTATTGTGTGTATACGGTGGTGGTAAGACCCATACTTACATACGGCGCACTAGTATGCTGGAAAGCAACAAACAAGAAAACGATTTACGGAAAATTAGCGGCGATTCAAAGAACGACTTCCATAGCCACAACAGGTGCACTCCGTACGACCTATGCGGCAGCATTAGACCCCTTTTCGCACCTAACACCGCTTGATTTATAGACCAAAAAACTTGCTGGCAATAGTGCTCAAAGCACTATGCAGTCAGAACCGGGTATGACTGTGCTGGGTGCCACGACACTGCGGTATTAAAGGAAATGAACAGGCGGACGAGCTTGCTACAAAAGGAGGGCTACTCGACAATAGTGAGGATGTCAATATCAAACCAAAGTGAGGGGCACTATCGAGGAAAAATCACAAAGACTTCCAAAATAAAATGGTTAAGTCTTGAAGAACACAGGGTATCCAAGGTTTTTTGGTCGCTTTTTGACGGCAAAAGATCTAGGAAGTTAATAAAACTAAACAGGGATAAGATTAGGACAGTAATAGGAATCCTATCAGGACACTGTCTCTTGCAGCAGCACGCAAAGAGACTCAAATTGTCAGATACGGATATCTGCTGTGATCTGCAAGCTGTTGAGGACATAACACACATACTGTGTGAATGCGAGGCAATGTCGCGTAGTCGAAGAAAATTTTTAAAGAAATACTTTTTCGAAAACCTAGGGGAAATAGACGGCACGAACTTCAAAGGCCTTCTTGGCTTTTGCAAGAAAATTCGGTGTTTCACCAGGGCGATTGCTTAGGTTTTTGCCATTTGAAGACATATTCAATTGGTTCCATAGGGACCGCGATGGGCCCGTTTTGGTGCCTAGTGTCTGGGTGATGGTATATCCATCACACCCCTGTTTAACCTAACCTAACCAAAAGTGACAATTCAATTTGGTGCAAGTGCCACCACTGCAAAACATCAAAATCTTCATGATAAATTTATTTTATTTTCCTTTTTCACACTGTAAGATGTCTAAACTAGGTGCAAACCAACTAGACTTTGTAATCGTTTTATTCAGCGCACTCAGTGTACTCATTGTATTTTTTCCATTAAACATTGCACCCGATTCGTCTCACGTCAAGCCAATTCAAGTAAACAAGCGTGGGAGAGAATGAAAACAGTACACTCACTTTGATATTAGGTTACCGAGTATTGTACAGTAACTGCTTCTTATGGTGTGGTACTCTAATTCACTTCACACTTAGTTGAATAATGACAATGAATAGAGTACACTGAAGTACCGCACTCGTTTGGTGAGAACAAATGAATGTATTCATGCAGACCTTTATTGGAAACACAGGTCATGGTTATGTAGATCGCCGAAAGAGGGGGGGCAATGCATATAATAAAGCTATACAAGGATTGCCCAGCCAATGCGAACTGGCGTTTGTCCGTTGGCTTAGTTTGTTCCTTTGTTCAAACAATTTTGAGCATTCGCCATAACAAGCTGTAAGAAAAACAATTTCGAAACCGAAAAAAGAACACACAATCAACAATTCAACCACAGCCTGCTATAATGCACAATTCAACTATAGCACTGCCGTCTATACTTATCAGGCTTTTCTTAGTCATTTTGACTCAAACTTTCTGCTTCGACTCCATTACCATTTCGTATCTTCAACGGTCAATTTAATTTATCTACTACGTACAAATCAATGTTTCGTTAAGTATAAAGTAAGCTGCGTTTTAAATAAAATATAAATAACAAAAGGTTATGGGCCGCAGATAAAGAATATAATAGTGAAATTAATACAATTTCCCAGTTGCCGTATTTAAATAATAATATTTAGATAAAATAAAACAAAAACCAAACCAAGATATCCTCTACAGTCAATTTTCCACAACTATCTGCGGATAATTTTAATAATTGGAAATTTAGGGTGAAATGCTTGGTGGATGAGAAGCAAATAAGTATTGCTCTTACAATGGATTCATCATCAATTGCCGATGAAGATTAAAAGTCAGCCCACGAAATAAAAGATGCAACAGCAAAGTCAATCATAGTTCAACATTTTTTAAGAGAAAAAGTGTCGAATCCAAGATGTAGGAATCCGATATTATTAAGTACCGTAAAACCGCCTTGCTTTGACCAAAATCAGAAAACTTTTATTTTTAAAACAGCAGCATCTACATGTGAGTAATTTCAACATAATTTGGTATGGATTGAATGGTTGCTTTTTCAGCTAAGCGTGAACTGATATCATGAGGTTAAACATTTGAAAAATATTTGACCGTAAATTAAATTAGTGCAAGTAAGAAGTATAGTAATTTGAACTCCTCAAAGAGGTTCCGATAGTTTGTGTTTTTAGTAATTTTTTTGAGTGCAATTTATTACAGGTATGTAGACTAACATTTTTTCTCTTAAATATGATTATTTTGGTAGTCGTAGGAATAATAGAATACATTTTATATAAATAAGAAAAAGTCACTTGCCAAATGTTGCATATTCGTAACACTTTGACCACGAATTTTTAACTTTTACCGGCAGTATTACCTTGACCAGTTTTAACTTTGATTGCTAGTTTTACTTTGACTAGTTCCTTTTCATGCTACCTACCTACGTAGCTTAAATCTTTTTCTTTTCACATAAATAGGTTAAAATGTCCAAGCAAAGGCAAACTCCTCCGACGCGTTACAA
This sequence comes from Volucella bombylans, assembly GCA_949129095.1. Classification (NCBI taxonomy): domain Eukaryota; kingdom Metazoa; phylum Arthropoda; class Insecta; order Diptera; family Syrphidae; genus Volucella; species Volucella bombylans. The sequence goes on from OX422141.1 coordinate 183,199,735, forward strand.
TAGTACACCTAGTAAGTAAATGGAGGAAGCATTGCAAATAATTAAATGCGCTCAGCATTTCGGTATTGCGAAGGGAACCCTTATCAATAAGATGCATCAAAGGCATGGTAAGGCTTTTGGAAGGCCTTGCATTTTTACAAATGCTGAGGAGAAACTCTTAGTTCAAGCTATACTAACCACAAGCGAATGGGGCTTTCCTTTAAGTGGGATAGAAATTCAAAAACTGGCGACCAACTACTCGTATCTGAATAAACGTGAGAAAACAGAAAAACAAAAGTTGTTGAGTAACGATCGGCTAGAAGGGTTCTTCAAAAGAAATAATGCGCTTCTTAGCAAGCGAATGTGTCAAAACCTTAAAACATCCAAGGCAAAGTTAACAAGAACGTTCATAAGCGAATATTTTAATAATTTAAAAAAGATAATGGGGAGTATATTTCAACTAGTTATATATATATTTAACTACGATGAAACTAATTTATCAGATGATCCCGGTTCCCAGAAGTGTTTTTTTTTTTTTTTAAAGGGTTGCAAATACTCAGAAAGAGTAATGGACAGTTCGAAGACCAGTATATCGGTTATGTTCAGTGGCTCGGCAGCTGGAGAGGTATTGCCCCCTTATTTTGTCTATAAATCGGAACAATTATGGGAACAATGGATGGAGGGTGGGCCAAAAAACACAAAATATAATAGAAGCAAGTCGGGGTGGTTTGATGCTACAATTTTTAAAGACTGGTTCATTAATCACATCATACCATGCACACTATCGAACATAAGTCTACATACACCCCTCAAATTCTTTGTAATTAATGAAATAAAAATTTATTGAGGCAAGACCTTGCAATATATGATAAATTAATTTAATATTACTATTTTATCCAAGAAAAATAAACGAAATATTTCAAATTTAGTGAAACAAAAGTCTACATACAGCTTAATACCACTATGCAAAACTCATCTTTCTTGTCTTTTGAGTTAACAGTTATATTTTTTATGCCTATTTTTGTAAATCGCGTGATAGTCGAGGTCTTTCATTTGTTCTCGTCTCGTCTAAATCATTTTTTTTAGCGAAAAAAATGGAAAGTCGTAAAAAAATTTCAATTTCGGTTGGGCATTTAGTAATCCAGCATCGAAGAGATAAGAAATCATACAGTGAGATAGTAAAAATATTCAAATTAGAATAATTAGAAATTATAATGAAAGTGGAACTATTCAAAGTAAGTGTCGGTCTGGGCGTCCAAAAAAGCTATCAAACAGAGACATTCGAGCAGTTTTGAAGGAAGTTGATAAAAATCCGAAAATAAGTTCTCCAATATAGGCCGATCAGCTCGCGGATTCATTTAAAAAAGTTGTTCACCCAATTACCATTCGCAGAGTCTTACATCGGGCAGGCTTTCAAAGCCGAGTATCAAGGAAAAAGCCTTTAATTTCTCCTAAAAACCAACAACTGCGATTAGATTTTGCTAGAATGTATTTAAATGAGGGTATTGAGTTCTGGACTAGAGTCATGTTTACAGATGAAAGCAAATACAATGTTTTCGGATCATATGGCCGGAAAAAGATATGACGAAAAGAAAATACAGCGCTAGACAACAAAAATATTACTCCAACAGTTAAGCATGGTGGGGGAAGCGTCATGGTTTGGGGGGCTATGGTCCGGAGTTGGAAATTTTGCATTTATTGATGGGATCATGGATAGATTTAAATTTATCGATATATTGGAAGATAATTTATCAACAACTGTGGAGCATTTAGTCCTAGGACAAAGTTGGATATTTCAACAAGACAACGATACAAAACATACTGCTTTAATAGTTAAGGAATGGTTGCAACAACATGTGCCACAGCAGCTGAATTTTCCACCGCAATCGCTGGACTTAAACCCCATTGAGCATATATTGGATGAAGTTGAGCGAAAACTTCGAAAATATGCCATAACTGGACGTGAAACTCTAAAAGAGGCACTAAGAAAAGCTTAGTCAGAAATAAACGCAGAAATCACTCAAAGCTTAGTAATTTCAATGCCTCGACGTCTTCAAGCAGTCATCGATGCCAATTTCAGTCCAACCAGATACTAAAAACTATTTTTTTTACTGATAGTATCTTATTTTTTTAAATTGTATGCCCTGTACGTAGATTTTTGTTTCATCACATTTGAATTAATTTATTTATTTTTATTTTTATTTTAAGCATAAAAATTAAGTTAATGAAAGTGAATAATGTGTATTTTGTTAAGTTTTGTACAAATAAAAACTTTTATAAAAAAATTACTAGTTTTTCGTCATAATTTTTTTCAATTACCAGATATTTGGGGGTGTATGTAGACTTTTGTTCCTAAGTGTACGAGAAATTTCGATGGACAAATCGTTCTATTGGGAGATAATCTTTCCAGTCACTTTTCTGTAGATATAGTTGAAGCTGCGGTACAAAACAAAATCAGGTTTGCTTGGTTTCCTCCAAATTCAACACACCTTCTACAACCGTTAGACGCAGCATTCTTCGGTCCTCTAAAAAAAAAACACGGAGGACAATTTTAATGAAGTGGAAAGTAAGCAAATCAAGAACTTCGCAAGTGCTAACTAAAGATAAGTTTAAGAACTAAGCTTAAAGAACTAGTAGAAGAATCCTTGAACGAAAATGGTTTGTCAATGAATTTAATAGCTGGCTTCAAAAAGTGTGCCCTTTTGATCCTCAATTAGTGATGACAAGAATGCCTAGAAGAAACAGTTACAAATGGTAAAGAAGACTCACCGGGAAGGAAAAAGGAGCAAGGTTAGAGTTACATTTGGAAAGGGAATAAGCGTTGGAGAGCTTAAAGGAAGTCCGGTCCAAGTCTAACTCGCGAACGGCCCCCGAGTCCTTCTTACATCGGCACTATACTTCAAACAGAGTGATACAAACATCGAGGAAGCATTGGCAGAGCACTTCATCCCTAGAAGACCTCACAGAAGTTGTTCTAAATACCAAAAATCCATTTTAAATAGTCCATCCATTTTTAGTAATTTTTTTTTGTAGGTACCTACTCAAAATCTGTTTTTTCCATTAAAAATTTCTTTAACATACTTTTGTTTATTGTTAATTTTCCCTTAAAAGTTTTTTTTAAATCTTTCTGATAATCTTATGTGTAATTTAAAATTTGATTTTGAAGTAATATCTTTTAGTTTTTATATCCTTTCATTTGTTCTTTTTTCCTATTGCTATTTTACATGTCGAAAAATAAGTTTTTTTTTTTTAATTTGTATATAAATAAATATACCTACATTATTTTATTTATGTGGAATTTGTAACTTTTTCTTTTGATTTTTCGTAATAAAATACCCTAAAACTTAAACAAAACGTTGTTCATTGTCTTATGGTCAAAGTTAAAAATATTCAGGTATAACTTTGACTAGGATGTTTTTTTTTAACAATTAAAAGCGCACCGGAAATGCAAACACTGAAGTAAAGTATTGATTATGTTCACAATTCAACACCCGACAACTTAAGAATAAAATCGAATACATCACGAAACGGACAAAAACACTGCGAATGTTTTTCCTACCAGACTGGACTGGTCAAAGTTAGGCGGTTTTACGGTATGAATGAAAAATATGATGCCGTCATTACTGCAATAAATGATAGACAGGTAACACTTGAATAACTAACTAAAATCTTGGCTGTGTTTGTACAAGCTTTACGGATTTTCGTTTTTTACCGATTTTTTGCTATTCGGAACAGGTTGCATTTAGTAGATATTGCCCTTCGACCAACAAATTGTATGGATCGCTTATTCAAAGATCGGCCTGTAATGGATGTGGGGTGAACTCGGCTTCTTCAACTACCACTTTGCGTTGATGAGGACATAATCCCTTTCAAAGACAAAATCAATGGAAAGCCTTGCCCATGGGGAATAAAAGTATTTTTTCTCTGCGGGAAAAGTGGCATCCCCCACGATTTCTTCGTTTATCAAGGATCCACCACTCTTTTGAACCAACTACTAGTCAAAGCAATAGGCAGTGGTTCAATGATAGTGATGCACCTATGAGCAAGGTCATAAGCTAAATTTTGATAATTACTTTCCATCGTTTCAATTGTTTGAAATTCTTCAAAATAAAAAGATCCAATCCAATTCCAATCCCTCGTTGCCGCTAACAATATAATGTCCAAGGATGGACGAGGACATTCGGTCCAATGCGAGAGCGATAATGCCAAGGCTATTTTCACTCGATGGCTCGACAATAAATTCATCAACTTGGCGTCGAATTTTGTTGAAATTGTAATGGAACAAAGCGTCGAAAATCTACGACGATGTAAAACGGCCAGAAGTAGTCTTTATAATAAATTAATGGGCGGTGTTGTTTTCCACAAAATGGACTTTGAGACCCATAATGCACTTCGTGGACTTGGCACTTCATCGCGTGGATGGAGTATCGTAAAGAGTACAAACTCAGCACAATATCGACGTCTCAATGAAATTCCGCGGTGAAGTTGCTAATGCGCTTATAAAAGTTCAACAGCCGGAAATGGAACGAAATATTGCAACACTAGGTCGACGGGGCCGACCAACAATGTCACAAATTCGATTAAATATATCTAGTTCCATCTCGAAAGCCTATAATGAGTATTTTAGTAACGATAGTGACAGTGACCAGCACCAAAACGAAAAAAAAAATTATCAAAAACCTGCAGTGATTGCAGCGAATAATTCTGGTCGCTGCAAAAGTCCGCCTTGTACAAAGAAGTCAGTTATCAAATGTAAGAAATGCAATGTACGAGTAAATGCTTAAAACGAGAAGTAAAAGTGACAAGTGCCATGAACAATATGCCTTTTGTTTAGCTGATTTTGTATACAAAATACATGAATGTAGGAATGAATAAATTCCATCCACGTAAGTTTGTTTCATTATCGTTTGTATTTTGTTTTGATTTCTTTTAATTGATTTTCATTCTTAGATTGAATTCGAATCGTCGACCGCCGGCCTCGTTTGTTAATGTTTTTAACTCTAATTACCATGATAAGACGCCGTCCACTCGTTCGTCGACCCTTACGATCCGAGTTTGTTTTCTCGCTGAGTCGTAACAGCGGAGGTATGGATTTCGGTTACATCTTTGATTCATCATGAAGGAATGCATGTGTTGACCTAAGATGTAAGCATTGTTATTTTAGCAATACAATAACTCCATTGAGGTTAGCATTGGTCGTACTTGGTGTGTGCGGCGGACGCACTGACGTTCGTCATAAAGCTGTGGACTTGGCATAAAGTACAGAAGAAAAATGGGAGTCTTGCTTGATCTTTAGGAGAGTAAAGTTGGTCTTGTAAATTACTTAAAATCGCTTTCTTTGTTACTTAAAATTGTTCTCTTTGTTATTTACTAATTGAAATAAAATTATAAGTTTTCCTACATGAATATGTTTTTTTGAATATTTTGTTTAGATCATAGTAGTTTTGTCCACAATTGTAGATATCAGTTTTTAGCCAGGTGAGAAAGAAATAAACTATCAATATCAGCGGCTCAAAATTTTTTGTTTAATAATTACGAGTATATTAACAATTTCGTTTGGGAGAATGTTAAAAATAAAAATAAGACTCTAATAGATGTTAATCTAAAGGTGAGTAGGATTACCTCAAAACAAATATCATTTTCATCATCAGTGACCACGGTTTACTTTATGTGCAGATTTTCAGCTTCAATTGTACGATGTACGAAATACAGTCGACTCTCGATAATTCGAAATTCTTAATAATTCGAACTGATTGTGAGGTCCCTTGAATAAACCTTGATAAAGGGAACAAAACCTATGTGTTTTGGTACGCTCGCTAATTCGAATTGATTGTCGAGTCGGGCCGCCAGCAAACGCAAAACATGCAGAGGACAAAACGTACCTGTCAGAGGTTAAATGCTGAAGGAAAAAGCTAAGTCATTCGCTGTTAGTTTGGGTATTGAAGGATTCACCGCCAGTGAAGGATGGCTCTCCAATTTAAAAAAAAAAAACGACATAAATATGTGGAGAGAGCGCGAGTGTTGCTGTTACTGTTTGTTCTGCATGGAAAAATGACTTAGGACTGCCGGAAAATTACAATCCACGGAATGTGTTCAATGCGGATGAGACTGCACTTTTTTTTAAGTGTCTTCCTGATCGAACGATGACATTTAAAAACGAAAAAACGACGGGTCACAAAAAATAAAACCTCTTATGATAGGGAAAGCTGCTAAATATAGATGTTTCAAGGCTATCAAATCCTTTCCTACGCTCCAATAAAAAAGCATGGATGACCACAGAATTGTTCAATGAGTGGCGGTTGAAACTAGACATCGACATGAAACGGCAGAAGCGGAAAATTGTACTTTTCTTGGATAATTGCACAGTTCACAATAATCCGCCAGTTCTCAGTAATGTGAATGTTAAATTTTTCCCTGCTAACACCACCTATAAATTGCAACCCCTTGACCAGGGAGTGATTCAGAATTTTAAAACTTTGTACCGCAAAGAAATAGTGATGATAGTGTTGGTAGTATTGAAAATTTAAATAGATACATGTTTTAACAGCGATGGCGATGGTTGACAAAGCATGGAAAAACGTTAAATCGACAACGATTTCAAACTGTTTCAAAAAATGTGGATTTATTACATAGCCAGTGAATCAATTGCAACAGGAGGGAGGAGAACTGGATGGAGCCTTCTTCCTAACTTTGATGAATCTGTTACTTTCGATGATTTTGTACATATTAACGATGATTCTGGCAGCTTAAAATTCAAGCAAAAACAATGAAGGCGAAGATGAAGAAGAATCGGAAGCAGAACCAATTCCACCCGTCACATCAAAGGAGGCAGTCATTGTTGAGGCGGTATTCTCGGCACTGGTTGTCATAGACAATGCTCTTGACCAAGGACGCTGGAAGTTATTGAAGCAAAAAAAATCACTGATTTTGAAATTGTCTAGACAATATGATAAATTAATCACTTCATCCAGATATTATTCATAATAGCAGGTCGAAGCTAGTCAAAGTAATTAAGTAATAAAGTAATGCTTCCCCTTCCGCTCCCTCTCCTGTTACCACGTGGTGTGATCACCGCGATCACGTGACTAACGCAATAGTGTTCATTGTTGTTTTGTTATGAGAGGACGTACTGCGTGTGCCGCAATTTCCGCGAATTTTTACAGTTGTATCGGTGTTTAATGATGGCAGATCATATGAAAAAACGTTTCTGTGAATCTGTCTCTGTACTTATTGCAAGTAAAGGAAAAAATAATCAATTGTTTACGAACGATCAATATTTGTCCTTAATTATAAATGTAAAAGAATCGAAGAACGAGATTATTAAAAAAAACACCTGAAGATTACCAGCAAGGTACGATGTAGTTAAAATTGGAACATCTGAAAAACTCATAATTCCGGTGAAAATCGAAGGTGATCCCATTATTTACTATGCCCATTTAGACGAAACTTTTCAAATAATCCACGACTGTGGTAGAGTCAGAATGATGAAGGAGTTAAAATTAAGATATAAAAATGTAACTGCTGAACTCGTAACTGTGTATTTGAATCTGTGTGAATCTTGCCAGAAAAAAAAGTTTGCCAAAAAAAGTTCTTGTCGTAAAACCGATCATCAGCAAAGAGCTTAATTCAAGGTGCCAAGCTGATCTGATTGACATGCAGTCCCAAGCAGATGGGGATTATAAGTTTATCATGGTCTATCAAGATCATCTAACAAAATTCGTGCAGCTGCGGTCTTTGAAAAGCAAACGAGCAGAAGAGGTAGCGTATCATTTGCTAGATATTTTTACTATATTCGGAGCGCCTAGTATTTTGCAAAGCGATAATGGGAGGGAATTTGCTAACAAGGTGGTTAAAGAAGTCGGTGCGATGTGGCTAGAATTTAAAATCGTACACGATAAATCTCGACACTCTCAATCACAAGGGTCTGTTGAAAGGGCTAACCAAGCCATAGAGAAGATGCTTTGTACTTGGCTGGAATCCAACAAGACGACGAAATGGTCTGACGGATTACGATTTATTCAATTTATGAAAAACAATCAACAGAAGAAGAGCTACAATTTATTTTAATTGAAGACGAAAATCAGTTGTGTGAGGAGAGAGAAACCGAAACCAATATTACCGACACTGAGGTTCATAAGGAGGATTAGCAAAATGAAAATCCAGATAACCTGATAGGAAAACCTGTTAAAGCGGCCCGAAACCATGGAGATACTACAGATCCGTCAAATATATCCCGAAATGATGATGAAATTGTAATTGCTCTCGATAAAAAGAAGCAAGTCATTGGACATATCAGAAAGTCAGTTGATCAATCTCTGAAAAAGCAAGCCTATAAAATGTTAGCTCTATCCAGCTGCTAATATAGGTGATAATGTAGTGGTAAAAATTCCTGATGTAGACCGCGCCAAAGCCGATGAAAGAAACATTTTAGCTGTTATAATTTCTCAGGAGGCAGAAGGAATATATAAGATAGGCACTAAGCATGGGATTCTTAATCAACTTTACACAAGGAATCAGTTCACTGTCTGCATAAAAACGTTTATTACAGTTGATATTGTTCCCCAGCACGAAGTTACCATCCGAGAATGTGCAAAAAAAGAGTCACATTTTGGCGGCAAAGGATTTCAGCACTGCAACTGTACGGGTGAATGCGTTTCTAGTAGATGCAAATGTAAAAAGTCAAGCCTCTTGTGTAACTCAAAATGTCACAAGAGCCTTACTTGTAAGAATAAATAATAATTATTTTATTTTTTTTAAACCAATAACTAGCATCTCTGTGTACTGATCTCTGTTTTTTTTTTTTTTTTATGGCTAGTAAGCTTTCAACTTACTATTTTAATTAACGTTAAATTATTATCTACGATAATGTGAATTATGATATTTTGAAGTTATAATGAACGAAATAACTAAAAAGTTACGCTTATGGCGAATAAAAATTTATAATCCTCACCTGTACTTGTTTTATTACTTTATCCAAGTCTTCCAGGATATTATATAAAATAGCTAGTTAATGGGATTAATTCTGTGTCAATTATCACTTTGTCTGAATTAAGTAGATATTATATATAATGGTTGGATAGTATATATAATATCCACATTTATTACTCTCGCTGTAACATATATACACTTGCGGTCATAAAAACCGCACCACCTAATGAGTTCTCAAAAAATGCCTAATTACATCAGATCATAAGGGTTTTTCCCATACTAATGAAGGGTATTCCTCATAGCGGAGTTCGGCCTCGTATTCAGTGCAAAAAAAAAAAATCAGTTTGAATTGAGTTGTGACGGTGACAAGTAAAAAAAAAAGTGAAATGTCTGGTAAATATAATCAACTGACTCGGGACGAAAAAGTTGAAAAGGTTCAAGGACGAGTGCAGAGTCAAAACAGTGAAGTTTCCTCAAAGCCAGATAGTTTGGGGATGTTTTTCTTTTTACGTTTTGGGCCCTTTGCACTTTGTTAATAGAACTATGAACGCTCACAAGTATGGAGAAGTAGTAAGGGAGTTTTTGGTACCAGCAATTGAACAGCATCCTTCGTATACTGACAAGTGCATTTTTCAAGATGATTCTGCACTTTGCCAAATCCGCAAGTAAAGTGTTATAAATCAACTTCGAGATGTCTACTTTATAAATAATAAACAGACAAGTAACTAGAGTCTTTCAATAATTTTCAGCTCAAGATAACGTTTGATGACCTCGGAATTACCAGACTAGACAGGCCAGCTAATTCGCCCGATTTAAACCCAATCGAACACTTGTGGCATGTAATAAAACGTAAGGTGGCTGAACATAAACCAGAGAGTAAAAAAAAAAGCTAAATGAAGTTCTGGAACATGTATGGAATACTGAAATTTCAAGGGATATTATTGAACTTCTAGTAAACTCGATGCCTTCTAGAATAAAAGCGGTTATAACCGCCAAAGGAGGAGCAACTCGGTATTGATAATTTTTTGGTAAAAGTGGCATATCTAAACATCTTATATACAAATACATAAAAAATGTATCGTTTGATTTTGTTAACCAATTAAAATATTTTAAAAAAATAAGAAAATTAACTGGTTTTTCTTTCTTTGTTAATATCTTTTTTTTTATAATGAGCGCGCGCTCAATCACCCTTAAGGTGATTGTACACAGCGCGGGCAGAGGAAATTTAGGGAGGAAGAAAAGAGAGATACCGATGTACATTGTTTTTAAATGTTTGCAAGTTATAACGACCAGGAAATACAGAGATCGGCAGGGCATTCCATAAGCGAGTTGTAGGGCTTAGGAACGAATCACGATATTTTAGAGTACGTCCGAAAATGGGCTTGAGGGTATACTGATGAGCATTCATAGCGAGACGGGTGTTACGGTTGAAAATTTGAATGGGCGGAATGCTACTGGCGATTTCAGTGGAGCACTGGTGGTGGAAATAGCGATAAAACAAAGTGAGACACGAGACATTTCGTCGGTGTTCGAGGGTGTCCATTGATTGACTGATATTAGTATCGTCAATAAGTTTTATCGCACGGTTTTGAATCCTATCTAGCAGGTGCAGAGATGTTTTAGGAGCACCTGACCAAATGTGAGAGTTGTACTCCAATTTTGGGCGGATGAATGCCTTATATATTGAGGCCAGATCAGAAGGGGTAAAATATTTCTTACATCGCTTGAGGAAACCTAGACATTTCGCAGCATTTTTGGCGACATCAAATATGTGGTCATTCCAACGTAAGTTGTCATTGACACACATACCGAGAATGGAAAGTTTTTCAGTTTCGACGATGCAAGTGCCATTCATGGATAATGGCTGGGTGTTTAAATTTCGCTTTAACGACAGCAGACAGCATTGTGTTTTGGAAGCATTAAATTCCACTCTATTGATAGTTCCCCAATTGGTTATGCTGTTGATATCGGAATTTAATGAGCTTAGCATACGCTGCCGTTCTCGTTCTACAGCCGAAGAACAGGGCCGTGAGTCTGGGAACGAATATGAAAAGCAGAGAGTACTGTCATCAGCAAAGGAATATATTGGATTAGAAGTAGCAGACAAGAGATCGTTAATGAAAATTAAAAAGAGTGTCGGTGACAGAACAGAGCCCTGGGGCACACCAGCATTTATTTTGTGAATATCAGACTTGAAACCGTCCAAAACAACTTGAATTGAACGTTCCGAAAGGTAATTTCTAATCCATTGAAGAAGAGAGACGTCGATCCCAAATGCACGCATTTTCGACAAAAGAGCCTGATGCCATACTCTGTCAAATACCTTAGAAAAATCAAGTGCAACTATCTTGCTTTCGCCAGATTGATGTACGCTTTGGTTCCACTTTTCGGTGAGACATGCCATCAAATCACCAGTGGACCTGTTGCTACGAAAACCGTACTGCCAGTCATTGAGAAGTTTTCGTGTTTCGAGATATTTCATGAGCTGACGATTTATCAGTGTTTCCATGACCTTGGAAAGAAGGGACGTAAGTGTAATGGGTCTGTAGGAGGAGAGAGAAAATGATTCGCCTTTTTTAGGGACGGGCTGGACAAATGCTGTTTTCCATCTGCTCGGGAAGAGTCCTAAAGAGTACGATTGATGAAAAAGCTTACGCAGTGGTTTTGCCAGCGAGGAAGAACACCTCTCCAGAAGAAGGGGAGATATACCATCTGGACCAGCGGATTTATGTATGTTGAGATCTTTAAGTACTCTTGCTACTACACGAGTGCGAAAGTAGATTCGTCCCATTGAAGATTCGATGCACTCAAGTGTAGGCGGAGACAAAGCACAATCTGGGAGTGTTGAGCTGGCCGCAAAGTGTGCAGCAAGCAGATTAGCCTTATCCAAAGAGCTGACAGCTGGAATGTCATTGTAAATGAGCGTTGGGATGGAGGATGAGACGGAATTTTTAATGTTTTTGACGAACGACCAAAAATTTTTACTGCCTTTGGGACATTGCAGTATTTTTTGCCTCAGTTTTTGGTCGTATAGGAATTTCACACGCTTAAGAAAGGCGTTGCAGTCATTTCTGGCTCGTTTGAACTTTTTTCGGTTTTCCTCTGTCGGGTTGGTCTTGTAGGACCGAAAAAACATTTCTCTAACCTTGGTTTGATACTCTTCATCCGATGAGGAATAAAGGATCTCATTCCAAAGAGAATGGTGTCTCTAATCATATCAGCAGCGGCATCCACGTCGTTATCGAGGAAGCATAACGACCAGTTAAAATTCCTAAAGAAGCTGTTAAGACCGCTCCAGTTGGCTATCTCGTATTGCCATACGGTTCTTTTAGTAATTTTTTCTCTAACTGTGTGGTCGGTGTACGAGAAATTAGCTGATATGACACAATGGTCCGACGAGCCTAGAGGGGAGAGCACATCAATGGTGTACTTATCAGGGTGAGAAGTTAAAAACAAGTCCAGGGTGTTGGCGGTATGACTATCAACGTCTGGTATTCGCGTGGGCTCATTTACAAGCTGCGTTAGGTTGTTTTCCGCAAACATTCAATAAACAGATGGAAATTAGATAGAAATACTTATAAACTACTGCGGAGTACTCAACAAAAATTTCATTTCATTATAAAAATTATTATCGTAAATATTAACAATTTTTCAATCATTTTGATATGGTGCGGTTTTTATGACCGCAAGTGTATGTACATACTTATTTCGTTTTTATCCTTCGCTCAAAATCGACAGTTTTTCGTTAATTCGAATTTTTTGTAAGGTCCCTTGAGTTTCGAATTATCGAAAGTCGACTGTATATAAATGCAAAATAACAGTGACGGAATGGAAAGTGTTACGCAAGTCGTGATCTAATAAGAAGTACGCGCACTCACGGAAATCAGCTGGTTTTGTCATGTTTAACGAAGATAGTCATAAGATCCGATAGAGGCCCAAGTTTTAGCCTAGGTCGAAGAAAATGATCACTTAACTGCGAAAATATTAACAAACTTTCTCTGCAAAATTTTCTTGATCAACAATAAATGTTTAAATTGTAAAACTCGTCTAAATGGCAGTAGAACATTGCTTCTAACGGAATACAAAAGCTGCCAAATCGCTGATAAACATTTTTAGCCAAGGAAGGAAATTCTATTTAAATAAAAAGCGAAAAAAAAATTGTTTTCTTAAGAAGAAAAAACGCCAGATCTTTCCCTTACACCAAGGAGTGATATGTAAATATTTAAACAGAGTACATAAGTTTAAGAATGATGGTTGGACCGACTTTTATTTTTTTGGCGCAGGATTTTATATATTTAAAAAAGAGACAGTCCGCAACTCAAGGAGCCTTACAAACTGGGCAAACCTAGATCTGAATACAAATGAAAAGGTCGACTGCTATTTATAAATCCCCCCACTGAGTGCAGTGTGATTTGTAGCTTTTTTTCCTATACACAATCATTCAATTAATTTGCAATAGTAAGAGACCATTTGAACAGCTTCTATTAGCGTTTGTTTGTTTTTTTTTTTTTTTTCTAAATCTACTTTACAACAACGAAAAAATCGAATTTCATTATTTTATAATTAATAAAGAAAATTTACTAAGCGATTTTTGTTTTGTTTTGTTTTTTTTTTTTACCGAAAAAGTCTTTTGATTCAATTCACGTATAGTATAGTACAATAATAAATACAAATATAAATATTTTTTGTTTGTTTCTTATTTTTATGTTTTGTTTTTTGTTTTTTTTGTTAATTGATAAGGAGGAGAAGCAGCTGGAGAAGTTCAAGTGTCTCCTCTTAATTGCTCTCAGCTTGCTTTGGAAAAAAGAATTCCCTTCGAGATAGGATATTATTAGTTATACATTGAGAGGTTACTTCATTATCAGTATCACAACAATCATAAATATATTTTTTGTTTTTTGTTTTGCTCAATATTTTGTTATTAGTTATTTAAATGGTTTTGCGCAAATAATTCGTTATATGTGTTCCGTCACGTTACCTACTGTGAGTGTGGGGAGTTCTGTGGGCTTTGCTGAACTAAAATGATACTCTCGTACATTCCGTGCAGAAGAATATTCGTCTATAGTTTTTAAATAATTTTTTTTTGTTCAATTTTTTTCGGTTCTAAATATATTTTTGTTTGTTTTTGTTTTTTGTTCAATTTTTTCTTAAGGCATTTTTGTGTGTTTTATTTTTATTTTTTTTTATAAATTTTGTTTTCTTTTCATTCTAATTGTGTGGCGATTTTTTTTTTAATAATCACTTTTCGAGATTAATTAAACTAATTAATTAGACGACGGGCAGGATAGTTAACGTGGGAATGTCAACGCACTGGTAGTACTAGCTATAAGAACTACGATACATATACTTAAACAACAAACAAACAAACAAAAAAAAAAAATAAATGAAGACACACTAGGAGTAAGTACGACCGAAAAGCTATACCAAAACACCTTAACAAAAGAATAGAGAACAACGAAAATAATTAATATGCATTATCGTTTGATTGTAAATAAAATAAAAAATTAAATAAAAAAACAATAAAATATTCCTGCTGCTGCAACTTAGACGTATGTTAGAGAAAATGAAGAGGGTGCATCTGTGGAATCACCTCTAAATACTATGAAACATCGATGGAGTTTTTGTGATGATTGCAGTCGTTATTATTATTGGCAATTTCGTCGTCTTCCTTGCTGGTGGTTGAAGCTGCAGCAGTAGCAGTAGCAGCAGCAGCAGCATCCAATCGAGACTTCTCGTAGTCAACGAAATCATCAAAGAGACTGGGCCATGCCTCTGTGTCGTCGTAATTGTTTATATCACATTGTTCGGAGAAATTAAGGAACATATTCCATGTATCCTTTGGGATACCACGAATATTTGGATCCTGTTCCAAGAAATACAACCAGCGATCGAGTAACTCCGGTTTATGCAACGTAAATACTAAACGCCATAATATGATTGCCATGTCTAGACTGAGGATACGTTGGTCAGGTTCTAAGCCAAATCTAAAAGAAACAAATCATAATATTGTACATACACACCATATGGAATATGGAATATAGAAAATAGAAAATAGAAAATAGAAAACAGAAATAGCAACTTACTTAAATGTGAAGCGATAGAGCTGTTTGAACTTCTCCGAATCGGTTTTCATCAATTCAATTGTCTGTTCCAGTCTTAAACGTATTGTATCGATTCTGTCCGCAGACATTTTGTGCAATCCCTCAATGAATTCTACTTTCGTAAAACGACACATTTGCGATGCGTCTAGACACCAAGCCAATACCAGAATTGGAAACTCATCTGGTTGATAGCGTAAATCTTTACAGAGACGTTCAACGCCATCTGGTAAAATGGCATCCTCATATGGATCCTTATATTCTTCGAATAGAAGATTTAGTGTGTTATCTGAGACCTCGTGCGTTTCTTTCACTGCAATGGGAAGTACTAAAGTTTATTTAAAAGAAAGAAAGAAAAAACAAATTATTTGACCCAAGTGGACATTTGTTAATAGAAAATAAATTGAGATATGTAATGTAAAGATCAATCATGGCTTGGGTATGTTGTTCAACTAGTAGAGGTGGTGAAGTTTATTAACATCTATAGATTTAGATAAGGGGGGAGAAACAATTTAGTTGTTACGAAAGAAATAACCGTTGGCGTTTGCAGTAGCTGTAGCCCGGTTACAAACGTTTCTTTGATGCTCGTCTATTATTATTAAAAAAATGGTTTTCAGAGCTAAGTTATAGTTCTTGGAGTAAATGATGAAGGATGAAGGTGGCCTACCAACTGCTCACATATTTCCGCAATGGGAAAACGCTGGAATATCTAGCCTCTTCTACATAGTTTGCATTTTGAGTTATCAAAATTGAACTGCTAATCTAACCGACATGCAGATTAGTTCTTGTAATGGCATCAACGTTTCCCCACATAGAGCGTCACGCTTGGTGGGTGGTTGGGCCTCTCAGCCAGGCAGTCCCAACCAGATGTGTCGTAATCATCTTAAGAGCGTTTAATGTTTAGGTTAATATCGACAACTAACGTCTCAAACGATTTACATTTGCAAATCGCCTTGTAAGTGACGAAGTGTTGACGTCAACCTGGCGATGCCCAATGCACTTACTATGAAAACACATCAAAGTAATCACGACCGCCGGTCTGGTCCAAACGGGCTTAATTTGCCAAACTTATAAGCGTCCGCATTGAGTAGAAGACATCTGTCAGAAACGACTGAATCTTAGAGGAGGACGTATGGTTGATGAATTCGCGAGTCTGAATCAACGATGGTGTCAACAATGAGCATAGCAGTCTATAAGCTACTTTCAAATAATTGGAGCTGAGGTGAATAAACATTTTTAACGACTAGTCAGATTGCTGATCTACAAATGGTGGCGGATAAGCCCCTAATGGGTCAACGGCAGCTCCCATATTCCAAAACATGCTATGGCTCCAAAATACATAGCCCCTTTTGCCCAAGGTGCCCCAAAAAATCATCCAAGTTGAACTTGTCCGCTAACTACTCAGCAACGTTAAAACCCTATTGTTGCGGAGAAACCAATAAACTCGAATAAAGATGGATTTACTGTTGACCACCTTGCAAAAAGAAGTAAGGACAATGACGTACGGATCTGAACATGTGATGTGCGAACTTCGATTGGGCCACGTTCATTCATGCACATCTATCGGGGACAGAAGTGGAAGCGACCCACCGAGCTGTTTAATGCAAGAGGAGATAACTTGGTAGAGAGTATACGAGTACATATCTGATGAATGGAACCTCAGCATATTTTGGTCGAACCCCAAAATAGAGACCCTCTAAACTGCATCCGCCTCCTTAACATCACGTACAACTATTTATCAACGATCTGATTGACCCCTATCAGTGTGGTTTTAGGCCTCGGAAGCCCATAGTCATTCAAATATTCACCCTACCACTGATCCTGGAGACTCTAGATCGACATACACCACCTCTTTTTTGCTTTTAAACCCGCATATGATGAATATTACAAACCCACGTCTAGTTTTGGCATCCCTTTGACGTCAGAAAAGGGTTTACATAAGGTGACTTCTTTAACATCAAAGCTGAAGAAATTGTTTCACACTCATAAACCAACACCAGAATTACAATTTTCTAAAAGTCAGCATGCGCTGGTGATATTAATATCATTAGCTAAACGCAGCGACTTTTCACTGGGCTGTTCATATCCAATTATTGAATATTGGAGCAGAAGCAGCAAAAATGGGTTTAGCTGTGAATGAGGACAAAATCAAACTATCCACAGGAAACCCGCCTTTGAGAACGACTGAGAGTGTGTCATCTGTTGTAAAATATTTGTGGCTCGACATTGACAAGCTGCCTAACAATGGCCAATTCATCAATGGTGTGGTTCCTTAAAACGCCTGAGTGTCCCGGAACACAGCAGAGGACTCTTTTCGGCTGTCATTGAAAGATGAGCGGAGCTTTGAATTGTTATACTTTTCGTTGTTGAGTGTCACTGAGTCTGAAGGTAGAGATGATAGACAGTTGTATGATGGAAATGTGGAGTAAAACAAGCAGAAAAAGAAAATATCGCCGTTGGAGAGGAGATTTATGTTATATATAAGAATGTTGCGTTTATTTCTCGCAAGTAGATGCTATTTCCCTTTTCTACCGAGGTAATGCCATAAGTGAGACAAGGGTGTTAAAGCACTGCATACATTTGGGTTTCTAACTCCACTTTGAGTCTAGAGTTGTCTTGGACAACTATAGCTTTGTAATTTCGTTCTGCAATATTTTCTTTCTACCTCAGTACAGAACATCTAAAAATAGACCTATAGAGTATCTGGCACACTTCAAGAAACTCGGTAAAATGCATGTAGTAGATATTGGATAATGTAACAGAGAGTCTGGATCTTTGCCATCTGCCCTAGCTACCACATTACATCCAATTGCCTCTCATTTTGTAATCAGCTTGATAAGGAGTAGTTTTGGGGTGTTCCTATGTGTCGTTTTATTTTTCTAGAGCAACGATGAAAGGTTCCGTTTATGACTCAAAATGATGTACTGCCTCATTTTAAAAGATTTACATCATCGTAATGGTACCACCGATCGACTAAATAACACCTTATTACGCCAACGATCCGTGAAAATCACCACCAGAGACATAGTCGAAAGATGATAATGAATGATGAAAACTTTTGGAGAGAGATCGAAAAGCGGGAGCCTTTAAGAGCCTGAACTGCAGAAATCTCATTGGAGACAAATTAAATCTTATACCTAATAAAGTCAGGATACACAGAAAAACTAGGTGCAACGGAAACACAATATCCGCCAAGGATCCGACATGTGATTACGGGTTTAAACAACATTCAGTTAAAACCTTAGGTAGCTCGTTGCTCATTACGCTGCTGATAACGATCAACTAAAAAGATGAATGGGGCATCTCACTTAAGGCATGAACCAAATTTTCCTCAGAATAGAATCGCAAACATGATTACAGCCCATAAAGCTCTAAAAAGTTTCTCAATTATATTTAAGAGAATATTAAAATAGCAATATGAATAATTGTACTGTTTAATCCTGCATCAAACGATGCAGTATGTCTAGAAAGCACGAATCCAGGAAAGGTTTCCTAGTGCGAGATAGGGCTGGGCAAGTTCAGGAGACATGAAGAATCGTTTACTCTTCTTCCTCATTCCTAGAGCTTCTACAGAAGTCGGCATATCTTCCGATTAGACAGTGTCCAGTGAGGACACCTATAAGAGTACTGATGTGCAAGCGGTTTAGCATGATTAGGCAACAAGAACATTTGTGATCCAACTTAGGCCAGATCTGTCTGGTGACATGACACGCTGCACCGTCTGCCACCTGCGGTTCGCCTTATCAATCGTATCCTGTAGAATTATATTTTAGAAGTAGCCAGAGGCAAAGATATTCTACAATTTCCTGGAACGTCACAGTGGCCTGGTACCCTGCAGAGGTGAAAATTTAACTGCTGAGCCATCTCATTAGAGATGTGCGGCAATTGAAGGCGGCTGTCTGAATAAATGCAGATATCTTTGGCCAGAAGAGTACTTACTTGTACCTCAGCCTGATAGACACTGTAGTGGTTTGGGAGGCGAAAGGAGAAATCAAGATTTAATTTGTTAGAGAAGATACCAGCTTCCACCCCTTCCGTATAGATGTGGATGGATTCTCTATCAGATAATGTGCAATCCTCATAGTCTTGACCGTTCGAAATATTAGCTTTGAAGCACTTATCGAAGGAGTATTTGGTAGTGGTGTAGTCTGTATTTTTTGGGATTTGTTCTAGGTAATCTAAGATTGTGGAGTGCCCCGTGTAGATATAGGACCACTGTGAAGAGGTTTTCAAACTTATGACTGCGTTGGAGGCTAGTTGTTTGCAGTAGATGTCTAGGGGGGTTAAATAAAGAATGGTTTCCAGTGCATGGGAGGGAGTGGCCTAAGAGCGCCACTGATGGACACGCAGGCCAGATGGAGCACCTTTTGTATATTGCGAAGGTGATTTGCCTTGTCTAAGGCAGTCCGCCAGACAATAACACCATACATTAGTATGGGCCTTATGACAGTTAAGTACAGCCACTGCGTGATATAGAGTTGCATTTCTCGCAACTGCTCTTTTCAAGAGTAGAGGGCTGTAGTGGCTTTCCTAATTCTTTCTTGTATGTAGGGGTGGCCGTGGTGTAGTGGTACTAGCAATCGATTCTCACTCGGAGGGTCCAGGTTCGAATCCTGCCCATGGCAAGTCAGTTTTTCATTTGTGACAGTTTTTCATTTCAGACAGAAAAATTCTGCGTGTGAAGGCATAACACTGACACGTAGATTTGGCTGTTGTAGCGTTTCAAGCACAGAAAATACTGTGAATTACACCTCGAATCACTCTGAGTGAAGAAATAACTCTCCGTCCTATTCGGACTCTCGAATATCGAAACCAAACACACCTGGGTTTCAAACCACTACAAAACAATTTTCCTCTCTTCTCCTTCTACCTTTCCGCCCGCGGACTAGCAACAGTAAAAGGGTATCAACCCTTTAGGCGCGCGTAAATTATATAAAAAAAAAAAAAAAAATCCGCAACATGTATCGGGCATTTTTAGGGCCATCGAAGTGAGAAACTAGTCTGGTTTTGTGTGGATTGATGACTAGACCACACCGACTAGCCCAATTTAAGAGATTGGTAAAGGCGTTAGCGCGCTTACAGTGCTGTGGAATTTTCCGGATATACGAGTAGCTTTGCAATCTCACCCTGCAGCCTCTTAGGGTTTTAAACAGTTCATTTACTACTAAGTTCCAGAGGAAATGAGACAAGACACCATCCTGAGGTGTGCCACTGCGAACAAATCTTCTGACCGAGGTCCCGCCCAATTCAGAGGTGATGGTCCTGCGATTTACTATCACCCTTCCAAGTTAGGTCTCGACTCTGAGATTTGAAAGTATGGTAGTGATTGCCCCTGTGCATAGAAATAGGAGCAGTAGAGATGAATCTATTACAAATAACGACAGCAGTGTAAAGATCTAGAGAATAATAATTTGATTCTCTGTGTTACGGCAATGTCTAACAACAAAAACAGTGAAAAACCTCATATTGATAATTTAAACTAAAAATGTGACTTACCCGGTAGAACGACGATGGGCAAACCGCGTCTTGAGTTGGTTCCTTTTGATACAAACAGGCAACGAAAGAAATTTTTTAGCAGACTCAAGGAAAAATACATAGCGTGAAGCAGTAAGTTGAGTGTACTAAGTCCAATAATCAAAAACTTTACAAAAAAACTTGAAAGTGCAATAAAGTAATCCAAGGTACGAGGACACATTTAAATGTTTCGCTTTACACGACCTAGTTAGAAAAAAATTCAACAGGGGCCTTCGGAAGAGATTAATTGTTAGCTTAATGATGAGCGACACTTGCAGCGAAGTGAAATGAAATGACTGACAACGCTCACTTGTCATGTATAAGAAAGAACTTGTATCATATTTATCAGAGATATCAAGTCAACATTGCAAGTTGTTTTATGCGAAATAACAAGTTTCGATTTACAACAAAACAAAATTGTCGACTAACTTGCTGTAGTACTTACCAGTTGTAATAATATCACCCACGTTGTTGGCATTTCCGTTTATTAAAACTATCGATTTCTTAAAACTACTTCGCTTTGTTTCCCCACTGTTGGCCATTAAAGGACTTGGAGACAGCAGCTCATCTGTTTCTATAAACCAAACCACACACAATCATCAAATTTGATTAGTTGAAATGAAAAAAAAACAACAAAAAAAAAACAATTTTCTATTGCACTTACCTCCTGGTCGTTCACCGTATATACTATGATCTACTGCACTACCCACACCTCGGCTATCAATATTTGTTGTTTGGCAATTAGCAACCGTTGTTGCAGTCATCGAACCCGTATGATCAGATGATTGGAAACATTGTAGGCAATTACCCATAATATACAGCCAATGGTTAATCTTTGTCCGGAAATAACAAAAAAAAGTCTTCTTTTCCTCTCTCTCACTTCTGTTGTTTTGTCTTATTTTCTTTGCCTCTTTCTCAAGCTTTTAGTTTGGGATTTGTGTGCTCACAATATTGTATCGATTTCACGTGTTGTATTTTCCTCCTCTTTATTGGATTATATCAAATAACCAAAGTACTCCAAGCCGTACTCTATGAAATTGGACCAAAGGAATATCCTAAAATGCGGTCTTATGCATCGATAGAGCTTGCGAGTTATCCGCATAACGAGAACTTCTTATTCTACCAGGGCGCTTCGTGTTATTATTTGTTTGTTTGAGAGAAATATTTTTCCAAGCGCTGCCCAAGATTACTCATGTAACACACTGCGGCTACTCTCTTAATTAATTCACTTCGAATTCAATTAAGTTAGCAATTTACAAGTGATTCGTCGTCGATCTTGTTTCTAATGTGTGTGCGAGCGTGTGTGGGTGGTGTTGGCTTCTCTGATTTGGATAACTCTATCTGTGTGTTTGTTACTGACTTGATTGATTATTGGCACAACAAAAAGTTCTCTAAAAAATGAAATAAAATGGATTTCCTTTTAGTTCAAATCGAAGTCGAACTATGGAAGTGTGCTTAAAACTGAAGTCCTAGTGTAAAAAGTTGGCACTGATGTTGTAAATCGGATTTGCTTGAATGTCTGTCTTGTGTACCTGCAAAGAAAGAACAAGAAAACTTCAAAAAATAAAACAAAAATTGATAAGTACTTGCGCAGACAACAAGCCCAGAAAGAAGGTGTTAAACGCTTCGGTGTCACTCATAATAATCGCTAGGTGTCACGAGCTAATGAGTGATTAATTCCACGAGCGTGATGAACGAAATTTCACTAATTAATCGACAAAAGAAAAGCACAAGCCTAGGAGGTAAATGGTCAATTGTATTATGTGCAGACGAGAAGGGGTTTTCATTGTAGATTGTCTTTTTGCATATGACATTAGTCATGCAATCTGTTTGCTGGATTTATGGTATTAACAGGCAAAGGGCACACCGAATAGGCAGTCAGTCAGTGAACAATTAGAATGATATGAATTGCAAAGGGCACATAATTTGTACAAGGCTATCTGCCGCAGTCATGAAATCTTTGTCTAAAAACATGTGAGAGCTATGACTGTATGACATTCGTTTTAGAGTTTTGGTATCTTTCGTGTACAATTGTTAAAAAAAATTCAAAGATAAAATAAAACTTAACGTACTACGAACAAATACAAACAAAGGGTCAACATTCATATAGTCATTATCATAGATACGAAAGAGTATTAGTATAATGTTGGAAAAAGCAGGTAACCAATAAAAAAAGTTGAAAAATATATTTCCATCTGTAACTACATAGTGATACTGATATGTACCAAGCAATTTATTGGAGCAATATATATGATATCATTGATACAACTACAGAGACTAACCAGTCATTGGAATCCATCCATTGGTACCCCTGTGATCCAGGAAACAATGTTGAAACAAAATTTGCAAACAATTAGAGAATACATATATACATTTGAATGACAATTCTAAAATGCCACCACGTAATGCCTCGGATGGCGACAGACTATTCAAAGTTGCTTTAACTTCGTTGAAAAATTGAACGGGGCTTTTAATATAGTTCTCATGGAGCAATATCTTTTTGTTCCACTAAGGCTAAGAACGTCCTAGTACAGAAAAACGAGCAGAACGATAAAAAAAAATTAAAATGTATCAGCTCATCACGTCGACGTCATCTCCGACTAATCAGATTTCTGATTCGATAATTTTCAGGGTGATACCCGTGACCCTATACGGCAACTCAATGCGCATTCTTAACTGTCCTAGATAAAGAAGTGGCTCGGCAACTAAACGTAAACGGTGTAGCAGCTACGTTACGTATAAAATGGACTGGCGACTAAAATGTGTCCGAGATAATGGACGTCAAAATATCCGGCATAAGTTCTCAAGGAAAAACATACACACTCCGAAAAGTTTACAAGTCTTCAATTGCCTCTTCATTCGCTGGACTACGAAAAACTTCAAAATGATTATGAACACCTAAGAGGCTTGCCTGTAACTTCCTATATCAGTCAAAGACTTCGATTACTCATTGGTATCAATAACTGGAAACTGGATCAAACGCTATAATATAGAGAAGCCAATGATTGGAGCCCTGTTGCTACTAAGACCAGACTTGGATGGACCATTCGTGGTGTTATAATAGTGACCATCCGGATTCGAAAAGTGCTACGAGAAGCTGCAATGTTCATACCGCCATTGCGACAAGAGTTGATGAAGTAATTCTTATAATCTTGGGGCATCGAAGGGCGATTCGAAACTGGTCTTCTGTGGCAGTACGACGATTTCGCTCTAGGAGTCTACAAAAACGGATGGCGCGAGACCCGGAGTTGTCCAAGGATTTGCAAAACAGAAAATGCAAGATTACTTTGCAAAGGGTTATATGTAAAAGCTCTCCACAATAGAAGCTAAAGGAAGATCCGAACATTCATGGTATAATCTGATTTTCAAAGTCACTAATCGGAATAAGCCCTTCAAACTGAAGATTGAATGGGATGCCGTAGCGAAAGTTCGAGGTATGTCGTTGAATTCGACTTTATGGAAGGGTCCTGATCAGTCCACTAGTTTGGTTTCCGTACACAAAAACTTTAGAGAAAAGACCATAGCTCTTTACCGTGACATCATGGAGATATTTCACCAGATCAAAATCAGAGACGGGGTCCAAGATTCTCAGTGTGACAGCTCGAACAAACACCCCTGACACTTAGATGACATTTGCGGCAACCAGTTCACCCGCCTGCACTCAGTACATCAAAAATGAAAATGCTAAAAGGTTTGCCAAAATATATCCGGCGACGATAAAAGAAATCATAGAAAATCATTATGTCGATGACCTACTTGTGAGCGTCAATACGCCTGAAGACGTCGTGGACCTGACAACAAATATCAACCAACACCGATATACTGAATTTAAACATGGAATCCGAACTTGCCTCAAAGAAAGTGCTGGGTATGAGGTGGTCCACCTCTACAGATATGTTTCTTCTCAAGCTGACGACCAAACTGCAGATGTCGGAAGTACTTATTGGAAATCGCTGCCCTACTAAAAAATAAGTTTTGCGTGTTATGATGATCATATTCGACCCGTTGGGATTGATTGTCAACTTTTTAATGAACGAGTATATAAAAGTTCATCTGCATCGGGAGGAACAGGATGGGATGAAGAGATTCAAGACAATCGCGTCAGCAATACTGAGATGTGTCAGAGTGGAAATGAATTGCCGACGAGGTCACTAAATGGTCTAGGAGTCCAGAGTTCTGTTCGTTTAGTAGGCGGTTCAGCGGGCCAGCTTTTTTGTGTTCGGCTCCAGAAGAGCAATCACCGAAAAAGACCCGGGAAGAATTCAGGACCTAGTTTGTAAACGTAAATGTCGAAAGTAACGAAGGGTTGTTCAATATCGAAAGAATTTGCAATTGGAAAAAAAACCTACTTCGTTGCAGTGCACTTCCACAGAAGTAAGGTCAAGCTCAAGAAGAATGTATATGGGATCTTATAACACAAGAATCTCCAAACGATTAAAGCCGTGGCATCTACCAATGGACCCTTCAATCAGATGGAATTGCAACGAGGAGAACACATTCTGGTAAAAGAAGCACTACGCGTACCGCGTTGGCTATCTATTAAAAAATCGGTCGAAGCTCTATTTACAAAATTTGTCCTTCTCTAGGTGAAGACCAAGTAGTACATGCCAGGGGCAGAATAGAACTCTCGAAGGACGTACCCTGGTACAAATTCTTCTTTATAAAATTCTTCTATATTCTATAATCTTCAATTCTATTCGCCGATCATACCAAGTGTGTACAATTTGGAAGGCACGTCCACAGCCTCCACTCCCACCCGCCAGATTGGCTTCATTTAGCCGACCATTTTCATTCGTGGGAATTGATTATTTTGGTCCCCTGCATGTGAAAATTTTCAGAGGAACCGAAAAGCGGTGGGGGGTTTTATTAACTTCTCTCACCACTCGTGCGATTCACATTGAGGTCGCACATTCTTTATCCAACGACTCGTGCATTTTGGCGCAAAATAGGGAACACCACTATATCTACATTGCAACAACGGCACCAACTTTCACGGTGCGAAGCGCGAGCTGAAAGAAGATTATAAGAATATTGACAAGGAGAAGCTGATGGACACATTCACATCCATTCAATATGAGGGTCATATGAACGATCCGTCAAAACAACCCTTCAGCAGATAAAACTAGCAAGAAACCCCTCCGAAGAACTTTAATGAAGCGCACTAACAGAAGTGGAAAATATCGTTAACTCACGTGTGTTAACATATCTTCCTACCAGCGCCGAAGACGAAGAAGCCCTAACTCCAAACCATTTTTTGCTGGGATCTTCAAGCGTAATGAAGGCACTAGCAGCGTTTAGCGATGACCGTACCGCACTAGGGAACAATTTGTAATTGAGTCAGCAATATGCAGAAAATTTCTGGAGGCGCTGGGGGTAAAGGAATACATCCCAATCTTCACTCGGCGGTCAAACTGGTTTACACCTTGTAAGCCAATAGAGGCTGGCAACATAGTAATCATTGTGGATCCTAACAACCCACGAAACTGCTGGCCCAAAGGAAGGATAATCGGCACTAGGCTCTCAGGCTTTCTAAGGATGGTCAGGTACCTGCTGTACGATTGGCTGTTCTCGGTGTCAGTTCTACGGGTGCTGTAAAGCCCACTGTTCCCAGTGGTCATACCGGGGGGCCAGTGCAAACAACCCTGTCTCGACCAACCACGGGTTTGACAATTAAGATGTCAAACTTTGTCAATGTGTTTCTCTTTCTTTTTCGAACAGCCACGAGTTTTACAAAAAAGTAAAAGAATTTTGTAACAAACAAACAACAAGACAAATAAACGTCAATACAATTACTAATGTAATTATGCCTGTGTCTCGTCCTTTTGTTTGTTCACAAAAGCTGAATTAGTTGTCAAGAATAGCAACATTTAGCAATATTCATACTTAAACACAAGAAGAGTCACGACGAGCATAACTTAAGAATGCCAAATTAAGAACAGGAAAAGAACAAAAGCCGTAAATATCCGCAATCGATACATATGTATATTCAAACTATTTCAGATGAAGAAGGCGACGTAAGAATGAAAAATCGAAACAAAGTAACTCTTTATCAACTTCAAATACACTTACGCAAAATTTATAGAGCGAACTGTGGAACTTTGACTTCTAAGCATATATATGTTTGAGCAAAATACTCCTGAGTGGTGAGCACCGTCAGGCAACTTTTCCAAATATTCTAAAAGTATAATCTACCTGAAGTCTGTATAAATGGGACCCAAAATCGTGCAGAAAATCACAGTTGCAAGCTGCTTCTTTTCACCAAGAATAAAACAAAAAATATCATTCATTTCTTCGGCTACGAATATGAGGACTTGTGGCAAAAAGATAAGCTATTCCTTTAGAAAACCTTGATCTTAAATATTTTTCCTTCTCAACAAGCAATTGAGAAAGAATAAGGGGAACCGCGAAAAATAACATCGCCACCACTTTGCAGTACGCTTTGATCCATCTTCCAATTGTTACTCCGAGCTCTGCTGTGTAAGTAAAGGGTTGTTATCACGCAGATAACAGATTCAAACCCAACATAATACACGAGTCAAAATGGCGGACTTTATTTAAAGTCAAAGAAAATTCAATAAGTTCCTTTTTTGAAACCGCCCCCAAGTGCAGAAGACGTAGAATAACTATTTGACGTTTTTCAATCCAAAAATCTCGGGATTACAAGGGTGTTTCAACAAGGCGGGAAGATTGGTTTTTTGAATAAAACGAACAATTGTTGAGATATCTCTGAAAGTAGGCACATGGGGATTATTTATGGAACACAATATCTTCCAAATGATTGGCTCAGCTCTGTTTGCAGACCCTCATCCTTGTCTCGAAACACTCTTTCACATGATTGGGGCTCTAGCTCGGCGATGGCCATTTCAAGGTTCGCTTTCAGAGTTCGTTATTATATGGGATGTTTCTCTCAAGTGGAGTGGTAAATCTGGTTCCAGTGATTTTAAAAATGAATAAGGAGGCGTACTCGTACAAAACAATATTGAAAGAAAACGCTGTGACCTCTGGACTAAGATGAATTGGCGAAGGATTCGTATTTCAGTAGAGCAACAACACTAAACACAAGTCAAGACTGTCAAGACTACCTGAAATACAGGGAAGATGACGAAATCTTACAAACCATGGTATGGTCGCAACGGTATATATGCGGGCTAAAAAGTAATCACTTTTCTGCGTACCTCCACGTCTGTAAGTAGAGACCAGCAGTTTTGGCACTTAATGAAACACAGGCAGTTCCCCCCCACATCTCTGAGATCATTCTGATCTTAAGCTACCTACGAACTAGTGCCATTATGCTTTTCTCATCGCGGTATCGCCATTTACGTGCATAGTGATGTACAGTCACGTGCACGTAATTAGAAACGCCAAAAAATGTATCCTTATTTTCCTAATAACATATATGTAGGTTTTCACCTTAAGGAACTGCATTATCTTCATGAAATTTTAAGATCTTTTACTGTAGAATAGAGTATACTAATTGAAAAAGTCAGGGAAAAGTACCGTTGTTTTAGTCATTGTATGTGACTTGAGAAAAAGTTGACTAAAGTGGTCGTGCACATAATTAGAAACGCGCGCATAATTTCTGTTCTTGCGATAATTTCAATAAGAAACGGGTAGAAATCAACTGGTATTTTAGATTTAGCATATCTTTTATTAAATATAATGTAGAATAATTAATCCTTAAGGCAATAGGCAATGGAAACGAATTCATCTTGCAACGTCGAGACTAGAGTGGTCATTTTAAATTTATACGAGCCAGGAACAAGTTATAGTCAGATTGCTAAAGTGCTAAAATGTTCTAAGAAAAAGGTTTTGAAATGCTGTACAATATTTTCAAAAGTTAGCCGTAAGTCTCGGGCGAAAATGAGTACCTACGGAGAAGACAAACTCATTGTTCGTTATAGCGAAAAATTCCCTCATGCCACCGGTAGGGAAATTCGTTCGAAAATATTTGGCGACAATGGCAGCAGACCGTCGGTAGATACAGTAAAGGGAAGGTTGCGCGACTCTGGGCTCTTTGGGCGAATCGCAAGGAAGAAGCCACTTCCGCAAGAAAAGGTTAGAGTTTGCCCAGAAATATAGCCATTGGACCGTTGCTCAGTGGAAAAATGTTTTGTTCAGTGATGAAACAAAAATAAATAGAGTTTCATCTGACGGCAAAGCCACTGTACGCCGCCCCAGGTCAAAAGCATATGAGCCGAAGTACACCCGCCCAACGCTCAAACAAACAGTATTTTTATATGGGGTGCAATGTCGTGGCGTGGTGTCGGTCCAATTCAAAAAATAGAAGGACGGATGGACAGGATCCAATATGGAAAAATATTGCAGAATATAATGCTGCCATACGCTGAATACCATCTTCCCATCATTTAGACATTTCAGTAGGACAATGATCCAAAGCACACGGCGTCATATACGAAAATATGGATGGAAGACAAAATGGTGACGGTTTTGGATTGGATCGTGTAGTCCTGATCTCAATCCAATTGAGAATTTATGGCAACACCTTAAAAGACAACTCGAGAACATTCCACAGAGCGTTTGCCAAAAGCTAGTGGAATCTATGACCCACAGATTACAAGCTGTAATCGAAAATTGTATCTACTAAATATTAAATTATATTAATTATTTTAATAAATAATAACAAAATTCCTTCCACAAATGTCAGCGTTTCTAATTATGTGCCCGACCACATTAGTCAACTTTTTCTCATGTCATATACAATGGTTCAGATAACGGTACTTTATGACAATTCCCTGACTTTTTCAATTTTATTCTACAGTAAAAGAAGAAAATCATCTTAAAATTTCATGAAGATAATGCAGTTCATTAAGGTGAAAACCTACATATAGTATGTGTTATTAGGAAAATAAAAATACATTTTTTGGCGTTTCTAATTACGTGCTCGTGACTGTATGTGGCTTATCAAACTCCACCACAATGTAATCCATGTTCCAATTCGGAATTCAACTTCATGTGGTTAAAATTCCATGTCCGTAAGCATATTATCCACTCACTAGTGCTTCATTTACAGAAGCACCAAACTGGACAGCTATTCGTTTGATGCACTGTCTGACTCCATACAAAGAATTGTAACCGTATACGCTCATACTGAAATCGTTATTACAGGCGATCTTAATGCACACAGTTCTGGGTGGCTTCGCTACGAATACCTGACGTTTAAAGTCATACCGCCAACACCCTGAACTTGTTTTTAACTTCTCACACTGATAAACACAATTACACGATGTAATATCTCCTCTAAGCTCGTATTGATTCGTATAGATTCCTTAAAGAACCGTATGGTAATACGTGGATGCCACACAGGCCTGCCTGATCACAGGCACTATTCTCGAGGTCTTTTATCCCTCATTGGGTGAAGAGTATCAAACCAAAAGCAAATGAGTAGTACGACTGGAGCTGTAGTCTGCCAGGGTTAGAGAAATATTTTTTCAGAGCTACAAGGACAACCCGACAGAGGAAAAGCAAAAAAAAGTTCAAACGAGATAGAAACGACTGCAACGTCTTTCTCAAGCGCGTGAAATTTCAATACGACCAAAAACTGAGGCAAAAGCTACTGCAATCTCTCAAAAGTAGTACAAATTTGTGGTTGTTCGCCAAAGATATTAGAAATTCTGCCTCATCCTCCATTCCAACGCTCATTGAACTGAATTCTTTTTTGCAATAATAAAGTTATACTACTACTACTACTAATAATAATAATAATAATAATATTCCAGCTGTCAGCTCTTTGGACAAGGCCAATCTGCTTACTTCATACTTTGCGGTCAGTCTAATACTTCCAAATTGTGCTTTGTCTTCGCCTATACTTGAATGCGTCGAATCTTCAATGGGACGAATCCACTTTCTGCTCGTGTATTATACAATAGTAGCAAGAGTACTTAAAGATCTTAATTTTCACGAATCCGCTGGTCCTGATTGTACACTCCGCTTCAACTGAATAGGTACAACATTTTTCAAAAGTTTGTGTTTCATTATTTTCAAATAATGTGCATGAATTCAATAGTTCATGCTGGTTCACGGTTTATCTATGATGTTGGGAAAAGAAATTAGAAAGAACAATTCAAAAAGCACCTTTATTTTTTCTCTGGCTCTCTTGCAAGTTATTCCATATGGAAAAATTCAGTTTCAGTTTTTTTTTTGCGTCAACTGGAATGAAATAAAAGAAATTTGTTTTTAAAAGAGCATTTTATTTGTTGACTCTAGTAGTGATTACTGCCAACTTTGTTCATAATCACTTCATAAATTCTTTTCGGCATGGAACCGTGAAGTGCTTTTAAGAAATTTAACGAAATTTCTCTCCAGGCTAATTTAATAGCTGCAATGAGTTATCCTCTGTCGTCAAACTAATGACCAGATTCGTACACTTTTCGAACTAACCATCCCCATACGTTTTCCATGAGATTTAGGTCCGGTGAGCACGGTGGCCAGTAAAGCAATCCCACATTTTGCTCCGTTATATGCACGCTCGGTTAGTCCTTGCTTCTGTAGTAAGTCAATGTGAGCCTCTTCAATATTGTTAAGGGATTTCGCTTTACCCATGTTTATCCAAATTTAAATTTACAAAATTATTTTCACTTAGGCTGCTTCAACATTTGCTTAAATGTGTCAATCTTCGCAGAATACACGTAAAGAATGAATATAATGACCATGCACCTATTCAGTTGACGCAAGAAAAAAACTATGGCATTTGACAAAGTTTGCATATCAGGCTCTTCTGTCGAAAATGCGTGCTTTTGGTATCGACGATTCTCTTCTTCAATGGATTAGAAATTACCTTTCGGAACGTTCCATTCAAGTTATCTTGGATGGTTTCAAGTCTGATATCCACAAAATAAATGGTCCGTTCTGTGTCCGACACTCTTTTTAATTTTCACCAATGATCTCTTGTCTGCTACTTCTAAGCCAATATATTCCTTTGCTGATGAGAGCACTCTCTGCTTTTCATATTCGTTCCCGGACTCACGTTTCTGCTCTTCGGTTGTAGAACGGGAATAGCAGCGTATGTTAAGCTCATTAAATTCCGATGTTAGCAGCACAACGAATTGGGGAACAATCAACAGAGTAGAATTGAATGTTTCCAAAACACAACGCTGTTTGCTGTTATTAAAGCGAAATTTAAACACCCAGTCATTGTCCATGAATGGCAATTGCATCGTAGAAACTGAAATACATTCCATTCTCGGAATGTGTGTCAGTGACAACTTACGTTGGAATGATTATAAATTCGGTGTCGTCGAAAATGGTGCGAAATATCTAGGGTCCCCAAGCGATGTAAGAAATATTTCACCCCCTCTGAGCTGGCCACAATACATAAAGCATTCGTCCACCCAAAATTGGGAGTACAATGCTCACATCTGGTCAGGTGCTCCTAAAACATCTCTGCACCTGCTAAATAGGATCCAAAACCGTGCGATAGAACTCATAGATGATATTAATATCAGTCAGTTAATTGACCCCCTCGAAAACCGACGTAATGTCTCTCGTCTCACTTTGTTTTATCGCTATTTCCACTACCAGTGCTCCATTGAAATCGCCAGTAGCATTCCGCCCCTTCAAACTTTTAACCGTAACACCTGTCTCGCTATGAATACTCATCAGTATACCCTCAAGTCCACTTTCGGACGTACTCTAAATACTCTATCGTGATTCGTTCCTAAGCCGTACAACTTGCTTATGGAATGCCCTGCCGAGCTCTCTATTTTCTAGCCGTAATAACTTGCAAATATTTAAGACCAAGGTACATCGGTACCTCTCTTTTCTTTCTCCCTAAGTTTGAGAATACAATTTAAAAAGATTTAAACCCTATAGAACTGTTGTGGGAGAAGCTGGATATATATTGATCCCCGATCAATCTCCATCATCAGAATCTGCGTTGTGGAATAAACTATTGGATTGTTGGAGCAGTATACCACATACAACTATTCAAAAACTGATAGCTACAATAAAATGCCAATTTGTTCTTCTTTTTAATAAATTCGTTAATAGAAGCATGGACGTTAGCAAAGGATTCAGACGTCCATTGACTTTTGATTCCATTTACGCTGGCGGGCTCTGGGGATAAGATAAAAGAGCGAACTCTATGAGCTTTTCATCGACATCGATCTGTTCGTGAGGTACGCATCAGATGCCTGAGCTGGCTAGTACATGTATATGGGATATCAATGGTCCGATCGATCTGAAGCGACACCAGACCCATAAGGCGCGCACAAGCAGAGGGGACCCCAACTATTTTGGAAAACGCAATTGTAAGCAGTGGCCAAAGACCAGACTAACTAAATTCATTGATTAAGGGCCAGATCCATCACGTGCGCATCTAAGTAATTACGCAAACATTAATAGATCTAAATTTATCGGCTTTGAATTTATCTACGCGTTCCGCTTTCGGCCGAAAATGTTGAATCCATATAAAAGCAGGAACACGATAAAAACCTCACCTTACGTGCTGTCTTTAAGTGGAAAGAGAGCTTAACTAACTTGGTATGCGAACTGGAGGCGATTAACGCAGGATCACTCTTGGTTTCATGGTTCATGGAACCCTAAGTAAAAAAAAGTAAGTAATAATATTGGCTCGCATTGCCACATTCAAAGAGAGTCAATTGTCAGAAGACATTTGACAAGCAAAAGTAGAAGCAATTTTAGACGAGGCCGGAAGAGGCCAAAAAAAATTATTTTTTTTTGTTTGGTCCTCCGCTCCTCATATAGACCTTTTGCCGAAAAACATGCTTTTACATTGACTCTCCGTGCAATTGTCCAAATATTCCCTCGTTGTAGGCTCATTAGTTGCTCTACTTCGACCTGGAAAGCCGTTTTGCAAAAACTAACTCTGAGATCACATACAAAGTCCGTTCCAAAGTAAACAGGACATTTTAAATATAGAGATTTCTAGTGAAGTTATCTATTGGCAAGGAAAGATAGTTCCTTCAGTAATGTGACTATACACTCCATGACATTTGGACGAAAAGAAGCGAAGTTATTGCGTCTGAAGTGACAGTATGTTTATGTCATCGATACAAAAATGAGCATCGAACTAAAAATTGCTCAGAAGGACAGACATCATCAAGGAGGCAAAAAAGAACAAAAACTACCCAGAAACTATGCAACAAAGTGCCGAGTGGAAGGCGCGAAACGAGCCAGAACCCAAAAAATCTGGTTTGGAAAAGTCAAAATGGAAGACAATGTTGATTTACTTCTACGATTCCAAGGGCATTGTCCTCAAAGAGTTCGTTTAACCCGGCCAATCACTTAACGCATAATTCTATTTTGGTGTTTTAAAGGGTGCATCATATTCGCCGTATTCGGATAGAATATCGCGCAGAAGGGAATTGGTGTTTATTCCACGGTAATGCGCCATCTTATCGCCCGACACTTGTAACCGATTTTTTGGCTAAAAATCGCATTTTACCTTTCAATCACGAAAGGAAAGGAAAGGAAAGCGTTTTGTGGACGTAGAAGCTATCCGAAGGACTTGTACATCCTGAAGGACATCCCGGCCGACGATCTAAAACACTCATTCTACCACAAAAAGGTTTGCCCCGTAAGGAGCCCTTTGTAACGCAGAAACGTGGGTAGAACAACTATTCTCTCAACACCCAAAATAGATAAGACATGTGGAGCACGATTGAAGCCATTTGCTGATTGAAGCCAATGTTCACCCTAAATCACAGTGCTGTTTATTTGGCGGTCGTAATAATATCAATGATGGCAATCCCTCCATTTGCATTAAATATTGTGGTTCTTAGCCTACAGAATACCGTCATATTCTACTGAATAGCTGGAAAAACTGTAAGAGAAATAGATGGCCGAACGACAGGAGTTAGAACGCGTAATACTCATTCATAACTTAGAGATCAAAGCACATTAAAACGACTACCAGAAAACTTCTCAGGGAAAGGTGAAATCATTACCGCTACCAGCGTCTGTCGCAACCTTACACACTACCAAATCACGAGATCTGTACACAGGCTTTTATGACGGAGAGATTCCCAAAAATACATGCGTCCAAAGGAAGAACTGATCGTCTAAAACAAGTGGAACCACAAACCAACCGAGCAAGCCTCATTAGATGACTGCAAACTTTAAGGAAAATCAATGGCAAGTTCTTTGATGAAATAAGCAATCGAGTAAAATGCAGTCAACGACGGAAGAAATTTGAAGCAATGACCCTTTTCTAAAGAAGGGACCAGTAGAGCTACGAGTATGGTAATGCATACAACAGCACCCCTTCAATGCCAACTTTTTTTGGCCCGAAATCTACGGAGATATTGCACATATAGGCACAACAATTCTCCTTAAAATCTCTTTGGACACCCCCTACTAACACCAGTTGAGTTTCCAACGAAAAGAACAATACAAACAGAAGTGCCTCTGAGAGATCGTGTCCCATCGCACTCTTCCAACGATTTCAAGTGCAAAACACATTTTTCCCTCGTTCGAGGGAAGCAAGCCATCTTCTCACTTGAATGTTCTCCAAAAACAAGGTCACTCACCTGCTGACACACCACCAACACAAGTCTCTTTTTTTCGGTAATGTACCAGCCCGTACCAGGTCTTCATTTGTTTCCCTCCAAAGCCCTCCACAGTGACAGCGACAGCGACAACGACAAACGAAAATAATAAAAATATAATCATCAAGACTTCGCCTGTTCAAAGACCACAAGCACAGTTCCCGTTTTCGTCTGCAAGGACACTTCGTACCCCCACGAAACATATGGTTCACATTACATAGTGAAATTCTCTTCCTTTGTCTGGCATATCACTGCACACTCACACCACCGTTTCGTCTCACGTTGGTTCAAACGAATTCAATTCAAAAATTTAGAATACAACATGACAAATAAAATATTTCCTTACATTGTTAATCAATAGTTCGTGTGTTTCCAAGTGAGCATTGCGGGGAATCTCCGGGAGAAGCACCTCTGAAGCATCTCTGACGTTGCTTAATACTGCTACTATTGCTACTATCACTACTGCTATTGCTACTGTTTGAAAAAGTTGCCACAGGATTTATGACCCGCACACTGGTTGCACAATTGTTTTAATTAATTTAGCCGTAACCATCGGATTTGGGGATTTGATT
Source organism: Volucella bombylans (assembly GCA_949129095.1). Lineage (NCBI taxonomy): Eukaryota > Metazoa > Arthropoda > Insecta > Diptera > Syrphidae > Volucella > Volucella bombylans. The sequence goes on from OX422141.1 coordinate 183,235,351, forward strand.
TGCTTCGTTAATTTGCTGAAAAATCCCCGTGTATTGCCCGAAAAACGTTGAAGGAAAACACTCACGGCCATACGGAGACACGGATTCTGAACAAAAAAAATGAAAACACAAGAAAATGGCAAATGACAGGTTAGCCAACTGCTGATTTGATCGATGTCAAATAATTCGTGGGTACAGTTGGGATGAGAAATTCAAAAGTGAAGCCAAATTCAATTTGTTAAGTGAGTGGTGATACCAGACTAGTTTCACAATTTTAAGATATTCAGAACATATTTTATAATAAGATAACTAATACGAAATACAATAGACAGAGAGGAAAAAAAAAATAATAAATACTACGACTTAAAAACTGTTAAATTTTAAAAGTTTTTTTTTTCTATCAGCGCAAAGCACTCAGACATGGAACTAGTCTATACTACTCCTTGTATTTTCAGTCTTTCAAAGAAAGATAAGCAACCGCTTTAGTGATCAAGTGCCAGCACTCATAAGATCAGCATTCAGTACTAGCAGCGTGATACGGACATAGGCTGGACACTCATAGAGCAAGTTTCGACATCACCGATGATGTTGTGTTCCTATCTTACTTACTGCGTCAGTATGCAATCTGCATTCTTTCCTACTAAGAGACAGCAGTAGTATCGCTACCGTAGGATGTAACTGATAGTATCATAGCCGTGTAGATCCTAAGGACCCTTCTTGATAACAAGGCACATGCTTTTCCGAAAGCTTCATTACATTGCCAAAAAGCCGACGACGGCCTCTTGAGGGTTTTCAATGCGAAATTTTGGATCCAAAAACGTTTATTATCCAGAATGACACCCAAATGCTTAACTTTCTTTGCAAACTTTTATGGTGACTCATTTAAGAACTAGATGAATTAGTTTCCTCCTTCTCGTAAAGAGAACCACCTCAATTTTGAGAGAATTGACTGAAAGCCCATTCCTATTGATCCAGTCGTCGATCTTTACTAGGGCTATCTGCGCTTTAGATAAGACAGTCTTTAGGGCTAATCCAAAAGACAATACGGATAGAGAATCTGCATGTGCCTGAGCACAGATGTTAGAGCTATTGTGAGCGTTAAGTAGGGAGTTACAGTCAGCATGCAGGGTTCTGTTCACCAATAATGGTCTTATCTCGTAGGATCCTCCGCGTTGGTAGATATGCTGAAGCTCGACCATTCTCTCCATAATCCTCAAAACGAAAAGGAAGTTAAACTAATTGATCTGAAACTCTTGACGAGCGCGTAGTTTTCTTTTCCGGTTTTGGTAGAAAGGCTTCTCGTATTCTTCGCTAGAACTTCGGTAGGTGATTATATCCACTGCCACGCCAACAGTGGAGATCGTCTTCAGAGTTGCCACCAAATCCATAAATAGATTCATTCGATTAATGCCAAGTAACTTGGAACACCATCCTTCACCACAACCAATAACAGCTACGGCGTGTGGTATTGCTCAGTTCATTTGGAAAAGTGATAGGGGCTGGTTGTGCCGATTTTGAACATGTTACCTGGGAAGTAAATCTTGAGCATAAGACAGAGAAGTATCCTAAGTGGTTCAGATAAAAAGGAACGAAAATGGACTAGATAGTAGCTTACTTCCAAGGATTTAATGCAAGAGATCACCCAGGTTGGAAAGTATAAAAGAATAAAACTAAAGTCAACAGTGCAGAGAAGATTGCTTAAAGTAATTTGTTTTAAGTTTCTGAGAAGGAAATATAATTTACTGTTATATGAAAAAATAACGAGGAGAGCAGGAAGAAGATGGTCTAATTTAGAAGGACACTCAAGGGCAATTGGATTTATAGTACCAGATGCACAGATCAGGTATAGTTGCTAGACATATTGAAATAAAGTCAGAATTTGAAATGCAGCCGGTGGAGAGAACTTCCTGATCTGAAACAGCATTTGAAGCAACGAGCTTATGTTATCATCTGACTGAGTCGGTAGCAGATGAGGTTTTGACTAAAATCGCCAAGTACTATGATATCATCACAGGAATCAAAAATGTAAAAAATGCCCTAAGTTGTGGACGGACACCGTTCAACCTCCAGTACATACCTGGGAACTGACAAATTTGGATCTTCTTTAACACTGGTCTTAACAAACAGTCATTGGTAAGAGTAATTCCTTGCTTGATCTCAGCATTTGTTTCATTATATCTTAGAAGGCGGGTGGATGGAATGCAAACGCCATGAAATAGCCCTCAGAAGGAAGTAATTCTTCCAGATTTTCAGCACCAACTGTGATTCTACCATCCCGCTAACATCCTTCCGAGTATGTCTGCATGCCTCTGTTTAGGTTTTTTGTCTTTGACCTTTTTTTGTTTTTTTTTTTACTTTTTGATAGAGTAGCACCTTCCAATACCTCTGCTTCATTATTTTTGTTTTTAAATAACCGGAGCTCCTCCCGTATTTTTACTCTTTTTACTCATGAATTTTGTAAGTGGACCTTGTCTTTCTTTGCAGCACAGCTTTGTATGCTCCCTGTTTTACTGCATGTGCTTGCTAACATCAAACCATGGATTTCATTTTGATGGTCGGGAGAAACCTAACACATCAGATCTCGGCTCTGTTATCTCGTTGACAATGGTGTCACTGGTCTTCTAGGTACACTTGATGCTGGAAGCATAGGACTTCTTGCAAAGTCTTGCACGACTCGATCGCTAAAGGCTGTAGCAGTCTCTTGCGATTGTGGCGTTTCAACGTCAAATTTCCCCACAATACTGCTTAGGTGTTTTGTTGTCCATGCTATCCAAATTCGCACGGGGTCCGAGTCGATGTCTGAATGAGTTGCTGAATGCTCCTTACAAGAACAGGCTCCTTTGCTGTAATGCCATAGTCTTTACGAACAACTCTTCTCCATTTCGCATTCCCGCTTCGTTGTATACACTTGTTAGCAAACTCCATCAAACCAAAGGTTACTTCGTGGTAGGCGGGTAAAACATAGAACATTAGATGCTTCACTGTTGCGACCAGAAGGTCATGTTTGATGTCAAATATATGCTCAGTACCTATATTGCCTTTTTAGAACATTACTACATTCAGAATACTGCGATACCCCTTTTTGTATACATTTTTGGGGCATGACGTTCAAGTTAACCCAACCTAACCTTAAAATTCCGCAATAAGTGCATTTTTTCATTGTCTTATCAAGACTTTGATGTCGGTATTCTAGGGAAACTAGATTCAATGACTAACTGATGGGGGTTTTATCAATTTTTATCGATAAGATACGAATGAAACAACAAAACTTATCAAGTAACATCAACATACACCTATACATACTCGTACATACTCGTACATCTCGATGTTATACTCTTATTTGATCGAATTCAAGGTTCTCATTTTTTGTTTGCTGATTTTTCAGAAGTTCACACTTCCTTTATCAAACAAATATGTACATATACTTCTAGTAAATTCAATTTTCAATTCAATTCAATTTATTTCTATAAATAGGTTGTACATTAAGACAATGTCTCTTATAGTACTAAGTGATAATAGTTAGTTACAAAATGATAAGTGATAATTATAATGATAATAATAAAAAATAAAAAAAATAAAAATAAAAAGGAAAAAGAAAGATAAAATAAAAAGGGAGAGGAAATAAAATAGTTAAGAAATTGGAGAAAGACTGAGGTAGAGTTGATAGTAAATAGATAAGTTAAGAAGAAAAGTACACATACAAGGCAGTTTTGAAGCTAGCAGTATTTGACAAGCACTTTATATGAGACGGTAAGTTATTCCATAGTCTAATAGCATAAATGAAAAATAATCGCGAGGAATTGAGGTATTTGCAACGCTGAGTGCTAATGTTGAAAGTTCTTCTGGAAAGGGAAAATTCCAGTTTGGAGTAAAGGTAAGGAGGTTGCGTTGTGTTTATAATTTGATGTAAAAATATGCAATTTCTGAAATCAAGGTACTTTCTCAATGTACAGCCAAGAAACCGGCATGAGAATTCCGAGATTCTATCGTATCGTTGCCTTGCATAAACATACCGAACAGCATCATTATAAGCAACCTGGAGCTTGCGAAAAGATAGTGAGTCAAGGTCACTGTAGACAGTTGCAGCATATGAAATAATGGGCATTATGAGGGTGAGCACAAGTCTTCGGCGAGTATTCAAGGGCGTATAGTTGGCAGAAATCCAAAGTTTACGCAGGCATCCGTACACGCGACCAACAACGACGTTAACGTGGTTATATCCGGAAAGCTTTCGGTTTATGGTGAAACCAAGACTTGTAGCCACCTCAACTAACCTAATCTTACTACCGGCTAAGCAAACATCAGGAACTAGACTTAGCTCAAAAGACTTGTTTGATATTGGAAGTACTTGACATTTTTTTGGGTTCAAAGCTAGTCCATTTTTAGTTGCCCATTCAACAATGGAAGCAAGATCCTCATTTAGTAGTGACACTAGCTCACCTATTTTATTAACCGGATGAGATAGGTATAGTTGTACATCGTCTGCATAGAAATGAATAAGCGCGTGCTTACAAATTGATGCTAAGTCATTTAAGTACATGCAGAACAAAATTGGGCCCAATATTGATCCCTGCGGAACCCCTTGAGAAACTGACCGGAGACCTGAGCGATTGTTACCAACAACGACTACTTGTGACCTTCCACATAAAAAGTTTCGAATGAGCCTTACAGCTCTTTCACTAAAACCATAGTAATGGTGCAGTTTCCAACAAAGAATGGAATGATTTACTCTGTCAAAAGCCTTAGAGAAATCAAGCAGGCAAAGCAGCGTAATGCAAATACATTATCAAAAAATGTTAGAGAAACATAAGCTCGTCATACATATGTACAAAATCTACTTTTACCATTATCGCTCAAGACACTTCTTTCCTACAAAATAATGAGTTGGAGTTTAACTTCATTAGCTGAAGTGGTCCTAAAGTTGACCCTTGGTGACAAACCACTTTTTCCACAATTATACGTTTATTGATCTGTTTAAGACTTAAATGAATAAGATTCTTTTAAATCCTGTTGGCGTCAATATTAGGCATCATTACATCTCAAAGCAATTAAAGAGTTTTAAGAAAAAGGAATCAAGCCAAAAACCGATGTAGAGGGTAATAAAACAAAACTTTATAGTCAGTTAAGTCAACTTAAACGGAAACAATTAGGTTTTTTATTCGAAACTAGCTGACCCAACGGACTTCGTCCCGTCCAAAATATGGCGAAAATATAATAAGATGAAGTATTAATTTCATTGAATTCTATTCGTTTTATTTAAATCTAAAAAAAGAATGCAACAATGATTGTATTCAATTTAAGGCTGCATGATACACAACATTTTTTGTTTTCTGCTCCGGAGCGTAAATGAATAGTGGGAATTGAATTCGTTTGAACTGGAACGGCAAATTGGTTGAAGTGAAGTTAATTGGCGGAATTAGGTATTTTTCTACCTTGGATGGCCCTTTCAAAATTCTTGCCACTATCACATTGTTTCAAGGCATGAAGATTGATGAGGCGGCATGCCAGGCAAATCCAAAGAGTTTAGGAATTCCATTGGATAATTGACGACTTCGTCTTCGTTTTCAACGCGATCGATCGATTTTGAATCGTCCAAGTCAAGTCGTTGACATCAATAGTTTTCGCTGCTAAAATTGAGCGTGCACTCAAGCAATCGTAGTTACCATAATCTTGACCAGTGATCAGATATACATTAGTGATGAACTCATATTTCGTTGAACTGAATTTTCAAATGGCAGGTGGAATAATCGATATTAAACCACTAAAAGTATCTATCGGAATTTTTCCATTTCCGATTCTCAGCAGTATTTTGGAGAAAACTTCTACCATTCTATCCTGTTGCAGAAACAATAGCATATTCATACTCAATGGAATTTTTTTCACGTATCGCCACAAATACGATGACTTGAGACATGCGTTTATGCGAAAATCCACTTTGAGCACGTATTGCTGCTAATATCAATGATATCAGGAACGTTTCCCCAGTTCCGCCGAGCTCATCAAGGAAAAATGGTTCACCGTTTGCAGCATCGACAGCCTTCATCAGCTGATCATACGCTCTCTGTTGCTGTTTATTCAAATTGTTGTTGCAAAGTTATCTTGTCGAAAGCACGCTCGCCTTCCACTTCACGATTCAATACATTTCTAGTGTGATGATTTGGCGCTGGCATATGAATTTCAGTCAATAGTTTGTCACTCCCATAATTGACGTGGGTTTGAAGGCAGACATGTGGAAAAGAGTACGAACTTAATCCGCAGGCGAGGAAGCTATTGCGTCGTATAGCGTTTGACGCCAGTGATTGTCGTGTTCAAGCAATTGTAACTGTTGACATGCTTCTCGAAAAGTTGCACACGCCGTACCATCCACAGTTCGCAATAACTCAAATGAAGTTAAACCGCACACAGTACCCACAAGTAAGTGAAGGTAGAAGCAATCGTCGTTCTTTGGATGGATTGTGTAAATTCGTCCCGATGCATCAGTTGAAAACACACCTGAATATCCATCTACTGGTTGGGCTTGCTTTCTGCATATGCATTTCTTCGACTATGCATTCCATGTGTAATATCGAGGCATCTCAGAATAAAATGGTTTCGCAAACGGATCACGGTAATTGAATTGAACTGAAAAACAAAATGTACGCCTACAGCATCACCTGTTGAGAATTTTCCGACTTTCCTTTTTTCCTAAGCCTTAGTGTAGCAATTACGAACAAACACGCAGAACGAAGTATCCCATTTGGTCCATTCGTTTTCAAGTTTTAAGCATCCGAACAAACTACGATCCAATATACGGTTTTCCAATAAGGACTTGACAAATTTTTTTTTTAAATAAAACGCAAACCATTTGAGGTATTTCAAAAACTTTATTATCGGCTTGAAGTACAATCAAAACATTAATGAATGGAACTCGACTTCGCTCATATGGCCACCGCGGGCACGTTTGCAGCGGTCGATTCGTTGGACCCAATTTTCAACGACTCGGCCACACATTTCGGCCGCTATTTCACATTCAATGTTGGCTCTGAGCTCTTCCAACGTCGTCGGCGTGTTTGCATAAATCAATGACTTAACGTAGCTCCACAGAAAATAGTCAAGCGGCGTTAAATCGCACGAACGAGGCGGCCAATCGACTGGCCCATTTCTTGAGATAACATGCTCACCATACTTACTCTTCAATAAACCGATTGTAGCGTGTGCTGTATGGCTTTTTGCATCATCCTGTTGAAACCACATGTCGTTCAAGTCCAGATCTTCCAATTGGGGCCAAAAATAATCGGTGATCACGGCGCGGTAACGCTGACCATTCACAGTAACGTGACGATCGTTATCGTCGGAGAAAAAATATGGCCCAATAATGCCGCCGGCATGCAAACCGCACAAAACAGTTATTTTTTGTGGATGAAGTGGTGATTCATGAAGCACATGTGGATTTGCATCCGACCAATAACGCGTATTTTGCTTATTGATGAACCCATTGAGCCAAAAATGAGCTTCGTCACTGAAGATGATTTTGCGATGAAATTCATCATTTTGGCGCATTTTCTCCAGAACCCAATCGGAGAACGTACGTCGCTTCAAATGGTCCATCGGCTTCAATTCTTGAGTCAGCTTGATCTTGTATGGGTGTAAACCAAGATCATAGACTAACTATACCTAGATATCAAACTTTCCAGATATTGGAAAATCAAAACCGGTGTTGTACTGATCGCCCCTATCCGTGTGAACCTGTCCGTGAATACGTGAGAATTGTCAACAATGTCAAAATTCGAAAAGTTTTACGAGTGACGTCACCCATATAAAAATGACACGGTGAATTTCGATTTTGACATTTCTCATATTTACAAATCTAATTTGGTGTAAGTTGTAATGTATAAATAAATTGTAGAGTATGAGGGAGCCCTCTATTGTCGAGTAGAGAACCTAAGTAGGCACAGCCATATTGTATTAGAGCAGCCATCACGATTTTCGTGCGAGAGAGAAAGAAGGTTTTTAGATTGTCTTTCTGATCGAGGACGTCAAACAAGCAAGTCGAAGTAACCAAGAGAGAAGAATAAAATCAAAAAAATCCTTAGCAATCGTTGTGTTCTTTTTCACCTCAGGTGTGGGGTTCAACCTAAAAATAAACTGAAGAACAAATAAAAATAATTATTTATATCCTAAAAAAAAAAAACGAGAAAAAAAAACATGTCAAGCTCACGCACAACACGGCAGACGATGGTGGAGGTGCTCTCTAGGTCAAACGTAGAGTTCCCACCAAGTGCTACGCTGGCGCAACTGCGCCCATTATACGAACAATTGATCGCCGCAGAAAGTTTAGCAGAATCGAAGGAAAATGGACCAGCCGCCATACCAGTCGCCGTCCCCGCTGTTGCCGAACCCGTCGACGAATTAAGCGATGAACCAGCCGCCGTGTTAGCCGCCGACCCAGCTGGCGTACAACTCGCCGAACCAGCCGCCGTCCCCGCCGTTGAGTCAGACTGCTTTGAGGATGCCAGAGGAGATCCCGCCACGAACGTGTACACGACACAGATCCCCGAGGCAATTGAAGCCCGCCGATTGCAGGCACAAGTAAGCATTCTGCGTATGAGACGTGAGATGCTTTCCTTGCAGCAGCAAATTCGTGAAATGGAGGGCAACGAGAGGAGTGAAAGCCGCGTTCACCGAGGTGCCAATTTTGAACACATGGAGAACTCATTAAATCCATTCACAGGTAGAAACCACATAGACATCCGCAAGTGGTTTAGTGAGTTCGAGCAGTATGCGGCAACGCGTGAATTTACCTCCGATGATATGTGTCTGGGTGTACGTAGGCTTCTGAAAGAGACAGCAAAGGAGTTCATGGGAACACTAGGTGTAGTGAGTTACGGCGAGCTGAAGGACGCTCTCATCGGAACGTTCGGAAGACAAGTCACCCACCGAGACGTGTATCGACAGCTGGAGCAACGAAAAATCCGTCCCGACGAATCATGCTTGGAGTTTGTGATCTCGATGAAGGCTCTGGCCGCTAAGATATCGGTTCCAGAGGCAGAGTTGGTGACCTTCATCATAGACGGCTTCAATGACGACAGCACTAATATAACATTAGTTAATGATGCCCAAACGATTGCTGAGCTTCTGAGCCGACTCGATCGATATCAGCAGAAACGAAGCCAACCGCTTAATAGGAAGTCTACTAAGTTATCCGCCGCCGTCCCCGCAGTCATCAGAACGAGTTCAACAAATACTAAACCGCAGGAGCTTGCTGAGGTCCGCTGTTACAATTGCTGGAAGTTTGGGCATTACAAGAGTAGCTGTATCAAGCCGCTGCGATTACCAAACGCCTGCTTCGCTTGCAACGAAGTGGTGCATTATCGTGACAGCTGCCCGAAGTCCAACCGCCGACAACAGAAGATTGTAGCTGCCATTGAAAAGGTGTTCGAAGAGGGGGGAGGCAGTGATGAAGACGTGGCTGGTGCCATCAGCGCCATGCAAACGGTAAGTGTTGCTTTCTCTATTGACCAAGCCCAAAGTACCAAGTTCACAAGTTATTTCTCTTTGTTTGATACCGGTAGCGCGATTAATCTCATCAGACGTTCCCTGGTCCCAAGCGACATCAGTATATCGGAAGTGTTGAAGCCAACCAAATATATTGGAGTCGGTCGAATTAATCTTCATACATACGGTACGATTAAGAGTCATATTAAATTTCAAAACGACATTCGTATAGTGTATCTTTACGTTCTTCCAGATAACCTGATGACGCTGCCGCTGATTTTGGGACGCAGTTTTCTAAGATCGTTTAACATTCATTTAAGTCGTATAAAGCCCATAAAAAATAAGACAAAAGAATTGAATTATAATAAAAGTGTTATTTCAAATAAATTATGTGTTGGTACTTCTGGCTCTGGTCAAATTAAATATTCTAGCAGTTGTGGTAGCCGAGGAATTTGTCCGGGTGACAAGCGTCGAAACGTAAACTCTATAGAATTGTCAAGTCTGTCGAATGGTAAAAATGTCCGCCGAACCGAAGTCTCAAGTCCATTGCTTAATGTTATTCCGTCGCAGGTCCCTTCGGATTGTGATAGTGTCCCGTCGATTTTTGAAATAGGCTTAAGTGAACCGCTGTCCGATGTCGATGTCTGTTCCAAGTTGAAAAAGGATGATAGTAGCGCTCTTAAAGCGGTAATAGATAGAAATTATTTAAATCCGATAGGTATTGAACGTAAGCCACACGACTACAAAATGAAGATATGCCTGACCGACAATACACCCTTTCATTGTCCTCCCAGGTCACTTTCGGTGTTCGAACGAAGAGAGGTTGTTAGAAAAGTGAGAGAGCTGATGGGGAGGGGAATAGTTCGACCAAGTAAATCTCCGCATGCATCAGCAGTCGTACTTGCCAAGAAGAAAAACGGGGAATTGCGAATGTGTATTGACTACCGCGCATTAAATAGGAAAACGGTCAGAGACAACTTTCCGTTACCGCTTATGGAATATTGTATTGAGTTTCTTGGGGGTAAAAGATGGTTTACCCTCCTTGATTTAAAGGACGGTTTCCATCAAGTGGGAATGGATGAAGATTCCATAAAGTTTACATCTTTCGTAACACCAGATGGGCAGTACGAATATGTACAGATGCCATTCGGGTTAAAGAATGCACCCGCTAATTTTCAGCGGTTCTTGCACGAAATATTCCGAGACCTGGTCGAGTCTATAGGCCTGTTTTCGTACTTCAGGCGATTTGTGCCTTCATTCTCCAAGATAGCAAAGCCGCTTTTGGAGTTGTTGCGCAAGGAAAGTCGGTATGACTTCTCGGACGATTGTGTAAAAGCATTTCGAGAACTACGCGACAAACTTGCCACCGCACCAGTATTAGCGATTTACAGTGCAGAAAGGGAGACTGAGCTGCACTGTGATGCAAGTAGTTTGGGGTTTGGGTCAGTCCTGCTACAGCGACAAGATGATAAAAAATTCCACCCGGTGGCATACTTTTCCAAGACGGCTACGCCAGCAGAGTCTAGATATCATAGCTTCGAGCTGGAAACTCTAGCCATCATCTATTCTCTACGACGTTTTCGGGTATATTTGGAAGGAATACCATTTAAGATCGTCACGGACTGCAATTCCCTAACCCTGACCCTAAGTAAAAAGCAGGTAAATCCAAGGATCTCGAGGTGGGCATTAGAACTCGAGAACTACGACTATACTATACAACACCGCAGTGGGGTGTCGATGGGGCATGTGGATGCATTAAGCCGCTGTCACGTAGTTGCCGCCTTTACTAGCGACGAGGTGGATATCCAAATCCAAGTAGCTCAGAATCGGGATCCGGAAATTAGAAGATACCGTGAAAAGTTAGAAGTAGAGTCACTCGAACATTATGACTTGCAAGACGGGTTAGTTTTTCGCAAGGTCGATGGGGGTGGGCTGTTGCTTTGCGTACCCGCCGAAATGAAGGACAATCTAATTAGGATGGTTCATGAGAAGATTGGCCATTTAGGAGTTGACAAGTGTTATAATCAGATTCGGAAAAATTATTGGTTTCCGAACATGAAAAGTGACATTAAGCGCTTTATTCAAAATTGTATAAAGTGCATTATGTATTCGGCCCCCGCCCGATCGAATGATCGCAACATGTATAGCATTCCGAAAAAACCAGTCCCGTTCGATACGGTTCATGTAGATCATTTCGGACCATTGCCCGCTTTAAACTCGAAGCGAAAGCATATCCTAGTTGTGATTGACGCTTTTACTAAGTTTGTACGGTTATACCCGGTCAATTCGACCAGCACTAAGGAGGTGTGTGCCTCGTTAGACAAGTACTTTTGTTATTATAGCCGCCCTCGGCGAATGATCACCGACCGCGGTTCGTGTTTCACCTCTCTCGAGTTCGGGAATTACCTGCTCCGAAATAATGTGGACCATGTCAAAGTGGCCGTCGCTTCCCCCCAGGCTAACGGGCAGGTCGAGCGGGTGAATAGGGTGATCAAAGCCATGTTGAGCAAAATGAGTGAACCGGTTAACCACGCAGATTGGGCAACTAAGCTATCACAGGTGGAGTATGCTATCAATAACACCGTCCACAGTTCAACAAGAGAGTCGCCAAGTAGGTTATTATTCGGGGTAGAACAGCGTGGAACGGTTGTGGATGAGCTCACCGAGTATTTGGAGGATAAGTCTGACCAGGTGCAGGTTCGCGATCTTGAGGTTATTAGATCAGAAGCATCAGCCGCTATTAAGAGGTCCCAAGAATACAATGAGAAGTATTTCCTTAGGCACAGTGTGCCAGTGAAAACATATAGTACAGGTGACTTTGTAGTAATTAAACATGTCGATACGTCAGTCGGAACTAATAAAAAGTTTATTCAAAGATATCGAGGGCCATATGTCATCCATAAGGTGTTACCGAACGACCGCTATGTAGTAAGGGACATCGATAATTGTCAGCTGACACAGTTACCATACGACAACGTTATTGAAGCCGCGCGTATTAGAAAATGGATTACCCCTACGTAAGCACCACAACGGCTAATATTAGAAAGCAACACTAACCTAGTCATAAGTTTAAATTTGTTTAAGTAAGTTTATGTTGAAGAGGCCCCCCCCCCATTGTTTGAATTTGGATATGTGATATTGTCATGATCGAGGCCGATCATATTGTCAGATTGGCCGAGATGTAATGTATAATTAAATTGTAGAGTATGAGGGAGCCCTCTATTGTCGAGTAGAGAACCTAAGTAGGCACAGCCATATTGTATTAGAGCAGCCATCACGATTTTCGTGCGAGAGAGAAAGAAGGTTTTTAGATTGTCTTTCTGATCGAGGACGTCAAACAAGCAAGTCGAAGTAACCAAGAGAGAAGAATAAAATCAAAAAAATCCTTAGCAATCGTTGTGTTCTTTTTCAAAGTTGCAAAAAAATTTTATGTTGAACAATAATTTTGTTTATTATATTTTCTAGGACAACAAAAGAAGAAAAATTTACACATTTGGAGGAAGAAGAAAACATTTTCAACAGAATACTGCGGCCACGAACAGATTGCCTTGGATTGGAGGTGGCAAAAGCAGTTGGAAAAGTTTGTTTACATTTTCTTGTGAGTAACTACAAACATTTTAATTTCAAAATAATTTATTTTACTTCTTTTTTACAGTAAGAACAATGAATCTAAATGCACCATTCAAGAGCTTTAAGAAATGTGGATGAGTGATCTAACTAATTACATGTAAGTAAAAAGTATACATTTTCGTATAGCTATACATATAATGCCTTTTTCCTTGCAGATCCAACATTTGAAGTGCAATGGTTTCAAGAAAAGCGTTCCCACTGTGGAACCACCGTGAGCTGATCAAATAAATGTGAGTAAAAAGAATACATTTTCGTATAGCTTATACATATAATGCCTTTTTCCTTGCAGATCCAACATTTGAAGTGCAATGGTTTCAAGAAAAGCGTTCCCAGTGTGGAACCATCGTGAGCTGATCAAATAAACTTAAAGCATTTTTTCGATTTTTGTTTTGTTTTGCTTTGTTTGTCCAATAAATACAATAAATTTAAAGAAATTGTTTTTTCTTTCTTGGATTTGCTGCTTCTTCAATAAATTATTGACATTTGTTCATTTCACCACGGTGTGGGTAAGTTTTTCACTTCACTGAAAACATTCACATCAGGAGAGCATGTTCCGAAAAAATGTAAATTACAATTCATGAATAAATTGGATTATTAGATTAAATGGAAAATATTGTATTAACTTTTCATATAAAGTAATAAATAATAATTAATGATTATTTTGACTGTTTTTATTTGTGAAAATAGAACAATAAATAGAAAATTAGTGCTTTATAGGTCCATTTAGTACGACAGCGAATTGACCAATTATTTTTTGAAAAAATATGGATGTGACTGGACAATTTAGCTCATATTTAATGCTTTTGTATTACTAATTCCATTACTAACGCAACATTTCCATATACTTTGCTCAATTTTTGCATCAAAAAATTTCCGAGAAGAAGAAAATCGATGTAAACACAACGCTGTACGTTTCACAAATATCACGTTGTAATTCTAAAATTTGGCTGGATTTTCGTGAATGTCAACGACATCAAATCGGCGTATAAATTTTATACCGTTAGAAAGAAACCTTTCGTCAGCGAAGCAGATAAAAAAAAAACAAAATGACTTTGCTAATAAATAAAAAAACAAAGGATTTGTCTTCTAGGATTTTTCCAGAAGAGTCAAAATTTAGCATTTATGAATCAAATAGGCCTTCGAAAGCATGAAGACAACCAAATGAAACTTACAGTCCAAATACACAAGGCAAAAAGTAAAGCACGGAAATGGTGGTTGTGTAATATGGACCTAAATATCCACTGTTGAGATCGGTAATTTAGTCACAGTAATTCAGAAAAAGAAGTATACTAAAATATTTACAGCGAAAATTTGCTTCAAAGGACACAAACAATGCTTATTGCGAAACATTTTTTACTCCCAACAGGACAACGATTTCAAGCATAAGTCCATATCCACATAAAGTCCCTCACTTGCTAGTAACGCCACCACATAGCCCCGATCTTAACCCGTTCTCTTTGGAACGCCTTTGGAATCATTAAATGATGAGGTTACGAAAACATGTCATCACATCGAAGCCTCAGTTAAAAATTTTAATTTTTAGCGGAATGGCAAGAAATAATATGTGAATATATGGAAAAGTTGACGCATTCTATGCCAGACCGGCTTAAAGATGTTAACAGCATTAAAGAATACTCAACAAAGTAGTAGCAAAATCTGTTGAAAACAATTATAAACAAAAATTCCCTTCGACAAAACCAAATTAAGTTGGGAAATCATTTCACATTGTTTATTAAATTCTGGAAATTATTTTTAAAAAATAAACAATTAAAATACCACCGCTTTTGTACTTTATAATGTGTGAAAAAAAAGATTCTCGAAATATTTTGGAAAAGCTTTAAATTCAAATAGAAAAACAAATATTTTCCTTAAAAAACTAAAAAATGATCAAAAATGTTAATTGTACTTATCAGTATTATTTAATTAATTTATTTACTCAACACATTCAAACTAAAAGAACAGCAAGGAAATTGATTTTAAAAGTTGCCATAAATTAATAATCCTTTTCATTGATGTCCAGAGTACAGAGTTTGGGCCTAAACATAAAAAATGCTTATGCAATTGACTCTCAATACAAGCTTAAGCTTGATTTCAGAATTTTAATAGTTTCAATTCATTTATATCTTCAAATGAAACTTTCAAAATATAATCCTTCGGTCCTTTTTTAATTTTATTCTGAAACGATCCCCTTTTTGTTCAATTGAAACAAAAAAAAGGTTTTTTTTTAAATATATTCCTTTATCTTCACTTTTTCACCACGTTGAATTAAATATTCACCAGCGAAAAATATTTTTCCTTTTATTTTTGCCTTTATTATATATACTTAGCGAACATTACGTGAAATTTGTTGTCATTTTAGCCATTCTGACAGGTTATAGAGATTGAGAATGTGTTGGTGATTCACTTACAGTGTGTCTTTGCGAAAGTTAAACGTTTGCAAAAGTATTAGTAGAGTTTGATATCTAGGTATAGTTAGTCTATGACCAAGAACTTTACGCAAAATATGCCATAATGTGGTCTGAGCGATGCCCAATTCTTGCGAACTCCGTGGAATTGACTGATTTGGATCGTTTGCTACGGACGCCTGAACGGCAGCGATATTTTCGACACTTCGACCAAACCCGTTGCCTCACAGACAACACAACATAACACAACGAATAATTGTAGACTCAAATTTTTGCACTAAACTTGTTATTGCCTGTCTACTAGGGTGAGAATTACGACCGAAAATTGGAGTTAACGCTCTTAAAGTTGCAGTCACCGGCTCCGAATTTCGGTAGAAAATTTTTATAATTTGCAGACGTTGCTCGTTCGTGTACTTTACTACGATGAAAATGTTGAGCTTACTGAATAAATTGACAGTGACAGTTTGATGATTAGTGAAAGAGTGCGTTCACAAATTAAATTCAAAGTTGTTATTGGAAAATACTTTCACTCAGTCGCAAGATTTTGTTTTAAATGAAAATTGACCACATTTAGTACGTCAAGGTGACCTAAATGGTTTAGTTAGAGACCTCAATTTGTCTAAAGCTCAAACTGTACTCGTAGGTCACAGACTTCAGCAATGGAATTTTCTTCATCTAAGTGCACAAGTTTCAGTGTATCGACAATGCGATGCTGAATTTGCAGATTTTTTTAAAAGAAGAAAGTGGTTTTACTCGTACATATTGCTGTGATGTTCAGGCGCTCATAAATAAATTCATTGATTGATTCATGGATTCTTCAAAATTAAGTACAGTCTTACTGCACAATGGCAATGCTCTTTCATCTGTACCTTTAGCACATGGCATTTATATAAAAGAAACATATGCTAATAAAGGGTCCGCCATCTAACGTTTTTTTTTCAACTAGTGCTTATTTCGTGAATGGTAACACTTAGCTCATGTCTGATTTGACAGATAATTAGTTTTATCCTTCCGGTTAATAATGGAAAATAATTTCATTCAAATGGCTGCCTCGGCTGGCCATGCAGTAGACCAAAATTTTTTACTGCCTTTGGGACATTGCAGTATTTTTTGCCTCAGTTTTTGGTCGTATAGGAATTTCACACGCTTAAGAAAGGCGTTGCAGTCATTTCTGGCTCGTTTGAACTTTTTTCGGTTTTCCTCTGTCGGGTTGGTCTTGTAGGACCGAAAAAACATTTCTCTAACCCTGACGGCCTCTTTACAGCTCAAGTCGTACCATGCCTTTTCTTTTGGTTTGATACTCTTCATCCGATGAGGAATAAAGGATTTCATTCCAAAGAGAATGATGTCTGTAATCATATCAGCAGCGGCAGTTAAAATTCCTAAAGAAGCTGTTAAGACCGCTCCAGTTGGCTTTCTCGTATTGCCATACGGTTCTTTTAGGAATTTTTTCTCTAACTGTGTGGTCGGTGTACGAGAAATTAGCTGATATGACACAATGGTCCGACGAGCCTAGAGGGGAGAGCACATCAATGGTGTACTTATCAGGGTGAGAAGTTAAAAACAAGTCCAGGGTGTTGGCGGTATGACTATCAACGTCTGGTATTCGCGTGGGCTCATTTACAAGCTGCGTTAGGTTGTTTTCCGCAGCGAAGATCTCAACACACCGTCCTTCGGGTGTTGTCTGTCCAGAATGTCGAAGCCACCCAGAATTGTGTATATTGAAGTCGCCCGTAATAACGATTTCAGTATGAGGATACAGGGATACAATTCTTTGAATGGAGTCAGACAGCGCATCAAACTCGTTAAAAGTCGAATTGCTGTCCAGTTTGGGGCTTCTGTAAATAAAGCAGTAGTGGATAATTTGCTTACGGAGATGGAATTTTAACCACATGAAGTTGAATTCCGGATTGGAACATGGATCACATTGTGGTGGAGTTTGGTAAGCTACATCACTACGCACGTAAATGGCGAGACCGCGGTGAGAGAAGAATAATGGCACTAGTTCGTAGCCAGGTAGCTTCAGATCAGAATGATCTGAGAGGTGTGGGCGGGGATCTACCTGTGTTTCACTAAGTGCCAAAACAGCTGGTCTGTACTTACAGACGTGGACGTACGCAGAAAGTGATTACTTTTTAGCCCGCGTATATTGGCTACGTCTACCCTGAATTCCCTAGTCATAATCACAGACAAACACAGAAAACACAAACACCGACGATACTAAGCACTACGAGTTGTTCTTTTGTTAGCACCCAGAATATAGAATAGGTAGAACGGTTCCAATTTCGGCGAGTTCATCGAGCCAAAAAGTCCCTGGAATGTCGCTGCGCACTGGCACTCAACATAGGTGAAGCTTGAACTGTTTTGCCATCTCCCTAAGTAACAATCGTCAGTCAAGGGCGGTTCTAGAATTTAGTGAGACTGAGTCCAGGCACTTGATAGCGGTCTGACTATCCGAAAACATGCAGATATGTCTTGCAGATATCACGTTTTTCTTCAGCCGGGACAGGACTTCTTTAATCGTCAAAATATCTGAGAAAACACCGCCACTGACCCCGCTATCAGTCTTCGACCGATTTGTATAGAAGGATTAAGTTATGATATATGAAAGCTCCTCCTAGAGGGGATGCGTACATGAAAGCTTTTGTCAAACCAATGTTGGGTCATAGTGTAATCAATGTTCTTTGGAAGGATTTCTAATGTACGAGTATTAAGAATAGTAGAGTGGCCAAATAATTTATTTGTCCACTGTGTAGTAGCTGTAAGGCGAATATCTGCTGCGGTCCAGTTACGAGTGGTGTCAAGTGAAGCAGAATATCCAGTGCCGCGGAGGGAGTGCTGTTCTTGGACTTTACTTAGTTGGATACAGTTGACTGCAATGTCTAAGTCCGTCCACCACACAACCACCCCGTAAACATATAACCAGTGGGTAATGCGAGGTGGAGGCCCCATTTGTTCCTAATGGTTTGTTTTTGCAAGAAAATAAAGATATTGTAGCTTTCCAGTTCAGTTTCCTGTCAAATATCAGACCCAGATATTTTGCTGTATCGGAGAAGACTAAACTGGTACCATTAATTGAGGGACTGTCTATGATTGGAATATTATATTTCCCGGAAAAGGGGACAACATTAGTTTTATGGGGGTTTACCCCAATCCACAGCGTTCTACCCAACGAGTTATTAAGATGCTTGCCTGAGATGGCTACAGTAACGTCATCCGCATAGGCAATCACCTTGTTCCAGAGAAGAGGTGAAAGAAGCCCCACACAGTTTGGAGTTGCTTATCCTGCTATTTAGCATAAGACTGGTCAACTCCCCATGTGAGTCATCTACCCTCAGAGTTGACAGCACAGTCGTGAATGCGGATGTGTTAACGTTGTTAAAGGCACCATCTACATATGTCCTGGAAATGTGCTCTCTATATTATAGGGATCGCATTCTTCATCAAACCAAAGATTTCTTGGTGGTGGTCGGTTGAAACCCAGCACGTCAACTGCGATGTCTCTGGTGGCAGGGTGGCAGCGTTTCCACTGGACTTCTGTACTTGATGCTGGTGGCATAGGAGTTGTTGAGAGATTTCGGTATACGGGTTCGGCAAAGATTCTGGTGCTCTCTTGAGATTTTAGCTCTTCTACGTTATATTTTCTCGTTGTTGTGGCGCTTGGGAAATCCACATTCGCACCTTGGCTGCAGCAAAGTATTGATCCGAGTCAATGTTAGCTGTACGGAAGATTGGGACATCCAGAATACTGAAAGTATGCCTGACGTCGATCGCTAAATGATCAATCTGATTTTGAGGTCATGATCGGTACTTAATCCCGTCCCAAAATCAATAAGCTTTAGTCCGTTGCCAGACGTAGTGTCGTCTAGGCTGTGCTTATCAACTGTCCTCCAAATATGGCTTTCTGTCCTATCTTATCGTACTCGGCAATTTTAACGTCATACTTAGGACATTACTCACAGTTCTTGTCGAGGAATTCGTAGAAGCACTCTTTGATAGCGTCTTTTTTTGTCTTCCGTAGGAGCATGGGTGCCTATTAGACTTATTTAAGCGAATTTAGACTTGATGCGGATTGCCATAAAACGATTGCTCACGTGTTGGAAGCTCAAGACTTCATGCGCGAATGACAAATTAGCCCTATAGCGATCTACCATTGTAGATATTACAATTTTTCATCCTCCTTTTGCTCGTCCCATCCCATCGCACTTTCTGGATGGCGGTGATATCTGTTCCCTATAGCAATCACAAGTAGATATCACAGTTTTTCGTGGCGATGATATCTGCGTGATGGCAATCAAGGGCCTCTGCTAATAGTTCGGTTGCACTTGTTCTTTTGAGGTTTCGAACATTCCACGTTCAGATCCATCAACTGAAGCACACAATTGGACATTCTTCAGTCCTGACATCAAAAAATTTCCTCGTTTAGTAGCCGATTGCCAGAAGTCGATGCCAATTTATTTCTACTCGTTTTTCTTTGTCGGTCATAGCTGGGCTGCTCAAAAGGTCAACCCACTGGGTTATCGTACCACTGGTCACATGTAAGGTGAAACGTAGACCATGACGATCTGTTTGTAAACAACTAAGTTAGGTACAAATTTCAAGTGTGACAGAACTCAGTGAGGTCAAATAACGTTTACAAATTTGAAGTTGGCAGAGCTACAACAAATTCAAGGTTAGAAATGAGCTGTCAATCACCATTTTTGGAGGTGAAAAGGGATTTTTAAACGAAATCTCTTCTATAAATTAGTGATTGAGTTAGACACCACTCAAATTTGCATTACTTGGATCCCCCTTCTGCCTAGTGCGGCATTTATAAAATAAAAAAAAAACCTGATAGTATACGTATGGAAATCAACAACTTCGGATAGATACTTTTAATCTAAAAAAAAAGTTCATGCAGGCTGAAAAGATAGATCAGTCGATATTTTCTCCTGAAAAAAAAACAACAAAATAAAAATAACGCCAATTATCGTTTACTTAACACTAAATTCGGAAATTATTTATTTTCTCCCATCATTTTCGATTACAACAAGAATCAACAACTTATTCACAAATTCACAGCTTCACCCATACGAAAATTAAAACTTTTTAATTCCCTGGCCCTCTAAGTCATTGGTGAATAACTCATAGCCCTTTGGTGGGACTTCAAGTGATGGTAATTCTTTCTTCGAATCACGAATGTTTCGGAAAAGTGCCAAAATTCCGCTCCACAACCAGGCATGAATAACTATAAAACACAAACGATTATGTCAATCACTGCACGATAATGATTTAAATAAATTCACAAAAATTTACCCAAAATTACGAAAATAACCAACATAATTAGTGGTTCCGAAGACTTCGAGCTCTCTGAAAATGAGCTGATAACTGCGTAGAGAAACAAAAACGATCTCACCACAATCACGATCGCATTACTTATCAGCCATGGCAGAAGCATAAGATGCGATTTCTAAAAAAAAAAAAAGAGAAACAAGATACGACGATAAATCAAGATGAAATCATCTCTGAAAGAATTTGTGCTGGGTTTTTTCTTTTAAAAAACCAACCTTAATGGTTCCAACGATCACCAGGATAGATGCAGCCAAATCCACCAGAGCAATAGCCAGTTGGATAGACGCAAAAATTGTCATTCCTACAATGAAATTTTCGTCAACATTATATAATCCGCCATAGTAAATTCAAATTTCTATACGACTCCATACCTAATTGTATTGCAGCTCCCAGCGCGTCATTATGGCGGACTTGAGCATCTTCAGTATTGGATACTACAGAATTAGTTAGTGAGCTGGTGCTGAAGAAAATAAGGATTCCAACGAAGATGAGCGATTGAATCAGCGATAATACGGCGCTCAGCCATCCAATTGTCATTCCTGCAGTGCGCAGTTTCATTCCACAGAATTGATTTTTAATCCAACAAAACATCTTGACTGAATTCCCTCGATAATTATTGTTGATTGGGTTTAAATTTGTTTTCTGTATAATTAATAAAACCGGTAGAGAGAACGAATAAACGACGACCGCTACTAAACACGATTTCAACACACCAAAGCACGGGGATAAACTAAAACAAGTTCAGATGATGCGGCTGAATTTAAACCCTCTCCCATAGCGATTTGCCAGCAGAATTCATTTGAATAAAGCTCAACAGGTCTAAGGCCAGGTCCAGACTTGTGAAAATCCAGGTTGCCTTCAAGGGAAAATCACACAAAAATTGATATATTTATGAACATACAAGTTTTAACGTAATTTTATGTGGACACGTAAATCTTCTCTGATCTACCCACGATTTGGTTAAGTCTTTGCTTTAATTGTGGATTCTCTGTTTTGATAATGATCAAAGGTACTAAGAATTCATGGCTAGATCAGTTATACACGAAGCATAACTCAAACATTGACACAAGTGTTCAACTCAATACAATTTTTCCACACTGTTGAAACCAATCAGATCAATGGCGCATTTAGTTGTCCGGGCATCCTCATACACAAGAGTACAAGAGCTCACGCGTCTCTTCTCACACCGCACGATGAAGGGTGCTCGTGTGACATTAGCCTAAAAGTTTCAAGTTCGCATGGGCGCGAACTTTACTGCGAGCGAGGGAGCAAATACTTTAATTTTATTTATTTTTCCTCATGCAAAGAATTTATTTTTTCCGTCGACTAGGCGCTTTTTTTCCAAGACTGGTTTGGCGGAAATTCTAGTGAATTGGCACGGAGAACGCAACTTACTGATTGGGTTTTACACGTAAACGTCATCATCATGATCATGGTACGAGCAAAGATAATAAATCTATAGATTTACGAGTATTATCTGTGGTACGAGTGTACACATACAGTAGGAGCGCTTTCACAGACTTTCGTGTGTGGTTTTGCTTTTGCGTTCTGTTGTTTGGTTTAATTTTTATCGATGATTTTAAATCTGAGCTTGGAGTTTTATTGTGAAATTCCCGTAATAGGTTGGTTCTACTGCATTAGCTCCGAACCGGTCCAAATCACTTGGGTTCAAAAACAATGTTTTGGTTTTTTTTTTTGTTTTTTCTTGTATTTACATATTTTTGTTTTTCAAAACTTTCGTGGTGAAGATGATTCTGCTTGGAACTAAGTTCTTCTTTACTAGCAAACAAATGCTCCACTGTACTCCATATCTATTAAAGCGAAATACACGTTTGAAAAAATAATATTGATATATGAACGAGTCATTTCATTTCATTATTATATTCAATTCATTTACAAGCTGGACACAAAAAAAATGTTTAAAACTTATACTATATTACAATAGCTAACTGCAGGCGCTCTAAGTTAAAACTAAGACTTTATCTATGTCTTTCAGAGTTCAAAATTCGAATTAAGAATATAATTTCTGTTACAAGAAACTTAATAAATGGACTTTTTGCTTTTTATATACAGCCATGGCTGTGTTTGCACGAGAAATGTTTCCGACCGAACAATGATACAAGGCATTTTTTCTCAAATTTATTTTTTATTTTTCTACTTAGCCTCTTTGTAACTCTACATACTCCTCCCAGCGATGCTCCCATCTTTCTAAACCGTCCAAATAGTACTTGGAGTTTTTCTCTGCAAAATAATTGGTCACGAAGGTGATTGCCTCCTCATTTGACGAAAATCTCTGTCCTCCGAGCGCAGTTTTTAGATGAGGGAACAAAAAGAAGTCGCTTGGGGCTAGATCTGGTTTATAAGGCGGATGGCCAAGCAGTTCAAACCGTA
Organism: Volucella bombylans; assembly: GCA_949129095.1. Classification (NCBI taxonomy): domain Eukaryota; kingdom Metazoa; phylum Arthropoda; class Insecta; order Diptera; family Syrphidae; genus Volucella; species Volucella bombylans. The sequence goes on from OX422141.1 coordinate 183,258,561, forward strand.
ATTCATGGATTTTCGCCATGGCAACCGCTGAGGTGTGAGACGGAGCGTTGTCTTCGTGAAACAGGATTTTCTTTTTCTGCAAATGTGACCGTTTTTCCGCAATTTCTGCCTTCAGCTTGGCAAGTAATGATGCGTAGTATGCTCCTGTAATGGTTCTTCCTTTTTGAAGATAATCGATTAAGATAAATCCTTAGCTATCCCAAAAAAACAGTCTCCATCACTTTCCCAGCCGAAATTAATTAATCGGTGCCAAACTCGGAGCTATTGTGCCTAAACTGCGCCAACATACTAGGTGGGGTGAAAAGTAACCTCCTTGACCGCCAGAATGCGCTGCTACTGCAAAAAAGGTTATGCTGCCTTTAGCTGTCACGCATTTGTAGATGTGAGAGTTTTCCAAATTTTCGAAATTGGCTGCGATGCTAGCTGCGAGACTCGCATTATAAACAAACACATTGAAGTACATGTTACGGAAATATTTTTGACAGTTCATGCACTCTCTTTTTCGAACAACGTATCGGATTTCGGAGGATTGTAAATGGGGCTTAAGTTTGCACAATTTGCACGTGATGTTCTGGCGTTAATCTACTCGTATTCGTCGTAAAATAGTAAAATGCACTAACCACAAATCAACTTTCAACTGTCAAATTGACAATCTGTAGAAACAGTATTGACAGTTTAAAAACCAAACTTAAAAAAAAATAGCCTTTACAATCATCAATTCTTAGGCAGCAAAATGCGCAAAACTTAAAAAAAGCATTTAAGGAAAAATGGTTCGACAATGACTGCGAAGCTGCCAGGAGGAAGTCCGTATTTATAACAGCTCTTACTATAAAGCACACTGAATGAGTATCATCGCATCGTTATCAATTGCAAGTCTTGAAGCCGGTAAACAGATCAAAGTACTCAATAAGTCGCTCACTCAAAGCAAATGAGCTTCTCTGCTCAACATTGAGCGCAATGCCATCCGCTTTCAGTATGCCGAGCCATTGATAGTAGATCAATTTCTCGATGCAGATTTCAGATAGGTACAACAAAGTTAAATAAGGCAGGCAGTGTTTATAGACCGAATCCCTTACGGGTTCTTTAAAAATGCCACACCGGAGTTTATCTCGAAGCTAACTGACTGCTACAACAAGATCTTCCAGAATAGCGGGATTCCATCGGGTTTCCGTTCTTGAATTATCGTTCCACTTTTTAAAAAGTAAGACATTAACCTTCCTGAAAACTGACAAACACATCAATGAAGCTTTTTGGAGGGATATTATTTCGTAGATTAACTACCTAGATTAACGATAATAAGCCACTCCGCGAGTTTCAGGCAGACTTCCGAGCTAAATACTCCACAACAGATCAAGTGTTCTTACTCTCGAATTCTTCCCAGATCTACTTACAGTACAAGGAAAAGTTATTTGCATTGTTTGTTGATTTCAAAGCAGCGTTCGACCCATAGATCGAGAAAGTCTCTTTTACAAACTCTCGAACTTAGGTATATTTTCCAAAGTCATAGCAAAACTAAGAGTTTTGTGATATCTCTATGAGATGGTGATAGTAAATCGCTTTCCGACCAATTTAGTTTGTCGATGGACTTTAAACCAGGACGCCTGGTGAGCACAATTCTCTTCGCTATCTTCATTGACGACATCGTAGAGTTCCTTGGAGGAGGAGTAAATGTTGCAGGTGTTACTGTTCCGGCACACATAGTTCTTCTAGCAGACTCCCCTAATCAGCTACAAGGAATGATTGAAAAGTTGGAGAGATATTGCGACACTTGGAATCTATCCGTCAATTCAAGTAAGTTCAAAATCATGATTTTCCGAAAACGACTGGGAAGAGGTGGACTTAGTAAAGGAATTCAAATACCTAGGCGTAATTCTTATAAGTAATATAAGCTTTGAAAAATATCTCAAGTCTAAGCTCTCTGAAGCCAAATCGGCGATTTGTGCATCATGGAAAAATTGTATGTCAAACAGGCTTATTGGTCATGCACAAAAATACATGCTGTTTAAAGCAGTCTCTAAAGCTATAATGATGTATGCTGCTCAAGTATTGGGTTACAAACAACACGAGGAAGTGGAAAAATAATTTCGTTTCTTCTTAAAAAGTATCTTTAAAATGCCGTCTACAACCCCAAATTATATGATATTAATTGGGACCGGACTGGCCAGCATGTTTTTAGACGCACTCAAGTTTCATTTCGACTATATTCTCAAGGTTCTTCAAATGGACTCTCCAAGATTCGCTAACAGATTCGTAAAATTCTTGATAAAGGACAAACTCAATTTTATGAAGGAATGGATACTACTCGTATATATATAGATATGTTGTAGGGTTGATGTTGGCTCCTGGTAAGTCGGTTGTTCAGATGAATGGCTATATGCCAGGCAATTATGACAGATTCCTAGTCTACCTACAGTTTAACAACGATCAAGAAATCATTTTTAGAAATCGAATTTTACAAGAAAACTTACCCTATCGACCTGTGAATGATATAGATTTTTCTGAGACGGTTTACGAATTGCGTTAGATAAACTTCGAGAGACCTGTTGGCCCACAGCTTCCAAAATTCTAAAATTGGGTAACTCCTTAGTTTGGTAACTCCTTAGAGTTTTCTTTGGACCCTAGACGTTCCTCCCAAAGGTGCTGAGTCTTATTTGGCAAATTTTTGCAGCAACACAAATATAAGGACTGCATCCCAATGCTGAACTGTTACCTTTAAGTTGTCTAAACTATTGATGACAGAGGTGATCAGAGGGGTGAAGTGTCCAACAAATCGTTAATGGAGCCCGCACGTTCCTGCCTTATCGCTGGATTGTTAAATATACATTTGAGTTGCATATTGACTAACAAATGTTGATGTTCATTACGGTCCTTTAATATTGGCAATGCCTTTGAATAGTCTCCATTGTCAATATTCAATTTCTTCACCAGGGATACTAGTTTTGAGGTAATGCAATTTCTTGATTTCAGTTAGCGATGAATTTGAGTGGTGACAAGTCCAGAAAACGACGCAATGTTTCATAGGTGTCCGAAAAGATCGGCAGTTTGATTTTTTGGAAGATTAAAATCTGGTCCATTGGTTTCATTGGAATTAGCCAATATGAACTCCGGTAACTGTCTCGTATTCCTTTTCTCATCTGCGGCTTCACTACGTTTTGCATCTAACAATTCACTATAATATTATAGTCAACATATACAAGTACATCCCCTATATTTCCGTATAAAGTTTGTCCTAATTCCAATTTTTGCGCATCTTCTTCTCCACATAAGTACTCTTCATACGATTTTGGCATGCGGGCAATGCAGTGACTGCTCCAGTAAAGTTAGACGACTAGTTAAATAATTTAAAGTTCAATGGGTTTCGCTTTAAGTTTTTCTAAAATTCGCATAATCTTTAGACAGTTGTGTTAAAATTCCTTGCAGCACTTTGCTTTTTCATTTCCACTCACACAAATCTACAAATTAAATTAAGGTGGGTCAAACTTCAATGTTATTATTTCACTCCTTTTTATGTCCTCAGAAATATTCGATTCCTTCCTCAATATTGCCTGTAATTTACTGTAATTTCGGCAGATCCCGTTTGTAAGAAATATGAAGACTTAAAAAGATGATCACTCAGCTGGATACTTTTCGATATTTGCCCAATGCTAGTAACTCAACACACGTACACTCAATTGACTTTCTTAATACGTAAATTCAAAATGTTATCAGAAGTAATCTAATTTTTAATTAAATTGGACGGCAACGAAGGACCAGAATATTCTGTCCAAGCTTCACTAAGTCACCAAAATTGTTGGTGCTACGGAGCAACACCCCTCATATCAAGACTCCCTGCCACCCTACCGGAGACAATCTGCACTGCCGTGTGCAACGTCTCTGTCGTAGTTGAGTCACCTATTCGCAGCTGTTCGAGCGACGTGGAAGATAAGCGCCACCGTTAATTTGTCATGGATCAGCTCTTTTTTATCAAAATAGAGGATCGCCTCTGGGGGGCACAAAGTCGTTAAAGCGCGCGCTCTCTTGATATACATAATTGGGGTAATAAGCGCCTGAGGTCAGATTATCCGTCGCATCAACTTAATGCTCATACTCGTATTGTCCACTCGTTCGCCTTATTGTATAAGACTTCATTGGGATAGAACTTTATGTGCTCGGACTCTGGTGTTCTGTATAAGCAAAGATAAGTACTAAGGCAAGTTCTCTCAAATACCCGAATCTTTTCCATTAAACTTGCTCTCAAGTTGAACCACACAGGATCCAAATTATAAGCATAGATTGAATAAGGCCAATGTAGCAGATTACCTTTACCCTCGTGTCGAGTTAGCTGCTATAAAACAGTCTCTTTGTAAGGCAAAAGCACCTTTTGCTCTGGCCAGAGCAGAACCTATATGTTTGATAAAATCATAAGGTGTTTGTCTGCATTTCGACAAGGAAGTGGCTGCCCAAGGTATCCCATGATCGAAATCTTTCGCGAGTTGTTTCTGGTATCCGTAGAGGCCCCAGAAAAGGGCTTCCTAAAAAGAATAGTTTCCGAATACTCAAAGTTAATCTTAAACCTCCAGTCATGGCAATATCGCTTAATCTTATCGAAGTTAAGTTACAATTGTGTACTTATGACCTCGATCTTTGGACCTGATCTGTACGCGATCAAGTCGTCTGTGTACGCTATGACATAATCACAAAATCGCTAGTATAGATGATCAATAGGATCGACAAATTAACCGCACTTTGTGCCAGACCGTTTTTAATCTCAAATACTCCAACAGAAGTCACATCGTTATTCTTCACGATGTCTTCACTCTCTACTGGTGAGCATATTGAAAAGAATGTACAGCAGTGGTTTACTTATTCCCAGCCTGTGCAGCTTGAAGAATAGTCCCTTTATCCATACTGTCTCGAACGCCTTCTCCAAGTTAATCAGGTAGGCACCGGTGCATTGTTTCTTACTTTTCTTCCACTGGATATCAGATACCAGTTTAGACATTAGAGATGATATATGAGATGTCATCTCCTGCCACTTAGTCAGGACACTATTAATAACCTTTTCCAATACCTTGCTGATGTTGAAAAGGAGACTTATCGACAGAAGATTGCCGGACTGGATATGTCTTTATCCCATTTGGGAGTCGGATGCACCACCACTGTGTTCCAATTACGCTGGATACTGTGCATTATTCATTCGAAATGAGAGGGAGTATCGCCCCCTCGCTGGCGATGTCATTATTTGCCATATTTTCGTCATTGAACTTATTGAAACCTGATCCTCCAATCGGCAGTTTTCCATAGGAATTGTGCAAAAGTATCTGATTTTTCGGGTTGCGGTTTGGGCAAATGACCTCATTCGTCGTGTACACTTCCTGGAAAGACGCTCCTATGGCTTCTACCTTCTCTTGCGGATCTGTGACCATAAAGAAGTTATCATTATCGACAGCTTCTTCTGGATTTATGTCTGCTGTTAACAGTAATTCAGGCGATCTTTAGACATGGAAGGTCATTTCGATCTTTCCTCCAAATTTTTTTATTTATTTGAGGGAACATATTCGGATTGCTGGTGTTTACAGCCCGAATTTTGTTGTTCCAATACTAACTTACAGATGCCCTGTAATTTTCTTTTATTAGTAGAGGGTGACCAGATAAGAACGATAGGAAAACAAATTTCAATAAAACAACAACGGCGTGAGATATAAAATTGATTCTGGCTTCATTTTGATGCTACGTTCATACCAATATGTGTGGAATAGCACGCCATTCAAATGGCCGCCTCGGCTTCCCTGGCAGTGCTTCAAGCGGTGGGTCCAATTTTTGATGACTCGATCAAATATGTGCGGCGTTATTATTGGCCTCGAGCTCGTCTAAAGTGGTTGGCTTGTTTGCGTAGACTAAGCACTTAACGTAGCCCCAGAGAAAATAATCGAGTGGTGTCAAATCGCATGATCGCGGCGACCAATTGATGAACGCTCGGCGTGAGATGACCATATAGCCAAATTTCTCCTTCACAACTTGTACGGCATGTAGCGTCGTTTTTTTGTAACCAGAGCTCTGATATATTGATGTTGTCGAACTCTGATCACAGAAAGTCTGTTAACATCGCTCTATACCTCCCTTCTCATTTCGAAAGTAATAAGGTCCGATGATGCCGCCATGCCATAAACCATAGCAAACGCTCAATCTTTGTAGGTGCATTGATGCTTGGCCAAACACTTGTGGATTGTGTTCACTCCAATACCGGCAATTTTGCTTGCTGACATAGCCCGCTGAGTCAAAAATGGCCCTCGTACGAATAGATGATTTTTTGGTCAAAATCCGGATCTCCGGCTAGCATTTCCAGCGCCCAATTAGAGAACTCACGGCGTTGTCTATGATCGTCTGGCTTCAATTCCTGCATCAGCACAATCTTATACGGATTGTGTCCAACCGCAAAATAAGCCGGGTTCACTCTCTGGCGATGCTCAATTCAACTGATCGGCACCGAATCGACATTTCATGGTCTTCTCCGATACTGGCCGCTACGGCATCTATGTATGTTTTCATTTCGCACCAACATCTGCTTGGTTTAAGATCCAAAAGATTGTACTCATGCTCAAACTTTTCCACGGTGCGACGAATTGCTTGCACACTGAAGCCATGATGACGACCGACCTCACAACGAAATTCATGTTGCGTATTTATACTCGTAACTGTGCCGAAATTTCGATATTTTTTTAATAATTTCCGCACGTTCTGCAAGCGTAAAACTATGCACGAGGTTTTTGATCTACGACTTCAGTGTCATGATCTTATGTCTGCCTGTAAAGTGTCTGTACAGGGTTTTAAGTCTTATAGTATAGTTGTATCCGTACCATATAGTTATACGATTAGTGGCAGTAACACATTTTTTACTGGCATACTAGAAACGGCTCTAAATGTGTGGCATGTCCTATTTTCCTAAAAGAAACCCAACTGAGAAAATATCCAATCTGAATAGAGGTAAAATTCCTGAGGAACTCTGTTGTACGGTTGGTTCAGGAATCTTAAATCGGCTAGGATGGTGGCATTAGATGAAAGTGTTTTAGATGTACAAATGATCAATTGAAAATCCGCTGCTATAGGAATATAGCTATGACTGTGCTTAAGTCTATAGTAAGCGTCTGAGGACAAAACCTCCCGGTATGTCACCGCCCTTCACCCTAACGAACAGTAGATGAAGTGTCCCACAACCGTCAAAGAAACAGTCTGGTAACCAACCTTGAGAAAAACTCCATAGTGAGATGAGGAGCGCTTGGAAAAGAATCAGGCAGTAAAAATACAATACTACTGAATGAATGGAAATAAAGAATAAGAAGAACACTTAGATGCAATGACGTATGATAAATCGCCCAAAATGTTTGTTTTTCATGCATCGACTGGAAGGAAGAAAAAGGCGTTACAGAACAGTCACAGTACCACAATTAGAAATATTTTATTTAAAAACCCCACGATTACCTGTTCATGTGAAATTATCTAAAATAAACACTGTAACCCCCAATGACCATGACGTGCCGCTTGTACATATATAACAACAACAAATGCAGTTTGTAATATTTGCGCGTTATTGTGAAATTATTCCCTGGTATACGAGTGAGTTATTATATTTTGTGCGATGAGAGCTAACGCTAAACAGGAAACATACGTAGTGCTCACAGCATTATCATATATCAGGTCTTTATTGTCTAAAAATCCAGGTAACAAAACCACATTTGCTTATAGGGCCCATACACTACACAAACTGTCGCTGCAGACATATATGTATATTTTGTTGTTGCAAAAATGTCTGTACTGACTATCTGTGTAGTGTGTATCCATGTCTGTTTGCAACGACGGTCTGAGCAAATACAATATATTTTGAAATTTTCTTGGTCTGTGCAGACGTGTCTGCGTAGTGTATGGGTCCTATTAGCCACATCGATCGTATGGTGACAAAGCATAGTCTGAGAGGGTTTTCGAAAGCAAGCCCATCTAGGTTCTTCAATTGAAGGACTAAGCGATCGCAAAACATGTGGAGCACTATGTGACAAACTGAAAGCTACGTACCCAGCATTGACTATACTTATTAAAGTTTACGCTTAATCAAATTGGAAAGACCGGTAAGAATTCAACCGAGTTTCTGCTGAAGGAAGCAAGCTCATAGTACATATAACATTATAAAAGGGATTTTTTGTTTGGAGGTATAGAACTTTCGATGGGGTTATCTGTCAAAGCAGCTGTAAGATTGGGTACGTGTCTTTGACATTTATGTTCACAACAGAACAACGTTAAGAAATCGTGGAAATTGTTTTCCAAAATTTGGGTTCTGTGCTCTAAACTTGTAGAGCACCACGCCCAATGTTCGGTGCTCATAATCGCCCGTGTGAGCAGCTTATGCACAATACTATGGATCGATTTATGTCTACGTATACTCGTATGGATGACATTCATCCAACACGAGCTCATACTGTGCATACTGAAGAGGCCATCATCTCTGTAGAGGTGAGTGTGACTGAGGACCCAAAATCGGCCTCTTCCCGTCCACTACGTGGACGATTTTGAGGACAGATCTTGGCCTACACCCGTATAAGATCTAACTGGTGCATCGTACGTTCGGTAAACCGAATTTTTATGAGACTCATTTCTGGCTTAATGGGTTTGTTAACAAGCAAACTTGCTTGGAGTGAGCACAATCCTCACAAGACTCATGAGAATTCATTATATCCCGAAAAAGTCACTGGCCCATTTCTTTTTTTTTCAAATCTGAAGATGGAGCCAACATTATCGTCAATGGTGAACGGCGCAAATGATTCGCGATTTTTCGATTCTCTGCGTCAATAACAATCTTGGACGATTGTTATGACAAATAGTTTCAGCAAAAGGGCGCAACATGCCATAGAGTGGGTCAAACCATCATTTTATTGCGACAAACATTTCGTGAGCGAATCATCTCAAGGTCATGTGATTTGACTCCTTTGAACTACGTTTTGAGATGCTATGTTAAGTCACTTGTGTGTGCCGATAAACCAGCTACTGCTTATAAGCCAACATTCGGAGTATTATTGACGAAATAAGGTCGGCCAGGCTGAAAAAAGTAATGTAAAATTGGACCGAAAGGAAAGCCTTCATAAGACGCAGCCGCGGTGGCAAGCTTATAAAGCCGAACTATTGGTCATTCTATTCATTTTATATACTTCAAAAGAGCATGCGATATTTCAGGCATTTTGGGAGCGAATTATTTGCTGGAACAAGTGGCACTAAATACACTAGAAACTGTTTGCTGTTGTCTACTGGAGTAGGCAACTTATCTTCTGGTGTAAGATTCAATCATCTTTTAGTAGAGCTCCATACCCATCTCGGGCTGTTGTGCCATCTAAAGTAGAAACTAATTTTACAAGGAACAGTCATCGGGCTGCTATCTAAACACAAAATAAGATAAAGAACAAGTTTCTTGTACTCCTTGTATCTATGTATATATGAACGCTTTACTGGAATCTTTCAGATGAGTAAACACTTCAGTAATAAAGTGACTATAATATTTGCAGCCTAATGCGAGCGTTAGCTGGATATGCATTAAAAAAAAAGAGCTCCACAGTAGCGTCATCCGTATCAGCATAGCAAGTGTCATAAAAGGTGGTATCACCTATGAATATTATGTTTAAAAGCGAGAAGTCCTTCTCTGAGGATCAGCGATTTTATCTTCCGTGATCCCGGGATTCAGACGAGACAATTCCTCATAATATTGCAATCAGGTCGGCGTTTATCTTCGCTTGGAAGTCAGATGGACGTTTTCTTTACAGGGAGTGAAATCTGATGTGTTAAGAGCTGCAAACTCGATCGGATTTGGAGCCAACCGTGAAGATCCAAACATATACCTACCCTGGGTCAGGCAGTGATGCCCGCTGCAGCCCAACAAGTCAGAGCAATATCGTGAAGAGAACCATTTCAGTTTTCAGAGGATTCGAGTGCAGATTTTCAAAGCCAATTTCAAGGATTGCTAGCACTTTTTAACAGACAGTCTCTAAGCTTGATACAGGGGACAGCGCAGCTACATCATTTGTATGCATCTGATTGTAGACATTATAATTATTGAGAGCGTTAAGCAGTATATCAACCAACGTAAATATTGTAATAGTAGTGAAGACAAAACGCCACCCTGTGGACAACCACTGTTTATTCTCGCCATATTATCTGCAGCCAGCATCTGCAATCAGTGGTCTGTTCACCAATAGTGCTTTAACCCATTTACACATGTCGCCAAAAGTAGCTTTTTCGAAGGCATCCTCAATGTCCACGATGCGTACATGTTCATGTCTATTCACTTCTAGCCATCAGACTTTGAATCGCAGGTTATTAGGATCCGTGTGCGTTCGTAAGAGTTTTGCACACATAAAATTCAACCAATCTCTCTATGCTTTTTAGAATGAAGAAAGTCCCACTAACTCATCTGAAGCTGATGATGAATACACATCTCATTAAGCTCTACGCCAGGGGTCCAGTGGTAACGCTGCCAACGTGCTATCAGAGACCTCGCGACTGATGCCTGGGTTTCACCCGACCACCAGCAAGAATGCCGGAAAGCACATACACCTAAATTAGAAGCGTATAAAGCAGCGCTGCAACGAAGGACGAGAGCCGCTTGTAAGATTTATGAGCAGAAGGGACGGGAAGAACGAGAAGCGTGCGATCGAAGGTATTGGGAGCTTGTACGCCAGAAATAGAACGTGTCGTGTCAAACGTGTCATCCGTAGAGATGAAGTTGGAAATCTTGTAGTGGAGTCACAGTCGTTGCTGAGGTATTCAAACCTGCTAGAAGTAATTGTGTGGAGAACATACACCAACTCATTTCTCAGATCTGGGAAGAAGAGTGTATGGGTGATAACTAGAATCTAAGCACCGTTCGCTTGATCCGCCAAAAAATAAGGCCCCCTCAACTGCGCCATCTATAGAGGTATAGTCTTCTCAACATCTGTCATATTGTGTGAATGTCTGGAACCTTATTGGCCCTTATCAGTAATCAGGAAAGACCAGGCAAGTCACAATCGACTCAATCTTCACACTCCCGCAGATCCTGAAAAAAAGTCCTTCCATCGATTTTAAGGCCGCCTATGACAACATTTATAGAAACCAGCTATACAATGGAAACGGATGTCATCGGCGCGTTCGCTGGTTCAATACCAATAACAGAAGCTGCCAAAATGGGTTTAGCGGTAAATGAGGGCAAATCTAAGTAAATATATGCTGTCAACAAGAAGAGGCACACAACGTAGACGCGCTGGACAGAACTGTGACGACAGTTGACAGTTATAAATTCGAGGTAGTAAGGGACTTTGTCTACCTTGGCTATGCTATGAATTCTACCAACAATACCTCTGCAGAAATAAAACGAAGAATCACTCTTGCCAATCGCTGTTTGTTTGGGCTAAGAAAGCAATTGTTTAGTAAGGCTCTACACCGAATAACTAAGGTGACTCTATATAAGACCTTAGTCATCTTGATTCCACTTTATGGGGCAGCAGCTTGAACTTTTTCGGATGAAGATATCCTCCAGTCGTTTCGAGAGGAAAATTCTTCGTACAATATTCGATCCTGTTCGCGTTGATAGACTTTGGAAAGGAAGATTCAACGATGAGCGACATATACGAGCTGTACAGCGACTGGCTAGACATGTAGAGCGAATATACAGCGGTCTCCAGAATTTTTGAATCTAATCCGGAGGCTTGGGGAGTGTGCAACTGAAGGCAAATAGCTAAGGATCGTTGTCAGTCGCTTGCCTATACCTCTTTTTAGCTTAACTGGAAATATGCCACAGGAGCCAGACGACCTGAAGCCATCAAAAGACGCAACAATATATTTAGTGACCATTTGGCACAAAATCTCTGACAGATACCAACTACGCGGATTTCGTTAATCAACTGACTTAATAAAAGCTGGCTGTGAGAGTTTTCTTATTTCCTATAAGATAGAGCTTATTGAACTTTCTTGGTATTGGAGCAGGAGTGTACTCCTAGGTGACGATTGAGACAGCGAAGGCGTCTCAAAATCTCCTTACTTGGACCAAGAATAGCTGGTTTACTGGTATACTGGTGCACATACAACTAGTGAAAATGAACTGAATGTAAAGGTTCATTGCCACATTTCGAAAACAAGATTGCAATTTCCATAATTTACAGTTTCGTATACAGTACAGTTTGTTTGCAAATACAAAGTCTTAAAGAAAGTAGTGAGATACACTTCATTGCAAGTACCAGTTAATAACTGTTTACAATTTATTTCGCTTACTCATTTATCCAGATCAGAAATTTCTGGAAATAAAATGATTGCAACTTCTCCGAAAGCTTTGATCTTTCGGTACAATTCTAGAGTCAGCGAAACCGAAAAGAACATGCATCTCCATCACTTCTGGAATTACAAACATTTATATTTTATTGTAGTTTTATCGTAAATGCGATAAATTTACGTTTTGCGGAGGCGAATTCCCCAACAATTACATTCAATGGCGCAAGTCAAGTTTTTAACGAAATTCTCAGAATGACGACGACTCAGTTGTGGCGCGGGCCATGGTTTCTACTGAAATCGGTTACGTCTAAGCTCCGAGGTATACGAAAGTTATTAAAAATTGTTTGTGTGGTGATGAGGGGTGGGTTGAACAAATTGCTGGTTCTGGATTGCCGCCCCCGGTCTGACAGGTTGAATCTCTTTTCTTTTCTTCTCATTGAGTTTTTAATTTTTCATCTGCGATTTTATTCCAGAGAGGTGGTATCACCAATCCAGAGGCAGTTTGCAAACTCACGTAAAATGTAAACGACAATCAAAGGAATCAATTTGTTCAACACCTCCTGGCGTATCGAAGATGCTAACGAGCAAGATCACATCTCTCTAACTACAGGTACGAGTATGATATAATGAACACAATTATCGCATTTATGCACGTAACAGTTTCACGACAGACTGCAAATAATGTGCAATTAGGCATACCACCACCAGTTAGATAAATAGGTGCTGAATAAAGCACTTGCTAAAGGTAATTTTTTTCGCATGTAGTACTCTAATTAGCATAACTAAATTTTGGCAGGAAAACAGGTCTCGAAACGCTAACTAAACGCTACACGCTGACTCTACTAAAAACAAAGGTTTGCATCCACAGAATGATAAGTTCTCGATAAAGCAAAAAAAGATTAGACTACGTATTTATGTGTGATATCAGACAGAGATATTGTTTCAAATATACTCGTACATCTGGTGCAGAGAAGCCGTCATCATGCCGAATTCTTAATTCAGAACGTAGAACGAAGCGTCTTACGGAAGTCACTTCCCGATCATTGATATAACTCAAAGTGGTTGGCATGGCCAAATGGTAAAGAGGTATCTAACATACTCACTTACTCAATCACTTAAGTAAGGACTGCAATCCAGCATAGACTCGGTTCTTATTCAATAAGCCGGCTATCGCGATTTGCAAAAATTTAGTTCAGGTCCCCTTATCCTACAGCGGCCAAGTAAGCCGAGACTATCCTCTACTGCATCGTCTTTCCGTGTAGGAATTGAAGGCCTTTCGGGTTAAAGAATTGGTTTTAATTCGCTCTACATATCATACCCCCCTTGTGCGATTGATGCTAATTTTTCTGATCAGCTACAGGTCTACGAAAAGTATCAGGCGGACAAGGTGAAATTCCAGGTAATCGTTAACGAATATAACGAGAAGGATAAACCAATACAATCTCTAGATGAGACCCCCCCAACACTAAGCCAAGAAAACCAAGGTTGCCGTAGATATGACTGCCTAAACCACAATCAAACCAACCACATCGAGGGCCAGTGCTGCTCAGAACCGACCCTTCATCGAAGTGACCAGAAATTACCTTCAGGTCACATAGGTGGACGAGTTCTCTACAAACATGAAAGTCATAGACGGGGGTGGGGAAGCATTGGGGCCAAGCTTTCCAAGATGGTGATGGATCACCTCATCAATAACACAGGGGGACCTAGTGAATGCGTTGCTAACGTTAGCCATGCCTGGAATGGCTTGGAGCTCAAGCTTATCCCAGCTAATGACATCCCAGGGAGACTCAGGCCCGCATTTGGTTGCCCAATATGAAGATAGATGGAGGAAGGCGCTTCCAATGTCTTAAAATTCATAAGCCGGTAGTTCGAATTAATGACTGGGCAGCCTTTAATGCGAAGTATCCCCATAAGAACAATATATCGTTCCTGATCTTCTTCAATACCGAGTGCTTGGCATCACCAGATAAAGTAGACCATAAAGTTAGGTTTGGCATCAGGCACGCCAAGTCTAAAGTTTCCTTACCACTGAGCCCTGAGGACGATGTGATTATCGTCGAAACTGACAAGTTGTTCCAGAACCTGAAGATAGCTGGAAAAACGGATAATTCTGTAGGTCATACAGACTAATCTGAGGCAGTCTAGGTGACCGATAACCGGCATCACCCAGGAATCCTGTGTGAGAGACTCAGTTATAAGGGGACTTTAAGACAAACAGTATAACCTGTTCCACAAACATCATGCTATCGGTAAGCCCAGAACATGCATACTCGCTAAGAAATATATTAAAACCTTTTTATGTCGAAATCTTAGCTCAAATTATTTAACTGGAGTGTGCGAACCAAACAACATACCTCTCAAGAGCATACATAGCTCATGGGAGACCAGCACCGCCACCATAACAAAGAAGGACAACCTACTGATGGGCTGCGACCCCAATGCGAGGCATACAGTATGGGGAAGTACAAAAGATAATGAAAGACCGATAAAAGAAACCCTAGGATAGTTAATTGGACCAAGTGTGTCCAAGTCCTTAGGACAAAATTCAAAAATATACGCGAAATAAACACCATAGCAAGCGAAGAATAGGATACAAATGTAAAGACTTTGGAGAAGGCAATGGGAATGAAGTAAGAAAACATTTACCCCATGGTGGAGTGAAGATCTTTTCAATATCTGCACAAACACGACACACTGCCAGCCTTACAAGGTATATTTAAGTCTGTATAAGAAAGCCATAAACACATCCAAAAAGCAGGCCTGAATGAATTATTGCCATACAATAGAAACCTTCAAGAACTCCTGATGAAAACACATTTTCTCGAATGCAGTGATATCAGTACGGAACCCGGGAGGTCGCTCCAAGTTCAACCTGCATTTCACAGCAATATCAGTTCAATCATTTCTGAGGAAACGATTTTCTGGGCTATTAACAGCTTTCGGGTCCTGACGGCATACTACCTGTCATGCTACAGATAACTCAAAACCTAGCAACACCCGAGTGGTATTTATACCGAAGGTAGGTAAAGGCGGTCACGAGTCCTTGAACGATTTCAGGCCAATTACTTTAACCTACCTTGTACTTAAAACCCTAGAGCGAAGCATTCTAAAAGATTCATCGCTAACCAAAGAACCGCACGCGTACTACAAGGGAAGATCCACGGAAACGGCTCTCCAGAATGTAATACGAACAACCGAAAAATCCATACACTACAAAGGATATACCCCAGCCTGCTTCCTAGACATAGAGGGAGCCTTTAATAACTTACACACTGAAGCTACGAACAAATCCCTGATCGAGCTGGGAGTAGGTTTCTATTCTCGGGACAAGAATTATTCAAGCAACACTAGGAAACAGTCACTTAACCAAATTCGCCCATAGAGGAACGCCGCAGGGTGGCTAATGGTTATGAACAAAATTCTTCCAAGACTAGACAGGTCGCGTATGCGGATAACGTGGTGGTACAGTGTCAGGGAAATTTCCTTTCGTGATAAGTGAAATCATGGAGGCTGCTCTAGATAAGGTATACAGCTCGGCCGCAAATTGGGGATTTGGGTCAACCAGAGCAAAACTAAATTAATGCTATTCACTTAGAAAACCAAAATATCTGATTTTACCCTTCCCTGTCTTAGGGGTTAACCGCTCATAGTATCCTCCAGAGCTAGGTATCTGGGTGTCATGTTTGACCCACAACTTAACTGAAAGCAAAGCATTGAATGTGGGGAAAGGAAATGGAAAGGCAGGGCTTAGCTCTTTACGGGTCACTCTCGGCAAGGGTGCCGCTGAGAGCGGTTAAAGAACAAATCCACTCACACTTCCTGCGCGGAATGGGGGGGGGGGGGGTTAAATTAACTAACAAGAATTATATGGCTGACCTACAATATGAATAGAACAAAAGACCTACTAAAAAGACCTACTAAATCCGAAACGAAACAGGCCAAGCTTTCTATCAAAAGCAAAACAAAACAAAACAAAAAAAAAAATCCAAACAAAAATTAACCTCAATAAACTAATAATGGAAAAGTGCTGTGCTAGTGTTTTGTGCTCAATTGTTGACCCCAACGCCGAATGGGTAGCATGCAATAGTCTCTGTGGAAAATCATTCCATGCGATATGCATCGGACTAACCCGGAGATCCATAACCTAGAGTATTGCAGTCTTTTCAATTTTTACTGCGACGAGTGCAAAGAGATCACCTTGGCTCACGTTATGTTGGCAATTAAATGCAACAACGAGTCTATCAATGCGATGCTAACCGAGAATGGTCATATTAGCAGAACTATTTTGGACAGAATAGAAAAGATTGAAGACTCAATAAACTGCATTGATAGTAATGTGGATGCTTACAAGTCCACAGGAAGAATGATCGAAAAGCAACTGGCAGCGATCCAAAACCTATCGAACAACAAATCTAACCACGACAACGAGAGCGAAGTGATCAAATATCACTTCGACGGAATTAAAGCTTTCCTCAAAACAAATTTTGCCAACCTCCTTAAGTCCAACGAACTCACACACATAAACGACTCTATCAACCTTCTCCGTACTGATCTCGACTTGCTTTTTCAATCCTCCTCCAAAACAACACATCATATCCCGCATCCATCAGATTCTACGCTCGATGACTGACCCTAAAAATGATTGATGTCAGCGAGGAACTCATAGCAACTCGGTTGACCGTTGCCGAAATCGGTAAAGAAGTGAGATTGGCTTCCCACAAAATCGATGGAATACCCGATCAAATTCAGTTCCAGGCTAGTTCCCCGTACAATGTCTCAATTCATAATGAATTAGTAGACACGGAGTCTCATTTGCCATCATTTTCAAATACTCCTCCCGCCACCCTAACAACAGAAACCGAAACCGTCTTGCCTTTACCAACTAAAATCCCGCCCGTCGCCGCTCCACGCAAACTGCTCAATCAATTTGGAACTTCATGGACACCCTCCGAATGGAAAAACAGACTGCAAAAGCTGAAACAGGGAAACTATACGGCATTCTTCGTTGAAGGGGCTCCTCAACACGCTGATGTTTCTTGGGTGCGGAATTTCTTTCACCGAAGTTACGCTATCACCATTAGCGAGTGCCAGATGATTTCCCCCGCTGACTCCAATAGTTCCTGCAGCTTCAAAGTCAACATCCCAACCAAATATTCGTGGTTGTTCCCTACTCCTCCTGGTAAGACAACTAAACCTGAGAAGATAAGAATTTCAAAATGCTCTGAAGAACGAGAAAACGCACATCTCGAGAGTAATGAAAGTGTTAAAAATAATCGTAGTGTTAATAATAAACTTAAAAAAAGACCCCTCTCCAACCCCCTTCCAAATAAAAAATATGCTTCCAAAAAACGAAGCTCTAATCTCGACCCCAACTGGAGCTTCAAAACAAACTTATTCCCCAATTTTAGTCCTCCCTCCTCACTTATCCGACACAAAGCCCTTACACACCAATCTTCTAATCCCCCAATTCCCCCCGTTCCACCGAAGTCCCCGCGTCAACGCGTCTCTTTCAACTTAACCCCAACCACCCATATTATTCCTTCTCAACCTTCTACGCCACCAAACCCAGCTAGCAACCCAATTCCCAACTTCGACCTTAAAACTGGAGCTAAGTACCCTAACTTCATTAACTCCCATACCTTAAACCCCACATCTCATCCCTCGTCCAACTCCATATCCAATCATTTATCTCTATCTCCCTCCTCCAATGCTCCTATTCTTGATCCCCTTTTTCCCCCCACTGTTAAACTAACACAGCAAACCAATGGCACTACAGAAAGTCGATATGCTCTCTCTAGGCTCAGAGAACGAAAGATATATGAAAACATTCGTCTCTTTCTTGCCTATTTACATGACAAATCTGACTCGGTCTGCTACGAAGGGAAAACCAAAACCAGCGTCATGGTTTCCATCCAGCAGGAAGGCCTCCCTACCGACCCTATCAGTCTCAGGAACCTTTATGTCAGGTACCACGAGATATTTAACATGTCCCCTCAGAAAGTAGCAGACGACCTTGCTGCATTCGGCAACTATGTTCACTCTAAACGAGTATCACACCTACAGCGAAGCCGAGCCGACCACGATAAATTTTTTCGTCCATAACGTGCCTCACTTGCCAGCGCTTAAACCATCCTGCCTCACACCTCCACCCCACAACATCCCTCTTACATTTTACTACCAGAATGTAAGAGGTCTTCGCTCTAAAACCAATGCTGTCCTACGTCAATCGCATGCTCTTTCCTTTGATATCTACGCCTTGACCGAAACCAATTTGATTCCCGACATAAAGAGCCAGGAATTGTTCCCTCCTACTTTTAATGTTTTCCGCGACGACGATCCTACCCGCACAAATAAAGATTCCCCCTGTCGAGGCGTCCTACTGGCGATGGACAACAGCCTTAACTCTTCTCCCATTACAATTTCTTCATCCTCTAAAGCCGACTTTGTCGCAATAAAAATATCACTGCCTCTCAAGTCCCTTTACGTTATATGTTGCTACATCCTACCAGCTCAACCTATCGAATCTTACCAATTTGTTATTGATGCGATCGATCATTTAATTGACCTGTCAGACCCTATTGATGATATCCTTATTTTCGGCGACTTTAATCTTCCTCAGCTACAGTGGACTCCATCAGATGATCAATCGTTTTTCATCGCTTCAAATGCCACCTCAGCTAAGGAATGTCTCTTCTTAGATCGCTTAACAGACTCAAGTCTATGCCAAGTCAGTGGTATATCCAATTATATGGGCAGGCAATTAGACCTTATTTTCACAACAGATCCAATTAACTCCTCAGTCTCACTTTGTCCCCTATCTCCCACCAAAATATCCCTTACAACCCCCACTGCCACGGTTGCGGGAAAGAAAATGTGAAGGAAACTCTCTCTTATTTCCTCTGTAAATGCCCGGCGATAGCCAGAGCCAGACTGGGTGCACCAAACCAACCATTCTTCGACGACCTTAACCATATCTCGTGTAAAGGAATACGAGATCTAATCCGTTTTCACAGACTAAATCTACTCACCGACTGTCTCACATCCTCAACAACACATATCATAAACCAGGTCACAAGAGTCGTGGTAACAAAAATGCATATACTACTGCTATTTGGGTTCATGGTGAACCGCTACCCCTACCTACCTACCTTACTGGTCTACAGCTGTTGGTGTCATTACATAGGTACTCGTAATTGCCAGAGTTGAAGTAGGCGAACTTTGTGACACTTGCTTGATGACTGCATACGAATATACTTACTTGGTTTCATTCGCAATTAAATCCTTTTTGATGGATTTATTCCAATAATATATGTACTTGCTCCGGCATGCTAACGCGCTTTGTTCTGCCAATCATATCAATGGCTTCAGCGTATGTAAGTAATTAAAGGTTTCCCTTCATGACGGACGAAAAATTATTTTTTTTTTTACAAAAATTTGCATCCTTAAAATGTTTAGAACACGTGAGTAAAAGGATAAGTATTTTATTTATTTTCTCGCGTTTCGTTGTCTTGTGGCATTTTTGTGTGTATAGTGAAGCGAAGAAGTCGTCATGTCAGGACTACCGAGAAGAACCAATCGTAAGTTTGGTTCTTCTATCATAGCCGCATGTATCCGCATCCGTAGTAAGTCGTTCATTATATTTAAATATGTAATACTCGTACATGTTTCCGGGAAAAATAAAATCATTTTTATTCTGTGCAAGGAAAACATATGCGTGCTACCTGGTACCCATCTTATGTGGTTTTCGTTTGTCCCAGGAAAACCTGACCGCTTCGACAACGATCAAGATTTGGAACTCCTGAAACTCTTCGCCAATATCCTGATTAGTCCCTAGAAGTGCGGTTTCAGACCAGGAAAGTCTACAATCGGACAAATCTTCACACTCCGGCAGATCCTAAAAAAAACTCAAGAAGTCCAAATTACATCATACTTAAAAGAATTGTGCGGAACTCATAAGTGAACACATGAGGCACAATCTTTCTGTGCAACTACTAGTGTACGCCGATGATATCGACATAATTGGAGGGACTCAGCGAATTGTCACCGGCTGCTGAAATGGGCTTAGCGATAAATGAGGGCAAAACCAAGTATATGCTGTCAACAATAAGGGACACACCACCTAGATGAATCGGACAGTACGTCACAATCGACAGCTATAATTTCGAGGTAGTTAAGGACTTTGTCTACTTGGATCTAATATGAATTCTGCAAACAACATCTCACCAAAAACAAAACGAAGAATCACTAGTTGAGCGAACAGACAACAATGTTCCGGCCCTCATAGTCTTCGAACCTAACCCCGAGGGATAGCGCAGTAGAAAAAGATCTCACCTTAGGTGAGGCGCACAATAGAAGGGCACATCAACCGACTTGGAGTGCGCAACTGGAGGCTAAGGACTGGGCTAACTGGAGAAGCTGGATAGCTTCAACAATTGGCCAATTGGTTGATGCCTTGAAATGTGCGCAAATGTGTCGTTTTAAAGCTTGCACAAGACGGACTCGTATAGTATATTTATGCCTAGCCTAGGGAAAAATCTGCTTCAAGCTCTTTCAAACAAGTGTATAGTATACTAAGGGTTTGATTTTGTGATGAAGTATTTATTTATTTATAATCGCGGCTAGGTTTTTTGGTAAATAAAATATGGAAATACTTAGATTATAAAATAACATCATTCAAATGTCCACCACGAGCAGGTCCACAGGCTCTTATACGAACATCAACATTTTCAAGGACTCGCTCACACATTACCGCATTAAGTACATCAATTTCGGCCCGAATGTTGTTTTTCAGCTATGCAATTGTTGTTGTCTTATTCACCTCGACTTTAGTTTTCGAAAAACCCCAAAGAAAGTAATTTAATGATGTTAAATCGCATGATCTACGAGTAGGTGACCAGTTTACTACAATGTTTGCACGTGTTGTGTGAATCGTAGCTCCCTTCTGTTGAAAATATAGATCGTCTGTGTTTATTTCTTCGATTTGAGGCCACAAGAAATCGTCAATCATTTCTTTATAGTGCTCTCCATTAACAGTAACAACTCTTTCATTTGCATCTTAGAAGAAAAATGAACCAATGATTCCAACAGCCAAAAAACCGCCCAAAACAGTAAATTTTTATGGATGCAATGATTTTTCTGAAATTATTCGAGAATTTTCTTCTCCGCAGATGCGAATCTGAGATCAGCTTCATACCCTAGAGAAGATTATTTTTTCGTGAAAAACCAGCATCATATTCTAATAATCAATGTACGAAAGTTCTGCGTTGATTAGATCCGTTGGCTTCAATTCTTGTGTTAATTGGATTTTGTAAGGATGCGAATGCGAATCCTTATTTAAAATACGCCAAACAAATGATGGATGAATGCCTAATGCCTGAGAACCTCGTGATATCGCTGTTGAAGTTTCTTCAGCGACAGTAAAAATGTTCTCTGCGGAGTGTCCACTACCAGACTTTTTTTCGTTCCTCGACAGAGTCACTTCACTAACCTCTGAATTGTTATTCATCTGAACGATTATTTACAACAAAAAAATCATGAATTTTACGATATGTATTTTTGAAAGATTTTGACCATTTTTATAATAAGTTTGAGTAATTTTAATGCGTTGTTCCAGCGTGTAACTATTGGACAATATCCATGGTTCATGTACATGTGCCTAGTACACAAATGTCAAAGATGATCTAAAGAACAGGCAGCGTTCAGAAAGTATTCACTACTAACATCTAATATAGATGCGACTTTTAAAAAACCCTTACAAAACACATACAATACATATGTGTGGATCCTTTTTTGGGGATACTGGGTGGCCCACTCAATTTTTTTTTTGACATTCTTCAATTATATACTATGAATGTCTAAAACTCAAAATTTAACCAAAATCCATGGACTTTTCGAATCATCGGAGCTGAAAGGGTTGGCGATTCACGAAAAGAAGCAGAAAAACATAAAGGCAGAAAATTTAGAATTTTAAGCGATGGATCTTGGAAGAAACGAGCTTTTATTTCATAGCAACGTTGAAGGGGAAATTCCCGCACAAAATTGTGGGTCTGATGCTAAAAATACCCCTGACACACTGCTGGTATCGATAACATGGTATCTATACCATGTTATTGCGTATAATATGGTAGGTAGGTGGCCACAACGGCCATATGCGTAGAGAGCGAGTTAGAAAAAATTTAATTCTGAGAATGCATGAGTCTGCACGTCCTCTTCCATTTCGGTTCTCTTTTAGCGATTATTTGCGTGTTTTTTTGTTGTTCCTCTTTCTAAACATTTGAATTTTTGTAAGATGCCTGCGCATCTTATTTGCTTGCTTCTACACAAATAATTTATTAAAATATGGATCTTTTGAGTGTGCTTATTTCTATTATAATAAAACGAAAATAGGTAATGTGTTTACCAAGAAAAAGTGAAACGGGTTTAATGTTGGCACTAAAAGCTAAGTCAAGAAGCAGAATGTATAGGCATGTATGTACTCGTATATATGGCTTACTTGGCAAACGAAAGATCGGAGCCCCGATCTAAGTTATTCACATGTTTTAAATTTTACATAATTATATTTCTTCAGACTGTTCATAGGTAGAAAGTGCGCTTTTTTGGGAAATCGAGGTTTCGCGTTTGTCAGATGAGAAAAAAACACTCATCGAATGGACAGGAGAACCTTTTCTACCTTGCTAGTAACTTGAAACAATTGGAGAGAATTAATACGAGCTGGAGACTTGCTATTCTGTTGCGTAAAAGAATCCCTTCGTTGCAGTATTCTATGCACTAGGGTCGTCGACAGAGTATAAAACCATAGTTAACTACATTAGGAGAACTTGTGGTAGAAATTTGAAAAGAGCAATGCGGACACTTCCAATTTGAAGACTTCAATGGTTACGCGCCGATGCAACTAACAATATCAGAGATAGTTGATGGTTTTGAAAGGCTAGGTTTCCCACAATACTACGGTGTTGTCGATGGCTGCCACATAGAAATAAATCCATCAAAAGACGTGGCAACTGACTGTTTTAATTTCAAGGTATGGTATTTCACAAAATTATTTGCTGTTGTTGATTACAGGTAGGTCGAAGCAATGATTCGACAATATTTGGATGCTCATCTCTCAAGCAATGCACATAAATAATGAATTGTTTCAACACAATTTAAAAAACAAAAAAAGAAGTAGAAGCCCTAGAAGTGTTAATTTTTCTAATCCGCGACTCTGCTTTCAAGTTGTCGAATTATCCAAACCATTTTCGAATAAAACGAATAAATAAATTATCAAAATGTAGAAGAGTGGTAGATCTCGCCGTTGGTCAACTGAAGGCAAAATTTAGTAAAGGATTAGTTTCAATTCATTTTTATTCATTATTCTATATTACAAAAGTATTAGCATGTACAGCTTACATTTATTCTAACAGTAAAATAAAGAATACTAAGTGGCATTAGATATTTGAATAATAGTGTCAATGTTACGAGTACTTCAAATAAAGGGTTTTCCAATAGGGACTTGACAACTTTGAATTTAATTTGTGAACGCACTCTTTCACTAATCATCAAATTGTCACTGTCAATTTATTCAGTAAACTCAACATTTTTATCGTGGTAAAGTACACGAACGCGCACCGACTGCAAATTATAAAAATTTTCTACCCAAATTCGGAGTCGGTGACTGCAACTTTAAGAGCGTTAACTCCAATTTTCGGTCGTAATTCTCGCCCTAGTAGACAGGCAATAACAAGTTTAGTGCAAAAATTTGAGTCTACACATTCGTTGTGTGATGTTGCCGTGTTAGTGAGACAACGGGTTGGTCGAAGTGTCGAAAATATCGCTGCCGTTCAGGCGTCCGTAGCAAACGATCCAAATCAGTCAATTCCACGGCGCTCTCAAAAATTGGGCATCGCTCAGACCACATTATGGTGTATTTTGCGTAAGGATCTTGGTTTACACCCATACAAGATCAAGCTGACTCAAGAATAGAAGCAGATGGACCATTTGAAGCGACGTACGTTCTCGGATTGGGTCTGGAGAAGATTCGCCAATAAGCAAAATATGCGTTATTGGTCGGGTGCAAATCCACATGTGCTTCATGAATCACCACTTCATCCAGAAAAAATAACTGTTTGGTTCGGTTTGCGTGCCGGCGTCGTTATTGGGCCATATTTTTTCGTCGATGAAAACGATCGTCACGTTACTGTGAATGGTCAGCGTTATAGCACCATGATCACCGATTATTTTTGGCCCCAATTGGAAGATATGGACTTGCAGAAGTGGTTTCAACAGGATGGTGGCACAAGCCACACAGCACACGCTACAATCGTTTTATTGAAGAGTAACTATGGTGAGCGTGTTATCTCAAGAAATGGGCCAGTCGATTGGCCGCCTCGTTCGTGCGATTTAACGCCGCTTGACTATTTTCTGTGGGGCTACGTTAAGTCATTGGTTTATGCCAACACGCCAACGAGGTTGAAAGAGCTCAGATCCAACATTGAACTCGAAATAGCGACCGTTTCGGCCGAAATTTGTGGCCGAGTCGTTGAAAATTGGGTCCAAAGAATCGACCGCTGCAAACGTGCCCGCTGTGGCCATATGAACGAAGTTGAGTTACATTCATAAATATTTTGAATGTACTCCAAGCCGATAATAAAGTTTTTGAAATATCTCAAATGGTTTTCGTTTTATTTAAAAAAAAATTGTCAAGTTCTTATTGGAAAACCCTATAATTGTCAAAAATAAAGGATGTTTTTTTTTTAGAGATTTGGTTTTGGCAAAACTGTTTCTACAGATTGTCAATTTGAAAGTTGAAAGTTGATTTGTGGATAGTGTTTTTTGCCATTTTAAGATGAATAGACCAATGCCAGAACAATACGTTCAAAGGTGCAAACTTATTTTGAAAACCATGGTTCGGTTCGCCAAATTTATCGTGCACTACGTCCATTTTACGGCCGACATGATCGTCCATCTGAGCAAGTTATTCGGAACACGATGAATCGTTTTCGCACCACGTTCACTCTAGTGCGCACCCTGGTACGCATTCCCAAAGACGACAAACAGTGCGAACCGAAGAAGTTATTGCCGTTTTGGAGATATGCCCGTCCACTTTGTGGGAGATTTTACGGAAAAATCTTCGCTTAAAACCTTATAAGATCTAGCTTGTGCAAGAGTTGAAACCGCGTGACCATTATACACGTCGTGAATTGTGAATGGGCCGAAAACTTGATTCAGTACCGAGTCGACCACCATCGAGTGCACAGCTCCACCAGTGCACTCGCAATATTGTTGTGTGCTGTGCAGCAAAAAAAAAAAAAAAAGCAAAAAAATAAAAAAAATAAAAAAGCGCGCGCGTGCAAAAAAAAAACATATATACAAAAACAAAACAAAAAGTGCAGTGCAGTGACAGTGAATATCACACAGTGCGGGTATCCCACCTCACCCGCTCCTTGTCGAAGTACTGTTGCTTGCACTCAGTCACTGCCGTTACTGTATTTACCATACGGTACGGGCAGTGGCTGAGTGTATGTAACAACTGATGGATAGCGGGGTTGTGAGTGAAAATTTTGTTGGTGCACTGTTTCATATTGTTGTAAGGGCATAACACCTACAACAATTTGATTCGGTAAACCAACGTCAGAATTTCCACTTCGCAGCCTTGCTTAGTATCGTCGGTGTTTGTGTTTTCTGTGTTTGTCTGTGATTATGACTAGGGAATTCAGGGTAGACGTAGCCAATATACGCGGGCTAAAAAGTAATCACTTTTCTGCGTACGTCCACGTCTGTAAGTACAGACCAGCTGTTTTGGCACTTAGTGAAACACAGGTAGATCCCCGCCCACACCTCTCAGATCATTCTGATCTGAAGCTACCTGGCTACGAACTAGTGCCATTATTCTTCTCTCACCGCGGTCTCGCCATTTATGTGCGTAGTGATGTAGCTTACCAAACTCCACCACAATGTGATCCATGTTCCAATCCGGAATTCAACTTCATGTGGTTAAAATTCCATCTCCGTAAGCAAATTATACACTACTGCTTTATTTATAGAAGCCCCAAACTGGACAGCAATTCAACCTTTAACGAGTTTGATGCGCTGTCTGACTCCATTCAAAGAATTGTATCCCTGTATCCTCATACTGAAATCGGCGACTTCAATATACACAATTCTGGGTGGCTTCGACATTCTGGACAGACAACACCCGAAGGACGGTGTGTTGAGATCTTCGCTGCGGAAAACAACCTAACGCAGCTTGTAAATGAGCCCACGCGAATACCAGACGTTGATAGTCATACCGCCAACACCCTGGACTTGTTTTTAACTTCTCACCCTGATAAGTACACCATTGATGTGCTCTCCCCTCTAGGCTCGTCGGACCATTGTGTCATATCAGCTAATTTCTCGTACACCGACCACACAGTTAGAGAAAAAATTCCTAAAAGAACCGTATGGCAATACGAGAAAGCCAACTGGAGCGGTCTTAACAGCTTCTTTAGGAATTTTAACTGGTCGTTATGCTTCCTCGATAACGACGTGGATGCCGCTGCTGATATGATTACAGACACCATTCTCTTTGGAATGAGATCCTTTATTCCTCATCGGATGAAGAGTATCAAACCAAAAGAAAAGGCATGGTACGACTCGAGCTGTAAAGAGGCCGTCAGGGTTAGAGAAATGTTTTTTCGGTCCTACAAGACCAACCCGACAGAGGAAAACCGAAGAAAGTTCAAACGAGCCAGAAATGACTGCAACGCCTTTCTTAAGCGTGTGAAATTCCTATACGACCAAAAACTGAGGCAAAAAATACTGCAATGTCCCAAAGGCAGTACAAATTTTTGGTCGTTCGTCAAAAACATTAGAAATTCCGCCTCATCCTCCATCCCAACGCTCATTTACAATGACATTCCAGCTGTCAGCTCTTTGGATAAGGCCAATCTGCTTGCTGCACACTTTGCGGCCAGCTCAACACTCCCAGATTGTGCTTTGTCTCCGCCTACACTTGAGTGCGTCGAATCTTCAATGGGACGAATCTACTTTCGCACTCGTGTAGTAGCAAGAGTACTTAAAGATCTCAACATACATAAATCCGCTGGTCCAGATGGTATATCTCCCCTTCTTCTGAAGAGGTGTTCTTCCTCGCTGGCAAAACCACTGCGTAAGCTTTTTCATCAATCCTACACTTTAGGACTCTTCCCGAGCAGATGGAAAACAGCATTTGTCCATCCCGTCCCTAAAAAAGGCGAATCATCTTCTCTCTCCTCCTACAGACCCATTGCACTTACGTCCCTTCTTTCCAAGGTCATGGAAACACTGATAAATCGTCAGCTCATGAAATATCTCGAAACACGAAAACTTTTCAATGACCGGCAGTACGGTTTTCGTAGCAACAGGTCCACTGGTGATTTGATGGCATGTCTCACCGAAAAGTGGAACCAAAGCGTACATCAATCTGGTGAAAGCAAGATAGTTGCACTTGATATTTCTAAGGCATTTGACAGAGTTTGGCATCAGGCTCTTTTGTCGAAAATGCGTGCATTTGGGATCGACGACTCTCTTCTTCAATGGATTAGAAATTACCTTTCGGAACGTTCAATTCAAGTTGTCTTGGACGGTTTCAAGTCTGATATTCACAAAATAAATGCTGGTGTGCCCCAGGGCTCTGTTCTGTCACCGACACTCTTTTTAATTTTCATTAACGATCTCTTGTCTGCTACTTCTAATCCAATATATTCCTTTGCTGATGACAGTACTCTCTGCTTTTCATATTCGTTCCCGGACTCACGGCCCTGCTCTTCGGCTGTAGTACGAGAACGGCAGCGTATGCTAAGCTCATTAAATTCCGATATCAACAGCATAACCAATTGGGGAACTATCAATAGAGTGGAATTTAATGCTTCCAAAACACAATGCTGTCTGCTGTCTTTAAAGTGAAATTTAAACACCCAGCCATTATCTATGAATGGCACTTGCATCGTCGAAACCGAAAAACTTTCCATTCTCGGTATGTGTGTTAATGACAACTTACGTTGGAATGACCACATATTTGATGTCGCCAAAAATGCTGCGAAATGTCTAGGTTTCCTCAAGCGATGTAAGAAATATTTTACCGCCTCTGATCTGGCCTCAATATATAAGGCATTCATCCGCCCAAAATTGGAGTACAACTCCCACATCTGGTCCGGTGCTCCTAAAACATCTCTGCACCTGCTAGATAGGATTCAAAACCGTGCGATAAAACTTATTGACGATACTAATATCAGTCAATCAATGGACACCCTCGAACACCGACGAAATGTCTCGTGTCTCACTTTGTTTTATCGCTACTTCCACCACCAGTGCTCCACTGAAATCGCCAGTAGCATTCCGCCCATTCAAACTTTCAACCGTAACACCCGTCTCGCTATGAATGCTCATCAGTATACCCTCAAGCCCATTTTCGGACGTACTCTAAAATATCGTGATTCGTTCCTAAGCCGTACATCTCGCTTATGGAATGCCCTGCCGATCTCTGTATTTCCTGGTCGTTATAACTTGCAAACATTTAAAAACAATGTACATCGGTACCTCTCTTTTCTTCCTCCCTAAATTTCCCTTGCCCGCGCTGTGTACAGCTGTGTTGAGCGCGCGCTCATTATAAAAAAAAAAAAAAAAAAAAAAAGCTTGATCCTCACTTTCAAAGCAAAATTTTGTTCTCCCATTAGGCCCATTTTTGGTTAAATGGATTTGTGAATAAGCAAAATTGCCGAATTTGGAGTGGAGAAAACCCAGAAGCCTTTGTCGAGACGCCCTTACAATCATTAAAACTCACTGTTTGATGTGCTTTATGGGCTGGTGGAATCATCGGCCCATATTTCTTTAAGGACGATGCCGGCCATAATGTTACCGTCAATGGAGAGCGCTATAGAAACATGATTTCTGACTTCTTCGTTCCTCAGTTGACTGACATTGAACTAACAGAGCTTTCGTTTCAACAGAATAGCGCAACATGTCACAGTGCATGCGATACCATCAATTTATTGCGGGAAACATTTGCTGAGCGCATAATTTCGCTTAAAGGACCTGTGCACTGGCTTCCACGATCCTGTGATCTCACACCTTTAGATTACTTTCAGTCACTAATCCGATAAACCAAAGACGTTGGACGATTTGGAAGTCAACATTCGAAGGGTTATTGCTGATATACGGCCCCAGTTGCTCGATAAAATTGTCGAAAATTTAACTTCAGGATTGCGGTTCATATTGTCATATTTAAATATTAATGGCATAAAATTGTCTATTAAATAAAGCTACTATTATAGACATTGACATTAGCTTCAAGTATTTTATTTCATATTGAATTTGTATACCACTAAAAAAAACACCCTTTAGTCGTGCGGTGAACTTATTAACTCTTGTGTCAACGAGTAGATCTGGCCAGACCTTTCTCATTTTCAAAACCATTTTTTGTAATTAATTGCTTAGCTATGTTTACAAAATTTCCTGAATTTGTCAGCGTACATATTGTCAGTACTTTAGTGTGGACAAACAGCTATAGATGCAAGTGTGTGCGAAAAAATTAAAAGTTTTTCTATAACAACCTCTAGAGTCAATATATGAAGAAACGTATTTATTTCACATTTCATTCTAAAAAAAATATATTTTTTTACCTATGTATGTCTGTCAGACATATTTTGTGACATGAAGATTTTTAGGTGTTTCAGATATACCATGTTTCGGCACCCCAAAAACTAATATGACAACATAAATTGCTTATCAAGCATAATTTGTTAGACGGCTTTTACACAGCGCATGAGTTTGATGCGCATGTTTAGGTTATTTTCTTTTGAACTGTCCTTCTCATTTTTACACGAAGCCTTTTCCCCATTCCTTGGTTTTTCATGTTATTTGACAGCTCTCTTTCATTTCATCTTTAGCGCTCAGTGTTTCATAATTGAAAATGAGCCCGATTGTTAATTCTTTGGTCCATTTACATTCATCCGCCAATGTTGTGGGCGTAACAACAGCCAAAGAAGTAATGAAGCAAATGCGAAAAAGAAAGAAGAAGGAGAAAAAGAAATGTCAAAAAGATGCAATGAAAATCCTACCCACATGCAGTGGGAATTTAGTTAATTGGATATATTTTGTTCATTATCCCACTCTTTTGCACTCATTTGAATCTCTCAAAACATGCGCCGTGTAAAAGCGGTCTTAGTGAAAAACATTTTCATATTTATATGTATGCAACGCATGTTAGATAGAGTTGTTTATGTAAAGGAATAAATATTGCACCACTCTATATGATTTGACAAACATAACGTTTTCAGACCAGTTCATTCCTGTCTGCTTGTAGTAAATACGCATGTTACTCAATGATATGCATTAGTAGGCATTCAACAGCGTACTGAGTTATTCTATCTTGTGCCACCTAAAGTCGTTAATATCGTGTTTGTGTTCTATATGTTTATGTTTGTTTATTACCGTGAATTAACAAGTAATGCCTAGGAAGTGTGTCAACAAACGTCAACAATTTTTGGTATGTGTGTGGGGAATTAACTTTTAAATCCCAAAAACGTAATTTCACCCAACTTGTGCGAAAAGCTTACGAATTTTATTTTGGAGCTCTTCACATATGTTGTGAAACATTGTTAACAAGTTGGTTGAAAGGTATAAAACGTCATATGCGCTTTGCAGTACCCACGGTACCGAAACACCATGCCACAATTCGGATACATCGATGTTGTTCAGCTCTGACCACAGAAAGTCGGTTAACATCGTTCTATACCTGAGACCACTGACGGCAACGGTGTCTCCTTCCTTCCATGCCATAGACCGCATCAAACAGTCAATCTTTGTGGATGCATTGATGCTTGGCCGAACACTTGTGGATTGTATTCGCTCCAATAATGGCAATTTTGCTTGTTGACATAGACACTCAGCGAAAAATGGATCTCGTACGAGAAAATGCCGGTCAAAATTTCCAGCGCCTATTTAGGGAACTCACGCTTCAATTTTTGCGTTAACACAATCTTATACGGATGTAGGCCCAAATCCAACCGCAAAATAAACCGATGACTCTCTGGCGATGCCCAATTCAGGTGATCGGCGCCCAGGCCCATAGAATCCGTTGCGTACGTTGCGTCGACATATTCGACTGACAGCTGGACAGAATATACACTTTGTTATGGAAGCAGACCCATAAGCAACGGATATGATGGAAAGTACGGATAAAATAGGTATACTTTCTACTTTTTTCAATTAGTCGCGGTCGATCCGTTGACAGTTTACACATTCTCACATTGACGACCATACATTCACATATTGAGGTTTACGCATTCACAAATTTAGAGTAAGCACTTTAATTGGTGGAGACACTGAGAGAATGAAGAGAAATTGTCATAAGTAGCTTGAAAACAAAACACTCTCAGCAATAACAAAACATCATCGCCAGTATTCTGCCAACGTACGCCACGTATTCTATGTGACTGTCACTTCCGTCAAATACATCAACGTCAACCTATCAGGCATCGTAACGTACGCAACGGATTCCATGGGCCGGGCCCTTCAGTCTTCTTCGATACTAGCCGCTACCGCGCGGCGGCTTTATTTTCTTAATTTCGCACCAATCTCTGTATGATTGGTGGTTTAAGATCTAAAATACGGTACTCACGCCCAAACTTTTCCATGGTGCGACGAGTTGCCTGCACACTAAAGCCATGATGACAACCGACCTCACGACGAAATTCACGTTGAGTATTTACAACGGAATCGGAATTTTCATAATATTTGTTAATAATTTCATTCGTCAAGCGTATTGTAAAACGATGCATGATGAAATCGCAAGCCTTACTGAATATTTTGACAGCTGGATGTCATTGGTAACTTTGACAGCTACTGAAACATAGCAATTGGAAAAACTATCAGTGCTATCTGGTCACCCGCTAATATTTTATTTGTCCCTACTATATATAGACACAAAAGTGAAAGTAAGAATTAAGGTTACGTCTACCGCTAATGTTAAAATATTTGATATTTCTCTTCATTAAAATACCAATCTCTTGTTTGGCAGTTAATTGTGAGGAAAATTATGAAAATAACCCTCGCATAGCTTAGGTGTTGGTGGGTTTTGATTAGACGAATTAGCCTGAAATGGTCAATGTGTCTCCTGAAGAGCACACGACAGCTAGGTTTTAATGAATGTAGTTACTAATATACCCTTTTATACTCCACTGAAGAACTTTATAGACATGTCGTGTTGGCTTAAATTAGAAATAGGGTTTTGGCGTGAAATCCTGTGTAGCTGCTGAACGAATGTTGAATCATCTATGCTCATCGAAGAGATTAGGAGAGTTTAGGAACATTCCAATTATAATTATGACATGTCATCACTGTTTGCAGGGCCATTAATGAAGTAATGCTTTTTATCGAGCAGTGATTGAAAAATTGTGGAAATTGGGGAGGATGCTAGAGTTTGGTTTAGGTTAATAGTTTTTATTGAAAGAATGGTTTGAGTTTAGAGTTGTGTTACGAGTAGTTTGATTGTTAGGGTTTGGGACTTCAGCTTTGGTTATCTACTTGGCCTTTAGGTGTTTTCGAGCTGAATGAATGAGATATTGGGGGTTGGTATGCGAGGGTAGTGGAAAGTTTGTAGAGATGTTGGATTCAACGGGTGGTGTTGAGTTAGTGTTTTGTGTTTTTATTTTCTTTTTAATCATTTCTGCCATAGTAGGTCTTGACACTTGGGTTTTTATTGGGGCGGATATTTGATGTAGAGAGCGGTTTTCGTTATACATTTTCCATGCTTCGCGTAAGATGCAGCGGTGGTTGATCTTGATTTTGTTAATCGATTTATGTTGAAGAGGTTGGTCAGGTTTGGTCATAAGACGTATGGCCTTCTTCGCTGCAATTTATACAGTACATCCTACTACATTCATTATGGGGTGGAGGTTGCTAGCAATACTTGTTGAATAGTTTGTGGATTATACGTGTGGTTCAACTTATTGTAGCGCGTGCATCTCATTGGATTGGTTATATGTATATTTTTCAATTTTGCGACGTATGAGATGAGAGCTTAGTATTGCGGCCGCAGTTAGAATTAGAATGTTTTAACTTTCTTGAATTTATTTTTTTATTACGATTACCATGTGCACACTCAATTCTTTTAAAAGTTCTTCTTCAGAAATGTATACAATATGCCTGGAAAAGATTCTTCCTTGAATTGAGTTAAGTCTCACATGGTAAGTATTATAATTGTAACTGGGCTGGAGTCACTGCGTTTTGCTTTGCTGAGTTTTTCAGCATTTTTGAGGTTAGAGACTTTAACTAATAGGTCACCTGATCGAATGGCCATCCATTGTTACGTATCTTAGCCCCTGGTTAATTTGAAAAGGATTATAAGTCGAAAGTACGTTGAACTGTTGGCAAGTGGACCACGTTTTGTTTTGCCGAACCGATGTAAAGAAGCACCCGAAAGAAGATCTTTAAATCGTTTTTTTTTTTTTTTAGAAAAGTTTAAAGAAAAACAACAAAAGCAAAAGGTTGCTGAATTCAAACAATTGAGAATTCATATAGAACACGTAGACTTAGAAACAAAGAGTTAAGTGTAAACAAAGTTTGTTTACTTCTTATTATTATTATTTTTTTTTTTTTTTATAAACACTGTCACTGCTCAGAACATGTCTTTAGGCGCTGATTGCCTGAATCTGACGGTGTTTTAAATTACCTTGAAACCGCATAAAATTTTGGAAGTAATTATCGCCTTAAATGCGTAGCACTTGTTTATTGTTTAGCACATATGGTTATAGCGACTTGTTAATCGTCAATTTCATGGATTCCTGTTGCATTTTCGGTGCAGTTTATTTGTATGTACCTAGTCAAGTCATAAATACTGGTACACAACTGAACTCACTCATTACGAATGCAACATCCGTTTCGTATTGATTGCGATTTGACAGTTAATATTTATGCTTCATTGTGACGTAAGAAGTTTTTGACATTAATTGCTGTATTGTTGTAGTTGGCCTACTTAAATGCAACATGGAAAAAGGCGATATATTTGGGACGTTGCGACCGCTTGGAATCACTCGCAATTTTGTCTATCGTTCTGTGAAGTTGTTTGAGGATACTGGTGGAGTACGAGACCATCAAAGATCCGGCCGTCCGCGCACTGTGAGAACTTCGAAAGCATTCAAAGCCGTGAAGAAACGAATCGACCGAAAACCGCTGCGAAAACAGAAAATCTTGTCGCGGGAAATGCAAATTTCGCAAAAATCCATGTCTCGCATTATCAAAGAAGATTTAGGACTCAGCGCGTACAAGCGACACACTGGACACCTGCTCACGGCCGCATTGAAGGAAAAACGCAATCGACAAATTCTGTTTACTGACGAGAAAATCTTCACCGTAGAAGAATTGTTCAATAAGCAGTACGATCGTGTGTATGCTCGGTCATCTCGAAGCATCCCAACTCATCCCAAGAGTTCAAAGAGTCCACCATCACGCGTCTGTAATGGTATGGTGGGGAGTGTGCTACGATGGCGTTACCAAGCTCCATTTTTGCGAAAAAAGAGTGAAAACATCGGCCAAAGTATATCAATCGACGTCATGGATCCCATTGTGAAGTCAATAAATCAATATTCAAAACAAACCATGGACTTTCCAGCAAGACTCTGCTCCAGCTCACAAAGCAAAAACGACCCAACTGTGGCTCAAAAACAACGTTCCGGACTTCATATCAACGGATTATTGGCCAGCTGGTAGTCTAGACCTCAACCCGTTGGATTACAAGTTTTGGTAAGTATTAGAGGGCGTGGCTTGATCTACTAGACACTCAAATATTGT
This sequence comes from Volucella bombylans, assembly GCA_949129095.1. Classification (NCBI taxonomy): domain Eukaryota; kingdom Metazoa; phylum Arthropoda; class Insecta; order Diptera; family Syrphidae; genus Volucella; species Volucella bombylans. The sequence continues at coordinate 183,293,610 of OX422141.1, forward strand.
GTCGTTGAAGCGAGCCCTTCTCCGTGCAGTGGACAATTTCCCCAATTTCGCAATCGATGAGTGGCCACATCGTCTTAAGTCGTGCTGGAAGGCAAATGGAAGTCATTTCGAATAAGTTGTTCTAAGATTTGTAGCCATTGAATAACCCAATAAAAAAAATTGTTTAAATATTAATTCGTTTTCATTTGGCGCTGATTTTTCTGTGTAACAGTATTTATGTCCCTACTAGGTATAATTTCATTAAAAAGAGAGCTGGTTACCCATGTCTTAAGTCTTAGTTTTAAATGTTTTACAGATACGTAAGTTAAAGCACTTACCACCTTGGTTATCAAAATGTTCCCGGAATTTATTAAGAAAATTAAAAATACAAGTTTACTCATCTAAGTCTATATTGTCCTCTTCAAAGTAATAACCATCGACTGCAACATACTTATGCCAGCGCTTGATCCAATCCTCGAAACATTTTTTATATTCGGTTTTCGATATGTCCATCAGTGCTTCCTTCGATTTTTCCATTACTTCCTTTCGACTGCTGAAACGCGTTCCCCGTAGTTGTTTTTTTTAACTCGATTGAACAGAAAGAAGTCACAGGGAGTCAAATCAGGTGAATCCGGTGGCTGTTGGATGGTATTTGTTGCATTTTTCGTCAAAAGATTACGAATAATGTTGGCACTGCGCGACGGTGCGTTATCATGGTGCAAAATCCACGAGTTTTCTGTCCACACTTCTGGTCTCTTTCGGCGGATTGCTTCACGCAAACGTCTCATAACGCCCAAATAATACTCGTTGTTTACTGTCTGGCTTTCTGGCAAAAATTCATGATGCACTACACCGTGAAAACCGTAAGCATGCCTTCTTTTTTGACTGAAAATGACGTGGTTTTTTGGTCTCGGCTCATTTGGTAAACGCCATGCACTTGCCTGATGTCTGGATTGTGTGTCGTACTCATAAACCCACGTCTCGTCTCCAGTAATGATCCTTTTGATGAATGTGGGATCGGATTCAACCTCGCAAATTATCTCTTTTGCGACGTCAACACGGTCTCTTTTTTGCATGAAATTAAAGCCTTTGGCACCAACTTTGCTGCTACACGACGGAAACCCAAATCATTAACCAAAATGTCTTGGTCGGATCCATAAGCAGTGCTCAAGTTCTCCACTATCTCTCTGATGGTGAATTTGCCGTTATTGACAAACATTTCTTTGGTCCATCAATATTTTCGTCGGGTTTCGATGTCGATGGTACTGCGTTCATCATCTTCGATTGACTCACGACCACTTTTGAACCGCTCGTGCCACTGGTAAACGACCGTTTTCTTTAGAGAATCTTTGCCGAAACACTTTTCCAACATTTCCAACGTTCATGCACCATTAAATCCATTTTTTACGCAAAATTTAATACAAGTTCATTGTTGCAACTTTAAATCCAGCCAACACACACAGAGATAGATGTACTCTTGGCTACGTAACTTTTGCAAATTTCAAACTATGACGCTAATATTTAGAGGGAATGTCAACAACAAATGGGAGCGCCACATGGTGGTTATTCCGGGAACATTTTGATCAAGGTGGTACGTGTTCTTTTTAAGGTCATAAGAAATATATCATAAGCCCTAGAAGCATTGTTTTCAGCGAATACTTCGTTCCAGCTTTCAAAAAGCATTAAATTATTTAATTCTACGAAATTAATCTTTGAAACTGTATGTAGAGCAGAGATTTGTAAGAGATCTGTCAAACAGTGGTTCAAAATTCGTAAATCATTTAGATTTGACGAGGTAGACTGGAGAGGACCAAGGACATCATCAATACAAGTCCCTGCGATTGGTCTCGTAATATCATTTACGAAAGAGATTAACCCGTTCTCACCAATAAGAGCAAGATAAGAATGCAGTGCAAAACTTGACGTCAGGTTGAAATCCCCTAGAATAACAAGGTTAAGTGCTTTCAAGCTGCTCAAACAATTTTAAAACTCAACACAAAATACGTTGAGAGAGTGTTTATTAAAAACAAACAAAAAGCAGCTGCTACAAGTGATACTTATCCCATCAAAACTCGAAAAACTACAACAATATACCTTAATGTCGTTATACAAGTATCGCAGAAAAGCACCTCCAGAATACGAGTCATTAGAGTTAGCCACAAAATGATGACCAGAAATCGTGTAATCGCTGGTCTCGCAAGAATAAATCAAGTTTCGATACAAAAACTGTTTCAGACAAAGCTTCAAGATTGCTTACCATTAAATCAAAATTGTTGTCGCAGATTTCTTATGTTTTGATGAATAACATCAGCAGATTTGTTGTCAACTAAATTGTGATATATGGAATTAATGGTAAGGTTGTCGTTCAAAAGATTACAATTTTCATATAAAGTATCTAGCGCGATACTTTTTTATATTTAAATCGTCGAATGATCTTACAACTACAACCTCAGTGTTTCCATTTTTACACACTAAAGAGTTTCTAGACCGCAAATATGCTACTAAAACTTTTTTTCAGTTTTTACATTTTTCGCTTCCATAAACAAATCACGAGAGTATAATACATTTGGTGAAGATATTGCTATTTCTGTCACGGATAAATAAAGTAGGTCGAGGATTGGAAGTAAATTTAGAAAACGTTAACCCTATTCTTAAGGTTTGTTGTATTTTGCATAACATATGCAACAGAACCGGCAACATAAACCAATTCTGGCTATACGATTTAGAAAATAGAAATAAAAGAAAACAGCTTAAAAAAAAAAACACCTTCTAACAGAGATGATGATTTATGATATCTGGAAACAGAATGGTTCCGTTTTATATGCATTTTTATTTTTATCACTTAATTTACTCTTACTTGCTAGACAAAAAATGCTTAAAAATTAGCTCATATCACTTAATCTTATCTTATGCTAAATTAATAAATTAAAATTAATACTCTAAATTAATCATAATACTTAAAAATATGTCTTTCGACGTTTGTTTTAATCTTATTCTTATGGTTATGACAATACACCTTAAACTAAGAAAACATTTTTAAATAACAAAAACTTAGTACATGGACTATTATATTTTAATTTTAATTTGATTATAAAACTTAAAACTAAAAAGTTACAGACTACCTAAAAATAAATCTTAATCTATTTAGCCTAATTACATCTAATACAGAATATAATATAATAATATATTATATTGTAGCGTTTTTGCTAATGTTTGAAATAATCGATGAAAGGATGAGGAGAATAATTGCGATTAACAAAAAAAAAGAGCAAAAACAACCTGAGGTTAAAGAAAACACGTTTATTCCTCTTGTAGAACGAAAACAGAAGTGTCAAAATGAAATATGTGTCGAAATATCAAAAGACAGAAGAAGATGACAGGAACGAGTTGTCAAATTTTAGTGGTGAGCCCCGGCTATGTTCGCACTCTCCCCTCCTGGAGCTGGAGCTACTCCTGTCGAAAGGCTTTATTGCGGGTGCCAGGCGCTGAAATTGGTACCTCGATACGGTGTTAGCCGGTTGACATGCACTATCTTGGCCTTGGATCGCGGTGTCTTCTGGATTTTGATTGTGACATCCGTTAAAACCGTCATGACTCTATATGGACCGTCCCAGTCCGATTCAAGTTTGGGACACACACGAAGCCTTCTTCTTGGATTGTAAAGCCACACAAAGTCTCCCATCTGGAATTTAAGGGAGTTTAAATTCAGATCATACCTGGTTTTCATTCGGAGACAAGATCGCTCTAATTCATGTCTAGCTCTGTCGTGAATTTCTGCTAGTTGATCTTGCAGTTCACGGGCTAGTCCTGTGCAGGGGATGGCTTCCGGTGGAGGTCCAAATATCAAGTCTGGTGGAATTTGCATGTCTCGTCCAAACAACATTGCAAATGGAGTCTCCTTAATTGACTCCTGAATTGACGAACGGTAGGCCATGGCGAAAAGGGGAAGAAGGTCATCCCAATCGTCCTGTTTATCGTGGACAAATTTGGTAAGGTAATGAAGTATTGTGCGGTTCAGCCGCTCTACCATGCCATCGGATTGAGGATGTAATGGCGTGGTGCGAGTTTTCCGAATGTCCATAATTTCCATAATGTTCTGAAATACAGCCGACTCAAAATTACGCCCTTGGTCTGAATGTAGCTCCAATGGCACTCCGTAACGACAGAAAACTTGATGCACTAAGATTTTCGCAACGGTGTCGGTTGTTTGGTTTGGCATCGGAAACACCTCAACCCATTTCGAGAAGAAGTCCTTCAGTACAAGCACGTAATTATTTCCGCCTCTAGTGGATGGCAGCGGTCCTAACACATCAACAGCCACACGCTGGAATGGTTCGCCAGCTAGATAAACTTGCATGTCCGCCTTCGTTTTGGTTTGCGGCCCTCGTTTTGCAGCGCAGACATTGCATTCAACACAGTAACGCGCAACGTCCTTTCTGGCGCCTATCCAATAAAACCGTGATCTTAGTTTTCCAAATGTTTTGTTTGCCCCAAAGTGTCCTCCGGTTGGCGCGTCGTGGTACATTCTTATAAACTCGTTTGAGAGACTTCGAGGAATTATTGGAAGTAAGCGTTGTGGTTGTCGATGTACAGGAGGGGTCCACTTTTTGCATAACAAATTTTCTCGTAGAACTAAGGCAGGAAATTGTGCCCAAAAAGCTTTAATATCGCCGGTTTCTCTTGAGACTTCCTGCCAATTTGGCCTGAGGTCATCCATGACCCACTGCATTACCACCGAGAGAATTTCGTCCTTTTCCTGAGCACGCTTGAGCTTATCAACATCAAAATCACTACTCACCAGCTGAATCAATCCGACCACGTATTTTCCTTCTGGATGAAAACGATTCTCTTTCGATTCACAGAGATTGCAGTTCAATTCAGCACAAGGGCGACGTGATAGAGCATCCGCATTTAGATGTGATTTTCCCGCCCTATGTTGCACGCGGTAATTGTATTGGTGAAGGCGTTCTATCCAGCGCGCTAGTTGCCCTTCAGGTTTTTTAAATGATAACAGCCAGTTTAGCGCCGCATGATCCGTCCGTACCAAGAACTCCCGGCCATAAAGATAAACATGGAAATGTTCGATGGCCTTTACTAAAGCCAGCAGCTCCTTACGGGTGGTACAATAATGACGCTCCGCCTGGTTTAAGGTTCTGCTGAAATACCCAATAACTCGCTCCGTTCCGCTCTGCATCTGAGACAACACAGCTCCCAGACCATAATCGCATGCGTCAGTATCCAGAACAAATTCTTCACCGGATTGAGCATGCCCCAAAATTGGGGCTGATGTAAGCCGTTCCTTAAGATCGTTAAAAGCCCTTTCACACTGCTCGGTCCATAAAAATGCAGCATTCTTTTCAGTCAAATGGTGCAATGGACGAGCGATGGCAGCAAATTGGGGTACAAACCGCCGATAATAGGTGCACAGTCCAATAAAGCTCCGCAGCTCGGATATATTCGTCGGGGTAGGCCAGTTACGAATAACATCGATCTTCCCGGGGTCGGGTGACACTCCCTCTCCACTAACTATGTGCCCCAGAAAATGGACTTCTTGTTGAAAGAGGTTGCACTTGGCTGGACTAAGTTTTAAACCTGAACGCCTTAGACGACTAAAAACAGAACGGAGGTTAGTAACCATTTCATCGAAGGTCCTACCGTGGATTAAAATGTCGTCCAGGTAAATTAAGCATGTTTCCATTGGCAATCCACGCAAGATATTTGACATGAGGCGTTCAAAAGTGGCAGGTGCATTAGTCAGCCCAAAACTCATAACTTTGAACTGCCACAAACCGTCTCTTGTTACAAATGCAGTCTTCCCTCTATCTTCGGGGTGTACTTCCACTTGCCAGTATCCAGATTGACAATCCACCGTACTGAACCATACGGAGCCGACTACGGAATCGAGGGTGTCATCTATGCGGGGCAGTGGGAACGAATCCTTGATGGTGACATAATTTAATCGGCGATAGTCCACACAAAACCTGGTCGACCCATCCTTCTTTTTATATCATCACGATAGGTGAGGACCAAGGACTTGAAGAAGGCTCAATAATATCTCGGCGCAGCATATCCTCAATTATTCGTTGAGACTCCTCTTGTTTGGCGAGTGGCATCCTACGCGGAGGTTGTTTAAGCGGCTTCGCATCACCAACATCAATTCTATGTTGAACAATGTCGGTCCTGCCTAAATCGTCCGGCCCACTTGAGAAGATATCGGCGTATTCTCGAAGTAAATTTTTGGCGACTAGTCGTTGTGTTGGCGGAAGATGTGCTTGTGAACGTACAATCAAATCCGACAAGAAATCAAGACAAGCCTCCAAATTTGATTGTCCCATATCCAGACACTCGACCTCCTCAAAGCGTGCTATATTCGCATTGATTGGTAGAACAACTGAATGATCAGCCCAATTAGCTAATCGAACAAGTACAGCTCCATCTTGTATCTGATTAACCGATTTTCCAATTAACAACCCTTTTGGTAAGTTGCTTCCTATCGGAGAGTCGATTCCTTCGAACGACTTGGTTGCAGAAGCAACGGTTTGAATGATTGTTTCGGCTCGTGGGGTTAAGGTGACTTCGTTTGCAGTACGCAGAAAAACAACATGCTGAGTCTCTCCACCTATATCGTTTTGGCAGTTGTGTTGAACTTTGTCTCGTTCACAAGTTAACTGGATATGATGTTTACCAATCTTGATTTGATGTGATGAAAAGTCCAAAACACTCTTCGTAGTTTGCAGTACATCGATGCCAAGAATACCGTGGCAGCTGGCCGGAAGCGGGATATCGACCACCACCACCTTCACGCGACGTTTCACCCTGCCTAGCTGAAGCATTGTTTGCCACACATCTGAGCTTTGAAATGTGCTGCCACATAATGTTTGAATGTTTAGATTTCCAGATTGAAGACGGGCCTTAGATGGAATTATCGATCGGTTTACCAGCGTAATGGACGATCCCGTGTCCACCAACAGTTGACATGGTTGGCTGCCAAGACATGCTGCCACCGTAAACCCGCTATGCCCGTGGTCAGGGTGGACGCTGTAGATTTGGGGTCGAATACATTGCATCAGCGCTGACCCCTGGTCGCTGACTGCTGATCGTTTCCCGACCCAGTTATCGGCTCCATTACGCCACATCCAGTTTAATTTTTTCGGAGGCGTAGGTCCGATTCCCTTTGGGAGCATAGGTGATGAGTCGTGCGATTATTCGGCGGAATTCAACTTGGACAGGATTTTCTGTAAACTTTCGGCAAATTCCTCCGTCATATCGAATCGATGATCCCACTTCTGACACCAGTGTAGCGTTTTTGCTAATGTTTGAAATAATCGATGAAAGGATGAGGAGAATAATTGCGATTAACAAAAAAAAGACCAAAAACAACCTGAGGTTAAAGAAAAAAAGTTTATTCCTCTTGTAGAACGAAAACAGAAGTGTCAAAATGAAATATGTGTCGAAATATCAAAAGACAGAAGAAGATGACAGGAACGAGTTGTCAAATTTTAGTGGTGAGCCTCGGCTATGTTCGCAAACTCGTAACAATATATATACGTAATATACAAATACAGTCGAACTTCCCAATAGTGAACTATAATGAACTAATTTCAAAGACACAGCTTTCTGGTTCTATTTTAAGTGTATTTTTATCTCCTTATAATGAATTTCCATATAATGAATATTTCTCTACAATGAATAAATTTTCTAATTGAAAATTTCACTTTCATACGTTTTTTGTCTCCATATAATGAATTTTTTCATATTATTTTCTGTTACGCCTATTAACAACAATGTGTACCGAATAAAGTAAAACATATTTAGGGGAACCCCAGAAAAAAATTACAACAAAAAAAAAGAAGAAGAAGGTTCCATCGCTAACAATTTTGACAGCAATTGTCAGTGAATAAAGTAAAAATGTCGCAGCGAAGTAGCATTTCTCTTGAAAAAATGGTATTGATAGTTAATAAAGTTGATGAGGAAGTAACAAAAAAGAAAGATATTGCCAAGCAGTTTGGAATTCTTCCCAGTTCCTTATCAAATATTTTAAGCGATTGTAAAAAGTGCAGAAAACGGGCAATCAAGACTTCGAACATGTTTTTTTGAGGATATTGATGGAGCAATACTGAAATGGATAACCGCTGCACGTGGAAGGAATCTTCCTATATCTGGACCACTAATGAAGGAAAAAGCCAAAGAGTTTGCGGATGCCTTGGGACACGATGAGTTTGAAGCGAGTACAGGGTGGTTGGATAAATTCAAAAAACGGCACGGTATTGTTCAAAAAACCTTATGTGGGAAAAGTGCAGATGCCAACATAAAAGATCGTAATGAATGGGTATTGAACGTTTTGCAGAAATTGATACAAAAATATAAACAAGATATCTTTAATGCCGATGAGACTGGTTTGTCTTTCAAATGCTTGCCTAATAAATAAAAATGAGAAATGCTTTGGTGGAAACACAGCAAAGAGAGAATAACCGTCCTGATAGCATGCAACATGATTGGGTTGAAGAAGCTTAAATTGCTTGTTATAGGAAAAGCTAAAAATCCACGATGCTTTAAAGGAATAAAATCATTAGATGTGCATTATGAGTCTAACAAAAAGGCATGGATGACTAGTGAAATTTTTACAAAATGGCTTTTACAGCTGGGCAAAAAATTCGTTTTTCAAAAAAGGAAGCTATTGCTTTTTGTTGATAACTGTACGGCGCACCCTAGCGAAGTAAAGGAAAAATTGAAAAATATTGACCTTTCTTTATTTTCCTCCTAACATGACTTTGCTACTTTAACCAATAGACCAAGGCATTATCTACAACATAAAACAACTTTACAGAAAGCGAATTTTAACGAACATATTGTATAACACAAACGGATAAAGACAAACCTGTTATGGCCATAGATTTGCTGCAAGCCATTCAAAATTTAAGCACGGTATGGAACGTCTATGTACAAGTTAGGATTTTCGAAGGATGGCATGCAAACACAATCTCCGCATTGGAATGAAGAGGACTTTCTTCCATTATCCGATTTGGCGACTTTACAGTCTTCATTTAGAGCAGTAGCAAATTATGATGCATCATTTGAAGACTACGTCAATGTACATAGATATTGATGTGCAGACCAGAGAAAACCCGTCCGACGAAGATATTCTCATCAGTGTCTTGGAAAGTCATGGAGTTCAGGATACCCAAGGTTTTTCTTTTATAATCTTTGAAGAATTGGCCAGTGAAGAAGAATTGGCGGATGCAGTGTTACCTACATTGAGACGAATTTCTTCATCTCTTGATGTACTTCAAACCTTTGTGGAGAAGAAGAGCAACGTACCGAATAATGTATTTAAGTCTCTAAATGTATTAGAAGGCTTTGTTGAGGAAGAAAAGTGGAAGGGTGTAATCCAAACTAAAATACCTGACTATTTTAAATAAAAATTGGAAATACATAATAAATATCATAATTTGTATATAATGAAGTTTTTTTCTGGTCCTGTGCGAAGTCATAATAGGGAAGTTAGACTGTATATGTATATAGGTATATATATATTTTTTTTTATTTGTATTTTTTTTTATTTTTCTTAAATCTAATTTAAATCTACCTAAAACTACGTAAGTCGGCCATGGCTAAAAAAAATTAGGCTGCCCACTTTACTTCACATGAAGCTACTTATCACAGGAGGAGTTCGACAACGAAGCATCCTCCCATTCAAAAAGCCACCAAAATTGCTGGCGCTGCTGAGCAACATTCCTTTTGTCGCGACTCCCTACCGCCCTACAGAACCGGAGACGCTCCGCACTGCCATGTGCGACGTCTCTATCGTAATTGAGTCGCCTATCTACAGCTGTTCCACTTCCCAACAGATCCCTGTACGTTTCGTGTTGCTACATTCTCCCAGCTCAACCTATTGAATCCTACATCCTTGCTATTAAAGCAATTGACCAACTAATTGACCTAAGTGATTCCATCGGCGATATCCTTATTTTTGGTTACTTTAAGCTGCCCCTGCTAAAGTGGATTCCATCGGATGATAACTTATTTTTTACCGCGTCAAACGGCAGTTCAATGACGAACTCACCACGAATAGAACAGGGTTGAGTGATTTAGAAAATCTCATTGGAACAGTATGCCACAAAATTGATGGTCTTCCAACCCATCCCCCACCGCACAACAGTTACAATACTTCCATTTTGGCTGAATTGTTACAAACATCCAGTGCTGACAACCCGACCTCCAAATCCTCACACCAGCCCATCGATCCAAAAATCGAATGGTAATATAATTGCTCCAACGCCAACCTCTCCTGTCGCCGCCCCACGAAAACTTGTTACACAATTTAACACGACGTGGACACCTTCAGAGTGGCAAGCAGGCTAGACCGACTCCGCACAACGAATCAGATGTTCACCACCCTACTCATCAAAGGTGCTCCAAATTATGCAGATGTTGCTTGGATCACCATCAACCAATGCACAATATTCCCAACCTCTCACCACAAAAACAAAAGAAATTTCAAAATTAATTTACCGACTAAATACGATTGGTTATTTGTTAACTTTTCCAATTCCAACCTCAAGCTAGGAAAGATGCGGATCTCCAAATGGACGGATCAACCAACCAACAAAAACGTAGAAAAAAATGAAGCAACCTCTCATCAAAAGATAATTGACCCCATAAACTTGACCCCAACTGGAGTCTTAAAACCAATATATTTCCCAATTTTTCCCATCCTGTTTATATCCATAAGCAACCCCCTTCACGTATCTCCACAAAAGCACCAAGTGCCTCTCTTACATCCAAGCCCCAACGCGTTTCGTTCAATTTAACGCCTGCCCCTGATACAGTCACTGCTCAAACACTCACCCCTCCCTCCCATGAATACTAACAACTGTTTTCCCAATTTCGACCTTACAACAGGAGCCAAATGCCCAAACTTTATCAGCTCGCATATCTTAAATCCCGCTTCTAGCTCGCCTTCTCCCTCGGTTTCACATGCCCCAGTCCCTATTTTTGATCCCCTTTCGCCGCCTAACATTAAATTGACCCCAAAAGAATATAGACACCACAGAATGCCGTTACGCTCTCTCTAGGCTAAGGGATAAAAAGATATACGAAAATATACGTCTCTTTCTGGCATATCTTTAAGACAAATCCGACTCTGTTTACTTTGAGGGAAAAACCAAAACAAGTGTCATGGTCTCCATCCAACAGGAAGGCCTTCCTACGGATATAACTACATAGTCTCAGAAAGCTTTACAACAGATACCACGAAATCTTCGACACACCTCCTCAAAAGGTTGCGGATGACCTCGCTGCTTTCCGCAGCTATATACACTCTAAAAGAGTTTCTCACCTTCAGCGCAGCTGAGCTGACCACGACAAATTTTTTCGTTCCTAACTTGCCTTCTTTGCCTGCATCTCATCTACACTCCCCTACTCCTCCACGCAACAACAAATAGCCAGGAGCTATTCCCATCTTCTTATAATGTTTTCCGAGATGACGATCACTCTCTCCCTATGTTCAATGATTCTGCCATCACTAAAGTTGATTCTCCATGTAGAGGTGTCCGACTTGCCATCCACAATAACCTCAACTCTTCTCTCATTGCTATCTCTTCTTCTGTTAAACTTGACTTTGTTTCAATTAAAATAACACTTCCCAACAGGTCCCTGTACGTTATGTGTTGCTACATTCTCCCAGCTCAACCTATTGAATCCTACATCCTTGCTATTAAAGCAATTGACCTAAGTGAATCCATCGACGATATCCTTATCTTTGGTGACTTTAATCTGCCCCTGCTAAAGTGGATTCCATCGGATGATCACTTATGTTTTACCGCGTCTAACGCCAGTTCATCCAAGGAGTGTCTTTTCATTGATAGCATAACTGATTCAATCCTGTGCCACTAGTTATTTTCACTAGTGATCCTAGTAACTCCACAGTAATGACAACTTTCACCCCCCTCTTTTCTCTCATTTTTCCATAACTCACCATCAACTATAAAAGAAAATCAGACGGTTATCCCCCCTCTCTCTCATTCGAAGATATATCATCGACCGACCCACATATTATTGCCAACTATTTTGCAAACTTTTTTAAACAGTCATTTACGGACAACCTCTTCGTACCCGACTCCATATATTGCAAGTACCTTCCCAATTTCTCCATTGGCCCCTCTCTCCTCAATCTTTTGATCCCACCCTTATCGACGAAAAATTACAAAATCTCAATGATGAATTTTTACCCGGTCCAGATGGGGTCCCAGCAATATTTCTCAAAAAGTGTGCCTCCAATCTTTCGCGCCCACTTTCCTCCCTCTTTCATCTGTCCCTCACACAAGGGGAATTCCCCCAAGTTTGGAAGACCTCTTTCATAATACCGATTCACAAAAAGGGATCAAAAAATGAAGTAACCAACTACCGATTCATTGCTAAGCTTTCTCACATACCTAAAATGTGTTCGAATGTTTTTATATGAAGTTCTAAGCTTTCAGTGCAAGTCACTTATATCACCCAGTCAGCACGGATTTCTAAAAGGTAGATCAACTACTACAAACTTAGTTGAATTCGTATCCTCTACGCTTTGAGCCCTAGAAAATGGCAACGAAATTGACGTTATTGCTACAGATTTCGCTAAAGCCTTCGATAAAATATCACATCAACTGATCCTTTTTAAATTGTCTTCCCTCGGCTTTAATCCCATATTGCTAAAATGGATATCTTCTTATTTGGAGAACCGTTACTATAGCGTTCGCTTTAGGTCAGGCTTCTCAACCCCGTTTTTAGCCACTTCTGGTGTCCCACAAGGCAGCCATCTAGGCCCCTCTTTTTTATTTTAACTTAATGTCTCCAAATGCCAATCTATGATTTTTTTCTCGTAAGTCCAATCAATTCCCCTCTCGAATGTTCGATCCCTTCGCGACTTTGGAATTTTATACGATAGAGAGTTAAACTTCCGTTCGCATATTGATAAGATAATCCTTAAAGCCAACTCATCGCTCAGTTTTATCAAACGTTGGTCTAAAGAATTTTGCAACCCTTATGTGACAAGATCACTTCACATTACCCTTGTCCGGCCCCTCCTGGAATATGGCAGCCAAGTATGGTCCCCCTTTCAGCCAATTCATATATCCCGAATCGAGAACATTCAACGTCGTTTTCTTCGATTTGCTCTTCGTGGACTACCCTGGAGTGACCCATTTATCTTACCTCCCTATCGCGACCGCCTCAAACTTCTTAACCAGAATACCCTAGAAAAACGCAGAGACGTAGCTGACATTCTCTTCATTCATCGACTACACTCCGGTTCTGTGGACTGCGCTTCCCTTTACAATTCTATTTCCTTCAACACTAACCCTCTTCTATATCCCAACCCACAGCACCTCTTATGGCTCTAACGAACCAATCTCCCGTATGCTCCGTAAGGTCAACTCAAACCTCCCCCTTTTTGATTTTAACTTGAGCACTTCTCGTCTTAAATTTGATCTCCTCCACCATTCCCTTACTTCCTAACCCCTAACTCTTGTTAGTTCTTAAGTCCTAGTTTTTAAGTTAGATTAAGCTTGCATTAAGCGAAATAAATGGGGGCATTAGCCCCCACTAAATTAAAATAAATTAAATTAAATGTTCGAGCAACGGAAGATTAGCGGCACCGCCAATCTGTCCTGGATCAGACCTTTACTATCTACGTAGAGGAATAAAGCCGTCAAAGCGAACTCTCTCATGATACACATAACTGGTGTAATAAGCGCCAGAGATCAGATTGTCCGTGTAGGTCATTCATCTAGTAATGTGTCTTCGAAACAACTTAATGATGATATTGTCCACTCTTACTAAGTTCGCCTTATTGTATTTATAAGACTTCATTAGGATAGAACTTTATTTGATCGGACTCTGGTGTACTGTATAAGCAAAGATAAGCCCTAAGGCAAGCCCTCTCAAACACCCGGAACCACACAGGCCATCCAAATACAAGCATAGGACGGATAAGGGCCATGTAGCAGATCACTTTCACCCCGCATCGAGTTGACTGTTCTAAAACAATCTCTTTGTAAGGGCAGATGCTTTTGGCTCTGGTCAAAGCAACATCTATATGTGTGTTAAAATACAGATATTGATCTAGCCAGATCCCAAGGTATCTGACTACATTTCAGCAAGCAAGTGGCTGCGCGTGCTGCCCCACGATCGAAAACTTTCTCCAATTCTTGATGTCTAGGGATGCCCCAAACAAAGGCGTCCAGTTTAGACGCAGCATGAATTATATCATGCCCCGCCTTGAAACCAAATTGATTATCCGGAACTATATTTTTGTCCTCAACCCACCTAGTCAGGACTCTATTGATCACCTTCTCGAAAACCTTACTGATGTTTGGAAGAACACTAATCGAAAAATTGACTATCTTTATCCTTTTTGTGGATTGGATGTACCTGGAAAAAGAATAAGACGTGCTGCAATAATGAAACACCTTTGTAAGGAATTCAGTCTGGTTAACCCACTGGTTACCAGCCAATTTTCCCTGCATCACAAATTAAAATTCTAAATTGTTTCCCATTCATTCTCCCAGTAAATTGTTGAGAAATACCAAATTTTTAGTGTTGAGTCAGCGCAATGGCCAACATTAATGGGATGGTAACATTAACCCTTATTCTGTAGTTAAAAAAAAACTCACGCATATTTGCTCACAGCGCTGGCGAAGGAAAGTTAGCGAGGAGGTATCGCTTTACATTGTTCTTAAATGCTTGCAAATTATTACGAGTAGAAAATAGAGGGCTCGTCAGGGCATTCCATAAGCGAGTTGTACGGCTTAGGGACGAATCACGATCTCTCAGAGTACGTCCGAAAGTGGGCTTGAGAGTATACTGATGAGCATTCATAGCGAGACGGATGTAACGGTTGAAGATCTGGCGATTTCAAAGGAGCAGTGGTGGTGGAAATAGTGATAAAACAAAGTGAGACAGGAGACATTACGTCGGTGTTCGAGGGTGTCAATTAACTGACTGGTATTCGTATCACCTATGAGTTTTATCCTATCTAGCAGGCGCAGAGATGTTTTAGGAGTACCTGACCAGTTGTGAGCATTGTACTCGAATTTTGGGTGAATGAATACCTTAAAGGGGTGAAATATTTCTTACATCGCTTGGGAAACCTAGACATTTCGGAGCATTTTCGACGACACCGAATATGTGATCCTTCCAACGTAAGTTGTCGCTTACACACATGCCGAGAATGGAAAGTTTTTCGGTTTCGACGATGCAAATTCATGGATAATGGCTGGGTGTTTAAATTTCGCTTTAACGACAGCAGACGGCATTGCAATTTGGAAGCATTAAATTCCACTCTTTCCGATATTGGTTATGCTGTTGATATCGGAATTTAATGAGCTTAGCATACGCTGCCGTTCCCGTTCTATAGCCGAAGAGCAGGGACGTGAGTTCAGAAATGAATATGAAAAGCAGAGAGTATTCTCGTCAGCAAAGGAATATATTGGATTGGAAGTAGCAGACAAGAGATCATTGGTGAAAATTGAAAATAGTGTCGGACACAGAACGGAGCATTTATTTTGTGGATATCAGACTTGAAACCATCCAAGACAACTTGAATTGAACGTTCCGAAAGGTAGTTTCTAATCCATTGAAAAAAAAGAGTCGTCGATCTCAAAAGCACGCATTTTCGATAAAAGAGCCTGATGCCAAAGTCTGTCAAATGCCTTAGAAATATCAACTGCAACTATCTTGCTTTCGCCAGATTGATACGCTTTGGTTCCACTTTTTGGTGAGACATGCCAGTCGAGATATTTCATAAGCTGAACGCTTATCAGTGTTTCCATGGCCTTGGAAGGAAGGAACGTAATAATAATAAGTGCATTGAGTCTGTAGGAAGAGAGGGAAAAAGATTCGCTTTTTTCAGGGACGGGCTGGACAAACGCTGTTTTCCATCTGCTCGGAAAGAGTCCTAAGAGTAGGATTGATGAAAAAGCATATGCCGTGGTTTTGTCAGCGTGGAGGAACACCTCTTCAGAAAAAGGGGAAATATACCATTTGAACCAGCGCATTCGATATTTGACGCTGTCGGTATAGAACCTCTTAAGGGATTAAGAGAGACTCGCTCGGAAAAGGATTTGGTGATCTCTTGAGATTGTAGCCGTCCGACGTCGAACTTCCTCACAGTATTAGCTTACCTTTGCGATGTTCGGGATACCCACAACCGTACCTTGTGGTAGTGGTTCGAGTCGATGTTGGCCCGTCGGAAAGTTCGGACATCCATAATACTGAAGAATTGCCTTACGTCGATCGCAATTTGGTCAATCTGGTTGACGGTTGATTGATCAGGAGATCTCCAAATCCCCTTGTGAATATCTAGATGTGGGAGCCGCGTGCTAGCTACGAAAATGCTTCGCCCCAACGCACAGTAGATTAGCCTGAATCCGTTATCGGAGTTATCGTGGTGCATGCTCTACTTTCCGACAATACTACCAAAGATACCATTTCATAGCTAGGGCACTTCTCAGAAGTCTTGCACAAGAGCTCGTATAACCTACATTTGGTGTCGCTATCTTTCTCCTCTGATATGAGGTTAATATTGGCAATTTAGCTTTAATACGGATTATTACGAGGCGCTCGTTCACTGGCGTAAATTCAAGACTTCTTGCCTAAGTCTGCCTCTAACAAAAAATCCGCATCCAAATAGGCGCTGCTTTTTCCGTCGATAACAATCGCCGTAGTAGATGTCGCAGTTTTTCATCCACTTTTTGTCCGGCTCACCCCATCGCATTTTTTGGACGGCGGTAAGTTGTAATTTTCTTTTCCATGGCCGAGCATGTTAGAGAATGCTTTTTTTTAACATCTTTTTAATGCTTGTTGCGTTCTGTGCTTCTTTAATGTAACGCGGTAGAGAATTCCACTAACGGGCGGCATTGACAAAAAATTGACGATCGGGTGTTAAACAGGAAAAACGAAGATGAATTAAATGACGGGACCTACTCGAGGATGATATACTAATTCTTTCAAAACAGTATTGTGGCTGTCGTGTTAGCAAAATATCGGAAAGCCATGTTACACTTCGAAGTTGATGATAATTTTCCAAAGGCATACCAAGCAGACAATCTATCTTATCTTCGTATCCCAAAGACATAGCGTACAGTGTTGTTAAACGCCACATTGAGCTTTCTTTTACTTACATGGTTGCACCTACAAAAAAGTAAAATCGGTAATACCAATGTCTTAGCAAGTAACATTGGTGTCTTAACTGGCATAAATGACTGGATTACCCAGAAGGTACGCAATACGCCATATACTTTACCGACGAGTGAATTAATGTAGTTATCCCAAGTTAAACACTGATTGAAAATCACCCCTAGATTTTTTGCAGTTTCAACATATTCGATCGGAGCGTCGCTCAACACGATCGAAGGAAAATAAGGGAGATCCATACTTTTTCTTCATATTACCAGACATTTCGACTTTTTAGGATTTAAAATAAGGCCATTTAACCTGGACCAATGTGATATCTTCTCTATCTCACAAGAAATGCCATTCTCAATAAGACCGAGGGGGCAGCTTAGGTAAGTTGCACGTCATCTTCATACATGTGAGATGAGCAGTTCTCGATTATAGATGGAAGCTCATTAATGTAAATCGAAAACAATATGGAACCTTGAGGGACGCCGGTAACATTTGGGAGAAAATCGGATAAGTTATCACCAACCTGCACTGCTTGTTTCTAAAGGGCTTTCCAATAGGGACCTGACAACTTTGAATTTAATTTGTGAACGCACTCTTTCACTAATCATCAAACTGTCACTGTCAATTTATTCAGTAAACTCAACATTTTCATCGTGGTAAAGTACACTAACGAGCACCGACTGCAAATTATAACAATTTTCTACCGAAATTCGGAGTCGGTGACTGCAACTTTAAGAGTGTTAACTCCAATTTTAGTGCAAGTTTAGTGCAAAAATTTGAGTCTACATATTCGTTGTGTGATGTTGCCATGTCAGTGAGACAGCGGGTTGGTCGAATTGTCGAAAATATCGCTGCCGTTCAGGCGTCCGTAGCAAATGATCCAAATCAATCAATTCCACGGCGTTCTCAATCGCTCAGACCACATTATGACGTATTTTACGTAAGGATCTTGGTTTACCCATACAAGATCAAGCTGACTCAAGAATTGAAGCCGATGGACCATTTGAAGCGACGGACGTTCTCCGATTGGGTTCTGGAGAAGATGCGCCCAGA
Source organism: Volucella bombylans (assembly GCA_949129095.1). Taxonomy (NCBI): domain Eukaryota; kingdom Metazoa; phylum Arthropoda; class Insecta; order Diptera; family Syrphidae; genus Volucella; species Volucella bombylans. The sequence continues at coordinate 183,311,808 of OX422141.1, forward strand.
TGATGAATTTCATCGCAAAATCATCTTCAGTGACGAAGCTCATTTTTGGCTCAATGGGTTCGTCAATAAGCAAAATATGCGTTATTGTTCGGGTAAAAATTCACATGTGCTTCATGAATTACCACTTTATCCACAAAAAATAACTGTTTGGTGCGGTTTGCATGCTGGCGGCGTTATTGGGCCATACTTTTCGTCGACGATAACGATCGTCACCTTACTGTGAATGGTCAGCGTTATCGCGCCATGATCACCGATTGTTTTTGGCCCGAATTGGAAGATATGGACTTGGAGAAGTGGTTTCAACAGGAGTGGTTTCAACAAGCCACACAGCACACGCTACTATCGTTTTATTGAAGAGTAAGAATGGTGAGCGTGTTATCTCAAGAAATGGGCCAGTCGATTAACCGCCTCGTTCGTGCGATTTAATGCCGCTTGACTGTTTACTGTGGGGCTACGTTAAGTCATTGGTTTATGCCAACACGCCGACAACGTTGGAAGAGCTCAGAGCCAACATTGAACGCGAAATTGGGCCGTTTCGGCCGAAATGTGTGGCCGAGTCGTTGAAAATTGGGTCCAACGAATCGACCGCTACAAACGTCCCCGCGGTTGCCATATGAACGAAGTCGAGTTCCATTCAAAAATGTTTTGATTGTATTACAAGCCGATAATAAAGTTTTTGAAATATCTCAAATGGTTTGCGTTTTATTTAAAAAAAAATTTGTCAAGTCCTTATTGGAAAAACCTATATTAGTTAGGTAGGAATAAAGTAACTTTGTGGCACCAGCTGAGAAGTTATATTGCTGAATAAGCTTTTTACATAAAATAAAATGATTAACTGTGCCAAAAGCCTTCGAGAAATCAAACAATACCAGAAAAGTTACTTCATCCCTGTCCAACGCCTGCCTAATATCGTCTGTGACACTTAACAAGGCTGTGATACAACTGTGCTTTTTACGACATCCAGATTGTTTTGGAGTGAGCATATTATTCGCCGTTATGTGAGCACAAATTTGTTTTTGAAGAATCCTTTCAAACACTTTCGACAAAAAGGGCAACATTGAAATGGGCCTAAATTCATCCCCTTTAGTGTTTTTTGGAAGGGGTACGATCTTAGCCAGCTTCCATAGATCGGGATACTCGGCTGTCGTCAAAATTGTATTGAACAAATAGGTTACGTGTGGCAGTACAATGGGTAGAATAATTTTTAAAAACGAGGGATGAATTCTGTTCAGACCCACAGAATTTGACTTTAAAGAAAGCATACTTTCCACAACATCGGCATGATCTACCGCTCGAAAACCAAAACCAGAATCGTCTCACTGATCCGCAAACGAAAAGGAAGCTTCTGTAGTATTCAATGGACGTAGCGAGGGCACGGAAACAAATTTTTGGTTCAGAGTATTACCATCAACATCTTTAACTCGGTCGCCTCTTGACTTACCGATACCTAAGTTGCGTAAGTTATTCCACAACTGTCGCCCGCTTAAAGAAGTATTAAGCTGGTTAGAGTGCATTTGAGATTTGACTTTACGTATTTCTCCAACAACCTTATTGCGTAGTGAACAATATATTCGCTTGGACTCGTTTAACCGGTAACGTTTCCAGGAATTATAGGCCTCATCACGTTGCTGAATTAATAAACGTATGTGTCGGGTAAACCATGGCTTATTACTCGGTTTAATGAGCTTAGTTCTTAAGGGCACATTGGTAGTTATGTTTTCAGTTAAAAACTGCAATTGATCATTTGATGACAATAAATGATACGTGTAATCCCAATTCCTAGTTCTTGTGCACTCTTCTAGGAGTTCCAAATCAATGTTGTGGAAATCACGATATTCGATAGTTTTGCTCAAGCGATTAATGCTGAATTTCAGAGTCAAAAAGGTAAGATCATGCTTTGAAAAAGCAAAGCAGGAGCAGAGAGCTGGTCGAAACGAAAAATAAATCTAGTAGTGTTGCACCACCTTCAAAAATGTGTGTAGGAGTCCAAGTGTTGACTGGCTTAAGCTAAACGTTTCCATGTGTTGAGTGAGGGAATTCGGACCAAAAAGACTGCAGTTAAGATCGCCACATAAAATAGAGTAGCCCGGATAAGGTCTCATTTGTTTTATTTCGGGATTTTACTTAGCTGTTGATTGCATCTGGGGAATTCAACCGCTTACCCGTTTATAGTGCTGCTATTTTTGGCTGCTATGAATTTGGCAACTATCCCGGAAGGATATCGACCAGTACCCGATGTGTACCACACTGTAGGTATATCGCCTGGTTGACAGCTCACAGTGCCTGCCCTCGGCAGCACCCTACCCCCCATTTTTAGGTTAGGGCACCAGTTTTTATCCAGTAGAATTTTGTTGATCCAGAGTAAGATCCTAACTTTTTCGATGGTTTTTATGATATGAGTATTCCGCGTGAATTTTTGATCCAATTTCATTTCACTTGAAAGTTTTGTAGTTTCACTAGAAAATTTTTTATCCTTTAGTTTATCCATGTATTCTCTTGGTAAAGCCAACTATTGTACCTGATTTCAACATTTTTGCACCATATTCCTACGAGGAAAAGAGCTCTCTGCAAAGAGAACGACTTTTCGGTCGATAAGATTTTGTTAGTTTCGTACTTCTACCACCAATTTTCGATATGTACCTCACGATAATCTCTCTCCATATCTTTATATATTATATCCCCAAGGATAACTTGTTGTGAAAATGTTTATCAGAGAGGATTTTATGATTTGGGTCCTCTCCTGGAGCAGAGATATTCCATCATCGTCCGAGGCTTTGAACGGTTGAAACGAGCTGGTTGCCAATTTTATATTGTCTTCATGAAATAGTTCCCTTGCCCTCAACCAATCCTCTCTGGAGGGTTTTATGATTTTCTTGGAATTGTGGAGGAGGACGGGAAGTGCGTTTCGGCTAAAAGCTTTAGCGTCTCAAGACCGTGCCATTTGCTTTTTTCAACAGCCCAATTTATTTAGTATGGTGCTTGGGGAGGATTTGGTGGCTTCGTGCTCTGACGCGCGATTCGTAAAAGTTTTGGAAAAAAAATTCCCCGGTTCTCTGTTAACTCTTCTAATCTAACGATCGCATCTAGTGAGGCTATCCCATTCTCCAATTCACTTCGCCGTGTTGAAAAGTTTTCTGGTCTTAGTTCGAGTTTTGCCCGCTTTAACTTTTTCCGGGCAAGATTGATGATAGGTCATGTTCAAAAGCCTTCTCAAGAAAAAAAAAATAAAGCGATCGGAGGCAAAGGCAGAAGCAAGCTGACCGACAAGATGATTAAAAGCCTTACATTACATTATATTATGAATCAGAAGGCACTCTGATTCGGTAGTTGAAATGACGAAAACGATGGAAGAATTGCTCCTAGAAGTCTGTGAAGAAGAGCTACTACAACTAATTTAGCATAGTCTTCTCTCAAAGTGTTCAAGCCAATCACACAGGTGACAAACAGATTCAATTTCTTCTTAGTCCCTACAGCTTCTGCAGAAGCCTTCAGGGCTGATGCCTGTGGTCAGTGCCTGAATAATACCAGAGACGACTCCTGCAATAGCTTTTTGACGCCGTATGTATTGCTTACGTGTCAAATTATACTTAGCCCACACTTGCCTGATCGTTTATTTATTCCTCGTTGGATCTTTGATGTTGAATTCTTCCTCGCCAACCAATGTGTCTCTTCGCTGTCTGAAATATCCATGTGCCTTGATACCCAGAATAGGATCACTATATTGGCACTCGAAGACTCAACAGGTACCATAGTTCTCAAAGTCCAGATAATGACAGTTACTTCGGCTTGCAACACGTTGCATCCTTCCCCTTTTCTTGAAGGAACTATTTACTTTCTAGCCTAGGCGGTCCTTTAATTCCTTCTTTCATTCCTTCTTTCGATTCTTCCAGTTAGAAACAGAAATGCCGCTGTATATGTTGTCCTGATTAATACCAGAATTATAAGGCAGGTGGTCCTCTGGACCTTGATAAGGTTCAAAAGTTTGAAAACGTTGTCTAAAGACTTCCATGAGAATAACGAAATATACATACAAAGTGGGACAAAAGTTATGTCATAATGTGAATGTGCCATAATGACGTCAAGTGTCATTGTGCTTTGACATTTGTACTATAGACAGGTAGAGAATTATATAGTTGACAACAAGCAATGTAGCCATGCACACCTGATGAATGCGGAATTATTGTTACTGCTTATTTGACCAACTTCCGTTCTGTTGCTTTAACGCAGCGTGAATTTCGTCGTCGTTTTCCTTGTCGTCCTGCATCATGTGCGCGAACAGTTAAGCGTTTGGCTGAGCGTCTTGTGTAAACTGGGACCACTAGAGATGTCGCAAGAAGTGACCAGCCCCGTATGCTCGTTGGACCGAGCATATCACTGCTGTACCCGAAGACATCCGACAGAGTCCACAAATATCGGCAACACAACGATACACACAATTTGACATCAGCAGACGTTCGTTGCATCGAATTTTGGTGAAAGACCAGGAGATGTTCCCTTATAAAGTGCAAACCTTTCACCAATTGCTGCCTGCTGACCGTCACTGCTCTGTTAAACCTGGTGCAAGAAGAGGATAATCATAATGAGCGACGAAGTCCATTTCCACTTATGTGGTTATGTCAATAAACAAAATTTCTACACAGAGGAAAGGCCAACTTTGCCAAATATTATTTTTACGAGCTCCTCCGGCAGACATATAAGCAATGAGCTTGACACGATGTTAAGATCATGTCTGATAATTTTAAAGCCAATCTAGGAAATGAGAGCATCTTGGGCGGAACAGTTGGAAAACATAGCCCGCACGATATCAGCTCCGAAAATGGATTCAAGCTAATGGACATCACAGCGGAGCGAAATATCATCATAGCACAGCTTTCCAACATTCACGACGGGATCAGGCACTCACGTGATAAATAAGCCATCAAGCAGCTTGATCTCATTGAGATCTCGCAAGACATAGCTCTAGCAGCCTAGACGACGCAGATCATTACTTTATTGTAGCCAGGGTGCGAGTACGAATATACCGGATAGCACAACTTCTAAGAAGTAATGTGAAGAAATGGACACCGAACGGCTACAATGGTAAGAGGCTGCTGGAATCTTTTCTGATCGAGTTTACCCAAGTTCTATCCTGCTAGCATTAAGCGTAAATAATGTCGAAGATTGCTTTCACCTGCCCGCCATAGCGAATCTCCTGGTTTTACTAAAAGTGCCGACAACCGAGATAAGAAGCTCTCAAGTTTGTGCTGTCAAGAACGACAAAAGCTGCTCGCAAACTCTATGGACAAAGAAAAGGGAAGGAACTCAGCTTTTCAGAAAGTGAAAGAAAGAAGCAGAGAACAGCTCGTAGGGGTTATGGATAGGTGCTTTTGCAGATATGATGTTTGGAGTTTCTACCAATAAGTGAAAACAACTTGTCAAGGACGCAAATACCGAAGAGAAGCATCCGGAGATATGGATGGTAACGTAATAGTGGAATTGCAATCTGTGCGGAAAATTTGGAAGGATTACTTTTGAAAGCTGCTTAATGGCAAAAATAATTAACATTCGATTGCCAGGCAGAATGAGCCATCCAACGAGGAAGATGATCGTCCACCTGAAAAATTAGAGCTCTGGAAAGCGATCCTAAAACAATGAGGGTGCTGGATAAGATTGTCTCCGAATTTGTTGGGTAACTACAATAGCATTTTTGTTTTGTAAGGAGCATACACCAACTTATCTGTAAAATATGGTCGGATGAAAGTTAGCTTGGTGAATCGAATCTTAGTATCGTACGCAAGAAGAGAAACCTTCTAAACTACGCCATCTATAAAAGCATCCGTCTCCTTAATATGTCGTGCAAAATTTTACCTACCGTAATCTGCGAGCACTTGAAAACTTATATTAACGATCTAATAGTGGCTTTAGACCTGGTAAGTCCTCCATCGCAAATATCCTTAAATACCTTACGGAAAATTATGGGAAGAAACAAGCGATCTGCCACCAGAATTTTTGCGGCCAGGGAAGCAACATCAGCGGATAGATCAAGCAAAGAATCACTCTTGCCAAACAATGTCTTTCTAGACTAAGAAAGCAAAAGCAATTGAGAAATGAGTCCCTCTTACTGTACAACCCTTAGTTGCTTCGAGGGACTTTCGGCCCCATTTGCATAAACGGAATTAGAAGAAGACGGTGGGGGTTTATAGCGACATTGATTTGGTTAAAAGGGCTAGATTTCACCGACTCCAATGGCAAAGACATGCTAAGCGAATGAACATCACCGCTCCGGCTCGCAATGTTTTCGAATCCATACCAAAGTAATAACGCAGTAAGGAGAGGTCTGTCGTCTGGTGGAGAGCTCAGGTAGAAAGGAACTCTAGGTAACTTGGAGCAACAAGAGGCGAATAGCGCAGGGTCTCACTAAGTGGCAAGGGCTGTTGATAAGAGCACAGTTCGAACGCAGATAAGTAAGGTAAAGTAATTTTTACCAAATAACAGTACAGCGTGCTACAGATATTACACTTCGAAAACAGAGGTGACAGTGGATTGGATTAATGCTTCCATGGGGCGACTGTTATGCAATGGAACCTTCTTTGTAAATACGGGAAAACACCGTGTCGATGGAAAACACTTGAATAAGAGTCATTTTCTTCGCAACAAGATCAATTATTACTAGATAAATTTTAACAGCAATCGAGACCAATCATAATTCAGTTGACCTTTGCACCGAATTCTACAGAGCTTTTGAAAAAACGCCGGTTCCAACACCCTGCTGCAATCCAAATAGACTGCCACTCACTTCGCAGTTCCATTGCAATGTCGAATGTCCCAAGTTCAGTGGCAATAATTAAGATTCCGCCTAAGTATCTTACGAGTAACTAAGTAAACACTCAACAACCACAAGTGGATTTCTGCTTTGAAACACAGTGCCGACATCGGTACATGCACTTTCCCATGATTTCTGGTGAATCTCTGTTAATTTTCATTTTCATCACCTGTGGTTAGTTATATTGTAGTTCCATTACGACTCAGCTGGACCTCAACTTGTCATAAACTTTGTTAAAATGACAAGTGCCAGTGACAGCTGACACTTCATTTACGATTTTTCTCGTGAAGTTTTTTCGAAAACTATCATACATACGAGCATTTGCTCTCATAAGCGTCCAATTATACATACCGTATGTAATTTGCCTGCGGTAACCTCAGTCTCAAACTTCACAGCTTGGCAACGAGTTCAACTCAAAACCAATACCACTTCAGGCTGTACATAAGATAACCCTATACAGGTGCAATAAACTGCTGACTTGGTCCGATAACACACCGGCACAACAGTCGAAGTAGATAGTAGCACGATGCGAGTAGAGTATTGTAGTTACACGGAGTACTATTCCCCCATTTACCACTTAAGTCACGCTAGAGTAGACAAGCCACACATGTTCTCTACCAAAATTGAGAGAGTGTGACATTAAGCCTGAGCATGTTGTTCCCAACAACGAAATACGAACAACAACGGTCCCAGCTCTAGCTCCATTTCCATCTCCAGCTGATTTTTCTATAAACGACCAACGACCAACGAGCAACGAGCAACGATGACTAGGCTTAGAGGTCGCACTTGGCTCAGTAGTTTGAGCAGTTTACTCGTTAACTTTGCTCCGAGAAGACGCCACACGCCGGCAGCAACGGACGCTCAATCGAAGAGAACAGTACCAGAGCGCCCCCTTCCGCGTCCCGCTTAATCATTTTTCAAGAGTTGAGTGAACTTGTACCTGCATTGTGAGTTGACTCGTAGTCACCGTCATCACCGTTGTTTTATTGTGTTTTTGTTTTGTTTTCGCGTGCTCGTCGCTTCGTGTTGTTCTGTTTCTTTTGTACGCCGCGCCATTTTTACGAGTATTTTACTTTTTATTTTGATTTGTATGTTTTGTTATTTTGTTCGCACCTTCCGTTTACCCTCGTCCGGAAATGGTGAATTAATCTGAAAGTATATTGCTGATTGTGCATCTGGTTGACACATGTCATCAATTCGGTGAATGTAGTCGGTCTTGCAGAAAGTTTACCAAAAAAAATAAAAAGAAGAAAAAGGAAAATTTATATCGAGCTGTGGCGCGACGCGCGGTTTAGTGAAGTGAAATCCTGTTTTTGGGGACAGTGAAATTTGTCAGAGTGTGTAAACGGGGTAACTTAAAAACCGCAGCTGTCACTGTCAGTGAGAGAGTAGAAAGTCCAGTGTGAACGGGGGATAACACTCTTGTTTTTGCGACACTAACAACATAGTGTACTTGGCGTCGTCGATGACCTTACCACAGTGACGAGATTGGGGACGTTCAGTGGTGCAGTGTTTTTTTTATTGCTCGCAGATCATTCTAAAGTGCAATGTCATCGGACCGATTTCACAAGTAAGCAAAGCTATCTGCGTCATAAAATTGGGTTGAGTGTTTTGTTTCGAATCGACTAATGGATTCCGAGTACTTTTGAGAACTTGTTGGTACGAATATTGACAGAAAGAAGTACCTACATGCTTGCGATGTGACACATCATGAACATTCTTTTTCAACTCAGCCTGCAAATATCATCGTGTTGATGACCGATTTTTGGTTTTTTGTTTTTTCCTTTGCTCAGAAATGTTACTGACAGAACTTGTTTTATCAAAAAAAAAAAGAGAGCAAGAAACGTGTACCAAGAATTGGGACGTTCCTAATCACGTTTTACATGAGAGTCGTACGTGTATCGTTGCGGATGTTTTGATTGCTGTGACGATTTTTTTCGAATTAAAATTGTTAAGGTTTGACGTAGATTTTATTGTGAAATACGTACGTATAACTTAAAAGGCTTAGGTTAAACAGCTCTGGTGAGTCGGATTCAATTGCCAATTGTTTATTCTGAGCTTATTCTTTGGAAGGTGAGCAAACAGGCCAAGGTCAGACTGCTTCTTGTGTGAACATTTGCAGAGATTATGAGCAGTTTGTGTTTCGGGTATTCAATCCGCAAATTTATTTTGACGTTAGGTGATGCAACCTTGGTAATTTGTAACACAGAGTTGGAGTGATTTGGGAAATTCATTCGCATGGACCGATAGGTAGGATACAAAGAGTGTGTTTCTTTTCAAGCATGAAGCTCGCGATAGAACTGTTTGATTACAAGGTTAAATGAGGTAATTTGTAATTAAGTAGACTTTGGTGTTGAAACGTTTAGTTACAATGCGGCTAATTAGGTTTTTATTTAGACATGAAAAGCCCTTACATATTCATAACAACTGGACGTTGCCTAGCTTGCATATTAGAGATTGAAGCTACAGGCACAAGAAATGGGTCACTCCACTCCACGACGTTCGAATAAAGACTTTCAACACCTTTACTTTCAAATCATTTAGTTTAGATCGTCATGATGGTTTTGTATTTTCTGCGAGAGATCAGACCATCTGCAGAACAGACGTCCATGCCCATGCAGCTTTCTAAGAAATCACTTGAATACACGAATCCGCCTATTGTAGCCCTAATATACCGTCTGTTGACTTACTACTTTAAGGGGCGCTATAGCCTCGAGTGAGCCTGGGCTTCAACTAACAAGTTTCTCCATTTAGGCAAATCTAACGCTATTGACTCCAGTTTCTCACACCAAGGACCCTTTCCAGTTGAGCACGCCATCTAAGGCGATATTCTCTCTCTCTCTCACAGAAAGATTTCTGTGCTGGGTTGTCCCTCCGGTATGGACTTGAAGGCACTTCGGGCCGAAGCGATGAATTCTAGATGAGCTCGTTGTTATATTTTCTTTTCGAAAAACTTCTCTTTCGAAGAAACCAAGAGCATTTTATGCGTTGTTCGGGAGAGGGACATCAGCTGCATTCTTTGTCCAAAAAAACAGCGATTTGGAAAAGTGATTCTTCGCTTGATCTCTGCGGATGCATTGTTGTTTGAATTTACAGCGGAGCACGATAAACAAAGTCTTTTGAGTGAACGCTAATCTTTCATAATCTCCAAATTCCTTTTTGATATCAAATGTTTCAAGTAGTACGTTTCCAATTGTCGTCCTCCTCTATCTGCGGGATTATTTCATTCACAAAGAAGAATTATGTATCAAGTAGACTCATTCGTCTATAATTGGACCAGTTTAAACGGCCCTATTTCTTGGAGATCGAGCAACTGAAGTTGCGATTTCATTCACTGGGCATTCCGCAGGTAGTTCTTCTGCTCCAGCAGCCTTATTGATCTTTGGTTAAAATATCTTCTCGGAGTAGTAGGGCGAATTTATTGAATGTTTCATTCTGTCTGAGAGCGGAATATTGGTCATCTTCGCCTTTAAACAATCTGCAGAAGTAATCCCTTCAAAGTTTCTACACGGACTGTGGCCTGACTATAATATAAAGCTCCCATCCTTATATTTTCATGCTTCTGTTTGATACAAACCTCCGAAAAACCTCCAAAAATCATATTAGAACATTAGAAGCACCTCTCCTTAGCTTTCCTCGTTCTGCTTTCCGCGTAAAGGTAGTCGAAACTAATAACAATGTCTCCACTGGTCTTAAGCGATTATTGAATGTTTCATTCTGTCTGAGAGCGGAATATTGGTCATCTTCGCCTTTAAACAGTCTGCAGAAGTAATCCCTTCAAAGTTTCTGTACCGACTGTGGCTTGACTATAATATAAAGCTCCCATCCTTATATTTTCGTGCTTCGTTTTGATATTCGTGTCCTTTCACAAACCTCCGAAAAACATATTTTTAGAAGCACCTCTCCCTAGCTTTCCTCGTTCTGCTTTCCGCGTAAAGGTAGTGGAAACTAATAACAATGTCTCCACTGGTCTTAAGCGATTATTGCTGATATTATAGTACTCCTCGAAATGATTTTGGAGTCAATCACAAAACGCCTTAAAGACTCTTGCGGCTGTAACCGCTTGACGTAAATTTTTTTCATAGTAGCTCTTCGGCACCCGGGATATTTGTATTCGCAACATATATTATGGTAGCCAGAGTCGACCTTAGCTGTTCGAACCGTTTGGACATCTAGCATATTAGAGCTATGCGTTATATTGATCGCAATGTGATCACTTTGTTTGACTTTTTTTTTTATTGTTGAGGTGACTGTGCAGTCATTTTGTGTGTGTTGCTGTGTTAGAAACGCGTGCTAGCTATGACGATATTTCGCTTTTTCCCGAAGTTTTAGATTGGCCTTCGTAAATTGTCAGAATTGGTGTCGTGTAGCCTATGTTTCCAACTATGGCACTAAAAACGTGCCTCTTTACTACCCTGGCGATAAGATCACCAAGCATCTACGTCCTACTTAGAACCTAGTAGTCGAGCACTTCGTAAGAGCAATCTTTGGAAAAGACATTCATTTCTTCTGTATCAGGATTATATTGGCAAATTTAGCTTTGATGTGGATTATAATCACCAGTTCGCTCAGATTCTTGAAGCTCAATGCTTCTTCCTTAAGCCTTTTTTCAGTGACAAATTGACATGCAAATAGGAGCTGCTTGTACTTTCTCTGTTCAGTTGCAGGTGGACTTTTCATAGTCCGAGCAATCTACCTATATTTTTTCCTTAGTCGGGTCGTCGAACGTAAGTTTCTCTGTGTGGCCTTACAATAAATAGTTTTTTATGTGGTCGGGTAGACGGCACAGAACGTCTCTTGTGTTTAACGTGGACTCCTGCCATTATGGCCTTATACCACGGGATGCCAACAATCCCCGAACAAAAACCTGTAGAGATGAACACCGAAATTTTGTGGTAGAATTACAGTCAGTGCTGAGGATAGGAAAAAGCTGTAAATTCCACTGTCAGGCAGAAAAAACCATTCAATTTGAGCAATGAAAGTCAACATATCCGTTCACCTCCACAGCATGAAATAAACGACAGCATATCTATGGAATGGAGCAATGGGGATTGATTCACGACAACGAAGATGGCTCGTTAAGGATCATACAGGAACCATCATCTGTGATCGTCATTGGAAAGACCGAGAACTTGTCCTCAGGTGCCGGACTCACCCTCATCACCTAAAGTGGACAATTTTGCAACCAAGATTTAGTTTCGTCCTTGCGTCTGCTTATCTTTCCTATGATTTGTTATGGCCACTACCACCGAAGGCAGTAGCCAAACTCATTGAATACTGTGGTTCCAGGAAGATGGCACTTATCATGTGCGGCGATGCCAATACTCAGAATACTTTTTGGTGCAGTATCAAATGCAAAGTGAGAGGCAATTATCGCCAGGATTTCATACTATCGTCTAACATGGCTGTCAACAATATTGGCTCTCAGCTAACTTTTGTTACGATGGTAAGACAGCAATTAATCGACTTAACGTTATCCAACAGCTACGCTAAGTAGATTACTGGCTGGAAAGCCGCAGGTCTCCATGTCAGATCGTAGGTTCATCGCATTCGAAATCGGATGGGAAGTCTCGACCTTGTTGAAGAGACGGAGTCCTCAGAAAACCAACTGAACACGATTTAAGGAGGAATTCGGTAAGCCCAACAGTGCTCCCCCTAAGTTCAGGGCAAAACAAAAGCTAGAGTATTACTTTTGCTTTTTCAGCTGTTCTAAGAACAGCACCCTCACCAAGTGTTTTGAAATGTCGTGTCCAGCTAAAAAGCAATCTTACAGATCGCCTGCGTTTTCGTACAAAAAACAGAAAACATCTAAAAAGGTCATTTAAAACTAATTTGGAGAAAGATTGGTATCTTTACAGATCGAAGCATAAAGAATATAAGAAGCTTATTCGGATTTTGAAGAGTGCCTCTCTCAAAGACTTTTGCGAAAAGATCGCATTTGTCGGAGAAACTGGCAGACTGGTCAGTAGAAAGTAGAGACCTCGTCTCATGCTTGAGGCTCACTCCCCAGATACCCTAATCAGAACCAGCTTCTATTAAGGAAGTCGGTATATCTCATCGGATGTGATGACGGATGAGGCCACTTAGCACGCTGTTGCTGCCTTTGATTGCTTCAAGTCGTCTGGCATATAGCCAGTTATGGTACAAAAAGGTATAGATCAGCTGCTAGTAACTCTGAGGAGAATCTTCACTGCTAGCCTGGCACTGGCATACATACCGAAACCCTGGCGAACAGTGAGAGTAGCCTTTCGCAAAAGCTTCAGACCTATAAGTCTGACTTCCTTCATGTTGAAGAGCTTGAAGAGAATGGTCGAGATCCGTATGTGCAAAACTGCTTTGTTAATTCATCCTCTGTCTGGGATGTAATACATTTATCAACGCGGAAATCCTGCGAGAGTGCGCTTCAAAATTAAAGGCGCACTCGACAAGATGGAATAGGCCCTGGGCATTTTCATCGACATTGAGGGTGCTTTCGACAACGAAACTTTTGACGGCATGTGAAACTTTTGACGGCGTAGACAAATCATTAGTTTTGTGGACAAAAAATGAAGAAGACACTGATTTCGGATGCTGACTGTAGCCAATATTCTATGGCGGGATTAAACAGGGGTTGCCCGCAAGGCGCCTTTCTGTCTTCACTGCTATGGTGCATGTTGGTCGACTGCTTATCGCGCTCAATAGTTTTGACATCTATGCGCAAGCTTACGCGGATGATGTACCTGTACTGTCAATTTGATCGTGTCTGCCATCTATCTACTCCATAGCGCAGGCAGCCCTTGACGTGATCGAGGATTGGTGCACTAGCGATGGGCTTTCAGTCAATCCTCTCAAAACTGAGGTTGTTCTCTTTACGAGAAGAAGGAAGCTGACAGATCTCACTCATCTAGCGCTTAAAGGCATCGTCAACCAATTCTCCGAAGAAGCTAAGTATTTGGGTGTCATCTTGGATGACAAACTTCTATGGACTAAACATCTTATGTGGAAAGCTTCTATGGCGCTGGTAGTGTAAAGGAGCTGTCGGCAAGACATGGGGCCTATCACCGAGAAGTGCCCTCAGGATCTAAACGGCTATGATGAGGCCAATTATATCCTATGGGTCAGTTATCTGGTGGAATAAGCTCTCACGAAAATGCGTGATTGTTACCTTTACTAGACTCTAAAGAACGGCTTTTCTCGGATGAATTGGGACTTTCACTAGCACGCCTGACTCCGCTCTAGATACTTAATATTCATATAATGGGCCGCACTCTCAAAGCCATTTTTCGTTTAAAAAGGAGCGATCTTTGTTAGAACAACCACTGGAGCTTTGGTAGTCTTGCGCGCCAGCAGTCTTTTGATTCTGGTCTGCCATCTAACGAAATGACAGCAGAACTCCTGCTGCAGAAAAAATACGAAATCGACTTTTTCTGTGCCAAAGAAGACCGGTTTCGTCCAGAATCTGAGCCAGGCAAGGAATGCAATCGAGTCTTCACGGACGGCTCCAAAACCGATATACGATGTGACGCTGGTGCTTTTCTGGAGGACAGAAACGTTAGATTTCACTTTCCATTAGATATACGCAATCCTGAAGCCAACGAACTATATTGTGAAGAACCGGTGCAGTGACAGCCAAGCTGCGCTTAGAGCCTTGTTGAACCCTTATACGACTTTTAAGCTTGTTCGAGAATGCAAAACATTACTGAACTGAATTCACTGAGTCTTGTCTGGATCGATTCCAGGTCGCAATGGAATCACGTGAAGTGAAATCGCCGATGAGCTTTCTGGACAAGGTTCAGAGAAGAATTTTTCAGTATTCGATCCTACTCGAGGGCTTCCTACATCCTCGGTTAGGCTTTCTGCTGACAGTTAACTCAACTGCAGATGGCATGGCTCTCCAGGTTGCAGGCAGGGCAAACGATTATTTTCCGACGTCTCTAAAAAGTTAGTGGCCTTCCTGCTGTCATTCAGCAGGAAAGACTTCACCTTGCTTATTGACTTTATGACGGAGCACTACACTTTTGCTAACGTGTAGGGGATATGTGATACAATATCCTACCACTCTTGCTGTGAAAGTGATGACGACAACGCGGAGTACTATTTCTGTGAATGTCCGGCTTACGCTCGCATCAGGCTGCTGGTACTCGGCATTGAGCTGGCGGGTGCTGATACTGTAGGCACTTCATTATTAAAGCGCTTACTCAGCTTTCTTCTAAAGACTGGAAGACTCCATTAAAAGGAACTAACAAGGAGTACAATGGACTAGTTCAATGTCTGAACGCTGACAGACAAAAAAGGGTGTATGATCCTCATTTCCAAGATTTGGTCGGGAAAAAGTATGCTCAATGAATGAAACCTCAACATTGTTTCTTATTCTCTTTAGAATATACATACGTGATTTTGTCTGCCATATTGTGTGGGCTCCTGGTTTTCATTTGTCAACGATCTGATTAGCCCTTATCAGTGCAGTTGTCTACAATTAATCAAATTTTCATACAGATGGAGAAAAATCTTAACGAATCCAGATCGTAACATACAACCTTTTTATAGATGTCACGTCTGCATATGACTGCATCTATAGAAAAGAAATGAAATGTTAAAGGAAGCGATATAAAGCGACCTCTATGAGCTATATAGCGACGTCAACTTGGCCAAAAACCATAAATTTGGAGCTAAGCATCTAAGTAATTAAGTACAAAAGTATACTCATTCTAAAATCCTAATTACGGCGGTTTCAATACACAGAGCTCCTGCGCTTTACACTCTGGACATCCAACACCCGAGGTTAGCAGCAATTTATCGTAGATAGATACTAAGGACGGCAGTGCACTCTGCTTCTCATATTCGTTTCCGACGTCATAACCTTTATCTGCGGTTCATTATATTAGCTGCGTTTTATTGGTAAGTGACTACGCAGCTCAGAAATCGAACTCCAATAAAACGCTTTACTCACTCGACCACTCACTTTCAATCTATATTTCAAAGTTGGTACCCGTTCCAGTCTAAAAAATCACTAGTTGACATTTGAATATGCTTACGGGTACGTTCAAAAGGTATGTCGAAATCAGGAATCTCAAAGTTGTGAGTACTCTCAAAGTTGCGAGGAATCTCAAAGTTGATACCAGCTTTTGCTCTGGTGTAATCACGGATCTCATAATGGTGTCTTTCTTCTGCAGATCGGTTTTTATTAGCAAAAGGAGCTACTGAAAGGCTTCCTTGTTCATCCTTAAATAACTGAAGAAAGATTTCTCGTCACCAATTTGCAGCTCTCTTGTATTAAAGGAAAATGAACCACGTTCATCGCTCACTTTTCTCCACAACTTCACCCAAATCTTTTTTTTCTTTTCTTTTTGCAAATCAAATGCATATTTACATAAAGTCAACAATTCAACTACCACTGGGAAATTGTAAAACATGCGCATAAAAGCCGACTAAGTAATAACTTCTCTCTTATAAGAACACGCAGATTCCATAGTCAACGAACACATCCTTAAATAAACGAAGTCAGACAACCTTCATGAAACAAAAATTTTTAAAACCCCTGTCAGCGCTCCCTGGATTTCAGAATTCCTAAGTTCTATGTTCACTTATCTACTCACTTATTTACTGACCTAATTATCGCCACTTTTCGTTTTTGTTGTTGTTTGCCAAGGGATATTTTACTGAGCTGACTACCCAGCCTACCAATAAAACACAGCTATGTTAATATTAACAAACAATTTGTGATTTGGTTAGGTAAAGAGTGCTGAATGGTAGAAGTTTGAGTGACAAATTTGGAGAGCTAACATTTGTGGAAAGACCGGGGACGTCCGTAAACGACTACTTGTCTACCAGGTGGTGAATGGAACACAGATTTTGAAGTGACGCAAGTTACATATTCGGGAAGTTGAGACAACTATAATTTGGCTGGCTCAAATTATTCCGACTGTTTAATGAAAACGCAATGAAGGTTTCATATAAAAAATAAAGGCTAATCGAGAGTTTAAGGCGCTTTACGATACAAGAGAGAGGAGAATTTATTATGAATCAGAGGCTCGAGGACTGGCACGATGTAATAACCATTCAACATTCTGAAAATTGACGACAAAACTAAATGGTGGAAATTATGTCATCGACACGGAACTAACCCCAAACATTCTTCAAGATCACTTCGACAAGTTTTTGAACCCTTCTTGCATCACGCCTAGGATTCAGTACGCCATGCCTGGTTTCCAGAATGGCATTTTTAATAGGTCAAATATTTGCAGGATGTTATTGAGGTTCAAAGTAGTCTTAAGGATACCAGATGGGATACTAGTCGAATTCTACAAATATGGCACAAACAAACTGAACCCCAATCTTCTCTATTTGTTCAACAACATTTTGGAAGTGGGAAAATACATAGCACATCGAAGAAGCCCTGATCTTTTCCATTTATAAAAAACGTTGTAGGGCGCATCCACGTAACTACCGAGGCATTTCCTTTCTAAATGTGTCGTACAAAATTTAAATAGGCACCAATAATCCGCTCAAGGAATATCAAGCGGGTTTTCGGTTCGGAAATGAGGAGTAGAAGACTGTATGCATTCTTCTTTAACTCAAAGGTAGCTTTTGACTCCGTGGATTGAAGCGCATTGTTGTATAAGCTCTTTTGCATGGTTATGTCGCTAAAGTTCTAACGAGAGATTGAAAGCCTGTATGCGGATACCAAGGCATTTGTGTGAAATGGCGAGGCGTTATCAGAGTGGTTTCTATCGGGGTCAAGAGTGAGAAAAGATTGTGCTTTGAGCCCTAGTCTATTTGCACTCTTCATTCAGAATATTATGAATTTTCTACCTCGAGGTGTTGAGTATGCATGTGTGCTGGTTAAAGCTCTTGTTTTTGCGGATGACGCAGTGTTGTTAGCGTTCTCACCCGAATCCCTACTGCTTCCAATAAACAAACCCTTCGAATACTCCAAAATGTGGAATCTTGTGGTGAACCTAAGTAGGTCTCAAATAATGGTATTCAAAAGAGGTGGAGGCAGAAACTACACAAATGAAAAGTGGCATTTGAATGGGGAAACTATTCAAGTTATGAAAGAATATACATACATAAGTACCTCGGAGTTTACTTTGCGAAGAATCTCAATATGGAGAGGCAGCTAAAAAAAATCATTGTCGAAGTCAAAAGCAGTCATCAATGCTGCTTGGAGAAACTGAAGCCCCATTTACAATGCTCCGAGATCTGATACGTTGTTCAAAAAAGAGAGCGCATGAACTGTCAAAAATATTTCCGTAACATGTACTTCAATGTGTTTGTTTTCAATAATTCGAGTCTCTCAGCAAGCATCGCAGTCAATTTCGAAAATCTGGAAAACTCTCACATCTCGCAATGCGTGACAGATAATTTTTTTTTGTTTTCATTTTGATCTTGTCATTTGTTAGTAATGTTTCAATTAATTATTTGTGAAGGCACAAATTATAGTTTTTCGATTATTTTTCCCATGATTAGCACTTCACTTGACAATTGTTCGTTGCGTTTTGACGTATCATTGTTAACAGAAAAAAAACTTCTAAAAAGGAAAAAAGGAAGCAAAATAATAATAATAAAGAATTAATTCATTATACTTTGCTACTAAACAATATCATCTTTGTATTTGGTCATTCATCATCTTTGGTATTTATGTCAATGACAACTGGAATGGAAGCACATTCAACATATTGGAAACCCGCATCATTTACATCCTTTCCGCAGTGAGACACGAATGTATGTGGTGATTTCTCTAGCCTCTATCGAAGGAAAATTATTACATTACATGCGCCATGGAGAAGGAATCCACTGAATGTAAGAGACATATATTTACACAATTGGTGGTATCAATAGAGGATTAAGTACGAACTAGAATTATACACAAAAGAAATCTCGTCCTACTTATCAGCCAGATTTTAGACATAGATGGGAAACTTTCCAGTTACTGGAAAACCAAAACCCGATTTCTACCAATCGCCTCTACCGTGCGACCCTGTCTGTGAATACGTGTGAACTGTCATCAATGGCAATTTCTCTCCCGCTTTACTCAAAAAACGTCATCCACATTATACACTCGTGCAAATCGCCCTCTTGTAAAGGGTTTTCCAATAAGGACTTGACGACTTTGAGATATTTCAAAAACTTTATTATCGGCTTGAAGTACAATGAAAACATTTATGAATAGAACTCGACTTCGTTCATATGGCCACCGCGGGCACGTTTGCAGCGGTCGATTCGTTGGACCCAATTTTCAACGACTCGGCTACACATTTCGGCCGAAATGGACGTTTAGTGTTGGCTCTGAGCTCTTCTAACGTCGTCGGCGTGTTGGCATAAACCAATGACTTAACGTAGCCCCACAGAGAATAGTCAAGTGGCGTTAAATCGCACGAACGAGGCGGCCAATCGACTGACCCATTTCTTGAGATAACACGCTCACCATACTTACTCTTCAATAAATCGATTGTGGCGTATGCTGTGTGGCTTGTGACATCATCCTGTTGAAACCACATGTCGTCCAAGTCCATATCTTCCAATTGGGGCCAAAAATAATCGGTGATCATGGCGCGATAACGCTGACCATTCACAGTAACGTGACGATCGTTATCGTCGCCGAAAAAATATGGCCCAATAATGCCGCCGGCATACAAACCGCACCAAACACTTATTTTTTGTGGATGAAGTGGTGATTCATGAAGCACATGTGGATTTGCATTCGACCAATAACGCATATTTTGCTTATTGACGAAGCCATTGAGCCAAAAATGAGCTTCGTCACTTAAGATGATTTTGCGATCAAATTCATCATCTGGGCGCATCTTCTCCAGAACCCAATCGGAGAACGTACGTCGCTTCAAATGGTCCATCGGCTTCAATTCTTGAGTCAGCTTGATCTTGTATGGGTGTAAACCAAGATCCTTACGCAAAATACGCCATAATGTGATCTGAGCGATGCCCAATTCTCGAGAACGCCGTGGAATTGACTGATTTGGATCGTTTGATACGGACGCCTGAACGGCAACGATATTTTCGACACTTCGACCAACCCGTTGTCTCACTGACACGGCAACATCACACAACGAATATGTACACTCAAATTTTTGCACTAAACTTGTTATTGCCTGTCTACTAGGGCGAGAATTACGACCGAAAATTGGAGTTAACGCTCTTAAAGTTGCAGTCACCGACTCCGAATTTCCATAGAAAATTTTTATAATTTGCAGACGTTGCTCGTTAGTATACTTTACCATAATGAAAATGTTAAGTTTACTGAATAAATTGACAGTGACAGTTTGATGATTAGTGAAAGAGTGCGTTCACAAATTAAATTCAAAGTTGTCAAGTCCCTCATTCTATCAAATTCAGGCAAATTGTAGAGATGTACAAAGTGCTGGTAATTCACTTAAAGTGTGTCTGTACGAAAGTTAAAGGTTTACAAAAGTATTAGTAGAGTTTGTCATTTATGTTAATTCATCTATGATTTTGGATTAAGTTCTTAACTAACAAACGTAGATTGCTAGACGTTGAACTGTTTAAGGGTGTTCGAGTGCGATGGTGACCACTATGGCCAACACAATACAAAACCTCAAGCAGCAAAAGCAACCGGAGCAGTATGTAGTCATACGAATATCGTAGATCACAATTATTATGCTCTTCCAGATATTTAAAACGTAATATACGTTTGAGTGGAATTGATCCTTCGACTAACAGAAATCTAACAAAGAACGAGGTCGATTTCAATTTACTGGTGATGGAAAACATCGTCAAATAAACAATGGAACAGATTATCCATCAAGCAGGATACTTTGACGATACCTAAACCAACACGTACCGAACTGTACCAATCGCTATACTCACATAAAAAATATTGGCGTAAACGGCTCTACGAACGGCACACTGATAGGAGCGACCCAATGATCAAAAACCTTTGAGGCAGTCTCCAACAACGAGTAAATGCCACTTGGTTCACCTTGTTTCATCATTATTTGAACCATCACTCCTCCTATGAAATTACCAGGAACATTCCGCACTTTCAAAACTTCGCTATAAATGCACATCGGTTTACCCGCAATCCCACCCTCGAAGGTTCTCTAAAATATCGTGATTCTTTCCTAAGTTGTACAATGCCTTCTAAGCTATTTATTTCCTAGTCACAGTGATCTGCAAACATTCAAAAGCAACGTGAATCGGTGCCTCATCGATGTTGAAAAGCCTTGTGTGCGAGAGAGAACCTGCGTTCTTTAACGTTTTCTTTAATTGCGAAAAGACCCCAACCCGCATTTTTAATAAGAATACACGAAAAAATCGACCTACCAAAAGTTAGAACATGCCTAAAAGACATAGGAATAAACAGCTTTCAAGGCTGATTCCTAAGAATCTTTCTTTTGTGGTTACATTGTGTACTGTCCTCAATTGATTGATTTGGGTGTTGGCACTCAGCAATGCGATCAACTTGTTTGCTATACTTAACGCTTTCAGAAAATAACAGCTTCCCTTCTTCCTTTCCAGAGCTGCAAAGGATGGTCTCTTAGATGTCCTTAAAGAGGCAACCCGCAAAGATGCTAACACAAAGGATGACGATGGAATGACGCCTGTACTATGGGCCGCATTTGAAGGGCGACTTGATGCGTTGCGGCTTTTAGCAGGACGAGGGTATGATGTATCTTTATTCAAGTCAAATTTTCTCTAAATTTTTTCTCTCTAGTGGCGACCCAGATAAATGTGACCAATTCGGGAACACAGCCCTTCATTTGGCGTCAGCTAAGGGCCACATTCACTGTGTAGACTTTCTTCTCAAGTTCGGAGTAAATATCTACGCCTTGGATATTGACAAACACAGTGCAAAGGATCTCGCTGCGATCAATAATCGAGATGATATTCTGCGGTACCTAGATGGAGCTACTGCTAAACTAGAAGCAGCTGATAGGTAAATATCTACACACCTGCCACGCACGCAATTCTTATTACTTTCTTTTTATTATTTTCTCTTTTAGAAAAAAGGCGAAAACGCTCAAGGAAATCGCTGAAAAGAACTGCGAAAAACGCATCAAAGAATACCTAAAACGACAGCAGAGAATGGAGCAAGAATATGAAAATATGAAACCTGTTCCGCATCGCCCATCCACAATGTTGGCAGCCATTAAACACAAAATCTGGTCAAGTCAAGGCAACTTGAATAAGCCCCCAAAAGATCCTCTAAATAACACCAACGGTGCTAAGTTCAGCGATTTAGTTAGTGGATCTGTATCGAGTAGAGCCGGAGCAGTTCAAAAGAAGGCAATGGCTTCAAAGATGAAACATCATGTCCGAGAACGTGACCGAAACGATGATTCAGGATTCAAAATTGGTGAAATTGAAGCCGATGGTAAAAGGACCATAACCTCGTTGACTGGACTCCAACGAGACTCTGAAGTGCTTTATGTTGGAACATTCAGTTCGAGTGAGGATGCTGGGAAGAGGGGCAAAATCACAGACGTCTTCGATATGGAAGCAAACAGTGACACGGAGAGAGATACTCCCCGGATCGGTTATGGAACTTTATCCAGATCATTTTCACAGCCCGATTTCTTGGCAGCACAACAAGACGAGGAAGTTAACACTGAGATAATGCTTCAGAGACCACCTGGACTCTTTGATAGACCCATGCTGGGTAGTATAGCATTCAGACGATCAGTCACAGCAGCTCTCAGTCAATTGCACCCAGAGGCTTCGTCAATCGATTCATCACATACCACAACCACCCCGAGAAAGAATGCATCTCTGCCCAAATCAAGAGGAATCAAAACTCGATCTTTCTTAAATATATCGGACAGCGATTCGGAGGGTGTCAGTTACAGTGATGATGATGATCAGGAGGATTCAGGGAGCCCTATTCAGAGATTTTTAGCTGTTTGGGGATTGGATGAGTACTTGGCAGTGTAAGAAGTCAATTCCTTATAATTTTCTTTCATCAAATGACTTTTCCCCAATTTCAGGTTCCATAAGCAACAGATTGATTTGGATACTCTTATGCTTTTGACCGAGGCAGACTTAAAGTCGCTTGGCCTACCACTTGGGCCATTTAGAAAGCTTACCTTTGCCATCCAAGAGCGACGGAATGCACTGGCAAACCCTGGACCCATTCAAGACAGTCGGTTGTAGTTTCCACAGCCCGTCAAATTCCTGGAACCATAGTATTACCTAGTTATTGCATTTTTTTTTTAAAGTAAAGAACCCAATCTATTCTAAATTCGGTTTATTTCTATTTGTATCTATTTATCCTACTCATACATATCTATTCTTAAAATTACGATACAAGTTGCATCCTGTAGAGCTCTGCGTAGATTCCATTCAGTCGCATGAGGTCGTCGTGTGTTCCCTTCTCTACAACAACTCCCTTCTGCAGAACGCATATCAGATCTGCATCTCGGATAGTTGTCAGTCGATGTGCTATCGTTATACATGTTCTCCCACTTCTTGCGGCGTCCAGCGCCTCCTGGACTACTTTCTCACTGTGCATGTCCAGTGCAGATGTAGCCTCGTCTAGAATGAGAACTTTAGGATTTCTTACTAACGCCCTTGCAATGGCGATTCGTTGCTTCTGTCCTCCAGATAATTGAGCTCCTTTGGAGCCCAGAGATGTTTCATATCCCTGAGGAAGGGCTGAAATGAAGTCATGAATATTTGACTTCTTGGCAGATTCGATAATCTCAGTCATTGGTATGTTTTCACGGAAGTTGTCTCCGTAGGCGATGTTCTCTGCTATCGTTCGGTCGAACAAAACTGGTTCTTGCGACACAAGTCCAAGTTGAGAACGAAGGGTATCCAGTGGGAATTCTGTAGTTGGTGTTCCACTGAAATTAACAGTTCCAGATACTGGATCGTAGTAACGAAGAAGAAGTTGGACGCATGTAGATTTACCACATCCTGAGGGCCCAACCAGAGCCACCGTGGTGCCTTTGGCTATTGTTAGATTAAGACCTTGCAAAACCTGGGTTTCCTTTCGTGTTGGGTAGTTGAACTCGACATTCTCATAAGTAATATCGCCATCGGTTTTCTGGAGAAAAAATACATATCAGCTGATGTACCTAATTTAAAGAACTCTAATGACTTACCTCCACTCTATTGAAAGGCTGTTCTGGAGGACTATGTACTGCCGGTACTCTCTCGAAGAGTTTCAATAGTCTACCGGCTGAGATCAATGCCGCACTTACGTTTGGCGCATATGCCAAAGCTTGTCCCAACATCCAAGATCCAAACAGTAAAGCTTCAGAGACTCTGAAAATATTTTCCATTAATTTCCACTCCCAGATCAGATCGGGACTGTGTAAACTTACTTGATAATGTTTTTGTACTCCATTTCGCCTTTTGCAACAAGCATGCCACCATAGTATAGAGACACACCATAGGCAAGGAATGGAGAAGCCTGTCCTAATCCGAAAACTGTGCCTCGGAATCTGAGCTTCTTCTTTGTGGCCTCGTCAGCTTGGTTTGTCTGTTCGGTATATCGTTCTAAGACGTATTTCTCCTGTCCTAAACTGTTCACTGTTCGAATATTGGCAATCGCTTCTACAGCTACTTGGGAGGCATTTTCGATGGCTAGACGTTCCTTCTTCGAACTAGATTCCATGAAACGACTTTCGAGCATGATCGAGCCGATTACAAATGGTACCGTGACCAAAGTCACCAGTGTCAAATTCCAGGAGAATATGAAGGAGAGAATAACTCCAAGAAGAAGTGTAGATATTGATTGAACCATCATACCAATTCGAGATCCAGTGGCCTAAGATCAAAGAAGAAACTTTTAGTATTGAGTAAGCTGAAGAAACAATCAAACTTACCCCCTGCACGTTAGAGCAGTCTCCAGCTAAGCGAGCGCACAATGCACCGACCGAGTTTCTTTGATCATCAAAGTATCCCACCTCCTGTGAGATGATGGTTTTGAATGCTGTCTGTCGCAGTCTCGAGGTAAGCTTAACACCGGCAACATTGAACATATAAGTTTGTGTTAGTGTTCCCAAGCCAGCTATCAGACCGATCACAATGAAGAATATGGCAAACAAGTTCGCCTGTGACTGGACATATTCACTGTCCGGATGCGACATGATCTGGAATGAGAAGTATTCATAAGTTTGGAGTCCTAAGATAACTGAAAGAAATATAAAATCTTACCCCGTAGAATTCTCCAAAGTACACAGCCCAAAGAGAAAAAGTAGATCCATGCAACGCCGCAGCAATGCATCCAGCTAGGATGAATTTCCATTCGGGTGCATTCAATTTCATTATTTTCCTCAGCGACACCTTGTACTTCTCCTTCAGCTCAGGCTTCTTCTCCAAGTCCTCATCATCATCGTCACTATCCTCGCCGGCAATACTTCCATTAGCTTTTTCTTTGAACGAAGCCATCTTTCGCAGTCTTGGCTCCAAGTCTTGATCGACTTCCTCATTTCGTTTGGTTGCATTCACCAAACCATAGTAGAAGCCCTGTTTAGCCATCAATTCATCATGAGTTCCTTGCTCCATTACCAGTCCATCCTTGACAAAGACGATTTTATCTGCATTCGTTACAGTCGATAATCGATGGGACACCACAAGTGTTGTCCTTCCCTTACTAGCAACTTCTAACGCGTCTTGCACCCGTCTCTCTGAAGTTGGATCTAGTGCCGATGTAGCTTCATCGAGAAGCAAAATCTTTGGATTTCTAACTAAAGCTCTCGCAATGGCTATTCTTTGTTTCTGTCCACCGGACATTTGTGCGCCACGTTCCCCGACCATCGTTTTATAGCCCTCCGGCAGTTGGCTGATAAAATTGTGACAATTTGCCATTTGGCAGGCTTTTTCTATCTCCTCCTGTGTGACAGAGGGGTTACCAAATCGAATATTCTGTTCAATTGTGGCTGCGAATAAGACTGGCTCCTGACCAACCACTCCAATTTGAGATCTCAACCAAGCCACGTTCAATTCTCTAATGTCCTTTCCATCAAATCGAACTGAGCCACTTTCTGGGTCATACATTCTCTGCACCAACTGAAGACATGTGGATTTTCCACATCCAGAAGGTCCTACGAATGCCACGGTTTGTCCTGTTTTTATGGACAAAGTCATGCCATTCAGCACCTTTACCTCCGACCTTGACGGATATCTAAAGTGAACATTTTCAAAGTCAATATCACCACTGACTTGGGTCGGCCTAAGTCCAACTTCATCCATAGGATCAATAGCAGTCTTCCGATCGATAATTGAGAAGATAGTCTTTCCAGCTCCCCTGGCTACAGAGAAAGCTTCTAAATGTGGTGATGAGAAGCCAAGATTCTGTGCTCCCATAATGATACCAAACAATACCACAATCAGCACAGCTGGGGTATATTCACGAACTTCCTTCTCACGGTCTTCCAGAATAAGTTGTACACCGTACCAGATGGCTATAGCATAACTACAATAAATAATGAACCACATGGTTCCGATACCAATTCCAGAGAAAAGACCCTTCCTCCGGCCTGTATTCTCCGCTGGCTGTAGGAGCCTATTATAACGATCGGACTCCTTACGCTCACCACTGAACGCTTGAACCGTACGAATTCCACTAAAGACTTCCTCTGCCACAGAGCCAGCTATTGAGTAGGCTTTCAGTTCCTTTTCGGTGAGGTTACTTTGGATTTTAGCTACAAGTGCTGTCGAGAGCATTATGAACGGACAGCATGTTATCACAACGAGAGTTAGTTTCCATCCATAGAAGAAGGATGCAATGATGGCAATGACAAAGGTCATGATGAGGAAGATGCAGATGCCGACCTTTTCACCGATACCTTCTTTCAGTTTATCGAGATCTCTGAAATGGAAAAAGACTGTCAGAATTGCATTTGTCTGGAGATGGAATTTTTGGGACTTACTCTGTCATTTTGCTGGCGAAATTTGTACCAGATGTTGTGTCGTACCATGACATATCTTGTCGTAGGATTGAGTCCAAGAAAAGACGTCGTATACGTTGAATCTGGAAGGAGAGACGATAGTAAATTTTAGAGTTAAAATAAAAACAAAAAAATTATAGTTAGGAAGAGTGGTGTCAACTAATATTAAACCGCGCTATGAGCATCCTTTTTGACTTCACAATGATCACCGATTGCACAGAGTCACCAGTAGTTTTCAGCTGGAGATCCATCTCAATACGGTCACTAGCTAGACACTTTGGTAATCACGATCTCTGCAAGCCTTTATTTCGGTTTTTGAGGATCTTCGATGCCAAACAAGTTGAACGTGATCATTTACAGAAACACTGACCGGCTGCATTCTGGTCACTACTGATCAGCCCTTATTTCGATCAATTTCTTCCTGATCAGACTACATCGGGTACTCGGAATCAGCACTTATTTGTTTTCTAAGTGACCGAATTGATGGCGATCACTGCAGTCAACTTTTCATCACTTACTAACGCGACTGATTGCCGAGGTTCTAGGGATTGTGAAACAGGCTTGTAAGCCCCCCCCCCCCCCCCCTCCCCCACAAGACGAGGAATGCAGCAGAGTGTACCGCACTACGTTAGAAAAATACTAAGGCATAAGATACTCTGGCACGACACAACGGAAGGACAAAGAGAGAAGCGATTTTTGTCGGCAGTGGTCCAAGGTTCGGCACTGGGCCCCGATCTCTGGAACCTCATGTTCGACGACCAGGCTGACCGGCTTTGCGGACCATGTCGCACTGGTCATAACGGCGAGATCCCGTGAGGTGGACGAGCGAAGCAAACGGTAGGTGGTCGCTAGAGTGGCGGACTGGCTGCAGGGTCACGAGTTTGAGCTGGGACGGCAAAAAAAAATGGAGATGTTTGTCCTCAACAACGATGGTTCGACGGGGAATTCGTTGTAGGTACAGTAGGCAGCGTGAGACCGGGATACTTCGCTATTTCGAAATGTAGGTCGATTCACGACTTACCTTTTGGGATGACGGCTAATAAAGCCACCAATGTAGCAGCCACACTGTCTAGGCTAATTCCCTAATGTTGGCCGCCCGAGAGAGGCTAAAAGAAGGGTACCAGCGTCAATTGCCAATTTTATATTACTGCACAGTCCGGAGGTGTGGGCGAATGCACTGGAGACTGGCTTACCTCGGTACAAGGCGTCGGGTCCCTTTAAATCACGTGTACTTGCAGCACGCTCTCCGCAGCAGCTGTTGCAGTGCCCGTTGTGTTACTGGCCAATCCGACTCCGTAAAGTAAAGAAGTTTTAAGTGGTTTTGATGTCAATAGAGGACCTATTTGGTAATACCATCGCATAGCACAATCTGAACGACACACAACGTATGGAAACGGATTAAGGCTAATTGACTTTGCTGTTGGACGAACTATGACCATAGCTAGCACACGACTGTCAATATTCAGACAGAAACCAGATCATAAAACAGTCAATCAAATTCAACAACGCAAGGCAATAATCCAGTAAAATAAATTGCGTACGTATAATAAATTGGACGTACGTACATCTACGGATATCTCGGCCGTCATAACAATGGAGAAATGGCTAAGATTGCAACAAACCACCAAAACATTCAAAGATCGCATGTCACTCAACCTCTTGTTTAAAACTCGCATTAAGGGCTAAAGATCGGTAAATTAGAAATGCCGTACGAAACCCCTAAAGGAAAGGTACTACTCCGTGAACGTTCGGAAGTTAAAGAACGTCTTAAACTAACAAATCCAAACCAAAAAGCTGTAGAGATGAGCAAGGAAATTGAATAGCAGAGTCATAGTCGTCGCTGCGGATGTGACAAAACCATATCTGGTGATCTGATGGCATGTCTCACCGAAAAGTGGAACCAAAGCGTACATCGATCTGACGAAAGCAAAATAGTTGCACTTGATATTTCCAAGGCATTTGACAGAGTTTGGCATCAGGCTCTTTTGTCAAAAATGCGTGCGTTTGGGATCGACGACTCTCTTCTTCAATGGATTAGAAACTACGGAACGTTCAATTCAAGTTGTCTTGGATGGTTTCAAGTCTGATATTCACAAAATAAATGCTGGTGTGCCCCAGGGCTCCGTTCTGTCTCCAACACTCTTTTAAATTTTCATCAACGATCTCTTGTCTGTTACTTCTAATCCAATATATTCCTTTGCTGACGACAGTACTCACTGCTTTTCATATTCGTTCCCGGACTCACGTCCCTGCTCTTCGGCTGTAGAATGAGAACGGCAGTGTATGCTAAGCTCATTAAATTCCGATATCAACAGCATAACCAATTGGGGAACTATCAACAGAGTGGAATTTAATGCTTCCAAAACACAATGTTGTCTGATGTCGTTCAAGCGAAATTTAAACACTCAGCTATTATCCATGAATGGCAATTGCATCGAAACTGAAAAACTTTCCATTCTCGGTATGTGTGTCAATGACAACTTACGTTGGAGTGACCACATACTCGATGTCGTCAAAAATGATGCGAAATGTCTAGGTTTCCTCAAGCGATGTAAGAAATACTTCACCCTCTCTGATCTATCCTCAATATATAAGGCATTTATCCGCCCGAATGCCCACATCTGGTGGACTGGGAAGTAATCTGACCAAGATTTGTCAGTCAATAGTTAAGACAAGTCGATGAGCTGTCATGTGAGTTCTTCGATATCACCACACAGGCACCGTTTCCTTAAATTCTGGGCAACTGATGCCATTGGGAGAATGCCGAGAGCTGGCAATACCAAGTATGTGCGGTTTATAAGAAGGGGTGGACAACACTGTCGAATCCGAGAGAGCGTCACAACAGGCACCTATAACTTTGAGGAAGTCAAGGATTTTGTCTATATCGATTCCACTCTTAACTCTAGTAATGACACTTTATCAGAATTCAAAAGAAGAGTTACACGTGCCAATCGCTGCTTCTTTGCCATAATAAGGCAATTCATTAATAACGCCTTATCAAGAAACTCTAATCTAAATAAGACCCTAATAATTCCCGTCGTACTATATGTATGTAAGCGAAGGTGATGACGATAGCTTTGGTCGTTTTGAACGCAAGATTCTTCGTGTGGTTTGAGTTGAGTTGGTGGAAGACACATAACATCAAACTCGACACACTGACGTCAGCCTGGAGGTACTTTGCACTGGCTTGGTGGGTGCTGGTACTGTAGGCACATTATCACATTTTCCTTGAATAACTGAGAAATTTCAATAAAAGGAATGTTCGCACTTCTATCATTGGCTACTAGATACAAAGGATATATTAGCTTCACTATTCCACACATGTAAACAAGAGTGGGGTTCTCGTATATTTGGCTGTGATAGCGACTATAAACTTGTCCAGGACCTGGAAGTTTCGGCCCCTTTGGATACTCCGATCAGCTTCTTTTTTATAATAGACTTCAATGCGATCAGCGGTCTATCGACTTTGAACAGTGATACATTGATTCACAAAATCTGTATCTTATCAATCTCGATTCATCGATTGATCTAAAATTTTATCAGTTGGTGATCGTTGATGTTTCAGTAAACTCTCAATCCATAACAGATTCCTTATTATCGACCTCACTTTGATAACTTGCGACTTGACGTTGATGATGTGCTTCATTTCATTTACCAATCTTGGATACACTTTTGGCTCAAATGGATGTTCTTAATCGCAATCTTTTTATAAGTTACAAGTTTAATCGAAGATCAAAGTATGCACAGGTATCACTCAAATTTTATCACAAATCATCATCATCATCTTACCTGTTTCAGTGCTACCCGGTTGAAAATATCCAGCGATACTGCAACCAGGATCCACGCTATAATTCCACCGACAAAGCTTCCAATAAAAAAAGCGAAAGAGTCATCTTTTATAGCCTGAATATTTTCTTCTTTACTGGCATTGGTCCTACAAAAAACATTACTCGATTCAGAGCAGTTCATTTGGCACTAATGGACTGAATAGATACTTACAATACTTTTCCACCACCAAAGAGATTCAATATGAATGTTGGCGACGATGTTCCCTCCATGGTGGTTCTGTCAATCAGTAGTGATGTGAACTCGCCATAAATCACAACCGAATAGGGCAATCCAAAGGCACCCAAGCCAGCCAATATGACACCAATGACAACGAAGAGCCTCTCACATATTGTCGAGTATCGAAACTGTGGATGAAATCAGAATTCAAACGACTCATCCGGAAAACCTTCAAAGACCACTTACCAATTCGAAATATGAAAACTTTTCAGGTTTATTCTCTGTCGGTAGTTTTGTGTTATCTGTTGGACTGCTGAAATTAAAAATGTCATTCGAACCATATTCTAAGACACATTATATCAAATGACAAACTCACTCTGCCTTCGAAGAGAGATCTTCGCGCTTTCTGTAGAAATCCGCTGGTGTAGGAAGGACATCCAGTTTATCCGGGCTCTGTAAGTCGATACTTTTTCTCACCATTCTGTCGGGTTGAGCAAAATATTCCTAATAATAATATTACACTTGATCACCAAGGTAAGTCAGGTACATATGAGTTAATGGCCGGAATGCGACCAGTTAAGTCTTATCAGCTGCTGCAATAAAAAAACAAATGATATAGTTTACAACTCATCACATAGCATATTTAATTAGAGAGTATATTTTGTTTTAGAGATTAGATGAGGTGACCTATACTATAGATTACTCGTGGCATGCCTCCAGACTATATATCAACATCAGCCAAGGCTCATCAAATTAAATCTCATAGACAAAGGTGTTGCTAATCAGAAAGTTCGGGCCGTGTGATTTTTAGAAATGGAAACTTTCTTATCGAAGACCCGTGTGTCTACATAATTTCAATTATGGTCTATTGTTGGGTTTATCTTTAATGGCGGATGCTACATAAAAATATGTCAATATGCCAAATAAATGCAAGTAATTTGGCAACTATCTTCGGAATACAGCAAATTGGTTGGAAAACATGGCTTTCTTGGTTATAAAATAAGGCGGGACAAGTTTAGATACATAGCAAATATGACAGTTTAGAAGAAGTACAAATAAAGTCATTTGTACTCTGATATTTTCTAAAGCTGGAGGTAAATTTCCTCTTGTCAACATCCTGCTCTTCAAACTTAACATACGAGTACATAATCGAGGCAAATATAATAAAAAATTCTCCTCGAAGCTATGATCTGCTAAAATGAGCAGGTAAAGGGAGGTATAAAATAACTTATCATGATGTGATCGCCAAAATAAATCAAGTTGTAATCAAAGGCTTTTCTAATGCTATTCTGTTCCTAAAGTCGTGAAGCACACGATCTGTTGCCTGGCTCAGATTATTGATCTCTGGCGCGAATACTGGCTAAGCTTTCGATTCTCAGCTGAACTACAAAGATCAGTTTTGATCGTCTTTTTCATCTGGTGATCTTGGATACAATTTTGTCGCACAACTATGGAAATGTTTCGACTTTAATCGAGACTCCAACATAAGTTGTGTATTATTTTCTGACTTTGACAATTATCGCAATAAGAAATTCGGGAGCTAGGACGAGTAGAATTATAATGAAATTGGTACAACGTTGATGAACAGAATGATTCTTATCGCCGAGATAATGAGATCAAATCAAGCCGATACTCTTAACACAGATCTCACTGAACTGTCTGAAAGCGCCTGCGAAGTTGAAATAAATGTAAAACAGTCAAAAGTTTGAAATACGCAGTATTGATGCATCTGTTGTATACATAGACAAGTTTATGAAGAAATATTTCCAGGAGAGAGCACAACTACATCACACTCAAAACTGTGTGAATAAAAGGAATACCGCAGGGCTCCATCTTAGGACCACTTCTATTCCATGTTATTCATCATTCACCTTAGTAAATGTAAGATAAATCTTTCGCACTGTTTTCAACCTACATCCAAACTGGTATACTTTCCCCTATATATAAACTGAGCTAATTGCTCTTACCTGGAAAAAATATAAACACAAAGCGATAACACAGTAACTGGTAACATGATCGAGCATGCAAGCAAACTATGAGATATTCGACTTTCATACACTCCGGGAGCAACTAACCAGAATCAATTCTTT
This sequence comes from Volucella bombylans, assembly GCA_949129095.1. Taxonomy (NCBI): domain Eukaryota; kingdom Metazoa; phylum Arthropoda; class Insecta; order Diptera; family Syrphidae; genus Volucella; species Volucella bombylans. The sequence goes on from OX422141.1 coordinate 183,344,558, forward strand.
CATTCCTTCTTAGACTAATTGTGATCCAGGAGATACTAGATCTTGTTCTAATATTTATAAAAGCTGCAACGTCAGTGAATGCGTATTTTGGGAAAAGTTTTACAAAGCCATGCGCGGTTTCGACATCCGTGTGTGGCTAGGAGAAATCTCGTTGGGCCGTTAGGCTTGGTGATGATTGACTGAGATTTTTCTAAGTACGAGAACAGGCTTCCGACAAGGTAATCAACTGTCATGTGATTCCTTCAACATCATAGCAGAAGCAAAATCTTTCAAACCTATACTGATGACATAGACATTATCCATAGAAAACAGCGAGGTATTTGGTAGGCATTTGCTAGCATTAAATCAGAAGCGACGAAAATGTCCCTAGCACTAAACCCCGAAGTACATGCTGTCATCCAGAAAGAACACGCAACACTTACGACTCGGACAAAATGTAGCAATAGACGAGTAACATCTAGGTAATCAATATAAGCTCCGCAGGTAATAAAATTGACGACACCACAATGAAGGTTATTCGAAGACTAACTCTTGGCAATCGTAGTTTTTTGGGCTCAGAAGGCAATTGAATAGGAGATCGGACAACCAAAATAGCGCTTTATAGAGGCATGGACTGTCAAAAAGGATGAGAAAAGTGCTTCGATTGATCTACAGCCTTGTCTGCATCGAAGGAGAGATTATTTAACGAAGAACTTTGCGAGCTGTAGTGCGACATGGATTTAAGTAAAAGAGTCAGATTTTAACGGCCCAGCTATCTAGTCAATGTACAGCGAATGGAAATCAGCCCTGCAGCTCGGAAAGCTTCAAATTCATCAAACAGGGAAAACGAATGTAGCAGAGGAATACCCTCAACTAACTTGACAAGTGAAATTGATAGCAACTAGCAAACAACAGAACTGGCAGGGCAGGCATGAGGCCCAGATCCACACCAGGCTGAATCGTCACCTATGTAAGTAAGCAACAAAAGGCTGCAGGTTAGGGTGCGTTCGAGACCGGACTTTCGGACTTCCGACTAATCCGCATCGAAATTTCTTTTTACAACAAAATCTCAGAATTATATTGACAAAGCGGAAAACGCTATCAAAGAAGATTTTTGTAACCTCCTGAGGTTACACCTCACTTACTAAACTTTAAGCAAGCCACGTCTACTCTGATTAAATCTTGGTTGTTCTAGTTGATCAGGCAAGGTTACACTCAAAGAAAACCTGAACGATAAACTTTTTAATAGATTCACTTCCAAAATACCACAAAATAAGAAGCTTGTGTCTACTAAACATCGAATATAAAACCCTGTTTAATGTTCTTAACTTCAACATACTGTATGGGACCATTAATCTCATCGATATTTAAAAGGTGGGGCAAAAGTAATGTCGTAACATGAATAGACTCCCATTTTGCCAGAAATGCAAAAGATTGGGCTCTGTTTTAACGAAAAGTTTACTCGAAGATGTGGAACTCATGATATCGGTCAAATGACAACCTCTTGAGTTGACTCACATTTGTGCTGGTTATACGGTATTTTGGATTGTTACTCCTAAAACATCTGGCTCCAAATTGGTGGTTTCTTCTTATCTGGCGATCTGGGGATCTGACCGGCTAGTTCAAATCGCCAAAACAGAACATCACACTGCCTGGAAATTGATGATTCAAAATCTCCATCGTTGCCCGAGCTATGGGAGCGATAGTTCCCTTCTGCTTGAAACAATTATGATCGAGAGCCAATTCAGCAACTTGCGACAAAAAAAGAAGACTTTTAACATCAGTCTGTGGCGCTCACCAGTTACGGTTACGATGGTGCCGTACGTTCGAGGCTACAGCAATGATATTTTCGCTCGAACGAATAATACGGAGCCGACCACTTCTTGCGACATCTCTAGTGGACCCAGTTTTCACGAGACGCTCAGTCAAATGCATGGTGCACGACGACGACGAAATTCACGCTGCGTTAAAACAAGACTGTGTATCGCTTCACTGCTTATTGTCAATTAATTTTCTGTCTGCCTACAATATAAATGTCAAAGCACAATGACACTCGACGCCATTTGCAAAAATTATTGCATATTTATATTCTAACATTAATTTTGTCCCACCTTACAATTTGATGGCAGAATTCAGGATCCCCGAAAATTGGTGCAGTTCCGTCAAACAACTTTGGATATTTCGAGGTGTTCAGCTACGTCGGTTTGACTAAAGGGCTCTTCACTTCCAGAAGGAATATTATAATCTTCAGAACCGTGATCCTACCAGAGTAGGAACCGCTGAGTGCTGGACGATCAACCGGAAAGCAGAGTAAATTCTATTGCGCTTCAATAGAAAATTAATTTGTTGGATACTTGGTCCTGCTTGCGAAGATGGAGAATAGAAGAGAAGATATAATTGCGAACTCCATGAGCTCTACTAATATGGTAGCTCGGATACATCGAGCAAATGGACTACAAGGCACCAACTGAAAGAGAATTCAAATCATAGGCTTTTAATACAAAAGCTGCGAAAAATTTCAAACAAAAATGCTGCAAACAGAGAATTTGAAGCCGTGAATGGAGGCACGAGTGAAAGAATTAAATTAGAATTACGATACAAAGCATCTAGGAATTTCCAATTACAGTCGACATTTGGCGTTTGCTTTCTACACTTATCTTGCATTTACTGAAAACGTCAACAAAAAGCGTCAGTGTTTTGGAAAATATGACATTTGTCGACACCTTAATCTCAATCACATGTACTCTGACCTTTATAGTTTTTGAGTCACTGTTGGCCATCTCTAAAGTGCACTTGACGGTTAAGACTAAACAGTTCAACGTAAATATTGCATTTAATCACTCGCTGTAAGATATTGTGATAACCACTTAAATGTGAGCAGCGACATCTAGATTCACAGAGCAGAAAATGTCGATACTCGAAGACCAGAAGATTTCGATACTGGAATAACAAAGTCTCGACTGGAGAGTGGAATCGAATTTTCTAGCAAATTGGAAATTGTATGGGACGCTGGATGGCGAGGATTGTTCTCGAAGTATGTCATTCGAGTATAAATATCAGCATCCCCAAGGTATGCAAATCAGTTCTAAAGTGAAATTTGAAGTGTTAATTAGGAGAAGTGATTAAGTGGTTTAAGTAAAAGATAAGAAAAGTATAAGTGGTTGAGAAATTGGATTGTACTGAGAGAAAGAATTAAATAGTGAATTGTAACTGTACTGAATAAAGGGATTTGTATTGAAAAGAATAAGTTCTATTATTTGTACCCACACAAACATTTTACAATATTCATTTCCTTTCATACAATATTTAGAAAAAATCAAAAGTGACTACAAAAACGACACTTACCTCTTTTACTAAGAAACTATCCAATCAAATGTCATAACAATTTGACACCTTTCTTTTAAGCATAGTTCACAACAAACAAAAGAAGTTGTTATTAGTGAGCATAGATGGCGTTATTCTAAAAACCTATCAATCCATCGTTGTACATATGAATGAGTATAAACATTTTGCCGAAGAGTTTATTGTCAAAATGTGCAAATCCAATTGTCAAAATGACATTTACGCCGAATACGAAGCATTTGATCTATGATCGATTACGATTTCTGAGCACAATTTACTGTATAATGTTTCAATGATAAATCATTTTGACAAATACGAGTAAAGTGTCACCAGTCACTGCAAGTTCAACTGATTTATTTATTTGGACACTGACACCCAATCTTTCCAGAGGCGAAGGCACATTCACTTGGAAATACCTCAATACAAAACATTCTTAAAAGTGACACTGGTCACTCATGTTTGCCCTTCAATCAATTGATATTTATTGGATTAATCAAATTTTTATGTAGTAAACAAATTAACTGACTCGCAATAAGCAAATACTTGTGCAATCGCTAAAAATTATCTGAGGTAGGATATGGTTCCTAGTTGTATTAGCCCTTCCAGAGGCTTCCAACAACGAAGCGAAGTATTTTCGCAAAATTATTCGTAGCAAACAATCAGAGGTTTCTATAGTTTTATGGCACCTAGTATCATCTATTATCATAGATATATATCTACTAATGTACATACTCCCATATCACGTCTTATATAATCCAATTGAAAGATAAGATATTCGTACACAAACACGTGACTGTCACTTTTGTAGATCTACACAGATAATTCGTCGTATGTTTTCCTAGTAGAAGAGAAATTGTGCAGTAGAAATGAACATCTTACATGCCAAACGCAAACTGACAGAACGATCATCTTGATGTTGAATGCATTTTCATAAACTGCCAAAGTCATTTACGATTTGATTTCTTCACGACCCCAAAACCAGGTCAAAGGTAGACCCCAAAGCTCGCTTATGTCAATGACAAACCCAACAAACCATACCGAAAACCCAATTTGTCACTTGACACAACGAGTAGTACTCAAATTTATAACACCTCCGCTAGAGTGGTATCCTAAGAAAATAATGACTAAGAGGGGAAATTTCTATCTAATCTGGTATTTTAAGATCTAGAACCAGAAAGAGGTCGACAATATCTGGAGCTGTCAAAATCCAAAAAAAAAAACATAAACAAAACTTTCAAAACAATGATCAGCTGACCACTGAATGGTTTGATTTTATTTAAGTCATACGTCACTCAACGCTGACTCGACTCATACGCATACCGAACTTAAGGAGAAAACTAGTTTTGTCTTACTCGTAAGTGAGTAATCTACGAGTATCTTTGAAGTGAATATATTTATGGGGAAAAACCACCGAAAGGGGACATAGTTCTTTAATTTTCAACATGCAATATGCTAATGAAAGCTGTCTTATGTTAATTTACTGCCAAAAACCCAAGAAACAAGACATGAATGTCGGCCAATTTCGAGGGAATAGGGGCCTTTTTTGAATAGCAAACTTGTGAACTGTTAGCTGAACTGTTTGGTATATCTAATCTTGTTTACCAATTTTCTCTGGAAAATACTCGCATAAACAAATCGTTACATAAACCTGTTAAGTAAGATGACTTTAATTTAATTGCTTATACTGTCACCGAATTACTCGTATTTGCTTTTTTGTGCTGATTAGATACAAGAAAATTGTTCCACTTGCATATTCACTTACACAAAGGTTTTTTATTTCATGATACGTTAAGAACAAAGGACCAGTCCAATGTGAGGAATAATTGCTGCTTTAGGAAAACTTATCAGTATGTCTGAGTAGATGAATGAGTAAACGTTTCAGTGATAAGCTGTCTAAAGTAGCAGCACCCACCACAGCGCCAAGTATCTATAGCCTGAGCACAGAGTGCCCTGTGGTGGGGCGATACACAATATAGAACAAGTGTCGCAACAATTAGTGTCATTTACCATATGTCTACCACACTATGGTGCTTAGCAAAACCATAGCGCCCACTTACAACGCCACTAAGCAGACTATTATCTTTCGTAGGAAATTCGCTGACCTACACTTCGTCGGGAAGCATTCGTTTGATCTTCCGGCATTTTGAAGAGTCTCGCCGTTATGTACACAAGAGACCCAATTAAAAATAGAAATCCTAAACGAGGGCGCAAACGGTGATCGACGATCTCATTTCACGTGATCGCATTGTGATCTGGGACCCAAACCAGCCTCCATTCAGAGAAGCTTTGCCCACTCGAACTAGATTGAAAGTAGTGAGAAGGTGAAACAAGACCTTAAGCGAAGCTTGCCTGATCCGATTGTTCACAATATAGTTCTTTGCAATCAGGATTGCGTTTATCTGCGCTTGGAAGTTTTCCTAATTAGACGGATATGGCTTTGCGACTGCAGCCAATCAAGGGGAGTGGGATTCATCAGTAAAATCGAGACACACCGTTCCTTTGAGTCTGGAAAAGCAGCAGTGACATATTTTCGTGAAAGCTGCTTCCAGCAGACAACTGACACATAGGATTTAATTGGTTTTATCAGCGCCATGTAGATCCCAAAAACCCTACTCGATGAGAAGCCCCATGTTTTCCTAAAAATTGCTTTACGCAGTCAGAAAGACGACAGCGACCTGAGGGTTTTCGACGCCATGTGTTTACTCCAAAGAAATTTGATGTAGAAGGCGACACGCAAGTACTCAGCTTCATTGGAAAAATGGATGGTAACAACTTTAAGCACCACATGAGTCAGACCAGTCAGGTTTGTCTTTCTCGCACAGTGAAGTCTATTTCTAGTGCATAAATTGTCGATCCAGTGTATGGTTGCCTGCACCTTAAAGCAAAACATTGCAACAACGACGCCGCTCTGTAGGAGCCAATCCATGTTTACCCTCGACATTACATATTGGCCGAAGTCAGCATCTGCAATCAGGGTCTTGTTCTCCAGCAATGCTAGAGTCAACAAACCAGGTGAGTCATCTATGCAGTTTTGCGTGACCTATTTACAAATGCTGTCACAAGTTGTTTTGTTGGTTTTACCATCACAAGCATGTTGCATCTTGGACTGAGGGTGCATTTCGTAAGCAGTTTTTTGAACTTGAAGATCAACTATGCTTTCCATGCTCTCCAATATGAAGGAGGTCGAACTGATATTGGTCTGTGAATAAAGTACGTATCGTATATGCTTGACTTATGTAATAAAGGGCGTTGTTAGGATCATTATAAGCCGATTTCTAAATAAGAACACTGTTATTTCTATAAGCCTGCCGAGTTGACTAGTTTACAGCAAAATTGTTAAGGCATTTGGGAATGATTTGTTAAGCAGAAAGCCTACGTGAATCCATTTTAAAAAATTTGTCGAACGAAAATATGATCAATGAATATAAGCTCAGCACCGTTTGCTCAGTCAGTCATTTGAAGGAGAATCCTATAAACTGTGCCATTTATGTAGGTAGAGGTATCAGCCATCAGAAGTAGGATAATTTACAATCGTTAGATCCATATTCGATTGGTTTTGCAAGAATAAGAAATAAAAAGGCTGCCTATGTCAAGATCTGGCACCCGAAATAATCTTGTAACATTGGCAGAGAGAATTGCACCCGTTCTTGCTAGGTCCGATATTTTTAGAAGAGAGAGAATGGAATAGTAGGAGCTGTAAAGGAACATAATACATATGTGTTTCTTAGACTTATTCAACTGCCCCTGTACCACGATGACACTGATGTTATTTGGGGAAGCAATATTCCCTTCTGCTGGTATAAATGCAGAAGGGTCAATAGTAGGCAATAGTAGGAACGACGCGACGGCGAAACAAGTATTTATACATATGTTGTCGAAATTTGACCACTTGTCTAAACCTCACAACTGAGAGCAACAACTCTCTAGGAACTAGGAACCACCTTGGTTTTGCACTCAATACGAGTGAAGATGTCAGTGTTTAAATCAAGAAATCTTTCTTTTTAATCAAACGTCCTTCTCTAAGAAAAAGCACAACTCCCATTCCATTTCTGGTTTCGTCGACGGAAAAGAAGAAACAGCGAAGAAGTGAAGGTACTACATAACTATTTAGTGGCATGAACAAAAGTAGAGCAAAAAACACTGTTTTGTCTATACTAAATACACATGAAATCATATTTCGCATTTTTAGCATTCTTAAAAAGAAAACCGGCAGATGTTTTTTCACTATCAGTGAAAAGCAAAAAAGGAATTCGTTTACCAACCTTTTCAATTTCAATTCAAACACACATACGAGTACTTCCTTACTTTTACAAAAGACTTTCACTATTAAGAAAAAAAAAACACTAAAAACGCTTTTTTTTAAGAATCAACCACCAAGTAAATTGCAGCACTAACAATATGAAGCAATTTCAACTCTCCGCACCAAACTCTTAGCTCGCTGTGATCAGCTTTAAACAATTTTCCTGCACACATTGAGGATGTTTCTTTCTATTTTTAGAAAATTCAAAAATTCACAAAATGTTTTCGAATGTGTGGGCACGTGTTTATCGAACGACCTACAGTATAAATATATTTCCGGAAATTCTCTTTCTATCCATCTCCGCCCATAACAGATCACGATCTTTTCGGGGAACATTTTCTTTTTATTATAAACAGATCCCTTCATTCCGTTTGGCTACAAATAAATCTCAAATGTCAGACTAAACGTCAAGGCCAAAAACGTGCTAATTTCATAACAGAGAATATATTGCACTATACGATCTTGTTGCGATTTTGAAAATTACGAAAAATAATTAATTGCATAGTTAAATATGAATTGTTACATAATTAATACATGGTCATAATGTTATATATTACTCGTAAAAAAACAACTAAAACGATTTTAAAATCTTCGAGACGGGCCTGTTCTATGGCAATCCGAACGAGTTTTTGCGTCATGTCATTGGTGCATACGAAACATGGATCCATCACAAAACACTGGAGGCAAAGCAATAGTTGTAACAGTGGGTTTCTCTGAGTGGATTGGCGCCGAAGAAGGTCAAAGTGGGTCTGTCAGAGTCAACTAGGTCATAATGACAATTTTTTGTACGCAGCATAATCCTCATCGATCACCTTCAAAATTGAAAAACAAATTAACAGCGAATATTGTGGCAACTTATTGGACTAGTTCAACCACGATTTGAAGAAAAAATTACAGCATTTTACACTGGTGCACACGAGCGTAATCACCTTTGAATTGCGCCGTTGTAATACCCAGATTCTGCCCCCAGCTACTTTTTTCTGTTTCCAATCATGAAGAGATGGCTCATCGGAAAGAGATATGGCCCCAATAATGAAATCATCAAAAAAAATAAATATTTTTAGGACCTCGACAATGCTTGATATTTGGAAGGGATCAGCAAATTGTACGAGTACATTGAGCTCAAACGAGGTGAATAAAGTTTGGATGGTGAAGGTAGTTGTATGCCCCTTATCACTGCATCCACAGAATATGAAATAACAGAATGAAATAATATTTTGAAGGTTATGTTTTGAATAGGACTTCGAGAATATAGCTGCCTTGGGTGTTTTTAGCGCATCATGTCGGCATCTCGTAATTTCGAGCGCCATACTGATAAAACCACATATCATCCGGAAAATGTCGCCCATATTTTTGAAACAGTAATCGCTGATCATTTTCCGGTAACGTTTTCCATTGACTGCAACGCGATCTCATTTTTGGAAAAAAAAAAAAAATACGGACTGATGCTTTCACCAAACAGATCAATGTATTCTCATGGGTCTCTGCTGAATTTGCCTCTTGGCAGTTTTGCTTGTTGAAAAGCCAATTACTCCCAAAGTGAGCCTCGTCACTTAACACAATTTTTCGATAGAAATTAGAGCTGTGACTCCAGCAAAATTTTGAACATAGTGCATGAACAAAGACCAGACCGTTACGATCGAAGCTGAATTAATAATTCCGGATTTTACGGCAAACTTCCATACGAGTTGTTGGCCTCGCGTCATGTAAAGTGTATGTGGCATGAATTTATCCACAACAATGCGAATAGCGGATTTACTTTTTTTTTCATTTCGCGAACTGAATACCGATTTTTAAAATACCTTTGGATAATATGGCAGCTGTCTTCTGGTGTAAGTCTATTTATGACAATTTGCTACACAATACCGAATATACGGGTACGCCATCGGGAGCGGAGCTTCGGTATAGAAATTGTTGCTTCAAAAGGTTCATTGTTTGGCACGCAGTGTACCAACCACAAGTCCTGCAGATTTTTTTAACGCATTTGCGGACGCCAACATCTACCGATAACGATGGCCATCCATGATACGAGACATCTGGATTTTCGGCAACACTCTCTCTAACAGATTCAACGGCTTCATTGGAACGACATGGACGCTATCTAACGTGTTATAGGCGATTCGCTACAGACCCGTGCTCAATAAAATTTAAGGCCAAACGACGAATTGTGTTGTTGGAAGGCACAGATCGGCCATGATGTTATTTTCAATGGTGACGGATTATTTTCACCGTCACTATTTCGGCGCGTTCTGTCGATGTAAAGTTATTCATGATTGGAATTGTATTCCAATAAATTGACGTTTCCAAATCGTGCTTACTGAAGCCGATCGGCTGAGAATTGTCAAACTTTATTAAACATTTCAATACCGAAACCCCAAATGGAGCAGCATCTACATGTCAAAGAAATGTCAAAATGACAGCACGTTATCCATTTTGAAAGATCAAAGTCAAAAATTTTTTTACTTCCTGCGTAGCTTCCATTGTTAAAAGTTTTTGTTTGCGACCTGTTCGAAGGCCTGTGATTAGATTAATAATTTTTGGAATCTAACTTCTAAAAAGTGTCAGGAACTATATATTTCGTTTTGTTTTGGCACCTAAAGTCTCATCTGTCGTTTGCTTTGATTTTTGGAGTGCCCTCCAACGGAACGCGTATTTCAACGCGTCCGTATTGCACTGAATTCCAATCTTTGTAGTTGCGTGAGCTTAGCTTGTAGTGATTTTTACAAATGTCGCATATGTAGCAATTGCTCTTGATTTGGGAGTATGTAACCAGATTCTCATTTTTAGATTGAGCCTCAAGTTTCTTTTGTAGATCCGTAGTGATATCGTGATCTGCCTATCAGAAAATATGACGACAGAAACTCCAAGCAGAATCACCACAAGGCGTCAAGTTATTAAGTCTTTCTCGCTTTCTTTCTTAGCAGAAGGGAATAGTTATAGTTTTCTTTGGCTTAAAGTTGAGTTCGACTATTTATCTTTGGCAAGCTGTGCCTCTGATTAGTTTGGAAATATTGTCTGTGTGATCAATGCAATTTTTTTGAATAGATTGGACCACATAAGTAAAATTGAATTTTCGTTTTAGGGCAGTCTTGGCAATTGTGTCATTATACTTGTTGTCTGCTGGTATGATTAATATTTTCTGCCCTTAAACGAGCTCCTGAGGAGGACATACAAAGAGTGTTTGAAGTATAAACTTGCTAAAGTCCATAAAGTAACAAATCGGTTAAAAACACCATGACAACGTATCCGGAGTGAGCTTCATGTGTCCGCCTTGCAGCGGAAAAAGCAATACTAATACCAGGACAAGATTCCGAAAATCTAAAATCCATAAGTTATACAGAGGTCTTTAGATGAATAAAGTGTCGACCGGATTGATTACACTTCGATTAGATTTTAATTACCTGGTCATAGACATACATATGCTATTATCATTAGAAGATAACCAACTTTGATCTGTCATCTATGGTTGTCAACCTCACGAACTTTAAAGTCTTCCGTTCTTCTATTTGTGAAAGCCAACGCATTCGAGTGTTCTTAAGAGTTCTTCCTTCACATGATGTTTGAAGACCTCCTTGGCATATTTCATGACATGTTTCAAAGACTTTCTTGACAAGAGACTGGTCTTGTAAAGATATTGTCACACCAACAAATGAAAGCTTTAAGGGAATGATTAAACATAGTAAAAAATAACTATTTTAACTTTCTCGCGATTTGTAACTCATAAACCGGAAGCCGTCTTCAGTAAGCACGTTCTTTTTTATGAACGCCGTTGAGCGCCAAGGTGCACAAAAATATATTTGATCTGAAGAGTCTGGGTTTGAGCTGTTTGACACGAAGGGAAAGGCTGTTTTTTTTTTATTCTAGTTGAACCAGCGATCTCGTTCACAACGAAGACATTTTGAATAAAGCGGAGGAGCTAAACTATGGCTACCACCTTGTCGTTCTTGACTAAAATGACAAAGAAGACCACAAAACAACTTCTGGCTTGAAAGGATTGACTGTAACCTATTTCTGCATTAGCTACATCAGATGAGGGATGATACTTCAGAGACTATCCTGGAAATTCTATTGGAGGGTGAAAAGAACATGCCAAAGGACGTATGGTAGTGAAACGTATTATATGACTAAAATTTGAACATGACCCATTCTCAACTAGATTGAAGGGAACACCACTGATCTGGCATGTACCTATTAGTAGGGCCCAACCCCAGTATGAACGACACAAAAGTAAGCAAATACAATGAATATGCAGTTAATCACTTCAGCGATTCAAACACTATCTAATTGGTCCTTACTATCGATAGATACGAGTATTCAAGACGCAACTGATGTAGAAAAAAAAAAGCTTCGGATCGATGGGTTTCATTTCCGCAGAGCGATGTCAATTCTTGCTAATACTGTCAAATTCAACCTGATAAAAAGAATGACTACGAAGAAGTCTTGCTCCTCCGCTTACTTAGCTTCCACGGTTACATTTCAAATTTGACTCCAAAACCGATTTTATTCATTTTGAATATTTGCACGAGACAAACCCCATAGTTTTCCAATCGAAAATCCCATTTCCCCATCAGAAAAAAAAGTACAAAACCACGAATGAGTATCTTTTGAAGTTTTCCCATCATTTGTGATGTTAAATAGAAGAAACTTTCAATGTGTCATCGCAATCAAGAAACTATTTCATAAATTTACTCAACCGTAAAGCACTTTAAATTGACTTGAGGAAATTCTTCTAATCGAATTATTGTCACAAGATGGCAACTCCCTCAGTATCTTTCGTGACATCAGATTAGGAAGCGAAAAGCTTCAATACACTCCTCAATCATAAATAATCTCTTAATTGAAATGCCAACTATAGATTCATATCAGTTCAATCTGGAAACAAGAAAAGAATGTAGTACAACTTACGAATTGATAGGAAGTGGTTTTCTAGAGTGTCATTTATCTGAAGATTACTGTCTGGCGATTAAAAAACTTTTACAACAAAACCGAAGGCCGAACATATTTTACACTAGTCCTGCCAATAGCAACCTTTCTATTTATAATAAATAAATATAAACAAACCTTATACAGGGTGTTATCAGTAAACTACCAACAATATCCCTGTGTTTGTTTTAGATAATATTTTGCGACAAATAAACGTACCTATCATGATCTTCATTCAGTTGATTACTTTTCACGACTTTACGAGTATTTCCAGGGAAGATATATTATATATATGTGTTTTCACTTGCACAAATAAGAACTACGTATCTACAGGTGGTAAAAAATTATGCAATGGCCAGACATTTGAGAAATTTCCCATCACGTTTGCATGGGCGAACATAGTTTGAGGAAATTTTAAACATTCTAAGTGTCTAGAGAACGATATTGGGCTGTTACTATTTTTACCAATACTCATTTATGGTACTCGTATATCCGTGTAGATAACAATGCCAAATTAGTCTTTTCTCTTAGTAACTACTTGAAGGCAAAAATAATTGTGCGCTTCGGCGATATTTCGCAATGCCATATGCTAGCAATGGCCATTCAATGAAAATAAAGAGCGTAGGCCTAGGTTGACACCCCTACGGGATGTCGTTGGTTTTTATTTAAAGTCGACATCGATAGTAGCTCTTGAATGACACTTTTCTGCATTACTCTATTCGAAAGTCGGTATTGATGTACGTCATAGGACGAGCTTCCGATGCATTAAATCGTGTTCTGCCTTCCTTTTAACATCTGTATTCGTATAAATAAATTCTGTAATTAATATTCCCATTTTAAGTCCCAAAATTCGTCATGACTCTTATAAGGAGTCGACAGATGTGCAGATACTTTGTCAACTAGCATTCACATGCTAATAAAAAATAAAACCCAGTTTTCAAGACATGAGTAGAATTTCTGAAGAGTTAATAAAGATTCTCTTGAAATGTACTTTACAAGGGAAGATCCCCTCAAATTCTCACTTTAGTATGTACTTTAGTATTATGAATGCTACCCATGCGCGGAATATTTGCATACCATACAACGTATGAGCGCCAATTTGATCTCAAGCAAGTTGTTAGCACATTGTGGTATGCATTTGTCATCTGTAGTTCTTGAAGTGATACGAAAAAATACCTCATGCTGAATTTTTCCATCAATCAACATCAACAATCGTCATCAATAAACATTTGAAGATTCAGACAATTAGCAAATGACACAGAGGGATTGCCGCATTTTTGATGCGTTGCAAACGATCGTGCTATTAAGAAACTTCTTATATAATTTACATATATGCTGTGCGAAATTCTAAAAAATATTTTCAAAACGCTGTAACATCGTTCTTGTCTGAGTCAAACATGTGACCGGTGAGACTATGTCGCGATCGATAGGATGATAATAGAAAATTTTATGATAGAAAACTGTTTCACGAATGATAAACGTCATTTTTTTACAAAAAAAAACATGCTCTTATTTTTTTAAGGGATCCTAGAGGTTAAATATTTCGTTTACCTTGCTCGATTCGCCGCAAACAAAGGGAATCGCTTTCGATTAAAACCTGGATTACTTGCTAATTTTTGTTTCACCTATAAAACCTCACAATTTTAGCCTACCCGTTTACATAGAAACAAGGACCGAAGGTGTTAATCGTAGAGAACTATAGCGAGTTGTGATATCGGCTATGGCTGGTTTTGAATGTTCTGAAATGATCTAGGGTAAGTACTCATAAATTTACAATACACCTAATTATTTCTGATTTTTTTAAAGAGTAGATGACCTTCCTATTCGAATGGATGACATTTGGATTCGATTTTCCTCCCAAAGATGGTCAAAAATTTGTCACCTCCGCCGCGTCAGTGTCGATGATGATTCGAATAAAAAGTCGATTTTAAAATGTCAAGCTCATGTACAGAGGTCCCATGAAGACAGCAAGAATCACAGAAATTAGCACGGGTGAATGGCTAATCGGATCACACGTTGCCAAGTTAGGCATTCCTTCCAATTTTCTCTGTGACTGCACGACAGAAGCCAGAACCAGTCATCGGACACTTGGCAAACCATTCTTCAAGGAACTGTCAGAGATTGCTGGCATAAAATTCTGCAACATTATTAATTTTCTGAAGGACACAGGATGGACGGAAACCACGCTCTTAGTAAGCTGTGCTTTCAAACGGCGCATACGCTCTACTTGTGTTTCTAATATGACCTTGCCAGACAACCACTTCTACCTATCTACCTAACTCTCTCGTAGAAGGGGAATGTATAGTACTTCCGTGCCTGATTTAAAAGACTTTCGAAAAAATTCAAAAGTAACGCTTGAGCTTTGACTAGCTTAAGAAATTCTATCAACATCGATTAAGAGGAAATGTCTGAACGACAAAAGGTGCACAATACTACCTTCCAAAACTAGATGCAACATTCTTTAGTATGTGTTCCAATATCCTAGTAACTATAACTCACCTTGGGAATTACCTGATCAAACTAAGTAGTATGACCCTTATTCAGCTCCTGCTGAAAATTAAGCATTCCTAGAGTTTTGACAAGCGTACTGGTAATAAACGTAGAAGACCAACATCAGCACACATACCGAGTTCTGTATAAAACAGTGATTTTACCTATCTATTACCTAAACAATTGATTCGGATACTCAATCCTGGGTGTGAGGGATGCCAATGGAGAAGAAAATGCAATCCCGGACCCTTTGAGCTGTACCAATATGCACATATAAATGTAAAAGACCAGAAATATCGATTAAACCTTAATTTGTATAAAACCATAGAGAAACCCCAAAATATGTGAAGAGGTTGCATGCAGGGCAACATATGGTACGCTCATGCGACTCCATCATCTTGGTATCAGAGGCATTAATCAGGAATTCTTTTTTATGATGAGGCCAGCAGAGTTGTGTGACACCTTTGTAAATAAGAAAACTCCAACAGAACCTCATAATGGATTGTCGTCATATTATTGAGGTAATGGATGATGCTATCTAGCTAGCTCCGCCAATAAAGTCCACTAACAAACTCATCTAAACGATTCGAAGAAGAAAAAAGAAAAGAACGGCCTTACAAGACAGCTTAAAAGCAAAATGATGCTACGGAAGAATGTGACTCCTCCCGATCGTACGCAATAAAATACGCACTAGAGAGAGTTAATCAAGGATTTGGTTTGTAAAGCTTCTTGATTAAGGTCCTCGGTCACATCAATTTGGAACGCCGTTAAAACAAAAGAAAATAAATACATAACATACAACCATGATTTATTATAAATTCCTTTCAATTTGTACAATCTTAACACGCACCCTTATTTTTGATTTGACAACCATGGCAATGGTACATTAAACTTACACCACATTCTGCAAAACGCCATCATTTGTGACAATGGTGGCAATTGTTCGCGAAAAATTAGAAATTGAAGTTGGAAAAACCACAATTGTCAGTTTTCTTTTTTCAGTGAGTCACATTTGCTACAAGAACAAGGAGAGATTGCCATGTGTTCTACAGTTCGAAAATTATTATTGTCAACGCAAAAAGTATTTTTATGACAATAAAACGACCACAAATGTCACCCGGAAGACAACATCAAATACGGATTGGAAAAATAGCGCTTCTTTCTTAAAGCGACCCAAGAAAAGCTCCAGTGAAATACCATATACCGCGAAGTTTTACAATTCGGTGCCTAGTTAACATCGAGGATGATTAGAAACTTTTCGATTGGAGCTGGACTTTATAACCGATTCATAAGGAAGAGGCTACTTATGCAGCATAAAGAGCGGGTTTCCTTTAGTCAATCTCATGCGACTTGGCCAAGAATTCTCACGGTAGAAGAAGAAATGCATAGATGGATCCCGAATATGTCCCGAATGTAGTCAAGCATGGCGGGTGATCAAATGTCTGAAGGTGTTTTCCTTGCTTTGGGGTTGCGTCTCTTTATCAATTTGATGGGAAGTTGATGAAGGAAAAATACGGGAATGTGATTTTGCCATGAGCTGAAAACTCATAAAATCAGGGTTCAAGCTAATCTTCAACAGGTGTTGTAAAGTGACTCTCATCATACGAAAATATGTGCTGCTAAGTGCAACCCAAAACTTGTGTTACACACAGCTAGTAATCAGTTAAAATTAAAAGAATTCTTCCATCAGTCAATTGGAATACGTGTTCATGGGTGAGGAGAAAGAAGTTCTTGAAAACGATGCGGCAGCAAAGGAACAACAGTTCGAAAAGGCTGCTAAAAGCAGCCAAAGAGGAAAAGATCTGATCCGCCAGAAACCCTCCGCCAACAAACTGATTTACGTCATTTGACGAGACGAGACTAATGGATTCACACTGGACGATAACGACTACACCGAGACCTTTGATGTCAATATGATGTCATGTAACTTCATATTTCATACTTGAGAGAACTGTGCGGAACTCAAACACCGGAGGCCGCAATCTTTCAAATGTCAAGCGTACGCCGATAATATTTGCAAAGTTGGTAGAACTCAACGGGCTATCACCACTGAGTTCGCTAGTATTGACATGGAGGCTTCCAAAATGGGTTTTAGGGGTAAATGGGGCTAAACCAAGTATATGCTGTCAACAAGAAGGGACGCACAGCACCGACGAGTTGGACAGAATGTCACAGTCGACAGCTATAATTTCAAGGTGGTAAAGGACTTTGTCTACCATGGCCTTGCTATGAATTCTACGAGTACTAACAACACCTCACTAGGAATAAAACTATGAATCACTCTTGCTGAGAACGCAATTGAATAGTAAGACCCTATCCCGAACAAATAAGGAAACTCCATGTAAGACCTTGTCCTAGTCCTATTTTATGGCGCTGAGGTGTGGACTCTATCAAAAACGATTGAAGATATTCTCAGTCGTTTCGAGATAACAATTTTTCTCAAGATATTCGGCCCCTGTTTGTGTTGATGGGCTGCTTTGGAGGATGACATTCAGCGATGAACTATACGAGCTGTATGGCGATATTGACCTAGTCAGAAAACTGCGTAAAAACCGCCTGAGTGGACTAGGACATGTAGAGCAAATGGGAATGCCTCACCTTAGGTGACGCGCACAAGTAGAAGAGGACCTCAACCGACTTGAAGTGCGCAACCGGCGGGAGTTTGCTAAAGACCATCTACCGAACTGTAGCGTCACTTAAGTAATTAATCATTCAAATTCAATTAGTTAGGTCAGGAATTAAAAAAAAAAAAGTTGAATACTGCCCCAATAACATTTCTATTATGCCAGCCTTCTGAAATACATAACTAAACTTACGTGGAGAGTGTGGGTTCAAAAAAAGGCATTGCACAACTTCAAACTTTTTCCTTCTTTCATTTAAACTCGGGAAGTTTTAATACATAGCACACTTTTAAAAAACCAATCACTTTCAACACGTGTCTATCGTTGGACTAATGAACTTCCATTGTCCAGACACTAATCTCTCATTAAATATTGTAAAAAAATGTTCACACTGCATCCATTTATGTCTGTTCACTTACCGTTCCAATAAGCTAACACAGCTTTTACGAGTTAAAAATTAATCCAAATTCACAATTGAATTCCTGGCTTCGATTGAGTATCCTTAAAGTCTGTAACAGTCCTTAAAACACTTTTTTTCTTTTTTAATGAACACTTTTAAAATCTCTCAGAAAATCACTTTCCACATTACAGTCGATGTTTTTTATGTTTTTTTTTCTTAGTAGGATTGCTTTTATATTTCACTTATGCAAAAAAAATATTTAAATAATAATAGGATGTATCTAAGTATTCGTTATCCACTTAATTCCACTCTTAGTAGTGGCTCTAAAATAGGAGCAGTCTGTGTTGTTGACACTTCAAGTGTTCGCGATCAAATTGATTCTTTGCCTTGATGCGATTGATTTAAATTTATAAAATCCACCACCCCAGACTGGCGACTGAGTGAGTGAGTGAATGAGCTGTATGCGTTCGACCGACGGCGATCTAGACGATAATTGTTCGTTGAACTGCAAAAAGAGCTTTTCACTTGGCTTAAATGAGATTGTTTCTTTTCTATTTGTGTACGGTCGCGATACAACATGGTGATTACGGATACATTGAGGGAAGTGTTATCTTTATGGTGAACTTTAGAAAAGACTTTGTAAAACGTTTATTTGTTAAGGCATCTGCTGGTCTTTCTTATCACTATGGCATGAATCTGAGAAATATCGTTTGCAGATTCTAAGATTTATGATGACTGCACTGATAATACTCGTAACTTATGAGCGTTCTTCATTTCATGATCCGTGCAAATTTACTTACACAAGTTTGGCCCAACGCGACGACGCGTCGCCTAAGAGATCGTAGAAAAAGTGATTTTTTTTCTCAGATTTCCGATAATGGATTGAAATGTATCTTTAATGCACCTGACTAGAATTTAATGAGGCGATTGATGGTGTTTTGGTTTTGAGGTAAATCACTTTTTTTTCCTCGCCCTCTGTGAGTGAGGAATAGATATAGATGCAAGTATATGAGTGTAACTATGGGAATGTACGCTGGATTGGATTCGAAAGAAAAAACCTCTCGGTTGATTCATATTTAACCGCAAATTTAAATTATTAAGAAACCTGAACAGGTTGTTCATGAAGAATCACTCTATGAGATGCATTTCATGGTTTTGAATAGGCTGCCTGCAGTGCACAAATGTTAAGACAAGTATGTTGATGCACCAAAAGAGGAGGGGACTATTATAAATTGGGGATTCCCTGGCATCAGGCAATGTTGTTAGTGCGTGTGTACTTTGTTGCGTAGCTGGTAGTATGTACGGGTACGTTTGCCTGCACTTGACCAGTTTAATGGTTTTGTCAAAATAATTGGGATTTCTGGGAAAAATTTTACATTCTTGAGATACGAGGCAAAATTTGTGTTTTTCCAGGTGACACTGAGATGTGAATATGTTAAATGCAAGCGAATTTAAGTTAAGATTACTTGCTCACAACTGGGAGAGAATAATACGAGTATTTACATATCACGTGCTCACGTTGAAGACTGTTGGGATTCAATTCTTCTTTATCTGAGGTTGTGATGTTTTTTTTAATTCCTTCCTCAGTATGAAAACAACTATTCTACATGTTTAACAGACTAGACACATTATTTATCCGATACTTTGAAAACACAGCACACAACCGGTGATTTTAGTTCGCAGAAGAGCCAATTCATGGTTTAATACCTACTGATGCATCTTCAATGCAACTTTGGCCTAAAATGTCTTTACACTCGTAGTTCTTCTTATGTTACGGGCTGTTCGGGATATACCAAATTGAATTCTGGCAAAAGGTTGGTAGTAGTAGTAGCTTATATTGGCCCATCAGATTATTACTGATCAAGAAAACACCAATTCCACTTTAGAGTATTGGGATTAGGCAAATGAGTTCTGGTCTCAGTTTAAGAAAATCATGTAAGCTTCCTAAAAACTGCCAAAAAATCACGTTTTCCTCAAGCTTTTCCGGAAAGCATTTTGGGGCTTAATACTGAAGAGCTCTCTTGCTAAAAGGTCATCAAAAAAAGAACTAATTTGCATTCTACTTCAAACTGCGAAATCAACTATCACAGGGTTAGGCCGGACATATGTACATAAGTGTAACCTAACATAGATAGGTAAACGTCGGAGCATAGATTCGGTCCAGATTAAATACAGCTTCAGCCGTCTGGCAAACATTGAGCTATTTGAAAATTAAAATTTTTTTAGCATTGTTCTGAACTATAGCAGATGGAAGCGCTCATAATTCTTTATGGAGCTGGTCTTCCTTATTAAGGAGTGTGCCGTGAGAAAATAGCTTTCACATCTGCCTACGACCTCGAATATGGGGTCAGTCCTACCAACTTTGTGGCGGAATCCCTTATTTAATAAGGATTGAGGTAGTAAGCAGAGCGCCAAAGCAGAACTGATGAAAAACATGCGACATGCTCATAAATTTGTCAGAGAAACATCAATCTCTCCCTCAGAGGCGATACTCGTCTTTTGGAATTTGTGTTAGGAAGTCTTACCAGGATGTGAAAACATCTGGAGACATATTTCAAACAGAAACCTGCAGCACAAAGGATGAGAATAAAGTACACCTATAGCAGTTGGTCACAATTCAAAATACTCGTAATTACTTTTACAAGAAAAACGATGCTCGAGGAGATGGGCTCAGTACCGAACAGTTGATTTGCTAAGAGCATGGATCAACTCACTCATATGAAAAGGAGTGACCATATCTGGTACTTAACACTAATAAAGTATGCCCAAGGAATTGACTTATATCACAGATAATAAATCTCTACAGATGTCTCATCCCTGTAGAAAAAAATGGTACACTTTTGGTCAGCTAGCCGACACGAGCTTTCGGAGTAATATAAAGCTTTTTTATTTTCTCTCTTTCTTGCTTTGTTTACTGAAAGATCTTTTTTTCTCTCATCACGGCTGTGGGCAGTGGCACAAGGAATATGAAAAACATGTGCAAGATGCTTGCGGGAAGGGGTACGAAGACTTGGCTGTTTGTTTTCATTCGACTGCAACAGGAAATTATATAATTTTTCATGGGGAAAAGTGAACCAAATATTCGTTACATTTTGTAATTGAAGTTAAAATTTAAAATTAAAAATTAAAAAAATAGCAGTGTTAGGATACTTAACTTTTTATTTTACAATAAAACCAATTTTATAGCACCTGTATTTTAATTATTTATTTTTTCTTTCTCTACATGGAATAATGTTTAATGCTCTAAAGACTTAGTATTGAATTTTAAATTAAGTAACTACCTATTCTTATAGAATAAGCTTCAGATAAAAACAAGTGTGTAAAAAAATAGCAGTATTATTTAGAAAGGCTTGCTTAGTATTTCGTTGAATGGTCTTTGTTTGCCAGAACTGCAGTACAACGAAGTGGCATAGAGTCGACTAAGCGCATGCACCTATATCTCGAAATAACTGCCCATGCAGATTGCACTGTAGTCCACAATCCACCAACATTTTTTGGTTTTGCCTTAAAAACCTCTTGTTTAACATCAGCCCATAAGTTTTCAATGGGATTAAGATCTGGAGACGGAGCAGGCCACTCCATGACACTAATCCCATTGATTCCAAACCAATTTTTAGCCAATTTACTGGTGTGTTTGGGGTCATTACCTTGGTGATACACCCACTTAAGCGGCAACATACTCTTAAGGTAAGTTTTGAGTTTGGGGAATAAAAAAAGTCGCACGGGGCCCAGTCCGGGCTCATTTGACAAAACCACTGATAAAACATGTTCTTCTGGGATTGATTTGATTGAAGCCATCGTAAACAACCTGATTGGACCCTATCAGTGCGGTTTCACGACAGGAAAGTCCACAATCGATGAAATTTCCACACTCCGGCAGATCCTGGAGAAAACCCAAGAAGTCCAAATCGATACCCAGTACCATCTTATCAATTTTAAGGCTGCCTATGACAGCATTTAAAGAGAAGAGCTATATGGAGCGATATCAAGTCTTGACATCTCTGCCAAACTCGTCCGTCTGTGCAGGATGACGAGGGATAACTCCCGCTTCTGAGGGATATATTTGCCTATTGTCGGCTTTATGATTCTATTCAGTGTACTGTGTGAACGCGTAAAACCTCTTCGGTCCTCAAAAATTTACCGAAAGCAGTGTAACTTCCGGCCTGGAAAATCTTGGAAAGAACTAGCCAGTTCCAAGTCAATACCTACCACCTATGCTTATGACAGCATCCATTTTACTAGGCTTTATAATGCGATGGCCTAATTCGGGGTCCCAAGAAAACTTATCCGGTTGTGTCGCATCACACTTACAGCTTGGAAACAAAACCTCCGAAATTTTTCTTTGTTAAGTTGGTAAATCTGTTGTTGACATTCCCTCTATATCCTATCGTCATAGCTTGACATTTGCAAAAGTTACGTAGCCATCTATCTCGGTGTGTGTTGGCGATTTTTTACAATTTTAGAAAGGGATTTAAAGTTGCAACAACGAACTTGTATTAAATTTTGCGTAAGAAATGGATTTAATGGTGCGCGGACGTTGAAATGTTTGAAAAGTGTTTCGGCAAAGATTCTCTAAAGAAAACGGTCGTTTACCAGTGGCACGAGCGGTTCAAAAGTGGTCGTGAGTCAATCGAAGATGATGAACGCAGTGGCAGACCATCGACATCGAAAACCGACGAAAATATTGATGGACCAAAGAAATGTTGGTCAATAACCGCAGATTATCCATCAGAGAGATAGCGGAGGACTTGAACATTGCCTATGGATCCGTCCAAGATATTTTGGTTATTGATTTGGGTTTCCGTCGTATATCAGCAAACTTGGTGCCAAAAGACCTCAATTTCATGCAAAAAAGAGACCGTGTTGACGTCGCAAAAAAAATGATTTGCTAGGCTGAAACCGATCCCACATTCATCAAAAGGTTCATTACTGGAGACGAGATGTGGGTTTATGAGTACGACACGCAATCTAGACATCAGGCAAGTGAATGGCGTTCACCAAATGAGCCGAGACTAAAAAAAAACCACGTCGTTTTCAGTCAAAAAATAGGCAATGCTCACAGTTTTCATGGATTAAAACGGTGTAGTGCATCATGAATGTTTGCCAGAAGGCCAGACAGTAAACAAAGAGTATTATTTGGGCGTTATGAGACGTTTACCGTCGCCGAAAAAAACCAGAATTGTGGACAGAAAACTCGTGGATTTTTATAACGCACTGTCGCACGGTGCCATCATTAATCGTAATTTTTTGACGAAAAATGCAACAATTACCATCCAACAGTCACCGAATTCACCTGATTTGGCTCCCTGTGGCATCTTTCTGTTCAATCGAGTTAAAAAACCACTATGGGGAACGCGTTTCAACAGCCGAGAGGAAGTAACGGAAAAATCGCAGGAAGCACTGATGGACATACCGAAAACCGAATATAAAAAATGTTTCGAGTATTGGATCAAGCGCGGGCATAAGTGTGTTGCAGACGATGGTTATTACTTTGAAGGGGACAATATAGACTTAGATGCATAAACTTGTATTTTTAATTTTCTGAATAAATTCCGGTGCTGCACTCCAAGTTGGTTGAGATCCCATTCCACTTGTTCGCCCTAACATATATTCGAACGTCAATCGGAAAATTGCTCTTGCGCAAATCGCAATCCATTCAAGTTGAGATGGGCGAATGGTTTTTTTATTTATTTCGTTCACGTGCATAGGAGTGTGATAGGAGATAAAAGACTTTGCATTTCTGAGTGACGAGTGGCAAGAGCAAA
Organism: Volucella bombylans; assembly: GCA_949129095.1. Classification (NCBI taxonomy): domain Eukaryota; kingdom Metazoa; phylum Arthropoda; class Insecta; order Diptera; family Syrphidae; genus Volucella; species Volucella bombylans. The sequence continues at coordinate 183,368,378 of OX422141.1, forward strand.
AAGCGAAAAGAAATAAAATGATTTTTCTGCTCTTTGTAAGAACTTGCAGCTTCTTAAAAAGTTCCTTTTTTAGCTCGATTTCATTTTCATAGAACACGACTTCCCATATGAATGGGACATCTGTATAGATTTATTATCTGTGCTTATATCATCGCTTGTCCCCAAAACTCTGTCCGAGATAGAACATGCCCTCTTAACATGGAGGAGTACGGACTAGTTATTTTCATCGACAATGCCAGATTAAGACATACAAAACGGCGTAGGTAATTTGGACTGCGGCCAATATGTTTGCTCGGGAACTAGCGGAGGTTAGCTTCAGGGTGCTCTCTTGTCTCCACTGCTATGGTGTACGCTGGTCAACTCACTGCTTAGCAATCTCATTAGCTCTATCGTCTATACTCATGCTTATGCAGATGATGTAGCTGTACTGTCTGCCTAGTGATTGTATACCCTAAACGTGATCGACGATTGGTACAATAGAAATGGGCTTTCAGTCAATCCTGTCAAATATGAGGTTGTGCTCCATCCAAAAAGGAGCTGACTGTTCTGATTCATCTAGCGATTAAATACATCACTGTCTGTTTTTCCAACGAAGCTTGGTATTTAGGCATCATCCTGGAGAACAAACTTCCTTGGACTAAACTAAGTCGTGCTAAAAACCTTCAATGCTCTGTCGACTTTCTGGCAGTAAAAAGGAGCTGTCGGCAAAACAAGATCTACACAGCTATGATAAGACCAATTATATATCCTATGCGTTCATTCGCATGTTGAACAAGCTCCAAAGGACGGTCTGTTTTGGTTACACGCACTATGAATCTGCCTCCCGTTTAAAAAATAAGTCGTCTTTGGAACAAAACGCAAGGCAGTTATGATTACCTTGTGCGTTTTTTTAAAGCTGATCTCCGGGTGCTGCGAGAGTAGAAAGTCATCATGCCCTGAGATCAGAAATGGTTTCAGTCAGAATCAATGAAATGGAAAGAACGTAGTCGGGCTTTCACGAATTGCTTCAAAACAGATGTAGGATACCGCGTTGGTGCTGCCTTTTTGTGGGACAACAACATTAGATTTCGTTCCTTGTTTAGAAAACTTGAATCTGACTTCTTAGCGGTGATATAAGCAGTCCTGATTGCATTAAACTATATCTATTATATGTTAAGATGAAGCTGCTAAGGAGAAATATCTGTATGTAGGTGATGACGACGCGACGTAGTGGAGTACTTCCACTGTGTATGTCCAGCCTATGCGCTCATCAGGCTGCAGATACTCTCCGCTGACATGATGGTTTCGAGTGTACCGTGGCTTTCTAACTACCGCAGATTCTATAGAAAACGCAATAAATCCAGGTCGGTACTTACAATCTGCTTATCGATTTCAAATGATAATATCTACTCGTATGAGGACGAGATACACAGATCCACGTCTAGTTGCGAAATTCCAGCCACACTCAGATAGTGGAGAATAACGATAGAGAACGTTAGCTCCTCGGCAAAGTTTGGAAGTAATCTCACCGAGACCTTTGGAGTCAAAAAAACGTTTTGTATAAATTGATGCGCTGTCATTCGACTTTTGAGAAAAATGCTCGAAATACGTAGGCCAACACCAGAGGGAAAATTGTCCACAAGTTTTTGTAAGTACTTGCATACGTTGGTGGCATTGATCTCATTTGCTGAAGGCTGTAAGTGTGTTTCAAGTATTGAAATAGAACTGCTGCCAGAAGAGGGCATACGCAATATCGACGAATCGAAGAGGACGTCACAATTGAAACCCACAACTTTGAGAAAGAACTTTGTCTAACTCTGCTCTGCCTTTCGCTGTGATAATGACACGCTAGCCACTGGTTTTCCTTTAGCCTAAGAAACCAATTGAGTAATAGGGCATTGTCAGGAAAGTCTATGATACGCAATATAAAACACTAATCCTTCTTGACGAGGGATGGATCTTAGGACGTTATATTGTTTTCGTTGACGGACATTGTAGTCCCGTAATTCAGTCTTTAAATTGACGATCCAGGTGAGTGATTGTTGCATCAGATGAGGTCATTTGTTTAGACAAATTCCTTTTAACGGCAGGATGATATGCATTTTAGAAGTTGACTATGCGTTTATCGTGAACATTCTCACAGTCTGAGCTCTGGCTATCACTGTATTTGTCTATACAAATCGCTATCTCTCTATCGATCGAGGTTTTGTCAGTGCATAATATTGAAAGAAAGTGATTTTTTGCAAGCATCTCTGAAATCTGTATATATTGCTACTTGTTGACTTTAGCGTTAGTCCACTCCTGAGTGGATGCTAAAAGATATTCTCTTTACTGTGTTGGGAAAAGCTCCTACCTTTCAGTCGCTTTATTCCGTTAAAAATGTCAAAATGTCTACACGTGAAACCTCTTCGTAGAAGGATCCGGTGTTTTGAGGTGCTTCGTCACTTAGTTATGAGGGTCTCAACATTCTCGATCCAATCTTTGTTGTTAAACGATGATCAATTGGTTTCATTTGGGGTATTGGATTTTGGGGTATTGATGTTCCAGCATTAGACTTAAAGGATTCTGAAGTTTCCGTAGTGGAAATTCATAATAATACCAAGACCGTGTTGATGTTTTCACAGAACCTAGTCGCAAGCAGCTCCATACCAAACTGCGAGTCTCTGAAGGGATGTACAGGAATTAATCAATGGAATTCAGAAACATTGCCCTTTGATGATGCAAAATGACCAGCACAATTCGTTCTACGAAAGTGCCTTCAACAAACTACAATATTGCCTTCTATTTCAATTTCACTTGTTGGCGTATTTACAATACATTCTGTTTAACAGTTATAATAAAATATTTCACAATTATCAATTTCACGATCAAAACAAGAAATTTGGTCACCCAATACCGATAACAAAGCATGTGCTGGCTGATAGCGCCTCCATGACAACTTATGTGCTTTCATAGATTTTATAGGAAAGTTTACAACTTTTTCAACATAACATAATAACTGATTTGTTTTACCCGGAAGATAAGAATTTTTATCACGATCCACCCAACTGTTTAGAATAGTGCAAAGGTGTCCGAGGCATTCCAATACAGTCAAACGTGTAAGACTTTCTCAAGCCTGCAGGAGGTACACTAATTGTTCTAATACGTAAGTGTGACAGCAAATTTGAAGTACGGAAGTCAGTCGAGACAGATAAAAAACCGACTCTGATTGACAAGAAGAAACAACCACTAATAGAGGCCTTCGTGAGAGTAATTTCGAAATTATTCCATGGGGACTTACACCCGATAACTGATCATCAAGAACCAGTTGGTAAAACCGTGCTTTGAATACAGTAGATACTTAAAAATTTATTGGGAACTAAAATATTTTAGCATTGAGTGTTAATTATTCTCAAGTTCGTGACCACAAGCGGTTTGCCGTCGTGGTGGTCACTGGTAATACTTGAATATGCCTTTATTGTGTGTTCCTTGCTAAACAAAATAAACAAGTTATGGGACGTTTTCCTTCGCATCAATTCCTATTCCAACTATCTCGGTACATACCTTTATTCCACACTGCTTACTATTGTATATCTCTTTACCTAAATAAGGCGGCACTAAGCATTTTTTCTAGTCGTCAGTTACCTATAAAAGAATATTCAACGGCTAAACTCATACCTCACTTACATACTTCATTTTTCAATTGAACCCTTTCTCTATCTAACCTTTGATCCTACTTGTACCGGAGAAAAACATTTCAATGTCTAATTTATGAATTCGTACAAAGCCAGGTGGTCCTTACTCTGTCCCTTTCTTTCTTATTACCTCACCCAAGTGGAATTTTCTCTTCATCTTTCATTATTTCTATATACAAAAAAGGATCTAAGAATAAAGTAACCAGTGATCGCACCATTGGTAAGCTTTCCCAAATACCTGAACCCTTCGAAGGTATATTATATAATATAGTATATTAAGCTTCCAGTCTAAACCAGATGTAGATCAACGACCTCTCAACCCTAGAGAAACGCAACAAAATTGGTGTTCCACAAGGCAGTCACCTAGGTCACCTTCTTTTTATCTTTACCATAAACGATCTTGAATGGTTACGCTCATGGCACAGAATTTTTCAAAGCTATCTCTTCATCACAATTAACCAAACTTCTTCATGATGACCTCGATAGGTTTTCTATTTGATGGCTCAAAAAATTCCTTGAGCTTGACATCGCTAAATGCTAATCAAATACCATTAGCAACAAGTAGCCCTAGTTCAATCCCTACGCAACCTTGGGATTTCGTAGGGCTGGGAGCTAAATTTCCGTTTACATATTGATAAGAATCATTACTGGATTACTCTGCATTAACTTTGTTCGCCTATTAGTTGAGCACGTCAGTCAAGCGTGACCCTGCTTTCACCGACTTACTGTGTAAGGAACTGAGAATATTCAACGTAGTTTTCTTTGATTTAATCCTTTACTCTCTCTAAACCGCCTCAGCCCTATGAATTTGAAAACCTTGAAGAACACAGCGACGTAGCAGACATTCGGCTCATTCATCGACTTCTCTCAAGTTCAGCCGATTGTGTACCACTTTACAACTTTATTTCGACTTTGTCTATTGTCACGAGACTATTATTGCTTTCTAGAGTGTGGCTTCTCGATTCAAGAAGTAAGAGTCTACAAAATCCATGCGATATAGGTCGGGTATTTCGGTTGAAGTGGTTTTAAGCAGCGTTGTTGTTTATTCTGTATTCCGGACAATGATCCAAGGTTCCCTGGGAAGCGAGAGTGCGTATATTGCTAACGCTAATATTGGGCAATGACACTGATTCCGGATCATAGTACAACTCGTCGCATCTATAGAGTGTTACGACCCGGCGCAGGTTTCATCTGAGGACGATAATGGCCCTACTACGACCCGCTTGGTGGCGTTTTTCAACAAACACCAAATGAAGAGAAATCTTCCTTTAATGCCAAGCGGGCTCAAATATTTTATCAAAAATATAAGCCTACAATGCCTTGTTATAGATGGCACATAATTTATCACAAAACATGGGTGCCAACTAACAAGGTAGAAAACTCTTATCAATTTTGTTGCATATTGTAGTTTTAAAAGCAGTCCCCCGAACGTCAGGAACAGGCGGAAGCAATTGGGAAATATCACACATTGTGATACCTATGACTGACTATGACAACACCAGAATACACAGATGCCAAGAATTAAAAGACCAACTTTCACAAGGTATTGAAACAATCAGTAGCCCCTTATCGGCCAACTTCTTCTTCTTCTAAGCCGTTGAAGTATGTATATTGTATATGCAAATAATGCTACATACACCATACAATACGAGCGTGACACGTGCTCCTCCTTTAGGAGGGCCCAATAACCATTCTATAGGTCGTTCTATTTTGGAACACCTCGTCATTCAAGTCACAGATTTGCTGATGTTTTTGCATTTGAGTGATCCAATTATTATTCTTTCGGTATTGTCTTCGAACCTCGAGAAAGTTGGGTCTCTATCGACCTTCGTTGGACATTGCAAAACCAGCTAATTTTTATATCTGTCCATACCCGCGAATGAGGGTACTTTTTCTTAGATTTGGTTACCGACAGAGCTCTTAGTATTTAAAATGTTCACACTTTGACATTCCAAAGGGCGGGTTTTGCGGGTTCGCAAGAACGGCAGTGCAAATATTCGGTTCTGGTTGAACTGATTCGTACCCCGATCTCATCGAGCGCCTTTATCCAATTATTAAGAGTTTCATGAAGAGCTGTTACGTTGTTTCTTATAAGTATAGGTTAGGTTAGGTTAGGTTAAACAGGGGTGTAATGGATATGCCATCATACAGACACTAGGCATACAGACACAGGTCCATCGCCGTCCCTGTGGAACCAATTAAATTTGTCTTCAAATGGCAAACAATTAAACAATCGCCCTGGTGAAACACAAAATTTTCTTGCAAAAGCCACGAAGGCCTTTGAAGTTCGTCCCGACTATTTCCTCTAGGTTTTCGAAAAAGTATTTCCCCAACAATTTTCTTCGACTGCACGGTATTGCCTCGCATTCATACAGTATGTGTGTTATCTCCTCAACAGCTTTCAGATCACTGCAGAATCTGCAGATATTCGTGTCTGACAATTTCTGACTCTGTCCTATCAGGATTCCTATTACTGTCGTAAGCTTATCCCTGTTTAGTTTTACTAACTTCCTAGATCTTTTGCCGTCAAAAAGCGGCCAAGGAGCCTTGGATACCCTGTGTCCTTCAAGGCTTGACCACCTTAGGTTGGTCTCTGTGATTTTTTCCTCGGTAGTGACCGTCACTATGTAAAGGGATGGTCGAGTAGCCCTCCTTTTCTTGCAATCTCGTCCGCTTGTTCACTTCCATTAATACCGCAGTGTCCTGGCACTCCGCACAGTCTTACCCGGTTCTGAGTGCATAGTGCCTAGATCACTGTACGACAGCCCCTGACTGTATTAGAGTTGACCTTGGTTGATTCCATTGCCTTGAGTGCGGCCTGGCTATCGATGTAGATAGTGATATCTCTTTCGGATACCGATCTCATCTGCATTAGCTCAGCCGCCCTGAGGACTGAAGACGCTGCTTGCATCCGGTAGTCTTATAGACACTCATAGTATCTGAGAAGATACCAGAACCTGCAATTTCAATTTCATCAGGTCAAAACCTGATTATTGCATTCTTTTCCCAGTCCTCTCTCTCCGGATAAATTATATCGTACGGAATGTCGGAGTCGGCCAGGGAAGGAATTTCATCCGTAAGAATTGGATTGTCTGGCAGTAGCTCCGTTAGTACCGTGCCATGTCCGAAACTACTGCTCTTGAAGTAACCCAGATTAGTGAGTCGTATCGCACTGTTGCCAACCAGCTTTTTGATCTGTAAATCAAGCGGTGTTAACATAGGTGCAAAAAGGTGTCTAATGCTGCCGTAGGGGTGGTACGGAGCAAACCTGTAGTGGCTATGGAAGCCGTTCTTTGAACCGCCCTTACAAGTATAAGAGCAATATCATCTCCGAAAAGAAGAAAAGTCGTTCCGGATTCGTTCATATGCTACCTCAATAGGAAACCTTACACGATATGGAGTAGTATTCCATCTTTAACCTAGAATTTTGGATTATTCTCGGCATTCCTATACACATCACCCTACATATCGTGTATCATTTCTACGTGCATCTCGGGTACATTTTGAGATGAAACCGGGACAGCGCGCCTTCCAAATAAGATTTTTGGCAACTCTGTCGAACGTCTTTTCCAATGAATACGATATGCAGATCTTTCGAAGCGGTGCGATGTTTCTCCATCATTATCCGTAAACTGTGGCTCACTTCATATTATGTAGACCTTTCCGTTCAAAAAGCCGCACTGATTGTTGATTGTCTAGAACTCTGACGTAATTGACATTTGCTTCACCCATTGGTAGTTGTTTCAATTTTTCGTGTCGCCTCTGCCTTTATACAGTGGAACAAGAAGGCTTCCTTTTCCATAGTAAGGCATCCGACAGCCTCTAATTTTATTGAAAAAAATCGTGAGCTAGAATTTCGAATTGTCTCCCACACTTCAGAGGCTAAGCGATCCGGCTCTACCGCATGCCTTCAGTTAATTTTTTTTTTAATACCTTGTAACTTCGGGTTCCGTATAATCTGCCGTTTCCTTTTCGTGTGCGATACCCAAGGGAAGGTTTGGTAATAGGTTAGGTAATAGGGGATGTGCTAGTCCCTAAGATACAAGCATACACGGAGGCCTAGTAGTCTATTGTGAATCCCTGTTTATGTTGCCAGAATATTATATTATTATGATTATTATTATTGTGGTGGGTCCTACCTGGCTTGTGTTGGCTGAAAACTAGCCAGATCTGGTTGAGTTGAGATCTATAAGTTTTGCTTTGCTGACGTCCTCAAGTCTGTACCTCAGTTGTTTGGCACGGCATATTTGAAGGTTAGGGCAGTCGCACAGAAAGTATGTGATCGTCTCTATTTCCCCTACATTCCTACTGCTTTGGCAGTAATTTTGAGAAGAGGCAACTATTCAGGTGGCAATACTGCCTATGAAGCAGTGGCCAGTTAGTACGCCTGTAGAGATACGCTTCGTGTTCACCCGCTCTCTAGGTATAACTATAAGTTCCATTTCGCTTTCAAGGGTTTCAATTGGTATATTAATCTCTCCTGTGCAGAGAGGTACCCTCTCTTTCACCATTCGGTGATATCTGTACACTCTACTTGGAGTTTGACTACATTTTTGTACCTCCATTGATTTGGTGGTTTCATCTGAAAAAGCTTTTGTGGCTGCTTGACTGTCCACAAAGATAGAGATCTCTGAGGAATCAGATTCGTAAAGCCTGAGTAGCTTTAGGAATGGCAAATATTTCTGCCTGAAAAATAATACATTCGTCCATAATCTTGAAGGATTCATAATCCTGATCCATAATCCTGGATCTGTAGCATTTCCAGCACCAGTACCATGTCTGCTAGGAAACAATTTGGAGAAACTACTATCAAAGTCCACGCTTGGCATGATATAGTTACTGCACTGCGTCAACTTTGATGGTTCGTACTCCTGCATTATAGACGCGTGTCCTAAATTGCGGTGCGTCCATAGACCCGATTCTTTTAGTCTGATCGAGCTTGCATCTAAGGAATTCCTCTAAAGGAAGGACGTTGAGCATTATCTCTAGTGCAGCTTGAGGAGTAGACCTTAACGCTCCTGTTAATGCGACACACTTTTGTCTTTGGATTTTGTGAGTTATTTCCATCAAACCAGCGCATCATAGGTAAAAACCTCTCTAACTATGGTTATGTACATACAGTATGCTTACCATACATGGTCTTAGTCCCCAAGGTTTACCTAGTTGTTTGGCATATGTAGAATGCCCCTAATACTTTTATGATTCTTCCTTCGATGTTATGCTTACTGTCTAGAATATTTCTTAGATATTTAACTTCTGATGAGAGTTGTATCCTAACACCATTAATTTTGGTAACTCTTCTGGCTTCCTTATTTCTTGTGAACAACACTAGTTTGATGGTTTTATCCTTAAATCATTTTGAGTTGTTCATTTTGCGAGTGTATTCAAGACCGAGTCTCCACCGCTGTTCGTTGGAAGATGTTTTCCTCCCACTAGAATGACTATATCGTCGGCGTAGGCTACTGCCGTAAGTACGTCGTTTACAATAAGAAGCCTGACTATGTTTCTCCCAAATTCCGAATTGATAAATCTGCTCTTTAGCATGTTCTCAATCCATTGTGCTACCGTTGTTTCTACATGGAGCTTGTCCAAGGCCGTTCTTATACATCCGGTGATTATATTATTAAATGTTCCTTCGATATCTTTGAAGGCGGCTTTGTAATGCATATTCTTGTGTAGTGCCGTCTCTACTGATTTTCCTTTAAGGTAAGCATGTTGAGAACCCACAAGTTGTATTTGTTGATCTATGTTGATCTAGAAAACGAGGCTTATGGCTCTGTAATCCTTAGCAGAGGAGTACTTAAGTCTTCCTGTATTGGGAATGGAAACTACTTATATTTCTTTCGAGTACTTTGTAACGTAGCCAGGCTTTACTTTTAAACCTTTCCATCGCTTCAAATTTTGTTATTCCCTGTTAGCAGATATACATGCTCATCTTAAACATGCTGTGGATCTAGCCATTTGAAACAACGAGCACCAAATTGCTCCACAAGCAAAGCGCTCAGTCTTTCTCCTTGGTTTATGACATTTTGAAGCTATTCTCGCTGACCACATTTCTGCTGATATAGGTTTACGTTGGTTGTTCTCTAGTTTCTTCACTGAAAAGTCCGGTCAGCAAAAGTCGATGATGACTTGCTAGTGATGCGCCAAACATCACTTTAGAATTTTTTACTCGCTATTTCGCATTATTACAGAATAGATGACAATCTATTTAAGTTTGGTGCCTACCGGTGCAGGATGTAATCAAGTACCGGTCTTGCTTAGTAAATTGCTTAGCATATCCACTCCCGCACTCCTCGTATTTGCAGTTTGATCTGCACCGATGTAAACCAATTCATCCCCTGATATTCCATTTAAAAGCTCATAAGTCGGGCCAAAGTATATATTTATTTAATATGCTCACTGCCTACCTACGTTTGGTTGGCGCTAACAATATTCCAAGTTTCATGTTCAATTATCAGTTTTATTGCTATTAGCCGATCGCTTATTATATTATTTAGGAGTTGCTGCTGTCAAGATGATGACAACTCCGCTATTATTTTGTTCTGCTCTCATTCACAAGTTCAAGTCGCGACCCCAGTTTCCCACAATTTACATCGAACTTACGTTGGCTTAGTACGTATTCTAGTTCGAAACTCTTGCTCATCATTGTGCCGACGTTCCAGCTTGCAATACGTACGAGTAGTTTACCATATTTCTGAAAAGCATCAAATTGCTGACGTCTTGAAACTTGCAGAAACGAGATGAAATACAGTGGAGGAATAATTCCAACTGAAACCAAAACTTCCCATCATCAGCCACTAACGGATTAATTTCTACTATTCACACACTTTTGCCAAACACTCTGTACATACTTGAAATTCATCAATTCAGGCGCTCGCCAAACTCGGGCCGCTCACGTTTTATACATCACTTGAATTTACGAAAAAAAAAAGCCAAACTTGATCTATTCGTAGTATTGCAGCATCTGAAAATCCCCAAAAAGCTTCAACCAGATTTCAATGGAAGAGGGAAATGTGCTCAAATCGTCATAGTCCAAAACAAGTTTTAAAATACGATACCGATAAAAGCTCCCCGACATTCGACTCCCGAATGATCACCACACTTACGCAGACGAATAGCCAACGGCTTGCTCTGATTTATGCCGAAACCCCCTGCGGATAATTACCAGTTCTAGCCAGTTACGTTTGTGGCTTCACTTCAAGTGAGGCATTCATTTTCCACTCGCACTGAATCACGCTTTTTTGTAGAATTCGAAGCCAACTCCAGAGCACGCGATACCTACTACGTCACACACCTAGGCTTACTCACATGCGGGGTTTTTTTCACCTGGCGGTGCATTAAATGAATTCAATGTTCTTCGGTATTTTCTCATCTCATCTGGATCGAATAGATTCCAATGACTGGAGGTGGTGCTAATAGATTTTGTAAACAAAACTTGAGATGTTCCGTCAAGTGAATTAGCGTCAAAGATATTTCATTTCATGTTGGTTAGGGCACTGGATACTGTTTGTTTCTTGGAACGTAAGTCTGAAATGGATGAATGAATTCTCGGGGAAATCCCAGATTTAGCTCAGCATATTCTTACTATGGTGCCTAGAGGTACAGAGGTAGGTACTCAGTTGAAAAGTTACAAAAGATACAGATAACCATTGTCTAAGGTGACATTTCCAACGATCTCAATTGCTTCGGTTCACAGCAGAAACTAGTTCTGATCCGTGCGGTTGGAAAGTCAATTTTTTACGTTTTTTGTTGGTTTACCTACTTTTACCTCCTCATTAAATAGCCTACAAATGTTTAATTGCTTAATTGCGGATGTAGGCGAGATCTTTTTACCTGAACTTACTCGGGCTCAATAATTGATTCTCATCGTGTAGGTACAATGTATTTTCCGGAATGCTCAAAGTAGTCTTGATTATTCTTGATTGTCAACACAGTTCTAGGAACCTCTCGTGATTAAGGAACCGGTGCTTTTAGCCAAGACTCACTGTACACTTTTCCAAATGGTAAAAGTAGTAACAAGATCGTACGTATTTTGTAATGAGATACTAGGAACATGACACACAGATTGTGTATTTCAATTAGCCAGTCTGATACTTTTCATAATTATGCCGGTATTCTATCCGTTTAAGAATGTCCAATTTCCGTGTCTCATCTAGTATAGGGTGTTCAATGCGCCCCATCACTTGATCACTAATCATCTAGTTTAAAGTTCAAAAACGGTTTTTCAATGCTTCACCATTTGGATTGAAACGTTGGGTGATTGTCTCATTAACAGCTAAAAAATGTCAAGAATGTCCGTAATTTCTGCGCAGTAATTGATATTACACATAATTTTTTCTCCACGCAAACAGTGTTAATTGCGATTAATTTGTTCAACTCACCTTAAGCAATAGTGAAAAGGGGCAAATTGGCTGCACCTGTGTGCTGCGAAAACATTTGTAATTCAAAAATGATTGGTTTTTATGCTGGCACGTGCTTCCCATCACAAATAGAGTATTGCTATCCCAGGGTGCCTGGGAAATTAAGACCGACTTGGAATGGCTTATTCATTGTGGTATGAGAAAATTGACATTAGAGACAGAGAGTTTTGGTAGAAAAAAAATCGATGTTGCTTGTGAAAAGCTAAATTCGAAAGCTGAGTTGGTGAGAGAGTTTAATCAGTGGCGTCATCTGATTTGTCAACTACTTAGTCATATAAGGAAATTTGTCCAATCGGACACGAAAATAACGTTTCCAAATTTTGTCAATTTCAATTTTGAAGCTGAAAATCGGTTTTTTGATGTTAAAACACTATGAAGGTAGTACTAAATCATAGCCTTAAATTTCGACTATACGAAATATATAAGTTGGGTGTAAAAAAAGCCCTCTAAATAGTATGACTGACCATTTGATTGCTTTTTTTCACAGAAAAGTAAAGTTTTCTGTATCAAAAATTCTTACCGACAAACCAACCGAATTAAAAAAAAACTTTTAACAATACTCTAAGCTGTGCTTTAACATTTCTTTTAAAATCTTGATAATTAACCTAAAAACAAAACTTACAACAGGCAAAAATCACTGCTATTAATGAATGAAAATGGATTAAGATAAATTAAGCTAAACTAAACTCTTTGTCTTGTGTCGATCATGTGCTTGCCCTTCATAACATACGAGTACTTATAGTTTTACCGTTAACTCAAAATATATTACTCCACTACTGATAAGCAAATCGATTTATCGTGAGAGATGCTGAAATACCAATGTGGATAGGATTTAACCCTCTAATGCCTACAACCGCCTCTAGGCGGGGTAAAGCTAACAAGCATTTACATGTAACGGTATGATCCATTTTTCAATCTGATAAGCTTTACATATAGCTTAAATATTATTTTATGCATAGCTGTTTAAATCATAGCTGTAGTGCGTTTCGTTGGCAGGCTAAGTTTGTTCAAAGTGAAAAATCCCATCGTAAACACAAAGTTAAATATTTTTTTGCAAACACGATTTTCATTTATAAAAAAAAAAAATAATTTTCATCAGATCAAATTGGAAAAATAACAGGTGAGTAAATAAAAGTGTTCTTTATCGATAAGTGAAAAAAGTTTTGTGCTGTGACGTCTTTTCATATAAGCTACTAGAGTTTTCTTGAACCCGTCTAGAGGGGGGGTCAGGCAGTTGAGTGTAATTTTTTGTTTATTATTTCTCCATAACTGATTCAGTGCTTTGGTTAGGTAGCTATGTCGAGAAGATTTTTGAGGAACCTGTCGAAGATGACAGATGACGAAATAGCTGAATTGATGATTGCAATTTCTAGCTCTGAAGACACTGACGGTGAAGATGATTTCGACGATGACAACAATGTTGACGATCCAGATTTTATTTGCCCTGAAGATGAACTCTTGATTGATCATTGTTTGATGAATTCAAGTCAGATCCTGATGGATGCAGTCAACACAAGTCTGGACACTAGCGCTTTAGACATTAGTCATCAAGAGCCGAGTTCAGCCTTAGCATCAATTCCTTCAACATCCGTTCGGATTCAAACGCCAGAGCTAATGCCGCATCTAGTTCCGCTAGTGTTTCTGAGCCTGTGGTAGCTTGTTCCACGAAACGATAAAAAAAATTAACTACCACTTCCAATAATTTACAATTCAATTTTATTAAATTTATTAACTTTATAGAGCTTGCTACCCAGCACAAAAGAAGCTAGAGTTCGAGAGAATGTCTCAAAGGCGATTAGAATAGAGGAAACCGCGCGCGACGATAAGAAAAATTTTATCTGACCGAACTGAACGAATCAGGATGTCAATTGTCAACGATGAATTTTATGATGGTTGCTTTCAGCGCGCGAGACATAATGAACGTGTTCATGTTACATGTTATTCTACAAATTTTCGCTTAGTTTCGATTTTACTCTTATTTAAATCTAACAACTCTTGGGCTGGCTTTTTCCACTACAAGCCTAATATTACCCCTTCACGTTATCGAAAACGTAAACGTTCCTCGAATGATAACGAATTACAAGAAAAAGAAGGTGGCCCAAGTTGTTCGAGCACTGGCCAATTCATTGGTACTTCGAATACAATGAAAAATGATGCTCAGGAATTCAAATCCAAGTTGTGGAGAAAAAAAAATATGCAGTCGTATTTCGCGGGGTAAAAGAGCTGCCAGATGAGGTAATATCTTTGAAAACACCATTTGATTTCTTCCATTCCTTAGTGACTGATGAATTTATGCGATATATGGTTGATGAAATGAATTTGTATGCGTTCCAGCAGAACATCGAAACTCGATTTATTACCAATAAACAAGAGGTTCGACAATTCATTGGACTCATGTTCTTCATGTCTATTTACCGCTTTCCAAATGTTCGTTCCTACAGAGGAAGACATTCACAATGACACGGATGAGATTCTAAGAATAACAACTCGACTATGATCCCGAACGGCCAGCCTGGATACGACAAGTTGCATCGAGTTCGACCACTTATAACCCACTTCAACGCACGCTTTGAGTCTGTTCCGATGCTTCATCGTCTTTGTGTAGACGAACAGATGTGTGCTACAAAAATGGGTGGCAACCCTACTCGGGAACCAAGCTGTTTATTCTATGTGATCACATGGGCTTCTCATATGCATTTGAAATTTATTCTAGTGCAGGAGACAACGTGGTACCAGAAAATGCACCAGATCTCGGAGCTTCATCAAACGTCGTTGTACGTTTGTCCAACAAAATTCCAGAAAAGTCGCTAACGCTAACGGAATAGATATAAGCAGCGTTTTGTGGATGGACAACAAAAGTGTTCGACTTCTTTCGACTTATGTTGGTATCAAACCATTTCTGTCTCGAGAGCTTGTTCCACCACCCTCCAAATCTTCACGATGGGACAGGAAAAAATATCAACAAATAGAAGTTGACTGTCCATTTATAATAAAAGAGTATAATCGACATATGGGTGGTGTCGATCTCATGGATGGTCTTTTTGGTCGTTATCATATACATATAGTAACGATTAAGATAGTTGGGTTTGATCGTGTTATTGAATAAAAGAACAGAAGAGAGTTAATTACAAATTAAATTGTGCTTTATTCCCTTATAAAAAATACATTTTATCTTAGAATGTAGTCCGAAGCACGCGCGAGATCGAACAGAAGTGACGCTTAGTAACGCTAAAACAAGCAGACAAACAACCAGCGGTAAATTGCGCGCGCTTTTCTTAAGCGTGGCTTGGTTGCTAACCGATGCTCCAAATTATAGGAAAGCTGCGCTCCAACTTTATCTTCGCAGAAGATGAAGGTGGAGAGCAACTTGTTTTCGAAAAGCACCCACACTTGGTTGTTTGTCTAGAACATTAAGTGTGACTCAAAAGCTTCTACTTCCGCATTAAAGGGAGGTTGTGGGAGCACACTCCAACATATAACACCTCCACACCAACAGTTTTTTTGGTCTCCAAAAAAAATTATTTATAGCTATAACTTCACTTCTGTTTTACATCACTTTGTTTTCGCTTTTACAAATTGTTCATATTTGTACAAGTTAATTGACAGCTTATAAAATTTGTTTGCTTTGTTTATAATTAGCTCTTATTGTTTACCATTGCTCATTATCACTTATTTCTAATAACTCTTTTCATTAATATTTGAATGAAATTTTGAATTTTTTTATGAATTACGAGTATTTTAAAAGTGATTTTTTCTTGGGTGCCATAAAACAAATACACCTGATTTTTAAAAAGTTTAATTGGCTTTTCGGTTATGAATATGTGAAACGATTCGTCTTCCATTGCGCTGTGGATAGTTGCATCCATAGAGACAATATCATTATTGTCATTTTGCGCAACTGGACTCGTAATTGCTATATTTCCATTACCATTGCTTCTGTTGAACTCTACTTCGTTGTTGAAAATTTCCGCAAAATTAACATCTTTGTCAGATCCTGCAGAACATTCAACAATTTTTTTTTTCAAAATTATTCTCCAAATCAACTTCTTCGTTGTTTTGTAAGTAATAACCCTGAATTTGTTTGATATAGCGACTCAGTCCGTCCGCAACGCAATTTTCCTTCCCATTAAGATACTCGATGTTAAAGTCGTATTCGTTTAACATTATCTTCCACCGCTCTTTTACGCGACTCAGCCAAACTAGCGGCTGTAAACAGACAGTAAACTGTCTGCCGTATAAGTACGTTCTGAAGTACTTTACGGACCAGACAATTGCGAGAAGCTCTTTTTCTATAGTAGCGTAAGCGAGCTCGTGCTTGTTCAGAGTTCGCGAAGCGTAGCAAATTGGATGGCCGTTTTGGCTAAGCACGGCTCCTAACGCATAATCCGATGCATCGGTGGTAAGAATAAACTTTTTGTTGAAGTCCGGACTGCGAAGGATAGGGTCGGAAATCAAAAGAGTTTTTAATGTTTTAAAGGCCTTTATGTATTCTTCGTCTCGAATATTCAATTTTTCCGATTTTTTTAGGTATTTTATCATGGGATGGGCTACCTTAGCATAATCCCTTATGAATTTCCGGTAATACCCCGTAATTCGTAAAAATTGTTTAATACCTTTAATGGTAGTTGGTAGAGGCATGGATCAACTATGGATTTTACCTTGCTGGGGTCTGGTTTAATGCCATTACTAACAACAATGTGTCCTAAATAAGATGTTGATGTTTCGGCAAATTTACATTTATTAATTTGAATTTTCAGATTGGAATTTTTCAGTACTTGTAAAATTTTTCTAAGAGATTGAAGATTTTCTTCAAAGCTAACTGAAAATACTAGGATATCATCCAAATAAACAACGCAGATAACATTAATGAATTCTTTGAGGATGTTATTCATAAGCCTTTGGAAAGTTTTTGGAGCATTCTTAAGACCGAAAGGCATCCTCAAAAATTCATAATGTCCTGTTTTTGTAGAAAATGCTGTTTTTGGCCTATCCTGTGGTTCAACCTCAATCTGATGAAACCCCTTAACAAGGTCTATAACAGAAAAATAATTGCACTTACCAAGTTTATCGAAAAGCTCTTCCGAGCTGTTCATAGGAAAACTATCATCGACTGTCTGCTCGTTAAGCATCCTATAGTCGATTACAACTCGCCATTGCTTCTTACCAGCTGGGTCGTCTTTCTTTGGCACGACCCATATTGGCGAATTGTATGGGCTATTACTGGGTGCAATTATTTTCTGCCTAAGCATCTCTTCTATCTGCCTATCTACTTCCTCACTATGAACCTCTGGATACCTGTACAATTTTGTATAAATTGGTTTTTCAGTTTTTGTTATTATTTGGTGTCATATTCCATTGGTAAATGTAAGATCATCTCCTTCTTTATAAAAAATTGATTTATATGCGCGAAGCAGGGATTTAAGTCTGGAGGCATCGTTGGGTCTTAAATGTTGTGCAAAAATCTTTCCATCAATTTCAGGTTTAAGAGTCTCGTTACAGAAAATGGACAAAGACTCGCCTTCATAACAATGCTTGGCATAGTCCTCCTCTTCAATGTTAAAATAGTGTGATAACCACTTAAATGTGAGCAGCGACATCTAGCAGAAAATGTCGATACTCGAAGACCAGAAGATTTCGATACTGGAATAACAAAGTCTCGACTGGAGAGTGGAATCGAATTTTCTAGCAAATTGGAAATTGTATGGGACGCTGGATGGCGAGGATTGTTCTCGAAGTATGTCATTCGAGTATAAATACCAGCATCCCAAAGGTATGCAAATCAGTTCCAAAGTTGAATTTGAAGTGTTAATTAGAAGAAGTGATTAAGTGGTTTAAGTAAAAGATAAGAAAAGTATAAGTGGTTGAGAAATTTTATTGTACTGAGAGAAAGAATTAAATAGTGAATTGTGACTGTACTGAATAAAGGGATTTGTATTGAAAAGAATAAGTTCTATCATTTGTACCCACACAAACATATTACATTGGTGTCAGAAGTGGGATAGGACTTATTGTGTGTAACAAAAAAAAAAAAAAAACCTGTGTTTTCTGACTATTTGAAAAAGCTAGAATGGGTCGAAAACTATTGCAGTTGACCCTCGTCCAACTCAAATCCGAGTTGAACAAGAGAAGCCTCAGCGCCAGTATAGGAAAAAGTGATCTGGTGCTCCGACTTCAGGAGGCTTTGAACAACGAGGGACATGATCCTGATGCATACTCCTTTGATGTTGACGAGGATGAACAGACAAGTACCGGCAGTGATATGGCTGCGATGATGCAACTCCTCTTGTTAAAAATGGACGAACAGAAGAACAGTCTCGACCAACAAAAGAAAAATCTGGAAGAACAAAAGCATAGCCTCGAACAAAAGATGGATGAACAAAAGAAAAATCTGGAAGAACAAAAGAATAGTCTCGAACAAAAGCTGGATGAACAAAAGAAAAATCTAGACGAGCAGAAGAGCAGCATTGAACAAAAAATCGACGAACAAAAGAATAGTCTAGAACAAAAACTGGAAGAACAAAATAACGTTCTACACCAAAAGTTCGAAGAAATCGATAACAAATTTGAAAGAATAGAGAAGAATGTTGGCGAAAAATTCGAACAAATGGACAGCAAAGTTGAGCAACTGGCAAAAGAGGTCGACACAGTGTGAAAACAGAAACTGCGAGAATGTTCTTTAAGCGGTCCAAGGAGAAAAGAGTTGAAGCCTTCATGGTCTACTTATAAGAAGCAGTTTGAAATGGCTGCCTGTGCAAACGACTGGGACAATGAGGAAAAGTGCTTTGCCCTAACAATGGCCTTGCACGGTCCTGCAGCAGAATTGCTGCAAACAGTAGACATCGAAAAGCATAAAGATTATGTGACTTTAGTACAGGCTATCGAGAAACGGTTTGGGGATAGCCACATGCAGGAGGTCTACAAGGTCCAATTGCAAAGCCGAACGCAGCAACGAGGAGAAACACTTCAGCAGCTCCAAGCAGACGTGAGTAGACTGGCACATCTGTCATACCCCACCGCAGGCCAGGAAATTATCGACGAAATGGCAAAAGATGCATTTATCAGGGGAATTGCAGATTCGAAGCTACAGTCAGCAGTAAGGATGGCCGGGAAAAGAACGCTTGCTGAAGCAGTTGCCTTCACTCTGGCGATGGAAGCAGCCAATCAGGCTTCCAGGGGAACACATTTCGTCAGGGAAGTAGCATCTGTCGAATGCTCCTGCACAAGAATTAGTGCCGAGGAACGAGATACTCGACGGGATAGACGAATAATGCGCTGCTGGAATTGCAATAAAATAGGACACCTTCAAAGGCAGTGTAAAGAACCGGTGCGACGAAAAGACTGCCCTCACTGTGGTGACAAGCAAATAGAGGAAGAAACCCGCAGAAACAGCTATCAAGAAGCCGGCCAACCTTCCCGAAGCCATCAGTCGGGAAATGCTTAAGCACCAACTTCGCGGGGCAGAAGTTGGTAGCAGGAGTCGACGGCCCCAGGACCATCATCCAAGTCTCGCTGGCAAAACGACGCAGCGAAAGCCTTCTAGTAGAAGTAGTCAGTGGAAAAGAAAAATGGATGGCAACAATAGACACCGGTGCCACGGCCTCAATCATCAGGAGGAATCTTGTGCAGAAGTCTTGGCTGCATAACACTAGCAGTTGCAGCTTGTGAACAGCTACAGGAGCAACGATTAAGGTATATGGTGAAGTCCGCATAAAAATCCAACTGGCCGGAATAACATTCACTCACGCGTTTCTGGTAGCTGACATATGTGACGAGTGCATCATTGGTACAGACTTCATGAGAGAACATGGACTTGTAGTCGACTTGGGGGCACAAACCCTGAAATACGGAAACATGGAGATACCAATGATATACGGAAACGACAATACCTCAGTCTCAAATGTCGTCATCTGCAGCAATCAGAGTCTAGAGCCTTCGTCAGAAGCAATTTTGTGGGCAAAAGTGGAAGGTGGTCCTAGTAGCCACCGATTCTATTTGATGGAGCCAGAAAAGAAAAGAGACTTCATGGTGGGAAAGACCTTATTGGAGCCAAAGAACAACATGGTCCCTGTAAGGATTCTAAATCCAAAGGCATTCAGTGTAAAGGTGAAAAAGGGGGAGATAGTGGGAAAATGCGTACCTGTTGAGGCTATATCGACCACAACGGAAAAAAAGGGTGCAAAACCGGTCACAACAGTTCAGAGCATAAAAATCAAGAACAAAATTCTCAGCCTCTGTAATCTGGACGAAGATCAGCGAATCCTGGCAGAAAAACTAATCGGTGAGTACGCTGATATATTTGCTACACAAGACGGAGAATATGGACGTACGCATATTGTTCAACACCACATTGACACCGGAGACGCTCGACCAATCCGTCAACCTGCAAGGCGTCTTCCATTGGCAAAGCAAACAGAAGTTGCCGAAATGATGTCGAAGATGAAATCTGAGGGAGTGATTGAAGAATCGCAAAGTCCGTGGGCATCTCCAGTGGTCCTGGTGAAGAAGAAAGATGGTAGCACGAGATTTTGTGTAGACTACCGACGTCTCAATGATGTCACTAAAAAGGACAGCTACCCACTTCCGAGAATCGATGACACTTTGGATATGCTTTCTGGAGCGAAATGGTTTTCTACACTTGATTTGAAGAGCGGTTACTGGCAGGTAGAGATAAATCGTACGGACCGTGAGAAAACTGCCTTCACTACAGGAAGCGGTCTTTGGCAGTTTGCAGTGATGCCGTTTGGACTGTGCAACGCTCCGGCCACCTTCGAGCGACTAATGGAACGAACATTGCAAGGACTCACCTGGAAAACCTGCCTAGTATATTTGGACGACGTTATCGTCATAGGTAAGACGTACGAGGAGCACCGCGAAAATCTAAAAGAAGTGTTTGAGAGGCTACAAAGTGCTCATTTAAAGCTCAACCCGGAAAAGTGCGCCTTGTTTCGTCCGGAAGTAAAATATCTGGGTCACATTACATCAGCGGAAGGAGTAAGAACGGATCCTGACAAAATCGAAGCCGTGAAAAGTTGGACTTCTCCAAAAGATAAACACCAACTGAGAAGCTTCTTGGGACTCGCCACGTATTACAGAAGGTTCGTAAAGGATTTTGCTGGCATTGCGAAGAGCCTGCATCAACTTACGGAAAAAGGCCGACAGTTCAGTTGGTCTGGAGAATGCGAAAAAGCATTTCAAGAACTGAAGCGACAGCTGTGCAAAGCCCCCATGTTGGGCTACCCCACGCCCGGAAAAATGTTCATCGTGGACGCAGACGCTAGCAATGTTAGGGTCGGAGCTGTGATCTCCCAAGTTCATGACGGTCAAGAGAAAGTGGTCGCATATTACAGCAAAGTACTCTCCAGACCTGAACGGAACTACTATGTAACCCGGCGCGAGCTTCTGGCTTTAATTCTGTACCTCTACGGACAAAAGTTCATTCTCCGGACAGACCACTCAGCTCTGAAATGGCTACTCCAATTTAAGAACCCTGAAGGCCAAGTTGCAAGATGGATCGAGCAGTTGCAGGGCTACGACTTTGAAGTGCAACACCGCAAGGGAACACTCCACTCAAATGCTGATGCTCTCTCTCGTCGACCGTGCGGAGTAAAATGCGAACACTGCAATCGTAAAGAAGCAAAAGAACAGGCAACTATCCAAATGATCAGGACTGAGCCAATAGAGGGTTGGAGTATAGACGAAATCCGTTCCTCCCAACAGGCAGACAATGACATCGAACCAATATTGGCCTGGAAAGAGCACGAGGAAAGACCAAGCTGGCAGCAGATATCAGATCGGAGCCAAACTCTGAAGGCATACTGGGCACAGTGGGACTCGCTTTTTGTGCAAGATGGATTGCTGAAGAGAAAATGGGAAAGTGCAGATGGGACAACATCTCGTATGCAGCTAATTGTGCCACGGTCCAGAGTCAACCAAGTGCTCCATGAAATACATGACGGAATCTCAGGAGGCCATTTGGGAATAAACAAGACTTTGGAAAAGGTAAGGGAACGTTTCTATTGGCTAAGCGCTAAACAAGATGTCGAGAATTGGTGCAAAAAGTGCATAAGATGTGCGGCTACCAAGGGTCCAAAAGTAAAGCCACATGGACAAATGCAACAATACAATGTCGGAGCACCTTTCGAACGAATAGCCATCGACATCGCTGGGCCGTTTCCCGAAACCTTTAATGGAAACCGATATACCCTCGTAGTCATGGATTACTTCAGTAAGTGGCCGGAAGTGTTTGTCATCCCAAATCAAGAGGCTAAGACCGTAGCCGAACAGATAGTCAACAACTGGGTGAGCAGATTTGGGGTCCCAATGGAGCTGCACTCTGATCAAGGGCGAAACTTTGAATCAAAAGTCTTCCAGGAAATATGCCAATATTTGGGAATAAGAAAGACAAGGACAACGCCACTACACCCTCAATCTGATGGAATGGTCGAGCGATTCAATCGGACCTTGAATGAGCATCTATCTAAGGTTGTCAGCAACTGCCAGCGGGATTGGGATCGACACATACCCCTCTTCTTAATGACCTACCGAAACGCGGTCCATAGCTCAACAGGGCACACACCATCCAAGATCTTATTTGGTCAAACAATTCGGTTGCCAAGTGAAGCAAAATTCGGATCCCCACCGACGGAGCCCAAAGAGGTGAACGAGTACGTGAATGACTTACGCAGCAGGATTCGTAAATTGCATGAAGACACCACCAAAGATGAAGCTAGCAAGCAGCCGCACGAAAACTAGGTACGATATCAAGGCGAAATCTTCCGGTTTCAACGAAGGAGATCTGGTTTGGCTGTATAATCCTCAGCGTAAGAAAGGCAAATCACCAAAATTGCAACAGGACTGGGAAGGTCCATACAAGGTAATAACCCGCATTAATGACGTTGTCTACCAGATCCAGCGTGGGGAACGAGGAAAATTGAAAGTGGTCCATTTGGATAGAATGTGTTATTTCAACGGGATGCTGAATGACGAAGTTGTTCGGGACGAACAACTGTAGGGAGGGAGCAATGTGATAACCACTTAAATGTGAGCAGCGACATCTAGCAGAAAATGTCGATATTCGAAGACCAGAAGATTTCGATACTGGAATAACAAAGTCTCGACTGGAGAGTGGAATCGAATTTTCTAGCAAATTGGAAATTGTATGGGACACTGGATGGCGAGGATTGTTCTCGAAGTATGTCATTCGAGTATAAATACCAGCATCCCAAAGGTATGCAAATCAGTTCTAAAGTGAAATTTGAAGTGCTAATTAGGAGAAGTGATTAAGTAAAAGATAAGAAAAGTATAAGCGGTTGAGAAATTGGATTGTACTGAGAGAAACAATTAAATAGTGAATTGTAACTGTACTGAATAAAGGGATTTGTATTGAAAAGAATAAGTTCTATTATTTGTACCCACACAAACATTTTACAATAGATTGGTATTTTTGCGGAATCTGTGATAAGAAGTCTATTGTTGTAATCAATGACCGTATTAAGGGGAACAAGGATGTTATTACCAATCAAACCATCGAAGTAATCATGAAATTGATATTTTATAAATTTTACGAAATAACCAGACTTATTAAATTCTTTAAAAAGAGGTATACGAAATTCGGTATTCGTTTCTACGAGTACGTTACGGTTGAGTACTTTAAGTATGTATTTTTTAGATGGAATTTCCCATAAATTTGTATTAATAATACTGTATTCGGCTCCGCAATCGATCACGAATCTAAGGTGTTTTATTGGAGTCTTACAAACTATATAGGGTAATTGTTTCCTGGACCTGTTTGAAAATTTTGATGGTTGTTCCTAAATCGATCGTTGTTTCGTTGCTCGCGTTCATTTAACGAAATGTCCATTGGTTCCCGATTATTTGATTGTCTAAACCTATTTGTGTGTCGCGATTGCCTGCTGTAAGCGTTGTTGTTTGATTGTCGTGTTTGACCACTCTGTGTGAAGCGGCTTTGTTGGTGTGATGCTACGGGATTGAAACCAGAATAACTTTGAACTTGTTGACCCGTATTACCGGAGTTATTATACCGCCTACTGTTCTGATAGTTTGAAAAATTTGTGTTACTGTTAGAAAAAGTGTTAGTAATGGGAAAATTGTTTCGCGTAAAACGTGTATTTGGCCCATGTCGCTGGTGATTTATTTCGAGAATTATTTTATAAGCAGCACAAAGCGAACTAGGCTTACGACTTAAAATAATTGACTTCGTAGGTTCCGGTACGTTATGCTTAAAAGCTTCAAGAGCAATTCTATTATTTGATTCAATCATTTGTATAAGCCCAAGTTGGTCATCGTTAAGTAAGTGGACACTATTAATACAACTAAGGAGATCATTTATCTTATTATAATAATCTTCTACTGTCGTTTGAATTCTTGCTGATCGGATGCTATCAATTAGTGCATGAGAAGATGATTTTTCACCGAAATTTGTTTTTAAAATATTTTTTATCCCTTGCCAAGTACTTAACCTACCAGCTCTACTTTTGCCCTACCTACAATTCTATCTTTTATGTAACCTGTTAGAATGGGTCTTGCTGCTTCCTCAAAGCCATCAATTGTGGTGGCAATAGCATCGACCCTGTCCAAAAAATCGATAAGTTCGTTGCTACTACCATCAAATTGTGGAATCTTCGTAATTAAATCTAAGATTATCTTAAATCTATCTGCTGGATTAAGAGTCTCCATACTAATTAATTTAAACTATTTTTTTTTTTTTTTTTTTTATTTGAACTTACAAGGCCTTTGTTGAAATTGAGGGGTTGATTAGCTGGACATCATGGTTTCTTGCTTCATAGTATGTCTCCATAGGTTGTCTGCGATTCTTTAAAGGTGCTTGATGTTTTTCGAACGAAAAAACGTTGTAGTTTTGTCTTTATGTATTTCCACTTGTTTTTTTTTTTTTTCATAAGCGGGGGAACGTTTTTTTTCTCCACAACCACACACCGCGTTTCGACTGCGTCAGTAACGATTAAGATAGTTGGGTTTGATCGTGTTATTGAATAAAAGAACAGAAGAGAGTTAATTACAAATTAAATTGTGCTTTATTCCCTTATAAAAAATACATTTTATCTTAGAATGTAGTCCGAAGCACGCGCGAGATCGAACAGAAGTGACGCTTAGTAACGCTAAAACAAGCAGACAAACAACCAGCGGTAAATTGCGCGCGCTTTTCTTAAGCGTGGCTTGGTTGCTAACCGATGCTCCAAATTATAGGAAAGCTGCGCTCCAACTTTATCTTCGCAGAAGATGAAGGTGGAGAGCAACTTGTTTTCGAAAAACACCCACACTTGGTTGTTTGTCTAGAACATTAATTTAATTAAGCTTCTGCTTCCGCATTAAAGGGAGGTTGTGGGAGCACACTTCAACATATAACAATATGAAAACCCGAAAATTGCCTAACCGCATATTTTTCCACTTGTTGGATGTGGCAATGGTCAACGCTTATATTCTTTTTCATAGGTTGCATAAGGGAGTTAAAATCGAGTTGCCAAATTTTCACTCTGAAGTTGCGGAATCATTTTGCATGATTTCGAACGAAACAGAAAAACCGATAGGTCGTCCAACGTCCACCCCAGTATCACAAATCCGCAAGCCAAAAAAGTGTTATTTTCCACCTCCAGAGGTGCGATACGACAACGATACGCCATAGGTGCGTATTTCGCGACCGCAAGGGCAAAAAGTTGGGCAAAAAACCCAGGATGTAAGTCAGAAACACAGGCATTTTGCACCAAATGTAAATTGAATCTCTGCAATTCCACCACAAAGTCGTGTTTCTTTAAATACGTTGATGGCAATGTAGGTAATATACAACTATACAACGTTGTTCACTTCCTTTTTATCTTATTTTGATACATTTTCATGATTATTTATTCAATAAACTATTACTTTCATAGTTTCACCTGTTTGTTTTTTTTTTCTCTAACGACCCAACCCCGCCTAGAGGCGGTGTAAATATTTTTGCCTGTAAAAAGTAAAAACATAATTTTTTTGAAAATCATATTTCAGATTCGTTTTTATCGTGCCAATATTAGTATATACTGATTTTTTGAATCAAATCATAAAATAAGGCATTAGAGGGTTAATAATAAAACGACAATTGACAAAAGTGGGATCCCGACTATAGATTACTTACCTTACATTAATTTGTCGCCTTCATCCTACACTGTTATTTTTGAAACTCTTAAATATTCAAAATAATTTTGACATATGATTTAGCAATTGCCAAATTGACAATGCAGATCCAAATGACTAAGAGTCCAACCTGCAATAATGTCTTCATAAATTTGGGAGCCTTTCATAAACAAATGGCCTTTTCCAAAGCCCTTGGAAAATACATTGATGGTTCTGGGATAGATAATACTTTAGTCTTAGCCGGAGGTTCAGTGAACGGATTTATTGGCGGTAAACACTTAAATAGATGTAAGAGAATCCATCCCTAACTGTCTGGTGACATTCAGACATTGCATTTTGAACAGTTCTGTTCAGAAAATGAGGTTGATATCTCAGAAGGTTTAATTGAAGACTTAAAATGTATATTTCATAACCCATTACAACAAAATGAAGCCCTTATTTTAAGTCCATTGCTACGTGATACGTTAAATAAATGCCAAAGCTATATCGATCTTACCCTTAAAGGAGATCATGGAAAAACCCCCCCAGTTCTGCATGTCGAGTTCATGAATGTGTTTTTCAGGTTTTCAAGAAGCATAAGAACGAGTAATTTGTAACATAGAATCAATTTTCGACCTTTCCAATTTATTTTTTGCCAGCAACTACTCAAGGTGGATTTTGAAATACCACTCTAATTTAGTGGATTTGAAGATAAATACTTCGGATTTAAGGGGTTACATACGTTTCTTCGCTCAAAAACGGAACGTTTTTCAAGGTTTTTTTTTCGCTACGATATTAAATTAATATAAAAAAAGTAAAATATACGTTGTGTAAAGTATTCCTTGACGAATACAAAACCTTATTGACAATTTAAGAAAAACCGTTATAAAGTATACATTTCGCCCATCTCCGGAAACCTCTCTTCAAAAACGTGCTGGGCGCTACCAGGAATATCTCTGGTAGGTTTCATTTGAAGCAAAAAAAAAAACTGCTAAAGTAGATCATAGCCGTTTTCAAAAATTTTCATTTTTAACAAATGTCAGCTTTTTGAACGTACGAGGCTATTTTTGACTAAAAAACGAGTCACATTTTTATTTATAACAAATCTAAAAATTAAGATATCAAAAAAATCCTACGTAGGAGACTAGATAACGGTATTAAGAATATCCGTGCGAAATGGCATGCAAATCGGTCGAGTGGTTCAAGACATATTTCTGGTACCGACTCGGAAAACACTGTTTCGAGAAAAACTCAAACGAAATGCAAAATCTGCAGTGTGTCTTGCCTGCGTGGCTTCGAAAGCAAAACTGAAAATGTGCTCGAGTAGTGCCTTCTGGAATATTCTGAATTCTAATATTCTTATACAAGGTTTAAATCTATTGCTAAGCAGGTATAAATATTTGCGAAGGCGCTGACCCGTCATTAGAGAAGGTAGGAAGGCAGAGCAGGCACGCAGCTGCTCATGTCCCTAATGAGCGCTCCGCCCGGTCCGACGTCTAACGGTCATAACTTTCTTAATTATTGGAATTATTGAAAAATTCTTGCGGCATTTGAATTGCAAAAGAATATAGAATTTTTTCATCCAAAATAAAATCGATTTTTTTGTGCAGAGAAACGTATGTATTAATAAACGAATTTAAACGTGGTGCCTTTGGTATAAAACGTACGAAAAAAAAGTCTGGCAAGAGCTCCTGTTGGTCTTACTCTTGCGCAGACTATAAATTAAAGCTTCAGATCATTCACGTGAATAAGGTGAAAAACGTGTTCACGTTATCACGTGAATGAAAAATTCACGTAAAATGATGTGAATCGCGTGAATAACGTACACAAGTAATTGCATGAAAGGACAATACAATATGAAGAAACATATAAGGCCATCAGAAATAAATTCAAAAGAAAAAAAACACACACGTTTGTCTTATTGAATTTAAATATTTTTATTACAAAGTATTACGATTTTGATAAAGAAAAATTAGCATATCAACATTTTCTTGAAGCAAAGAAGTACTTTTATTTGTAACAATGGTTCCGGCTGTTGAAAAACAACGTTCTGAGCTGACAGAAGTTGCTGGTACGCAAAAATATTGTTTTCCTAAGAATGCAATAGCGGGATATTTTATTGCTTTGTGTTTCCACCATTCAAAAGGGTTAAACGTAAACCTTAGCTGAGGCTCTTCTAAGTATGATTGGAGCTGCTTTTCAAAATTTGCTGGATTCTGTTTGGTTAGAATCTTGAAGCTGTGCTTGAGGAAAATATTCTTCAAGAAGTTGTTTTTACTTATCTATCTTTTATTGCACCTCGAACAGAATAGCATGCATGCTGCAGATCTTTGTAGCGTGGATCTGGTAGAGAAGCAATTTATCTTGATGATATAGTTTCAGGTATTTCACTTATCTGTAGGTCTAACCGTTTACGTAACTCGGAAGAAAATAAATTTTTGATTTGTTTTATCATTTCGGAATCAGCATCGGATTCTTCCATATGCATTTGTAGTAGCTTATGCGCAAGTGGTCGAACCATAGATATTGGTATCATATTTAAATTGTCTGCCCTCGGCTTTGAACCCATACTGTTAAAATGGATATCCTCTTACCTCGAAAACCGTTTTTACAGTGTTCGTTCGGTCCCCTTCTTTTTATATTAACCATAAATGATCTCGATATGATCATCAAACACTCGTATGTCTCCCTTTACGCCGACGATACCAAATTTTTCAAAACCATTTCCTCTCCCCATGACTCTTTCCTCCTTCAACAAGATCTTGATAGTTTTTCGATCTGGTGCCTCAAAAATTCTTTGGAACTTAACATCGCCAAATGCCAATCCATCACCTTCTCACATAAGCGGAACCAATCTCCTCCCCGACTCTATCTTCTCCATAACCAACCTATCTCCTCCGTACAGTCTCTTCGCGACCTCGGCATTTTGTGTGACAGCGAGCTCAACTTCCGTTTATATATGGATGAGATAATCCTCAACGCCAACTCTGCACTAGGTTTTGTAAAACGGTGGTCCAAAGAATTCACCAACCCATATGTGACCAGGTCCCTCTATATTACCTTTGTTCGCCCCCTCCTAGAGTACGCCAGTCAAGTATGGTCCCCATATCATCGTGCTCATATCTCGAGAATTGAAAGCATTCAGCGTCGTTTTCTTCGATTTGCTCTTCGAGGTATGCCCTGGGACGATCCTTTTAATCTGCCCCCCTATCAAAATCGTCGCAACCTTATCAACTTAAACACCCTCGAAGATCGCAGAGATGCAGCAGACTTTCTCTTCATTCATCGACTCCTTTCAGGTCACGTTGAATGCGCGTCCCTTCACAACTCCATTTTCCTCAACACTAACCCTCATAATCTACGTACCCCTCGACTCTTCTATCTACCAACCCACCACACCTCCTATGGCGCGAACGAACCAATCTCCCGTATGCTACGTCAAATCAACTCAAACCCTACCGTCTTTGACTTCCACCGCACCACTTCCTACCTCAAATCCGTTCTCCTTCACCATTCCAACCAACCTTAGTTTTAAGTTTTAGTTTAAGTTTATTTTTTAAGTTATAGCTTGTATTAAGCCGAATAAATGGGGGCGTTCGCCCCCACCAAAATTAAAATTAAAATTAAATTGGTGAGCCCTCCCTGCTTAACACACTGGTGAGAAATTGCATCGGGTTGAGTACGTCTGCAAGTTGTTTCATCAATGTCCACTCCTGTTCGGATATTTTCAATTTGATGGCCGATGCAAATGAAGTAACAGTTCGATCTGCTAATACGTTGGTGACTGGGCTTCGGTTTTGTATCAGTCGCTGCAGCATAAAGTAAACGGAATTCCATCTTGTGTAGTTCGCTTGTAATAAAGATTTTACTGGCAAAGACAATTGCCTCTGCTTCTCTTCTAAAGCATATTTAGCTACACTAGAATGCTTAAAATGTCCAACAAGTCGATAATTACTTGAGTATGATCAGACGAGATCGACTTTTTTATTGCTATTTGACGACTGTGAATGGCACACGTCAAATTTTGTTCCTCTTGTGTTTCCTCCAAATTTCCAACTGCCCTCACGGTGACAACAGCCATTACTTTTTTATCTACACCCTATTTACTTAACGTATTTTTCATATTTTGAAGGAGATTTTCAGCAGTGTAACGTACATCTACTTCATTTGTGTTAAGAGTGTACGAATGTTGAATCCAAACTTCATCTATAAAGTGCACCGTCATAGTCATGTAGGAGTCCTGTACTGCGGAGGTCCAACAATCAGATGTACATGATACTTTACAAGCCTTTTCTAATTTCTCCTTAATTAGGTTTTCTTTTTGCTGTCTCAAGGCCTGAAGCCGCTTTTTAATTGCTTCTTCTTTCAAAGGCTTATAATTTGGCTCTACAACAGTCATAAATTGACGGAAACCCTCGCTGGAACAATAAGATATTGGCATTTGATTCACTGCTATCATATTTGCCAGTGCCTGGTGGATTTCTTCCATTCTGTGTCAACGCAGTATAATATATCAGTTTAAATACATTTGTAAATTCAAAGTGGCGGTACGATAAAGGATGATTCTGATTATGATTTAACTTGTTAATGAATTTGCAATGAGTAAAAGCCCATCATAAATTTTTTTTATGAATGAAGTAATAACTCTTAATTACTAAACATTTCCCGAAAAAGGGATGACTACAAATATCCGGAGTTTCCAAATTCTAGGTTATTCATAAAAGAGTAAGTAGGTAGACACATTTGTAATATGTTTTGCTTTCAATCAAGGAAAACCAAAAATTTTCAATTCTCATTGAACAATTCTTCGAAAACAGGAAAAAAGACATCATTCACGTAATTTAAGTGTTCACCTTATTCACATACTTCACGTGTTAGCGTATTCCCGCAATTCACGTGAAAGTGAAGGTGTATTTCACGTGAACCGCGTGAACCCGCTTTCACGTGGAATCGTAGGCTCTACTATAAATGCGGATGCTGCTAACTCTTCGAATTCAATTTCAAAAACAGCGCTGGCTTCTTAGCCGCAATATACGTACAAAAATTATTTCCAAAATGCTGGCTGAAATAAAAATTGGATAAACAGATGATATATGTTATGACCTCGCAAACAGCCGAATTGAAAAAGACAAAAAATTGTTAATTGAAATTATTAATGCTTTTAAACAAAACATCGATCCTTCGAATCGAAAGTTGAGAAAAAATAACAACGGGGAGAGCTGCATCTCAACAGACAACTAACTTTCTTTTAAATGGTAATAAGCTAGGTCACAAACAAAAAATAACATTCATTGAAGAATGCTCCACAAATTCTAACCGATTTGAAAAGCCTTTAAAACGAAATAATATTTTAAATTTCTCTTCGGAATGATTAAAAAAAATCAGAAAAGCAAGGTTGGTGAAAAGCAGGCCTCAATAAAAATGGAGCGAGATACTTTTGAAGAACGTTTAGCCATAGCTCTAGAAAAAAAATTTGGCATGGAAGAATGTTTGTCTTATCCACTATCGCCTGCTCCTGCAACTCTTTGTCACCAACACTGCACAGTGGTTCAGCCGTAGGTCATAGGGCCGTAATACCGATGTTGCAAATATGATGTTATTTTATCGTTAGAGGAAACATAAAAAACCCATAAAAAAACAAACACGGCACAGTTAATTTTGTGCACCGGAAGTGGTAACATCTGATTAGTGCTCATTAGTTTATTTGTTCACATAAATTGGTATTGTTTTTAAAGTGTGGTTTTTCCGAGAAATTTATTGTTTGTGATATAATTGTGCAATGGATATTTAAATTGATATTTTTAAAGTAATTATTTTTTCCTTAACAATGCGACTATTCATAACTACTATAGCTCCATCAAAACACACCTTCCACTTTTTTGGTTTTTAACCATTTTCCATATTCAACTTAGCCTTTACTTATGAAGGCTCGAATCGCCATAAATGAGTCATATATCAATATAATCTCTTATTTTCCTAGTTTTAATAAATACAGGTCATTGAGGAGACTAGGTCCAGTACCACAAAAGAATGTTTTTTTTAATTTTTTGTGTTTTTCTTTTGCAGATACAACCATTACGTGTTCTTTTACCCGAATGCTTGTTTTAAATATGTGGACAGCTGAAGTGTTTTAATCCCTTGCGAATTCTTTACCGGATGCTGAAAATATCCAGACTGATTGCTTGAGAAATCTCCTTTTGAATCTCTGTAAACGGTTTGCCGCATATTGGAAGCAATTTAGGAGATCAAAAGCTAAGCTAGTGTCCAAATACGAAAGCTGGTTAAATGAGACCGAAATTTGCATACTTAAAGTATCTGATGGAGAAGTATGTGGAAATTACAACGACGAGCAAAAGGAATCTCTTCAATCTACAAGTGGAACGCGATACAGGAAGGAGTGTGGAGACTGCAGCAAGAGGTCCAAACGTCGCAGATTAGCAGTTTTATCACAGATTGACGATTCCGCTGTAACTACTTTACTTAGCAGTTCAAATCAATCAGAAAGTTCTTTGGAATTTAGCAAACCAATATCTACTATTAAGAGAAGTGATTCATTCTAAAATACCAAATGTTTTTCCGTCCTATCATAAAGAGCTGGAAGCCAAAAAACGTTGCTATCCAACTGGTATTTGCGTGACAGAATCTTCTGCTGAAATCAATTTGCAACCATTGTTAGACCATACATCAAGTCGCATTGTTGAATCTCAAAAAGCTGCGTTTGAAAGTCTTCACGAACCTAAAGATGACTTAGTTTTAATTGGTAAATGGGGTTTTGATGGCAGCACAGGCCATAGTGAATATAAGCAGAAATTTTCAGATTCAACTATCGAAGATTCGAGTTTATTTGTCACTCACCTGGGATGAATCAATCATTTGGAAAAACTCACACCCTTCCTCTACTAGGTGGTGCAGACCAATTCGTTTTCAATTTACAAAAGAAACAAAGGAAGTCACCTTGCAAGAAGAAGTTTATTTCAAAAGCCAAATTAACCAGTTAGTCCCTACTTCAGTGCTTATTAATGGCCACGAAATTAAAATCACCCATTCCTTACAATTGACGATGGTAGATGGTAAAGTTCGTTCTGCACTTAGCGACTTATCTACGAGTAGGTCTTACATTTGTGGTGCAACACCAAAAGAGATGAACGATTTAAATATATACTTAAAAGAGCTCCCTGATACTAGTAAATTTGAATTTGGCTGATCTCCTCTGCGTTTTATTCACGTTTCTTATCGAATTAATATTAAAAAGCGGCAAGCGCGTTCTGCAGAAGATAAAGCTAGTCTTGCTCAGAGAAAAGAGCTAGTTCAACGGCAGTTTAGGGTAAAATTAGGTTTAATTGTAGACAAACCTCGAAGTGGATGGAAATACAGCACGTACATTTTTCCATAACTCTGATATTTCATCTGAAATAACAGGTATTAGAAAAGATCTTATTGACAGATGTAGTCACCTTCTGCAGAGCCTTTCTTCTGGTTATAAAATAAATTCAGAAAAATTTAAGAGTTATGCTTTTGATACTGCCAAGATGCTTGTGGAGGAATACCCTTGGTATAACTTACCTTCATCAATACATAAAGTATTGATTCATGGAGCAGAATAGATTGATAGATAGTTCTTTGCTATCTATTGGTGAATTATCTGAGGAGGCCTCTGAGTCTTGTAATAAATTAGTCAAACTATTCAGATGCGATAATACTAGGAAACATTCCCGAGATGTTACTAGAATGGATCTCTTGCACAGGCTTCTTCTTAATTCAGATCCACTTATTTCTAGTTTAAGAAAGTTGCAGTATAAAAAGAAGTCTGCGTTGGTAAAAGAAGTGTTGAATTTATTAAGTTTTTGAGCTTTATTATATTATATTACTTGACATTTTTAATGCTATGTAAATAGCACTTGTTTCATGGAAAATACTACGTTTTGATAAGATAAACAAAACTAATTTTAGTGTTATTATAACCCGATTTTTTTTGCTAGATTATGTTTTTTTATATATGAAGAATATTTTATGCACTCTGTTAAAAAAATAGCTTTTTTGTCTCGTTCTAACCCTCTAGTAATCATAACAACCATTTTACAGGCCAAAATGATATGATTTCACTGTAAATCTGCCCAAAAACCCTATGACCGCCCTTCTTTGGAACCTGAACCACTGTGCACTGGTGAAATGCACAAAACCGACAAATCTGTTTTGGCAAAAAAACTCAAGTCTCGAATTCCTTTATCTGAACCAATTGATAATGATATAGGTTCTATTTCCTTCACCTCTTGGGACCTTTAGTGCCCAAAACTTTTAATAAGATTTAGGAAATGATTTTGAAAAGAATATGCTCAACGGAGGCTTTGGAAGTGTACTTAGTTTTTACATCCATCCATAAAAGAAACTAAACATTGCGTTCATAATGAATAAGAGGCCATCAACTACACAATTCTTGGGCCATTTTTGGAGTCAATTGGCAGGATAGATCTCTAGTTCCAGTTCTTGGAAATAAGAAAGTGTTTTTGACAAAAGATGACAAGTGTTTCTCGTATGTTGTTCAAAACGAGATAATACATAAGTGTGAAGAGATTGAATATAGGTGTAATCATGAAGAAGCTGACACAAGATTAATTTATCACATGAGCAAATCAAAACCTAATTCAAAATAAAAGATTTAGATATAAGGTTTTCCAATAAGGTCTTGACAACTTTTTTTTTAAATAAAACGCAAAACATTATTATCGGCTTGAAGTACAATCAAAACATTTATGAATGGAACTCGACTTCGTTCATATGGCTACCGCCTTCACGTTTGCACCGGTCGACTCGTTGGACCCAATTTTCAACGCCGCTATTTCGCGTTCAATGTTGGCTCTGAGCTCTTCTAACGTCGTCAGCGTGTTGGCATAAGCCAATGACTTAACGTAGCCTCACAGAAAATAGTCAAGCGGCGTTAAATCGCACGAACGAGGCGGCCAATCGGCTGACCCATGTCTTGAAATAACACCCTCACCATACTTACTCTTCAATAAATCGATTGTAGCGTGTGCTGTGTGGCTTGTGGCATCATCCTGTTGAAACCACATGTCGTCCAAGTCCATATCTTCCAATTCAGACCAAAAATAATCGGTGATCATGGCGCGATAACGCTGACCATTCACAGTAACGTGACGATCATTATCGTCGACGAAAAAATATGGTCCAATAACGCCGCCGGCTGCAAACCGCACCAAACAGTTATTTTTTTGTGGATGAAGTGGTGATTCATGAAGCGTTATTCACCCGACCAATAACGCATATTTTGCTAATTGACGAACCCATTGAGCCAAAAATGAGCTTCGCCACTGAAGATGATTTTGCGATGAAATTCATCATCTTGGCGCATCTTCTCCAGAACCCAATCGGAGAACGTACGTCGCTTCAAATGGTCCATCGGCTTCAATTCTTGAGTAAGCTTGATCTTGTATGGGTGTAAACCAAGAGCCTTACGCAAAATACGGCATAATGTGGTCTGAGCGATGCCCAATTCTTGAGAACGCCGTGGAATTGACTGATTTGGATCGTTTGCTACGGACGCCTGAACGGCAGCGATAGACACTTCGACCAACCCGTTGTCCCACTGACACGGCAACATCACACAACGAATATGTAAACTCAAATTTTTGCACTAAACTTGTTATTGGTGGTCTACTAGGGCGAGAATTACGACCGAAAATTGGAGTTGACGCTCTTAAAGTTGCCGAATTCCGGTAGAATTTTTTTATAATTTGCAGACGTTGCTCGTTCGTGTACTTTACTACGATGAAAATGTTGAGTTTACTGAATAAATTGACAGTGACAATTTGATGATTAGTGAAAGAGTGCGTTCACAAATTAAATTCAAAGTTGTCAAGTCCCTATTGGAAAACCATATACAAACAAAAATACTACAATTAATATCCAGCAAATTGCATTAAAACATCTAATTAAGTTACTTCACAACACAACATGTCAGTATATAATTGCATGCACTACAATATCATACAATCAGCCGTTATACGTTCCAGTTTTTAATGTTCCAGTTCATTGCACCCTCTGCAGTCATATCGCACTTCGTTATGTACATAGTATCACGAACCGTCGCGAATCAAATAACACAACACTTCACACATAAACACACAAACGCGCGTATCGTTTCTTTATTTTTTTTCTTCTATTATGCTCTAGTTTTTTCTCACTTTTATCAAAATAAAAAAAAATAAAAACCAACTCTAATGAATCTTTAAGTTTCTTTTAACCAGGCACTAGACGATGACAAAGGCACCCCACTCTACACTACCCATTATGTACTTTCGCATGTACATACGTATATAAACGAAATCTCCCGATCACACGAATCAAAAGTGCCTGTTTACATTGGCGACGGGATGAAAGTCCTCACCATGAACGTCGTGTTCACATTGTCATGGGGCTGCAAGACTTTTTGACAAGTGGAACACTTGAATCGGAGCATTTTTAATTGTTAAATTTGAGCAGTCGGCCTGAAACAATTCTTTTTTCCTACTCTTCACACTTCCTTTCTCATCAACGATCAAAACTAAAAGGAAAAAATATGTCATAAATGCAACGATATGGAAAAAAACGATGTGTTGCACTTTAAAAATGGATTCTCGGTGGAAGTAACCATTCTTCTTCCCACTGCAATAATCCACAATCTTCCTGCATGCGCCATAGTGAACAAGCACAAACAAAACCAAAATACTTTCAATGGCATTGCGTTTGTCCATTGATGCTTAGGATAACGTAACCTATGTACTATACCCCGAAAATAGAATTGCCACAACGAATTACATCAGTTTAAAAATTGCAAAATAATTACATACATAATAATCTAATAACAAATTTAGATCCCTCACCTGATATTTTATATCTAATTTTCACAATAAATTACGTTATACCGCACAACACCAAAACAACCCAACTCGGCAAACTGATCTGTTGGAGTGAAACAACGAATACACCACACCAAGCTACACCACTATGGTGGAACACGGATGAAAGGGTTCATGTCCTGGGCACCAGTCATGAAATGTCAGTTCTGTTCGCTTCAACATCGCGCGGCCGGGGAGGATTTTCTTCAAATATTATTAAAATATGAAAACTCGTCATAACTGATTAAATCATTTTCATATCAAATTACCCTACCTTATCTTATCTTACGATCTTAATTATTCATGTACTAAAGTACTCGTAATCAATTGTACTAAAATCAAGAAAACTATCTGTCAAAATGAAAATATGTAAAATACTAACTCTTTCGCAAACTTACATTCGATGAAGAATAAATTATAACGTTAAAGCAAACATCGCGCTTTTATTTTGTCTATACATATATATATGTATATACATAGATACACTTCTTTATTTTCAATTTATTATATAGTAATTCAACTATACTCCGATTAATCAACCGTCAACCAGATGGATCATTTTGCAATCGCCAGCCCATGCTCTGGAATTCTGGCTATCCGAACTTCCGAGCGGCAAACACAGACCCGGATCATTACCTTGTTGCTGCCAGGGTATCGATGTGAATATAACAGGCACAGCGGAGGCAAGTAAGACAACCAATGTTCGACTTCGAAAAGCTGCAACCGCTAGAATCCAGCACCATCGGACACCAATAGGAATTTTGACAACGAGCAATCAGAGGACCTGCTTCTGATGAGATTGGTTTAAAAACGCGATCGTAATGAAACCTCTGATTTGATATGGCTGAAAACAGGGACATGCAGCTAAGCAAGAAGCATATAAAGATGCGCTACAACAAGGGACAACAAGGGAAGTCAACGAGCAATGTGAGATACCACTGATGGAATAGCGTTCGAAGGTTTTATCAGAGAATAAAAGGAACATTCCACGGCCATAAAGCCAGATTGGAAACCTGCAATAATAGACAAGGAAAACTGGTAGAAGAATTTCAGTCGTTGCTGAGAATATGGGACAACGTCTTCTGCAGACTAGTGACGATAATGGTGAAATTCTGACCCAGACGAAGTTAAAGTAGCAATATCGGGCCTAAAGTCAATGTTGATGGTGCAGACTGACTGCTTACTAAGCTATTTAAAGCACCTGAATACAACCTGGTTGGAAACATTTACCAACTCATCTTATGTCCGATGGACAAAAAAGACCATTTTGACTCCCTCAACTATAGAGAAATAAGTCTCCTAAACATCGCCTATAAGCTGAACGATCTGGTTAGAACTTACCAGAGCGGTTTCAGGCCAAAAAAAAGTCCACCGGATGATTTCGCGACAGTTGTTAAATATATGAATGCTGTCGTGATTATGGTCTCCCCCTAAATGCATCGAAAATGAAATTAATGTCCTCTCTTGGACCACATCAAAAAGTTATTGCACAAGGAATCCGCCTCAAAGACAAGATCTGTCAAGGAACACTTCCAGATCAGAACACAGAACACTGAACTAGTTGAAAACTACTCGTAAATACCTGGAAGTGATTTTAGCAGCCACTTTCTTTAGGATAGACATATCAACATGCTTCGCCCAAACCATACAAAAGGGCTCTTTCCCATAGTCTATCTTGTCCATCACTTGACCCGACAAGTCCAGAAACAGGTTTACTATTCCCTCGTTGAATCTAAGCAGAGGTGTGGAATTAACGCATGGGGAAACTCTTCAAAAGCGCACCTCGACAAAATACTGTTTCAAAACTCCATCCTGAAGAAGATTAATAGCAGAAACTCTACCGCAACACCAGGAGCAACACCAACACAATAACACACTTTAAGGCATTGGAAGTTAGAAGATATTCGAAATAACCTTGATTACTACGGCGACTTTCGCTTTCGGAGGCCTATCGACCATAAATTAAATACAAGAGGTTGGGCCCAGGAAAGTTCCTGAGTCATACAATACTTACGACTGAAGGCATTTAAAACACACCGCTCCTTCAATCCTGAATGAAGTTCCGTAGACGCTAAAAAACATAGCAAATATCAAAATCCGTAAAAAGCATTTAAAAAAGTTTTTTCCACAACCTCGGGGTAAATTCGCGAACATAAGCCAATGCCCCTACGGAAAACAAGGACGGCGCCTCCAAAGAATGTTTCTACGAGTCTCTCGACAAGACACATGAGCAATATCCGAAGAATAGTAAAGGAGGACATCTTTGGTGGGACAGTTGATAAGCACAACACCACGTCTAAAAATTGGCTTAGGCTTACTGACTTCACGGAGGCACAATTCCTTATCTCGATATACACAAAGGGATATGGCGGTCTCCGGAACATCAAACCCCAAATCAAATTCACAATTTCGCGATAGACGGTAAAGGCATGTTGCCTCTAGTTCAAACGTTCCATGCAGCCAATAGTGTTGCAACCAAGATGCAAATGCGTATTTTCTATGCGCCTCAAAAAAGAAAAACTACATACTGTGAGACGATATAACGTAGAAACCGCCAGAATCTTCTCCGAACGCATATCCCGAATTCTCTCAACACCTCCTATGCGTTCAAGTACCGAAGACCACTGACAACGTTGCCAACGCGCCATCAGAGATGCCGCAACTTATGTACTGGATTTCACTCAACCGCAACCAAGAATTCCGTGATTTGATGAAGAATGCCGACAAGTCGAAGCAGATAAACAGAAATTACAAAGCGGCGCTGCAACGAAGGTCGAGAGCTGTTCGTGAACTCTACGAGCAGAAGAGACGGAAAGAACATCGGCTTCTCCAGAAGAAGAAAAAAGTGCGCGAGAAGCTCACGATCGAAGATATTGAGTTTGTACTCCAGGACTAAAAACAACGTGTCGAGCAAGAGGTTCCGTACAGAAGCCTGTAAAGATGAAGGAGGAGAGATGATGAAAATATGCAAAAACTTTTTCTGCAGACAGCGAAGAAACCCAACATGTCGCCGTCAGGTTGAATAGACGTAGATAGCCGAAACTTCCGTCCACCCGACCGGAACGAAGTAAGGATAGCAATACCTATCTAAGGATAGCAACCCAACAAAGTTGCTGGATATGACTTTGTGGAGAACTTGCACAAGCTCATTTCTCAGATCTGGTCAGAAGAGTGTGTGCCTGATGAATGGAATCTTAGCATTGTTTGCCCAATCCACAAAAAAGGAGACCTCTACAACTGCGCCAACTATAGAAGTATAAGTCTTCATCGGATACAAGATTTTATCGGACATATTCTGTGAACTTCTGAAACTCTTCGCCAATACCCTGATTGGTTCCCATCAGTGCGGTTTCGGACCAGGAAAGTCCACAATCGACCAAATCTTCACACTCCGGCAGATAAAAAAACTCAGATCGACACCCACCATCTTTTCATCGATTTTAAGGACAGCATACCATATGACATCATTTATAGAGACGAGCTATATAGAGCAATGTTTAGTTTTAGCATCCATGCCTAACTCATCTGTCTGTACAGAATGATGCTTGAGAACTCTCGTTGCCCCTTCAAGGTCGGTAACCACATAAGAACGACCTTTAATTCCAAAAAGGTTTTAGACAAGGTGACGCGCTGTCATGTGAATCTATAAAATCATAATTGAAAAAATTGTGAACACTGTCAGTGCAAGTACTAAATTACGCGGGCTGCCACCGGTGCGTTCCAACGGAAGCTGCCAAAATGGGTTTAGGGGGTAAATGCATTCAAAACCAAGTATAGTTATTTAAGGACTTTGACTACCTTAGTTCTGCTATGAATTCTGCCAACAACACTGCAGAAAACTGCGCATCAGTCGCCTATGATGGCTAGGACATGTAGAACAAATGGACACCGGGCCGCAGAATATTCGAATCTAACCCGGAGGAACAACGCAGTGGATGGAGACCTCACATTAGGAGGCGCGCACAAGTAGAAGAGGACTTCAAACGACTTGGAGTGTCCAACTGGAGACAGTTAGCTAAAGACCAGACTAACTGGAGAGGCTTGTTAGTTGAGGCCCAGATTCATCCCGAACTGCAGCGCCACCTAACAAATCAGGTTTTGGGATTGATGACACAAATCGTCAGCAATTAATGCAGGTTGTAAAGGCTCTCCTCACAAAATTCTTCCGTCGTTGTGGCGAGTTACCCGCAGATGTATGTTCGCTTCAACTAGGTGGTGGTTCGAGTACTGTACGTAATATTCTAACATCTATCGTATAATACTGAAGGAGTGGGTTGGGTTGATCACAACATTATCAATTTAATTGAAAGTAGCACAATTATTTGGAAGTCATGTCACAGCACAGCTTTTCACTTTTTTTTTCGAAACCATTCCACTGCACCTATTTGATGGCGGTGATATCTGCTTTATAACAGCGGTTCAGGGTCCGAAAATTGAATGAACACACCCCAACGTCGTTTTCTTTGTAAATCTGCAGAGCTCCCTTTACTAGGTGTACCCGGACGTCTGCGTTGTTCATATTTAATTTTGCCCAACATTCAATCTTCAGCATCAAACGCTTACGATCAGTGGCAACACTGCTAAGATGCCTGTAGCCGCAACGAAACTCCTTGTATTGCGATATGGTCAGTATGCCAGAGGATGCAAATAATACAGAGACAAGGTGCTCCAAATACGCTTTGGATTCTGAGCAACAATCATATTGAGGAAATGAATGGAAAAGTAAATGGCACGCTACTTCGATTCAAACCTGGTTAGGTGCAGCATATTGACAGAAGACTTGGCTCTAACTAACTTCTTGTTAAGGAAGAGGTTATGGCTTTCCCAGTGAGACGACTGACTTAAGGGTGTTTTGGGTTTAAATAACAAAACAGATTTTAAATTTAATACTGCCAGCTCATTCCTCAAGTCATACATCAAATTCCAAGTGCAGAAAGAATGACTATTACGAGTACAAGTCTCATGAGTCAAAAACGTGACGTAGTTGGGTTATTGACTCGGTTATGGTGGATAGGTCAACAATCAAATGAAATCACCATTTGCATCAATAATACATTTTGATGTAAAATTAGTAGGCATCACCGGTTTACGTCACATTTCTCATCAATTCATTCGGACTAATTTGAATGACTTCTATCTTAAGAGTATGAAAAGCCCAGTCATCTACTGCAAGTGGAAACTCATTTTCATTTCCCGTCAAGAAAATCGAGAATTTTGAGAGCAACGTACAGAATTGGGTAAGCTTACTCAGATTCTAAGTCCAAGGACAAGGGCCGCAGCTCACATGCCGTGGTTTTTTACCAACTGCCTTCAGTTTCCCACACGAATTTGACTGAGGTCACTTTCCACTTGCGTACGCCACATAAGATCTTCTACTGCGCAAAGACCCATCTCAGCCAGGTAACCGATCATATATTGTAGTTAGCTGTTGATACGTCTCATTCATTCTCTATTGATGCAAACGGAACCGAGAATTACCCGAAGAATTTCTTTCTCGAAGCCGCCGAGAGTATTTTCATTCACATTCGTCAGTGTCCAAGCTATGTCTTGTATAAAGTCTTTTATGTTGCTCGAGAGTAGGCTTTACCGCTCAACTGCTTTCAAAGCCCAAGGAAACAGCGCTGGTGTCTTCCTTGGAGTTGGTAG
The DNA here is from genome assembly GCA_949129095.1 of Volucella bombylans. Classification (NCBI taxonomy): domain Eukaryota; kingdom Metazoa; phylum Arthropoda; class Insecta; order Diptera; family Syrphidae; genus Volucella; species Volucella bombylans. The sequence continues at coordinate 183,411,113 of OX422141.1, forward strand.
CGGAGACGAAGTAGTTAAAGTCCATTACTGCCTCAAAATTGTAGCTGTCTGTCTGGACATTTTGTTCTAGTAGTCGACGTTGTACGTTCCTCTCTTTTGACTGAATGTACTTTGCTTTGACTTTATTTTTGCTTCTGCTCCAATAGTCACAAAAGCCCATTAACAGCTCACTGTGTCAATGTCGTCTGAGTATGTGAGTAATTGAAAAGACTTTTAAAAGACGGTGTCTCCGGAATTGACTTGCGAGTGTGACGTAATTCTTTCAAGGACGATTTTGCAAAAATCTCGTAACAACGCATCGCCGTGTTTAAGACCTTTTTGACGTTAAAGGTCTCGGTTTTGTAATTACCTGCCTTGACGGAGCAGCGAGCATCCTTCATATCTCACTTCTATAGGATCGGACAAACAATCCTGAGATTTCACTCGTCTCGGACATACATTCGGCGTGTCAGATTTTAGAGATTATTTGATGTATGCTCCTTATCCAATCATCACCTTCTGCTTTAAAGAACTCTGCAGTTAAGCCACTAGGTCCAGTAACTTTGTTAGAGTTTTCTGTCCTGGCTTAATTTTCGTCGGGTGGAAATGTTATATGTCTTCATCCAGGTTGAATTCATCCTGCCTGACGAAGGGATGTTGTTTGTCATCATCGTTTAACAGTCTGCAGAAATAACCCTTCCAAATTCTCAGTACCGGAGTTCTACTATGAGGTTTCCTTCTCAGTCCTTGTAAATTTCTGTTCGGTCTTTACGACTTAAGCATGTTCGTTTTATTTTTTGGTAAGCTTTCCAGACTTTATTCTTCTCATAGCACCTCTCTTAGGCCGCGATAGAGCGCTTCTCGTGTTCTTTCTTTTTCCTTCTGAGCAGCTTATGTTCCTTAGTTCTCTTCTGTTCGTAGAGCTGGCGAGCCCCTTTCGTTATTTTTTGCAGGGCCGCTCTGAACGTCTTGCCTGTTTTTCTAGACTTGCCTGTCTCCATTCTTCATCCAATCGTGGGTTTCTTTATTAGAGTGCCGTCTCTGATTGGCAGTGATGCAGTGCCTCACCGTAGTCCTCGTGAGAATAAGTGAAGCTCAATCGGAAAAGGCACTGATCATCTCTTGCGATTATAGCAACTCGGCGTTGCACTTCATCAATGACTTTGGCTTGTTACGAATGTCCACATCTGTATCTTGACTTCAACAAGATAATGGTCCGCGTCGATGTTAGCTGCTGAAATCATAAACCTGTGTCTGTTTCCGGATGTGATGGCGTGGAGGCTGTACTTTCATAATGTATTGCCAAAGATACCCTTCTTGCCTAGCTGGCATTAAAATCGCCAAAAACGATTTTCAATTCATATTTAGAGCACTGCTCGAAGATTTTGTCGAGCATCTCGTATCATAGAGTCATCGAGTCATAGAGTCATAGAGTCTTTAGTAAGTTTGTCCTTCTTCTACCGCGAGTATCGAACTTGTCGAGTTGTAGAGGCTGAGTAGGGTCAATGAATCTCGAGAAGAAATTCTCCAGACGAGTCTTGAAACCAAAGAATGCTACCACCCAAGCACAGCACATCTCTGAGGTCTTCCAATGAAGTCCTGAACGGTGGCAGCTGGTCAAGCTGAAGCTTTCGAGCAACTTCTTGGCCATCATGCGGGAAAACCCCGGACCATCTCCTATCTCTTGATCTCTTCACCAAGGCCATAGGTGGTTTAGGAGAGATTTGGCCAGGTGCAAAACTCGAGGTCGTGTCTAAGGAAGACATTCCTAGCAGACCTCATACCAGCCGAACCCTCCTCTCCAGAAAGCATTCTGGAAATCATCAGGCTCAGTAACCCGACTCTTCCGACTCATGACTGGAAAGTCGCGAAACTGGAGGAACTAAGGGGCTCTTATAGATGCGCGTTAATCGTGATCAATAAGGATTCCCTTAATCCTCTGGCGCAGACGAAAGGCATGATTCGGTTCGGATTCGAGTCCATATATTTAAGGGTATATAAAAAAGATGAGCTGGATGCTGATAAGCAACCTCCTCCTCCTTTAACATCAGATAATACAACCCTGGATCTTCTTTTTAGAACTGGATAGCAACGACTCTAATCTATCCGAGGTGACTATTAAGCCGTCGGTCTCCTTTTCTGACACCCTGTGGGAAATGGAAACCGATGACGAAGCAAAGAGAGGTCCTACACGATCAGAGGTAGAAGATGAGCTTTTGGGCACATCTTCAGAATCGGGGGACCTCAACAACACCGTGGTGGAGGCGACTCTGGAAAACTGTAGCAATGATACGGTTTCTCCAGGTTAATCTCCACCACGCAAAAAAGGCTTCGCCCGCACTCATTTTGCGTCTCTCTAAAAACGCAGAAGATATTATCCTAATCCAGGAACCATGGATTGTAGAAGGCGTGGTTCGTGGACTTAGGACACCCGCATACGCTCCGCTCTATACAAGAGACAAAGGTAAGATCAGAACTTGTATATTAGTGAAACGCAGCCATAATGTATTTTTACTTCCCAACCTCAGCGACCCCGACTTAACCGTTGCCAGACTAAAGACTGTCAAAGGGTTTTACTGGCTGGTATCGGCTTACCTTGGCCACGACCAAGTGGACGCTCTCCCTGGTGATAACCTATAAAGCGTGGTACTGGAAGGTAGAAGGCAAAAAAACTGGCTTCATAATCGGATGCGACGCTAACACGGTATGATCAATGATAGAGGTGAGTCACTTTTTGACTATATTTTAAGTACTAACCTCTTTATCTTCAACATTGGCAATGCGCCCACTTTTATAACTAGAAACCGACAGGAAGTGCTAGATATCTCTCTTGTCTCCGACAGCATCACTCAAAGGCTAACGAACTGGATGGTATCGTCTGAACACTCCTTTTCAGAACATAGATACATCCAATTCAGCCTGAGTGATGCTCCTCCCAGCCAACCAGCTTTCCGGAACTACCGGAATACTGATTGGTCAAAATACAGAGGAATACTGTCAGAAACGCTATCCTTTGAACTATCAAGTCCCTCGCGTGACACCAATGAGCTTGACATGAGATTCAAGGAATTTACTCTGGCTCCCAATCAGACTATGGCCCTCTTATTCAACCTAAAGGCAAGAAAAAGCCACATTGATGGACATCAGCACTGGGACTGCTCAGAAACTCTTGTAGAAAACTTTTCAACGTAGCAAAAAGCACAAGAAAAGTGACTGACTGGGACTCATACAAAGAAACCCTCAAATTATACAAAAAAGAACTGAGGAAGGCAAAGCTACAATCCTGGAGGTCATTCTGTAACAAAATCACGGAAACCTCTGAGGCATCGCGACTAAGAAAAATCCTCTCTACAAATCCTGTGATGCCCAGCTGTTTGAAAAACACCGATGGCTCTTGGCCAACCTCAAGTTATGAATCACTCAACCTGCTTCTGGACACTTTCCAGGTAGCTCCCAAATTGCGGCCGGTAGCAGTCCAAATAGGCCTACTGCAACCGCGACCAAAATTCATGGTCTGGGCGCTGCATAGCTTCAAACCATACAAGTTTGCTGGTCCGGACAGTGTAATACCTGCAGAGATGGAGAGGTCCTCAGATTTTATTCTGCCAGTGTTAGAAAATATTATGAGGAGCTGTGTAGAACTTATCCACATTCCACTGTTATGGAGAGAAGTCAATGTAGTATTCATTCCCAAAGCCGGAAAATGTTCTCATGTTGTCCCAAAGGACCTCAGACCTATAAGTCTATCATCTTTCCTTCTGAAAACTCTAGAACGACTGATTGATATCCATTCGAGCTAAAGTTGATCCAAGACTTCTGTCAACGGCTCAACATGCCTAATGTAAAGGAAAGTCGGTGGAAACATTTGCACTCTCTGACTAGCCACATCGAATGATCCCTACAATATAAAGAGTACACAATGGTTGCTTTCCTAGCTGCGCCTGCAGCTATTCGCCTTAAAGCAACTAAACAGTGGACAAATAATTCATTTGTCCACGCCATTCTTAATACATTAGGAATCCTCACAGAGAACATCGATTACACCATACCTGAACTTTGGTTTGACAAAAACTTCCATGTAAGCTTCCGATATAACCGATAAAACCGATAGCAGAGTTGGTGGCGGTGTTTTCTCAGATAAGCTAAATCTAGACCTCTCTTTCCGTCTTCCAAATCATTGTAGAGTGTTCCGGGCGATTTTGGCGATTAAAGAAGCTCTGTCCTGGCTGAAGAACAACGTGATATCTGCTAAAGATATCCATACATTTTCGGATAGTCAGGCCGCCATCAAGTCCCTGGACTCGATCTCATTATATTCTAAAACCGCCCTTGAATGCCGATCATCTCTCATGGCAGAGCAGTTCAACATGCACCTTTGTTGGGTGTCGGGCCATAGAGACCTTCCAGGGAACTGTAGTGCCGATGAACTCGCCAAAATTGGAACCACTCTACCTATTCTACCGGAAAAGGGTATTATAAGTATACCAATCGCTACATGCAAACTAACATTAAAACTGGATGCCAATAAAAGAACAGACCATAGATGGACTGCTGGGCAAACATGTCTAGCGACCAAACAGATCTGGCCAAAGCTGGATCTGAATCGCTCTAAGTGTCTGATCCTTTTAAATAGGAAACATATCAGCGCCATAATAGGTGTCATCACTGGACACTGCGTCATAGGCAAGCACGCAAGAAGGCTTGGCGCTTTTATAAATGATTTCTGTAGACTCTGCATGGACGAGGAAGAGGAGGAGATAATCCTCAACCTACTCTGTACATGTCCAGCTCTCTCCCAAAGAAGAAAGCTTCATCTAGGAGCTTTCTTCTACAACGATCTAAACAACCTAGAAAACATAGACGTTAACAGTCTCCTACGCTTTATTATAAGCTCAAACTGGTTCCATTAGTAAGGGGATCATAGATCCTCGTGGCATCACAATGGGCCAATAGGCCTAAGTGGGTTGATATTTCCAACAACCACTCTTACCGAACCTAACCTAACCTAAGTTTGTCCTTCTCCTCTGTCGGGTCGGAGCATGAGCGTTTATGAGGCTTATGTTGGCGAATTTACCCTTTACGGTAATGCCTGAAGCTCAAAACTTGTTCCCTAAGTCTTCTTTTGAAGGCGACTGTTGCTTCCCAACAAAATCTACGGCGCGCTGGAAGAATAGGAGATTGTGTGTTTGCAGGAAGCTAATTAATCGCGTGAAATAAAAATTGAAAACATCGCGAATAATTAGCTTTGATGCACACAACACAAATAACAAAAAATGAACACAAACCAACGAATTGAACACAAACTTAACCGCACCACAAAACGATTTGACTCGGGACAAAACTCACAACAATCAAACTGTCAATATGCCGAGCTACGAAGCATATCGATCTCGCTTTGACGAATTTCAATATGCCGAGCTACGAAGAACATATCGATCTCGCTTTGACGAATTCCAACGCCACTTGAAGAATATGGTCATAATCTCTGACCAAAGGCAACGAAATTCCAGGATGGCCGAATTGCATGTGAGTGAGATGCACTGCAAAACAATGCACTTTAACACCTACTCCGAAAATATGGGGGCATTGTTGGTGCTGGTGTGTTGTTCACATATTACACTAAGGTAAATAACCCAGGGTGATTGACCTTAGAAGAAACAGCTGAGTGGTATATAAGCCATCAGCAGCTTCGAGGGAAGAAGAAATGCATATGTTAAATCACTCTTCAGCCAACAGTCAACAAATAAAGTTTAGAGTTAGAAACCAAAGGTCACGAGTTTTATTTAATTATTTTTATTTTACTGGCTTCAGTTCATCTAACTGAAGAAGTTATCGGTTTTTTTTTTTCTTCTCTTCAGTTCATCTAACTGAAAGGGTAGCCACCGCTTGTGAATCATCTATTCCAAGCCAACATTTAAATCCCGCTCATCTCAGTTAGGGACATGGTCCTTCGATTGCCTCCTTTAAATAAAAGGGCATAGAGGAATTAATTTCCTTTAAAGTGAATCAGTGCAACATATTTCACAAAAAAAAAAAAAAAAAAAAAAAAAAAAAAAAAAAAAAAAAAAAAAAAAAAAAACGTTCTTTTTTTAAAGTGTACTGTGGGTTAAGTATAGCTGAATAAAGTATTCAGTGCAAATATACGTTTCCGAGACCTGACGGACCGTCTATCGGCCACAGTACCCAACTATTCCTTCAACAGAGGAGCACATAGAAAGAGTACTGCCTTTCTAGGAAGTGAAGTGGAAAATCAAGAGTGTGCTGTGGACTAAGTATAGCTGGATAATCTATCCAGTGAAAATATACGTTTCCGATCTACGGCCACAGTACCCAACGGTTCAGATTTAAACAAATCCAACGGATTTAGTACAGCGACCTGTGCGGCCACAAAGTAACAGCGGTCCGAGTAACAACCGGTGACTTACTGCAACGGTCGAAGTACAAAAAACAGAAAAACTAAGGTATGAATTTTTCCTTATTTTCTTGCTTTTATACGTAATAAAAATAAAAACTAATGAAATTATAACACCAATAAGACAAATAAAAGTGAAATAAGAATTTTTTCAAATAAAAGTGCAAACAAAAAAATGTCGAAATTATCGAAATCTATCGAATGTCAGGAAGATATTTTAAATGAGATTAGTCGGGATTATGAACAATTTAAAAAAGATGAAGAGTCGCGAAAGTCAAGGGGGTATTTAACCGCGTGTTTATCTGATATCGATGAAATGTTCAAACGGGCGAAAAAAGAACATTAAAACATAATCGGAAATGCTGCTGACCCACTGAAAGAAAAATACATTCAGGATGAAATCTTCTCGAAAATCAAGAGAATATATTTCACCTTTAGTGGGCAGCTGCACGATGAGACTGATCGTTTTTTGGAAGACAATAATGCATCAGTAGACATGTCTCGATTAAACAATACGAGATCCGCTGGCTCTGATGTACGTCTTCAAAGAATTCAGATAAATTCATTCTCGGGCAAATTCGAAGATTGGTCGGAATTTTATAATTTATTCGATAGCTTAGTCCGAAATAACACCGAATTATCGGACATACAAAAACTTCAATATTTGAAAACATCTGTTTGTGGGGAAGCTGCTCGATTAATCCAGCACCTTCCAATAGATTCCAAAAGCTTTGCATCAGCTTGGACAATACAGACAGGTACCAAAACAAGCGCAAACTTGTAAATACCCAGCTTAGGAGATTAGTAGAGCAGAGTAAACTAACCTGTGAATCTGCTGCTGGCCTAAAATCCTTACACGACACCAGCATTGAATGCGTTTACGCACTTTTTAACCTTGAAATAGCTGTTGAAACATGGGACGCCATTCTCATTTTTCTAATTTTTAATAAACTGCCACCGCAGACCCAACGAGATTGGGAGGAAAAACTAGGCACTTCAAGGGTTCTTCCTGACTGGAAATCTTTCTTATCTTTCATCGAGGGTCGTTTTAGTTCGCTGGAAAACATTTCCGAACTGAATGTGCATTCAAAACAATCAATGCACCCATATTCGTTTCGAAAAACCACTTCCGCAGCCTGCCAATTAAGTTCCCAGCAACAAACAAAACAGTTTCGATGTCGACTTTGCAAGGCTTCTCATGGGATGAGACATTGCAAAAAATTCCTTACTATGAATGTCAAAACCAGAGCTGACGTCATAAAGAAAAATGGAGTTTGTGGTAATTGTTTAGGGTATGACCATCATGCTTCGGTTTGTAACAGTAGCAACAGGTGCCAAAAATGCGGTTACAAGCATCACACATTACTGCACATTGATGCTAGACAAAATTCAACCACTGCTCAAAACCACCAACAACATCTTCAACTCCGCAATCAAAATGCATCCCAATATAATCCTCAATCCCATTATATACAAAATCCTGTAAGCCAAATTTCTGTCCCTTTCAATCCTCCGAGTGATCAACTAAGCACTTCTCAAAACTATACAGCACATTTCAACCAAATGCAGTCAAAAACGCTACTAGCGACTGCACTCGTTAAGGTGGTTGCCACGAATGGAAAGCAGTGCACTCTTAGGGCATTCATAGATCCCGGCTCCGAGGCCACATTCATAACTGAAAATGCTACTCAAATGCTTAACCTCAAAAGGCAGAATGTATCTGCTAGAGTCACAGGACTTGGAAAAAACCCAACTGGCAGTTCCAAATACCGAGTGAAAGTTAATTTGCAATCGTTTAACAATACAGCCTTCTCTCTCGATGTTATAGCATTTGTGTTACCTGTCCTAACTGCAACATTACCAAGCTATCCGCTCCAAGGGGAGTGGAAACATTTGTCCAATTTGCCATTAGCTGATCCGGCGTACAATGTTCCAGGGAAGATTGATGTGCTGTTAGGGGCGGACGTGTACAGCTCAATAATTCTCGAAGGTTTAGTGAAGGGACAAAGGGGGTCTCCTGTAGCACAACAGACTGAATTTGGATGGATCCTTACCGGAAAAACCAATACTACTCCAAAGATTACTTGTTTCACTGTCCAAAATCACTTCAACGCTTTAGATGCACAACTTAGGCAATTTTGGGAATTAGAGGAAAATCTCGATGACAGGAAACTATCACCGGAGGAGCAAAAATGTTAACAACATTTCTCAGAAACATTCAAGCGGAATGAAGATGGGAGATACGAAGTACGACTCCCATTCAAGGATGGAATTCGCCCAACCTTGGGGAATTCGAAGAAGGCAGCCATGACGAGATTCTTTCAAATAGAGAGAAAACTTGAATCAAACCAAAAGCGAAAGGAAGCTTATACCAAATGTATCCACGAATACGCCACCTTAGGTCATATGAAGGAGGTCTCAGGATCCACGGAACTAGGCGAACACTACTACTTGCCTCATCATGCTGTCGTCAAAGAATCAAGTAGCACCACAAAACTCCGTGTAGTGTTCGATGCATCTTGTAAGACCTCTAACGGAGTATCGCTAAACGACTGCTTAATGGTGGGTCCACGACTGCAACCCGACATTATAGATCTGATCACGAAGTGGAGGAAGTTCAAGGTAGCGTTTGTGGCAGATATAAGCATGATGTATCGGCAGATATGGGTGGCAGCACAAGATACGTCATATCAACTAATTCTATGGAGGCATAGACAAAATGACCCTATAAAAACATATGCTTTGAATACAGTCACATTTGGAACTGCATCGGCGCCATATTTAGCAGTGCGCACCTTACATCAGCTAGCGTCAGATGTAGAATACAAGTATCCAAATGTAACAAGGGTGCTCACAGAAGGATTTTACGTCGACGACCTCATCTATGGTACGAATGACGAAAGGGAAGCCATCGATTTACAAAAACACATTATTGAAGTCCTAAAATCAGCCGGGTTTCCTCTAAGAAAATGGGCCAGTAATTCCACGAGAGTACTAGAGCAGGTTCCTGAAAGCGAAAGGGAAATAAATCTGCCTTTAAACTTTGAATCACCAGATGCCATCAAAACACTTGGGATTCAATGGCATCCAGCGAAAGATACATTCACATTCAATGTTAACTTGCCTGAGGTCCAACAGTTCACAAAAAGAACCGTACTTGCAGACATCGCTCGTCTGTTTGACCCGCTAGGATGGATCGCCCCATGCGTGATAAAGGCCAAGCTAATCCTGCAGCAACTGTGGCTGAAACAATATCCTTGGGACTCACCAATTTCTCAAGAGATTGAAAGTCAGTGGGTAGAGCTGCGAAGAGGGTTAAGAGCACTTCATGAACTGGAAATACCTCGGTGGATTGAATTCGCAAGGTCATCGAAAGTACAACTTCACGGGTTCAGCGACGCTTCCGAGAAGGCTTATGCCGCAGTAATATATGCTCGCATTATAAACGAAGGCCATGAGCACATTCATCTTTTAGCGGCAAAAACAAGAGTTGCTCCAACAGCAGTAAGATGGGTATCGCTACCAAGGCTAGAGCTATGCGCAGCACTCCTCTTAGCCAAATTGTTACATCGTGTCAAGAGGGCCATGCAATTCGAAAACGTTGAAACTCTTGCATGGTCTGACTCGACGATAGCATTGGCATGGATCAGAGGAAGCCCTACAATTCGCACTACATTTGTAGCCAATCGAGTCAACGAAATCCAAGCGCTAACAAACACCGATGCTTGGCGACACGTTGGAACCAAAGAAAACCCAGCGGACATAGGCTCACGAGGAATGTTACCACATGATCTCATCAACAGCCACATGTGGTGGCATGGGCCACAATTTTTGAAGAATTTTTCCATAAACGAAGGTCCAGGATTGATTTTGCGCGATACGGAGCTGGAAACAAAGAAAGAAAATAAGAAGGGTGAAGTAAAATCATCATTTTATAAGAACAAACTAGCAAATCTACAAGTCAGCTTCGCCGAAGTCATCTGTCACTATGTAATCATCAACAATGAATACTTTCAAAGATTTTCAAACCTGAAGCGGCTAGTACGCAGTGCAGCTATATGGCGCAGATACTTTAGATACTTAAAACACAGGGCAAGTAGAAGACCATTGGAGAGTCACCGACTCACACCTGATGAACTAGATGCTGCACGAAAGCAGCTCATCAGACTTGTTCAAGGTGAACTATTTCACAAGGAGATAAAAACGCTGAAAGAGAAAGGGAGCATTAGAAAGGGCAGTCATATTCTCCGTTTGAATCCATTTCTTGATGCTGAAGAACTCTTACGCGTAGGAGGGCGCTTAACAAACTCCACCATACCGTTTAGCCAGAAACACCCCATAATACTAAGGGACTCACATCACTTTGCGAGATTGGTCGTCAGCGATGTGCATCAACGCACACTTCATGGTGGACAGCAGATCATGATAGCAGAGATTAGAAGCCAATACTGGATCACTAATCTTAAGCGGCTAGTCAAATCAACAATCTACAACTGCATCCGGTGTCATCGATATAATGCTAAAATGCAAGAACAGCTCATGGGAAATCTTCCTAGAGAACGCGTAATAATTTCAAGGCCATTTACGAACACCGGGGTAGACTACGCGGGCCCTATAGAAATAAAGATGTGGAAGGGCAGATGCAGTAAGACGACGAAAGGATACATAGCTGTCTTCATATGCTTATCACAAAGGCGATACACATTGAAGTAGTGAGTGACCTTACTGCGGCAGCGTTCATAGCAGCTTTCAGGAGGTTTGTGGCACGTAGAGGAATCCGCTCCAACATGTACAGTGATTGTGGGACAAACTTCAAGGGAGCCATGAACGAACTGAACAAGGAGAGCAAACACATCTCCAGTGAATGGTCAGCAGAAGTTTCGGCAAGTCTGGCAGCACAAAACACCAAATGGCATTTTAATCCACCAGCTTCACCACACTTTGGAGGGCTTTGGGAGGCTGGTGTCAAGTCAATTAAACACCACCTTAAAAGAACAGTTGGAGCAGCCAGGCTTACATTTGAGGAGTATGCTACACTGCTCGCTCAAATCGAGGCATGTCTCAATTCAAGGCCATTATGCCCAATGACGTCCGACCCAAATGATCTGACGGTTCTCACTCCAGGACATTTTTTGATCGGAGCATCAATAATTACTCTGCCCGAAAGAAATTTAATGGAGAAAAACATAAACAATCTCGATAGGTGGAGATATATTCAAAGATTAACACAAGAGTTCTGGAAGCAGTGGAGCACAACTTACTTGCATTTGCTACAGCAACGACCAAAATGGCTTCAGCAACAGCCGAACATCAAACTCGGAGACATAGTTCTCGTCAAGGAGAATAACCTTCCGCCTTCGTCGTGGATTCTCGCGCGCGTAATTGAACTGCATCCCGGTGCAGATGGTCTACGCGCGTGGTGACCATAATGACAAGAAAAGGAGTCCTAAAACGTCCGATCGCGAAACTATCCCCCTTGCCGGTAACTAATCCGTCGAACGAATCGAGTTAAGAACTTGAATAAAATGTAAACAAAACAAAAGCAATATGTACACAAAACCTAATTGAATTAATAAACATATCAAAAAATATATATAGACTTTAAGTAAATTAATAACCCCCCCCCCCCACCCCCCACCAACGTAATAAAATTTCTCACTAATTCGCAAGGTCAACCGATGTGCCATTAAGTTATGGATATCCAACTGTAGCAGCTAACTATAATTTATTTTATTTTATGCATATGCATTCAAACCCAAACTAATACAATTTTGTATCTTTCTCGGCACTCGCAAACTATCACAATCCGACGTGAGGGAAGACACAGAGATCCGACCAACAACAAGAAGACAAAACGGAGATGAAGCAACAAGAAATGAAATTAAATCCACACGACAAGAGACAGAGATCTGGAAGCCTGGTCTACACAGCACCACACAACATACCACCTTGGAATTTCTGAACTCCACGTTGCCGGGCCGGGAGCATGTTGCTTCCCAACAAAATCTACGGCGCGCTGGAAGAATAGGAGATTGTGTGTTTGCAGGAAGCTAATTAATCGCGTGAAATAAAAATTGAAAACATCGCGAATAATTAGCTTTGATGCACACAACACAAATAACAAAAAATGAACACAAACCAACGAATTGAACACAAACTTAACCGCACCACAAAACGATTTGACTCGGGACAAAACTCACAACAATCAAACTGTCAATATGCCGAGCTACGAAGCATATCGATCTCGCTTTGACGAATTTCAATATGCCGAGCTACGAAGAACATATCGATCTCGCTTTGACGAATTCCAACGCCACTTGAAGAATATGGTCATAATCTCTGACCAAAGGCAACGAAATTCCAGGATGGCCGAATTGCATGTGAGTGAGATGCACTGCAAAACAATGCACTTTAACACCTACTCCGAAAATATGGGGGCATTGTTGGTGCTGGTGTGTTGTTCACATATTACACTAAGGTAAATAACCCAGGGTGATTGACCTTAGAAGAAACAGCTGAGTGGTATATAAGCCATCAGCAGCTTCGAGGGAAGAAGAAATGCATATGTTAAATCACTCTTCAGCCAACAGTCAACAAATAAAGTTTAGAGTTAGAAACCAAAGGTCACGAGTTTTATTTAATTATTTTTATTTTACTGGCTTCAGTTCATCTAACTGAAGAAGTTATCGGTTTTTTTTTTCTTCTCTTCAGTTCATCTAACTGAAAGGGTAGCCACCGCTTGTGAATCATCTATTCCAAGCCAACATTTAAATCCCGCTCATCTCAGTTAGGGACAGCGATTCTGCGACCGCTGCCATTGCAGCGCCCGTTCTTCATAGTATACACCATAGTTCGTCAACCTCTTTCTGTCCAGTCCGGATCTCCGTTAGTCGTTCGGCTGCACAAAGCCTGTTAATGGTCCGAACATCGCACGTGTAGATCCGAAGGGCGTTGTTCTTTAATCATCTGCCAAGATCGTCAACAGTGAATCTATGATTAAGTTCTGCTAATCAGCATCATTTCGTTACTAGTCTGTACTTCACTGCAAATCTCCCAATCTTACGCTTCACACGCATCGTATAAAAAATGGTGAAATCCTATCAGACCCTCTTATGCTTCACAAGCCGAAAACTTAGCCATTGAAAGAAATTGTCACCCTTCAAATGAATGCTAGGTGACTTAAACAAAATTTGACACAGCGTAGTAACCCGAATATCACCCGATCACAATAGTGTGTCATCGCTTCTTACAAGTTCTGCACCCTGTGGCATAACACTCATCAGCCCTAAAGTCTCACGTTTAAATCTCCAACCGCATGACTATAGGAAATTGCCAATTAAATTTATTTTTCCAACATTTCCCCAACACCGGGACTACCTCAACACAGCCACTAGAACATTAATGATCAATTACTTTGAGTCACCGAATACGACACTAATCAGAAGCTGTCAGACGACTTGGATGACAAATCATACGAATATCACAGAAAAGATCAGCGTCATTCGGTTGTTATTATAACATTATTTACTAACAAATTATTCTACAATATATTAATATAAATAAAATACAAAAAAGGCCGTCTATTCTTAACCCCAAATCCCTAATATCTTCGTTCTTAAAACTTAACCTTAAACACGGTTTCGTACCCTGGATTGTAAGGTGGTGGTGGTGGTGGAGGATGATGATGATGATGATGATGGTGATGTTTGTCTTCATCATCGTATCTGGAATATGGTGGTGGTTGAACAGGATAACTCATCGAGGGCTGATCACTACCGACTAGCACTTCATAGTTTGTAACACGCCGTTCACGTCCAGCAAATGCAATATACAGACAATTATGGGATTTTTGAATCTTTCCAGGCGTCAAACTTCCACAGTATTGCGCACGACCAATGTACAACTGTTCACCTTGAACAGTGTGGCCACCTTCTATGGCTCCTGGTGGAACATAACCATCGGCAGCATGTACCCAACGGAATCCAGATCCGGTTAGGACCTCGAAGTTATTTTTCACAAATTCATTGCCACCATGGGAGATGAATGCACACGATTTATTTGGAATAACCTTAGCTGGTACCAAATCACCATCATGGTATGCTCGTCCTACATAGATGGTTGCCATATCAACATCTTGTCCGGCATGGACAGCAGTGGCGGGAACACTGCAACCATCCGATGGTATCCAAGTTACCGCCGGCACTTCTCTGATCAAAATCTCATAATTTTCCAAACGTCTTTCAATGCCACCATATGGGATAAACAAAGCTCGATGAACCGTCAAAACCTTGCCAACTGTCAAACTGTTTTCAAAATGTCCACGCCCAATGTAAATTATTTGACCAGACTTAGTGCGACCACTTTGAACAGCGTTCGGTGGTATTGCACCGCCACATGATCTCCACTTATAATGATTGCCACAAAGAACGTCAAAATGAGACTTTGGAATCTCTTGACCTCGCAACGACACATAGGCCGCATGTTTCGATGGGATTACCTTCGCAGCAAGCATATCACCCTCATGGAAAGATCTACCAACATAGATCGTGGATCCATCTGAATCGTGACCGCCGACTACAGCCAATGGCGGCAGGGCCGCATACGCTGATGATGAAATCCAATTGTGTCCTAGAAACAAATTTAAAATGTTAGGAGTCTCAATAAAGCCAAGTGCCCTTCCCCAAGTTCAGTTCGCATACACTGCCAGGTGCAAAGAAAACAAAATTGATCGAATTTAGCAATTTTAAAAATATTTTTATTTGTCTTCTATGGTTTTGCTCTTTGGTTATAATTTTCTTTTCAGATCATAGCCGGGCTAAATGGGTATAAAGTCATCATTACCAACTCTTGCAGAGGATCTCGTAACTAGAGGCCGTAACTTCCTTTCCACCATAGGGAAGCCAACACACATGTTCGTTTGGATGAACTTTACCTGGTGTCAAACTGCCGTGATGATGAGCGCGACCCACATATACTGGCAAACCGTTGCGCGTACGTCCAGTTGAAACAGCCCCTGTTGGTATGGAACCATGATGTGCCTTAACCCAATAGTAGCCTTGACCAGTCAATACCTCAAATTGGGTCTTAAACAATTCATAACCACCGAAGCACGTGTATGCCGAACTTTTGTTGGGGACAAACTTTGCTGGTAGGTTCTCACCTTCATTAAACGCCCGCGCAACGTAAATTGTTGATCCATCGGTGTCATGACCGGCTACAACAGCGTGTGGTGGCACTGAATTCAATTGACCCACACACCAACCGTGTGGCCTGTCAAATGTCAACACTTCGTATCGATCCAATCGACGTTCTTGTCCGCCAAACGGAATATACAAACAATGATGTGATGGATGGATTTTACCCACAGTTAAACTTCCTTCCCAGTGACCACGTCCAACATATAATGGTTCACCACTACGTGTTGTACCCGAAACGACAGCATTTTGTGGAACCGAACCAGCAGCGCATGGTATCCAGTGATAATTTTCACCACAAAGCAATTCATAGTGAGTCTTGACGATTTCAACTCCACCCCAACAGATATAGGCGCATCCCTTGCTGGGGATTACTTTTGCTGGTAAATTTTCACCCTCATGGAAGGAACGGCCAACGTAGATTACCGATTGGTCACAGTCATGTCCGCCGACCACGGCAAATGGTGGGATTGCTGAATAAGGTGCCGAATGAATCCATCGGTGGTCTAAAAAAAAAATTTATAAAAAAAAATTCCAAATTATTATGATACGAGTATTTCGAATATTCTTCAGCGGATAAGTTAAAGTACGGTAAATGGAAATTGACACAAAACTGTCAGATACGAGTATGATATGTATGTTACTCACTCAGTGCACAATTAAAATGCGAGTGCGAGTGCAACTGACAGACGTTTCTCTCACTATTTTCTATTAGAACTGAATTTATTAACTTTATAAACATAGAATTGTCTGGAAATATTTCATGGCTGTCAATTTAATGACATGTGAATGTCCAAATGACAAGAAAGTTGTTTTTACAGTGATATTTAAATTGACAAAACGGGGACCAATTAATTCTAAATGACAGAATGACAGAAATGTTTGCTTCACTAATGGCGCACTAATATATTTTTTTATTGTCAAGGTGTTGGTAGAACTGCCATGTCGGTACTATTGTGTATTCCCTATCTCATCTTTCGGCAGTCTGACTGCCAATCTAATGCATTTCATTTTTCAAATTCCGTAGTAGATCTGTTATATTTGATAACACAAGAGTCTTTTAAATGTCAAATGAAGAATTAAATTCTCTTTATTATTCCCGAAATGGCTTTCGAAAAGTAGGAAATTGTAAATGGCCACCAATCTAAGAACTGTCCCAAAACGTCACATTCCAGTTTAACTATTAATTTATGAGTGTACGCATCACAGTACACAAAAGTAAGTGCCAACCCTGGATTTTAATATTCGTTTCGGCAACTATTGAGGTTACAAAGTACTAACGGTTCAATTGGTAATCCTAACAAAATTGCTGGACCCTACAAAAGTTGCTCAATTGGCATTTCGGAAATGAGTCGTCATGATAGACAGCTAAAACTCCGAAAATGACACCAGCGTGGAAATCATGCGAAAAATCACCCTTTCTTATCTCTGCTTCTATGCGCTTAAAAGGCAATTGGATCCCCCTCAAGACACTGAACGTCCCAGTCCTGTATTACGCCGCAGAAGCGTAGACACTGACAGAATCGGTTGAAAATATAACATTTTCAGTGTCGTTAATGGAGAATGGAGGAGACGTTTCAACAGCGAACTGTACGGGCTGTACAGGGATGTCGACCTCGTCAGAAAAGCTCAGATAACCCGGTTAGATGGCCCCAAAAGTCCTCAGTAAACATCGTACGCGCAACTGGGGGCAGCTTGCAAAAGACCGCCCTAGCTGGATAGATATATTAGCTGAGACTCTGGTGCACCCCAGACTGTAGCCTCATCTAAGTAATTAAGTAAATCCGACATGAGTGTCTAATTTTTGTGTTACATATCCCGCAATAGATACAACATACGAGTACATATGTTATGTTTTTGGAAGATGTAAGTAAAACAAGTATTTTGGTCAATTCGATATCTTAATTGACGTTTCGGAGATTTTTGGACTTGGGTCAGTGTCAAGAAATTTCCGTAACTACTCTGCCTTCGACTATTTCTGGCAGCGTATGCCAAAGTCGCCTAACAATGATTGATGGTTGATGAATAACAGAGTCTTATGCTTTTCAGGGGGCTTTCGCAGCGCATTTTTAGTCTTTTGACTGTCATATGATTTTGATTTTTAATGATTTTGACTTTGTGAAGTCTTATCACGATAAGCTGATAAAATTACAATTAAAAGGTAAAATTTAGGTACCTCAAATGGTTTAACCAATACTGTCATATATCTGCAAACCTATTATCCAGAAACGATTATAGTTAGAGGTTTTTTCGTGGGATATTCAAAGAAGTTGGTTGACCATGGCAGCTTAACTTAATTTGGCCTCCGTTGGTAGATTTTAAGTCTCTTAAATGGAGCTCTTGAGAAAAATGTCATATTTCTGAGCTCAAAATAGGAAACCGAAAGAGGAAACTGATATGAATAAGAGACCCGTCAATGAGGAGTCAATCAAATTTCGCTCGAAGGACCAAACAATTAAAAAAGTAAAAGACTTCCGGAAATACCTAAATGGCTTGAAGTACCTATCTCCCACCAAAATCCTATCTTTTCATAGAAGACCTTATGAACTTATGAACTCTATGTGCAGTTTAAACACTTGAAATCATTACTTGGGCGGACAACATGGCCAGGGCGCTGCAATGACAGTTCAACTCCTGAAAAAAAGGGAACTCAGTCTTAGTGCGATTGAATGAAATCTAATCTTGTTGACTTCAATGCCTCTGAATACTTGAGCCATTAACAAGTGTTTTATACTATTTTCCCCCCAACAAATGATCCGACCACTAATACTAAAATCCGAACAAAAAATTTCCGATAATTTGTTTGTAAAATGCGCACAAGTATTTTTTCGCAATTTGTGTCGCTATAGAACCAGTGAAATTCACTTTTTATCTTATCTGGGGCGTGAGTCATTTAATGAGAACCCTGTCACGCAGCAAAACGAAATTACTTGATAGCACTGTTTTTTTTTTAATATTAAATGATAGATTGGCTAATTCTCTATTATGGAAAAATAATGTCAGATACGAGTACTTAAAAAAAAGACTCATTTTCGTCTTATACAATTTTATAAAGCACAAAGGTTATAAAGCCAACAAATTGTGTATATACAATAAAAATGAGAGTATCTATGGTGTGTCCTTACCCATTTTGTTTGTAGTTTGTATTTAATTGTTAGTCTTTAGATTATTTATTCCAGATATTTTCGATTTTGGTATCCTATTTCCAGGTTAGATACGAGTACTTATTTTTGAAAAAAACAACAAAGCAAATTCTTTTCTATTGAGACCTCTCTGTGTCCTATGATGATTGTGGTATAACTAAAGCTGAAATGTCTTGGATTCGATATAAAAGCCGAAAGCGGACGCCACAGCTACAAGTATTTACCTGATAAGCGGCGATTGATAACAAGCTTTCTGGATATTTTCAATTAAGCTGATTGTGACTATGTGATTCACTTCGCAGAAATATCACTTTATTGGCTATTGGGTTGTCAAAGCCTTTTAAGAACAATCCCCAATCTTATCTGCAAGGGGTTTCACAGCTCTTGTGATATTGACCAATGAGTTGTTGGACATTATAGTTGGCTAGAAATAAATTCCTCCGAGAAGATAAGAAGACTTTAAAACTATTCATTATTTTTATTATATTTTATATTATTATAATTAACAAGGAATAAATTACAATGTTAATATAAAAAGGTTAGCACTAGCTACCAGGGCTTTCGGCTAGAAGGATTAAGAAATCTGGAGAATTTATATATCGTTTACAATATTCAGTTCGGTTAATTATTGGTAAACGTATTAAATATTTTTTTCAGAGGGAATTTTAAGATGGTCTAATAAGGATCTATTTTGAATTTGATTGCATTCATACATGAGATGTTTCATTGCTGCAATAAAGATGACACTGTGCCTTAAGCGGAGTCGAAGGAAAAATTTGATTTTCTTCTTCGAAAAGAGAATTGGGTAGATGGTCTTTTTGGCGTCCACATTTATTGCTGCATTCTGTCGTGTGTACATTTTCCAGTCTTCTAAACTTCTATCCTCCCAGTGAATTATAATTTGTCTTCTTATGTCCTTATTCGATTAGACGTAGAAGGAAACTAGAGGTTCTGCTGTTGCCGATTTTGCAACTCTATCAGCTGCTTCGTTGCCTTTGATACTGTTGTGGATGAGTAAACCAACAGAGCTAACTTGTCAACTGTCATCAGCATCATCTGTCATCAGCCACCACCATGTGGTATTAAAAACTCATTGTCACTCATTGTTCTTCTTTGTCTGAATATAGACGTCCTAATTATCAGAACGGAATCACGAGTTTTATTGATTAAAACCCAACATATTGTAGCGACGAGGTATACGTTATTTTTTGCAAAAGAAGATCACACCATGCACAATGGACAAAGAGCAGTTTGCAGTTTTTCTAAAAAACCAACAAGAGATTTTGCAACAGCAACAAGAACTGACGAAATCATTTCTAGATGGTTCTCTCAACAGCAGCCACATTTCGTCATCTACCACGATAAAATCATCAGCAGAGACGATTATGGATACACTAGCAAATGGATTAAGTACATTCGCCTATGATCCAGAGAATGGATTTACATTTTCTGAATGGTACAGCCGCCATGAAGATGTCTTCAACGTGGAAGGTAAGGAGTTGGATGATGACTCCAAGGTAAGATTGCTGTTGAGGAAATTGTTTGTTGATGATATGTTTGTTTGTGGTCTTACAAGTTCGAGTGATTTAGACATAAGAACGCGGTTGCTGGCGAAGCTTGAGGCGGATGAACGTGAACCAAAACTGACACTTACAGATTTGGCAAGCGAATGCGAGCGCATAATTATGCTTAAACATGATGTTGCTCTTGTAGAAGGTCGTTCAGAGGACGATGGAGTAAGAGTTGTAAGGCAGTCGAGCAAACCTAAGAGTTCCAAAGCTCCAAAGAGCCCGTGCTGGTTCTGTGGCGGTATGCATTATGCCGGCAAATATTGGTACAAGGCACATAAATGCAGCGATTGTGTAGGTCAGGGGCACAAGGAAGAATTTTGCAGTAATGCGAAAGTGCACAGCAAGGGGAAAGGGCATTTCAAAAATAAGTATTTAGGTAATTATAAAACTAAACATGGAGCAAAATGTTTCTTTTTAAATATTGAAAATGCAAGTCTTTCATTAAATTACAAGTATGTACATACATAATGAGGAACGGATGGGTTAACCCTACTTAAATATTTGACGTTGATGTACTACAACAGCTTTTAGTGTACATCTGCCGGCAGTCATTCTAAATGAAAATTTAAGCTTAAAAGGCCCCGTATTCAACACGAACGCAGGCCAACTCCAAAACAAGGTTTTCAAGTTATAAACTCTAGAATTTAAATTACGCAACAGAAAGTGTTCATGTGAATATCCCGGACATCGAGGAGGAACCATGAATAAACCCAAGATCAGACGGCTACAATCGCCAGAAACTGCTATCAGCCTTTTCTGATCTAGTGTCCCGAAATCTTTCGAGAAGTCGTATACTGCCAAGATCAAGCACTGAAGAGCCATTAGAAATGCCGTATGGCATGTAATAGGTTTGACCAGACTACCACAATGAAACTCCAGAGTACCGGAAAACTCTAAAGAAGGAGTAAAAACCGAATAAATGCTTGATCAAGGCCATGGAGAGGTGCTTCTGCAAAAATCCTCGAAAGTTGTACGACGAGGTGAACAAAGTATTCTAAGAAAACACAAATACCTAATAGAAATATGCAGAGATTAGAATGGGAAAGTAATAGTGAAGTCACAGTTGGTGCTTACAGTTTGGTAAGGCTGCTTCTGCAGAATGAACCATTCAAAGTTAACTATGATCGATCGTCAATCCAACCAGAAAGCGATTTCTAGAGTGAATCCCAATAAGGCTCTGGAAGCAATCTTGTTTGAAGAATCAAACGCTAGCTCATTTGTAAATTATGGTCGTGTAAAAGTATTACCGGAGAATAGAATGTCACTATCGTCAGCCCCATTCTCAATAAGGAAAAACCGTCCCAACTGTAGATTGTACCTACTGTATGTATGTAAAGGCTTAATCTAATAATCTAATATCAACCATCGGATAGGTCCTTATCAGTGTTACCAGTTATAGGTCTGGTAAGTCCACCATAGTCCAAATATTCACCGCACAGCAGATCTTATAAAAAACGAAACTATTTAAAGGCATGTTAAATTTTGACACTCCTGCCAAGCTCGTCTCTCTGTGTAGGTTGGCAATGGAAAACGCTCTCTGTTTTCGAAGGTTTTCCAAAAGTCCCGACACTAAAATTTTTTGGCAGAATTTGACTTTTTTCGATCAACATAGTCTCCTTCTATGATGGTTCGATCATTCCAGCGCCGCTTTAATATTTCTATGGCTTTCTTATAGAACGATTTGTCCAACTCTTCAAAATACGCCTTAGTTTCGATGATCACGCCTTTATTGGAACCATATCCCTTTCCAGCGAGCATCATCAACACTTTGAATCATCAGCACGTTGTTTTTGGTCCAAATGCGGTACCCACTTCGAACAGAGTTTTCGCAAACCCAAATATTCGGACAAAATATGATGTACACGGTCTGTTGATATGTTCCCGATGTCAGCTACTCGTACCTCACGCACTTTCGCTTTACAGTTATCCAAAATGATTTTGTGGATTTTTGTGAGCTTCTGACGAAGCGTATGTGACTCAAGTCATTATAGATAGAGCTGGACATGTACAAAGTAGGTACATGCAGCTTTGTAAAAACGCCAAGTTTTTTGCATGCTTTTCTTATAAGACAGTGTCCAATGATAACACTTATGATACCGCTGAGATGCTTCTTATTTTGAAGGATCAAACTCTTAGAGCGATTCAGATACAGTTCTCGCCACATTTGTTTGGTCGCTAGACGTGTTGAGCCAACAGTCCGCCTAAAGTTTGTTCTTCTATTAGCATCCAGATTTAATATTAGTTTGTGTGTAGCGATTTGTATACGGATGGTACCTTTTTTCAGTAGAATATGGGTTCCAATTTGGTGAGTTCTTGGGCCCTTCAATTCGCTGAAATATCCCTGTGGCTCGGCACCCAACAAAGGTGGATGTTGATCTGCTTCGCCACCACCCTGAGAGATGATTGGTTTTAGAATTTTGTGAGACTGAATCCAGGGATTTGAAATCGGCCTAACTATCCGAAAAAATGCGGATATCCTTCGCAGGTATCTCGATTTTCTTCAGCAAGAATAAGAATTCTTTGACAAGCAGCAGTGATTTGACAAACAGAAGAAGAGGCTTAAGTTAAGCTTATCTGAGAAAACACCGCCACCTATCAGTCCTGGATCCATTTGTTTAGAAATAGGTTTACCAGACTGTCAAACCCAGGTTGGAGCATAATGTAGACGATATTCTCTGGAATTATTTCCAGTGTATTAACAATACTAGTAATGCCAAATAGTTTATTAGTTTACTGTGTAGTCGCTTTAGGGCGAATAGCATCCACTGCATTAGCATTCACTTCCTTGCTGAAAATATAGAGGGGTGTCAAGTGAAACAGTATATACAGTGCCGCGGTGGGAGTAGCTAGTACGCATGGTCTAAGGCCGCCTATTTGAGCCCATGCGGAGAGTCCCATTTTGAATCACTTTTTCGGGCATATTGGCTGGTATCTCGCTAATGACACTTGTAATGTTGTCTTCCGAAGCCGCAACTTACGCTGGTTTACCGGCATAGACGAGTAATTTGACATATTCACAGGTCCAAAACGAGAGATAAATTGCTCACCAAACTCATTTCTCAACCGGTTCATCGATTCGCGTGCAGAGTGGAATGTAGGGCTATCTTACTGGAACCACCGGTCGACCAGGTTCAGCTCGTACATTTTGGGCAAGAAAAGGTTCCAAATCATTGAACGATAGCGGGCGCCATTGACAGTAACGTTATTCTCACGTTGTTCTCTTTAAAAAAATACGGGCCAATGATTGCGTCTGACCATAAACTGCGCCAAACAGCATTTTGCCGGGTGCATTGGCAACTCTTGTATTGCCTGAGGTTGCTGATTCGACCAAATATGCCAGTTTTATTTACTAACATACATCTATTCAACCATAAATGAGCTTCATCGCTGAAAACAATTTTTCGATAAAAAAGCGGATCTTCCTCCATCTTTTCTAAGGCCAATCACCGAAAATTCAACGCTGTGGCAGATCGTTCGGCTTCTATTCTTATACGAACTGTATTTTTTTTAGACTTTGTAGACCAAGATCTTTGGGTAAAATCTTTCACGTAGTCGAGTAACACAATCCCAATTCCTGTGAATGGCGACGAATGGACAAATCACGGTCTTCATTAACACTGGCGGATACGGCAGTAATATTTTCCTCTGTACGCGAAATTTGGTCACTATAGATTGAATTGGCTCAGTAGGCCGATTATGACGACCGTAAAGTGGTCGAAGTGCGCCAAAAACTTTTTTCACAGAGCACAAATTTTGATGATAAAATTCAATAACTTGTAAGCCTTCTTCGGGTGTAAGTCTTTCCATGATGAAATGGCAATGTTAACTCAGCATGTTTGACTTTGACACATGTCACGAATAACACGTGAGCTGTCAAAAATAGAACACTGAAAAACCAAATAGCAAAAAAATCACACTTTATAAAAAAACAGGCAGCGTCTAATGCGAGGAGGAAGGACCCATTTGTTTCCAATCTCTGCTTTGCAAGAGATTAGAGCTACTGTATTGAATATTAGGTTTCTAGTTTAGTTTCTTGTTAAAAATAAGACCGCTATATCGGAAGAGACTAGGCTGGTATCATTTATTGAGGGAGGGTCTATGATTGGAATGTTATATTTCCTGGAAAAGAGAACAAGATCAGTTTTATGGGGATTTACTCCCAATCCCCAGCGATTCGCCTGAAGGGTCAATCTATTAAGATTTAGCGGAAAGAGTTCTTTAATGGTATTAAGATGCTTACCTGAGACGGCTTTAGCCACGTCATCCGTATAGGGAATCACTTTGCTACCACCCGCCTCCAGGTATATCAGCAGTTCATTGACAACTAAGTTCCAGAGAAGGAGTGAAAGGACACCGCCTTACGGCATACCTCTGCTGCCACATCATTTAGCAGAAGCCTCACCCAGTTTGGAGCATAAGACTGGCCAAATGAGTTGACTGGCCAAATGAGTTGAGTACTTTCAGAGTTGATAGCGCAGTAGTGGTCCGGATATATTGACGTTGTTAAAAGCACCTTATATGTCCAAGAACGCGACCATAGTGTACTTCCCATAATGTAGGGGTTGTTGAGTCGTAGACAAAAGCCGTACATCAATTCTAGATCGTATATGGATATCAATTAGTAGTTCGAGAGTTTTCAGAAGGAAATAGGTAGGTATGAGGTCCATGACCAGGAAATATGTGAATCATTTCTACCCAGCTCCGCATGATATTCACTTTCATTCGCAGGGTGATATCTGAGGATATTTGTAGCTAGGCAGGTATTATACGGTCCGGCCCAGCAGACTTGTATGGTTTGAAGCTATGCAGCGCCCAGAGCAGCTTGTTTCTTGAAATCAGACCGTAGATTTTAGTCGCGGTAGCAGTAGTCCTACTAAGGCTGTTGTCAACATACGAAGATCGTTTATCTTCATAGATTTGAAAATACTAAAATTCGCGTCACTAAAACTTCAATATCTGGATGACTAATATTCGAAATATCATCGAATTTTGACACGTATCGTTTGGAGGTACTAACTAAAGATAGTACGGACATGTTATTGAAGTCAGTCTCCGGACTTTTTGAATCACCTGTCTGTAATAACAGCACTAAGACTGTCAAGAAATGGTATCCGTTCATCACTGGATTTCTTCAACATCATTCTTAAAAGAATTGTGCAAAACTTACAGGTTAGTACCAGTGGTACAATATTCCAAAAAACTGCATACCCAGAGGACATTGACATATATGTGATATATGAACTATATGTACATAACTTTGTCTGCCTGAGCTCGACAGAAGATTCAAACAACGACACCACCGTGGGGATCATGCGAAGGATCTATCTCATGAATGGCTCGGGTGATATTCGCTTTAAGGGCTTAAATCATTTCTGGATTGTCCGCATAGTATCGGTCTTTAAGGGAATCCCACAAAAACAAGTATAACGGTGTCAAATCGCAACTCGGAGGCGGCCAATTGACATCGTCAAGGCGGCTGATAACACGATTACCGAACTTAGAGCGCTAAAGATCGAATGTCTGATGGGCTGTATGGCATGGCGCGCCATCAGGCTGAAAACAAGGATCGTCCAAGTCTATATCTTCAATTTCAGCCAACAAAAATTCGGTAATCATGGCTATGTAGTGCTCACCGTTGACCGAAATGGCATTTGCAGCAGCATATTCGAAATAAAATGGGCCAATGATGCCAACACCCAAAAATTTCCACCAAACTGTCAATCTCTGCAGATGCATTGGCTTCTCAACAATCACGTACGGGTTTTCCGATACCCTGATGCGGCGATTTGGTTTGTTAACATAGCTGCCGAGATGGAAATTCTATAACGCCCAAGCTGAGAAGCAATAACGAAGCGTATGGTCGTTTGCCTTCAATTGCTGAGTTAATTGGACTTTGCAAGGGAATACTCGTAATTCTCATCAGGCTGATGCATGAATTGTAGAGATACCGTTTCGTGCGTGTTGTCTACAAGCAAGCCAGTCTCACGAATTTTTGCACATACTTGCGTTTTGCAATATTTCGTTGTTCAAGCATAAACCGACTCATTTCGTTCTGCGGAGATATGAGACTGACTGACAGTCAAGATTTTGAGCGGGAGACAGCTGTCAGCGTCGAAAGACATAAATTTGGACAAAGCCACTGCAAATAGGCTACATGGCACTTCTTGTACAATAAAGATAAAGATAAAGGCCGTAGACATTTTGTAGATAACGATCTGATAAATGCGACAAAGTTAGATTGTAGAATTTGAAAACGAAGAAATCGACAAACGAACAGAAGTGTACCCGCCTAGGAATGATTTAACATGATGTCAACATTTTCCAAGAAGGGTATCAGAAAAGTTGAATCGATTTTTATTATTGTGAAAATCACTAGACATGACAGAACAAAGCCCGAAAAACAAACTCACAATTTTAGGCCGTAAATCGAGCCCTATATTAAAAAACCCTTACACTTCAAGACCGCAATGCTGGTCCTAAACTTACTTACTCATTAAAATGATGCTGCAGTTCAGGGTGAGCCTGGGCCTCAATCAATAAACCTCTTCGGATAGAGCAGTCTTTATTCATTTCCCTACAGTTGCGCCCTCCAAGATAGTTGAGGTTCCTTTCCTCTGGCATGCGCTAAATAAAGCAAGATCTTCCTCCACTATACAGCTTATAGAGTTTACTTTACTAATCGATGAATCTTGGGTTCAAATGAAACAAGGATATTCATACGTCTTCTCTAATTTCTATGCTTCTGTACTATAAATCGGGCCCCCGCCCAATTATCAAGGCTTCGCCCTTTAATGACGTTGTCTAATAATGAACGGGGGCAGAGCAAAGTACTGGTCTTATCGTAAACATCTTCAGATGACGCTACCGAAGGTTGCTACGATTCGATCTGTCACAAGTTGCCGGTCATAGGTCTTGTCGGCGGCTGGACCACCGGTAGTCCCTACCAGGACTTAAATCACGGTACAATGGGAGTCAGGAGCCCCCTGGATCTCGGTCCGGGCCTGACCTGTGAGAGGTAGGCCCCCTTATGGGAGCGTCATGGTAGCTATGGTCTAAACCCAAAATCGCGGGAAGGGTTTCGACCCAATGTAGAGTTGCAATAAGGCATCTCGTAAGTTTAAGCCCACATGGAAGGTACTTACGTTAAACACAAGAGACGTTCTGTACTATAAATCATAAAAGGAATAATGAAGGCCCTTTGTTTATAGTAAAACTCTCGGTAGAGGTTGCTTTTGGTCTCTATGAATCTACATATTGATTCTGCACAAATGTTGGCAGGAATGCCGAAAAGAGACATGACTCATCTCTGTAGATGATGTCATAAACGGCTTTGGAATCGATAACAGAGTGGTGAGCAGTGATCGGTACTTCCGGGATTTTCTCAAGGAACTGCTGTGGTGTGAACATTTAGTCTATTACAGACTTATTCGGCTAAAAAGCTGACAGATTTCGTTTCAAGCATTCAAACAATATGGCAGACAAGAGCTTACAGAATGTCTCTCCTTAAATTCAGCAAACGATCTGAAGGTCTATTCATGCGGCATGACTCCCTGGCAAGTCATATCATGCTGCGTTAAGTAATTCAATTATGTAGTTGGCTGTCGAATGATCGGCAGATCGATAGATCGGTAGGTCAGTGGATTTGTGGATCAGTGGATTGGTGGTTTGGTGGATCGATAGATCAGTAGATTAGTAGATCGGTGGATCAGTAGGTCGGTAGATCAGTAAATAGGTAGATCGGTGTATCGGTAGATCGATAGATAGGTTTACATGTAGATCGGTAGATCGATAGGTTAGTGGATTGGTGATTCAGTGGATTGATGGATCTGTAGATCAGTAGATCAGTAGATTGGTAGGTAAAGAAACTAGTATATTGCTCTATCGGTATATCCGTAGATCAAGTGGATTGCTGAAGCGGTAGATCAGTAGATTAGTAGAATGGTGGATGAATAGATCAATATACCAGTAGATAGGTAGATTAGTAAATGGGTAGATCGGTGTATCGGTTGATCGGTAGGGCAGTGGATTGGTGGATCAGTGGATAGGTAGACCGGTATATCCTCTGATCAGTATATTGGTAGGTCCGCCAAATATTTTTTGATTTAGTTGGTTCTTACATCTATAACTCAGTTTCAATTTTCAACTACATCATATGCACAAAACTGCATAAGGACCACCAGTATCTTCGCTAGGGACTTGTATTGACTTGTATTCATATTGGGGGGTACCCCAGGGCTCAATTTTGAGTTCATTGCTATTTTGAATGTTTATAAATGACCTCCCATCTGTGTGCAAATGGGCCAACCTCATCTAGCTAAGCCCCTCAGCAGACTAGGTGAATTAGCTCTTCTTATGAATGAAGATCTTAAACTCATTAAACTTGGTCTGAAGCTAATGGATTACTACTCAATGCGACTAAGTTTCAAGTAATCTCAATATCTAAGACCAAACCTTAATAATAAAAAAAAATCAAGCTGTAGATTCTGTCATAAGCCTTGGCTACGCAATAAATTGTAGTTTATTTGGATATAACCATACCAATAGGGTCATCAGCCGTATATACGAATGCCTTCACAAATTGTGGCTCAATGCTTCTTTTACTCCACTGCTAACACGTCTAAAACTGGTAAAACTGCTAATCTCGCCTTTAACAACGTACTCTGTGGTTGTTTATAGTTGCCTTGACTCTCTATCTCGTAGTAAATTGTAAGTGGACCTAAACGATGCGGTGCGTTATATTCACAGCATTCCTAGATATGACCATGTATTTGGTTATGTGAGAGGTTTATTAGGCTGTAATCTCAAAGAATACATCTGCGCAAGTAATTGTATTACGCGCGCAACTAAGTTCTCAATAGATGGCTCCAGCAGTAAGTGCTGGTCAATTTTGACATATCCAAAACATCATGAACCAAGCTTAGACATATGGTAAACAAACCATTTTGACATATTAGTGATTTTGTTTTGGCGTCATTTGCTTTTGGTTATGTGAAAATGTCTGATTTTCTGCTAAATAATCATAATTTATGGGAAATGTTGATTTTCTTCTCTCATTCGAAGAAAACGGCAGCTGAAGCGCATCGAAAGCTCCAAAAAGTTTACGGAGATGCTTGTCTAAGTGAAATAACGTGTTTTGATTGGTTCAAAGACGGTGATTTCGATGTTGACGACCGATTTTGGAAGACCAAAATCCTTCGAAGACGCTGAATTTGAGGCATTGCTCGATGAGGATCCATGCTAAACGCAGGAAGAGCTTGCTTCAGCATTAGGAGTTACCCATCAAGCCATTTTCAAGCGATTACATGCGTTGTGAATGATTCAAAAACACGGAACTTGGGTTCCTTATAATTTGAAGCCAAGGAATGTTGAGCGTCGTTTTTCCGCCTGTGAACAACTGCTCCAGAGGCAAAAAACGAAGAGTTTTCTTCATCGCATCGTGACGGGTAATGAAAAATGGATTCATTACAGCAACTCAAAGAAACGAAAGTCATGAAGTCATGGGGACTCCCCGGTCATGCTTCTACAGTGTCGGCTTGGCCGAATATTCATGCTGCGAAGGTTATGCTGCGAAGGTTATGCTGCGAAGGTTATGCTGTGTAATTGATGGGACCAGGTCGGTGTTATTTATTATGAACTGTTGAAACCCAACAAAACCATCACTGGGAAATAGATGGTTCCGACTTCAATTAATGCGATTTAGGCGAGCACTACGCGAAAAACGGCCACAATACGAGCAAAGGCACGAAAAAGTGATTCTACAGCATGACGACGCTCAGCCTCACGTTACTAAACTCGGTAAAACCTACCTGGAAACGCTCAAATAGGAAGTTCTACCCCACCAGCCATATTCGCCAGATATTGCGCCGTCCGCTCATATGAAGACATCGTGGATAGCCTCAAAAGGTGAACGCTTTTACCGTAACGGTAACGAGCTCTGCCAGAAAGATCAGAAAGATGGGAAAAACTTGTAACTTTCGATCTGCAATACTTTGAATGATTCATTTGTAACCATTTTTTCAAAATAAAGTTGCATTTTCATAAAAAAAAAACAGCGATAATATAACCTAATGTTTTTTTACACAAAGTTATTTATATTCAGCATCCGTCCTACTTGTAGAATTTATTATGTTTTGCTCGGTCCCACAGAGTTCTTACTTTCGTCCCCCCCTCGTTGCAATTACATTAACTCCTTGCGTCTTCGTTCATGCCGTAGGATTATGGAACTCATTACCAACTCAAATTTAAGTTCAAATTTAAAAGTACAATCCTCCTTTATTTCTCCGATACCACACTCCAAATATAAACCCACTTAGTACTTCTTAATTCCTTGCATCCTGAAAGCCATTTTCCCTCAATATCCTTATTTATTTACTCTTTACCCCGCCATCCGTCACCTTTTTCCAGATTAAGTAAGTACTATTTGTAAATTAGTTATTAAATATGCTGCTAATTCAAAAAGCTAAGTACTAAACCAGACTGTGTATCTTAATGTACAAACCTTTAAATGAATTTAGATATAGGTTTGACTGCTCTATATAGTATGTGGAAAAAAGACACACTCTCTGTGGACCTCAAATCTTGTCTCATAAAGAAAGTTGTTGAATGGATTCTCTATTAGCTATTTTACTGAATAGGCGAAAATTTAACTAGCTTTTTGAGTAAATAAGCCCTTTAGAGTCCCGGTGTGTGTATCGAACGTCCGAGCACATGAGGAAAATTTCACGTATTTCCTGGTACCAGTCAAATAACAAGTGTTTATTTGCTTTATATTTAATATTGCATGACATAAATGATACACACAAATTGTGCAATAACGTCAATTAATCATAAATCAATGTCTACATGGCGGGGATATTATCTTATCTCCTAAAGACCTCGATAAAATAGTATCAGGCGCATGAACTAGAAGAAGACGAGGCAATTTTTAACTATTTGCGTGCATTGATTCATTATTTTATTGTTATGGACATGGAATGACACCGGGACAAGTCATGACTTAAACGAAAATGAATGAGATCTTAAGTTTGCAAAAGTATTTACAACAAGGGCGGTAACATAGTCGAATGTCGAATCAAAATATTTGTTGAAGCTTTTGTTATCGAAATGAATGGTCTAAATGAAGAGAACGCCTGTTCAATTTAGTGTTACTCTTGAAAGATAGTAGCGAAGAACTACAAGTTTTTGATAGATATTCATAAGTGAGCACAAGTGACAAGACATGATTATGGTAAAAATCGTTTCGTTTATTTTTTTTTTTTTCAAATCGTCATGTTAAAAACCTAAAACTTTCATTTTTAGGATGAGGAAAGTCCTTTGGTGGTCCCTCGATATCGGACGTCATTGCATATTGTTCTTAAGAGACCGGAAGACTACACTCGCGTCTCAGGTGAGCATAGAAAAGATTGCATATGTATTTCAAATTCCAAAGCAAGGTGTGGCCAAAGTGTTTATGAGAATATCCGATTGTTTAATCCTCGCCAGATAAGTATTGAGTTTGGGGAAAAATAAAATTAGTATCAAGTTTACGAGGAAAGAGAGTGTAAATAGGTTTAAAAATATTTCTTAATTTTTATATGAAGCGCAATATGTGTTTATCAGATTTTATGATTGTCAGCAAACATTTTCTGAGTTGACATTGAATTCGACGTGGCTTTTTTTTACACTCCGTGAGTGGTTTCGTTTCTATGGCAATTTTAATTCAAAAAAGCGCCATCTTGTGCTTTCGTTCAAAGCTATTGAGTTATTACCTAAACTTGGCAGCACTTGTCATGCTTTCTTTAACGGTAATGTCTTTTCAAACCAGAGTTTGAGTGTCTGACTCATGATCTAATTGAGAGTTTGAGACATTTTATCTTTGACTTGACAGAAAAATACAAAACTGGAAGTGGGGCTTAAGTTCCTACCAGCTAATTAGTAATATCATTGTAGTATCATACTGTAGAATAGTTTGGCAATACGAGGAAGCGAAATAAACCGCACTTAGCATTTCAACTGTATTACTGTGTAATGAGACAATCAAACCTAGAAAAAAGGTGTTGCTCCAGATTGGCAAACCTACTGCGTAAGCCTTTTCAATGTTCATTCCAAGAAGTTGGAAAGCAGCAATCATCCATCTCACTCCCAAAGAATAACATACAACGCACGACATTCTTTTTCCCGAGCTAAGGAAATGCTAATAACCCATCAGCTTATACTCGTACATTACTTAAAAGATCTACTATGCCACAAAGTCAGTTCAAGTTGCCAGATAAGCCTCAACTCTCTTAATAAACAGGTCACTCTGGTGGAGATACTCGTACTGTGCAGCTCCTCAGGCATTAACACTTATCCAAGCAAGTAGTGTCTTCTTTTGGCGCATAGAGCCGTTCATTCACATAGTTTTCTCCCGTTTCGTTGTCTTCCATACAAAGGCGACATTCAGTTTCCTGACTAATACTGACTTTGTGTAAAGATATCGAATTTGACAGTGTCTCGTAAGAAAGCTGACAAGTCCTCTGATATCACCTCTTTCGCAGCTAAATGATAATTTGGATTTATAGCACTTTTAGCGAAGACCTTGTATATCTCCCAATTGGCTAGGAACAATGTGTTTTCCCAACATTTCATCGTTGAATTTATTGCTGTTGAACGGATCAGCTGAACCTATTCTAGCCGGTCCATCGGCTTTTTCCATTCCCTCAATACCCTTGTGTCGTGATACCTATCAGAGCTTGACTTTGTGACTTTTAGATAAGTCCTGAAGAGTATTTAAGCAGTGTAGCACCGATTTGGAGTCAAACAACTTTTAAATAAATGCTTTCAGTGTATATGGATAGGGCACCTTTCATTCCTATTTCAAGGATGCACATTATTGGACTGCATGAAGATCAGCTTGAAAGACCCTGCGGCTCTTTCACATTGGCCATGTAATGTTTATTTTTGGGTCGTAGATACCTAGAACTACTCTAGTGTTTGATGTGGGGTTTTGGGATCAGTAACATATGCTGAGTTCAGGAATCTTTGAGAAGAAACTTTTGAAGTTTATACTATGAGTTTCATCTCTCCTGTTTATAATAGCCTGACTTCAATGGCAGCCGTAGGGTAGGTTCGCTTAGCACCGGAGATACATATGTATACGAGCTTCTAACGACGTTTCACCTTTGAAAATGTAATCTTACTTCACTATTTAACTGACGAGTAGGCAATGGTCAGACCATCATTATGTAAATCCAATGTGTGGCTTTTGGAATTTAGCTTTTTTTCTAGAACTACTCGTGGATATTTAACTCCATTGGAAGACTCTATAATTTTGTCATTCAGGTTAATACTCTGCTTTCTCGTACGTAAGGAGTCTCGTACAGCCTTTTGGGGGTTAATTGATAGATTTTCTCCAACCCACCAGACAGACACCGCTTTTAGGAGATTTTGTATTCTGTTACAAATCTCCTTTGGCTGCTTACCTTTCACGATGATGACCAAGTCAGTCGCTTTGCACCCTTAATTTTCTAGTTTGACTCACAAATCATCGATGGCAAGTCACCATAGAAGGACTGAAAGAACACCTCCTTGTGGACAGAAGCCTGTGGCTTCTGAAACAGTAATTGATGTCTCGGCGGAAAGAATGGTTATTCCACGGCTTTCGAGCATAGCTCTCACCCAACTGCCAGTACGGTGATCAAAATCTCTCAATTCTGTGGCATGAGATGGAATCGTATCCGGTATTGTCAAAAGCACCTTCAATATCTATGAAAACACGTAACGTGATCTCTGTAGTTTGTTCTTTCCTGTAGGCATATTAATTTAGGTGCAGAAGTTGACTTTTATCTAAATATTCTCTCATATGAACATCTATCAGTCTTTCCACTGTTTTAAGAAAAAACGTTCTCAAGGTTTGTGCTCTAGTTTGGGTGGCACGTGCACGTATTCCAGATTGAAGCTTGACCTAAATGAGGCAACCATTACGTTAGAAACCTGACCTTTTTCAATCAGAGCTCTAAAGATTCCATCAGTTCCCGAAGCCTTGAAAATATTAATTGAGTTCATGGCCCACTTAGCTTAGTCTTGACTGAACA
The DNA here is from genome assembly GCA_949129095.1 of Volucella bombylans. Taxonomy (NCBI): domain Eukaryota; kingdom Metazoa; phylum Arthropoda; class Insecta; order Diptera; family Syrphidae; genus Volucella; species Volucella bombylans. The sequence continues at coordinate 183,445,463 of OX422141.1, forward strand.
TTTTGCCAGACCGACTGAAAAATTGCCTCATCTTTGTCCCTGTACTACTGGACTGTAGTGATGTGAAAAGATTTTCGTCATCGATCAAGGTGATTTCTCTAAATGCTCTAAAATTTAGTTATTTTCCGATGTACTCGTATGTAGTGTGGTGACATACGTGGCGACCGTGACGCAGTACTATAAGATTATGTACTGGAGAGATATTATATTCATCACCGCGGAAGTTTGTGGAAGAGCACACAAACTTCCGTAAACCTCTTCCCTTCGGTAGTTCAATAGAAACTGCTATTAAGTACTTCTAGTTGAATTCTGGAATTTTTGTTAAAAAAGAACACTTAGCCAAAGAACTGTTCATTGTACTTCATGTAAGGTCCTTTTGTTGTAACTTCTTAGTCTCTCGTAGAAAGACGGTTTAATGCTTCAGCGATAAAATGCCTACAGTATCAGCATCCGCTACATCAGCGCAGAGTAAACCAGACACTCACAGAGGAAGAGATCCGCGGTGTCTTCATGACTTCCACAGCAAACATTGAAGGATGTTACGTCACTTCTTCCTAGTGTAAGGTGCTTAACAAAAGCGGTCTGCAGTCTCTTTTACGAAGTGACAGCAGGTAAGTCGCTGACATTTAATAGGCATAAGGAAGCAATGGATTAATCTGCTTGCATAGTGAAGAGACATGTTGTGTGTAGTTATACTGACCAGAAAATCAATGACAGCCCTAATCGAGGACGCTGGCAGTCCGGGTGCAGAACCTTTCCTCTAAGATTTTCCTAGCAAGTTTAGCTCAGATAGTTCTCGCCCTCCACCGATTGCATATACTCTATATATCTTCGCTTAGAAGACAGGCAAGGAGTGCATTATAACGTCCAAAACAACATTAGTGCAGCATTTGAGATCTGTCTCCCGTGAAGACCAGACTATATTTTTTCCTAACCCACATTCTGGGCGCAGCCATTCCTGAGCAGATGAAAAGTCGATTTTGTACGCGGCAACTGAGGTTCTGGTTTCACTACATTAGACCGCATGTCGATAAGTCCAGAATCAGTGGTAAAACCACTATTCACCAAAACACCAGTTTATAGTTCCAGCAATCAATTGACGTATAGAATATAGTTGGTCTTATTAAAGACGTGTAGATCCCAAGGACCCTCTTCGGTAAAAAGGCCCATGTCGACAATTCCTTGAAGATATTCAAGGCAACGTATGTATACAGTTTAAAGAAGTTTGTACCCAGGATGAAATCCAAATTCGTAGGTTCGTTGGAAATATGGATGGTGATGCCTTTTAGCAGCAGATAAGTCAAATCAGTCAACTTCCCCTTTCTCGTGAAAAAAAACCTAGTTTTAAGAATATTGCCTGGCGAGCCATTTATACTGTCACGCCTAGAGATTCATTGGCCTCAAACCAAAGGTCGCAATGGGTATACCAGCAGAAAGTATACCAACATCAGCTGCATGTGCGTGAGCGAAGACATAGAAACTGTGGTTATGGTTAACAATAAAGTCGACCAGCATGTATTGAAGTATAGCACGCACTTGGAAACAGGATTCTTTTTCGAAGGATTTTTCTCTCGAAACTTCATCCGCCTTCGATAGCGTCCATGCTTCTGTGCTATAAAGTAGGAATTTTCGGGATTTACTACTCAGTTGCCTTCTTAGCTTAAGGAAACAGCCATTGGCAAGAGTGATTCTTCGTTTTATTTCTGCTGAGGTGTTGTTGACAGAGTTCATAGCAGATCCAAGGTGGCCAAAGTCCTCGAAATTATAGCTATCGATTGTGGGGTTCTGTCCAATTCATCGATGTTGTGTGTCCCGTCTTGCTGAGAACCATTTTGGTAGCATACGTTTCAATAGTGGCGAAAGCAACGGTGATAGCCCGATGAGCTCTCGCAATTATGTCGTTATCATCGGCGTACGCCAGTGGTCCCACAGACTTTTGAAAGATTGTGCCTCCAGTGTTCACTTGTAAGTTCCACACAATTCTTTCAAGCATGATGTTAAGGAAATCACAAAAACTCCAAAGGGCTGGGTTAAGTCGTTACACCGAACGTTCTCAATCGTCATTCTGTACAGACGGGCGAGCTTGGAAGGTATGCTAAAACATGGATATGGATATATATAGCTCGTCTCTATAAATGATGTCATATGCGGCCTTAAAATCGGTGGAAAGATGGTTGGTATCGATTTGGACTTCATGAGTGAAGAGTGTGAAGATTTGGTCGATTGTGGACTTTTATTGTCTGAAACCGCACTGATAGGTACCAATCAGGTTGCTGGCGAAGGGTTTCAGACGTTCACAAGACAAGATCTTGTATCCGATGTTGAGGAGACTTATACCACTATATTTGGCACAGTTGAGGGGGGTCTCCTTTTTTGTGGATCGAGCATACGGTGCTGAGATTTCATTTATCAGGCACACATTCTTCTTACCAGATCAACGAAATGAGTTGCTGTCAGGTCGCCACGCAGTCACTTTCAGCAGCTTTAAATACCTCGACCGGTAACCTGTCAGGTACAGCTAATTTGTTGGATGTTGTTGAAGTTTAGGTATTGCTATCCTTACTTCGTTCTGGTTAGGTGGACGGAAGTTTTAGCTATCATCTTCTAAGTTACATGGTCTATTCTGTTTGACGGTGGGATGATGGGCTTCTTTCCCGTTATACAGTCTGCAGAAAAAGTTTTTCCATATTCTCAGGCACCGACTGTGACTCCACTACAAGATTTCCTTCTTAAACTCTCGATATCTTTGATCGCGCGCTTCTCGTACTCTTTTTTCTTGGTCTGGAGAGGTTTCTTCTGCTCGTAGAGCTCATAAGCAGCAGTCGTCTTTCGTTGAAATACCGCTTTTTTAGGCTTCCTGCTTAGCTGCATGTGCGTGCCGGCATATTTCATCAAATCAAAAATTTCTTTGTCGTTGCCGGGTGAAACCCAACACAACAGCTGCGGCATCTCTGGTGGTATGCTGGCACCGTTGCCATTCTACTTCTGTAATTGATGCTGGCGGCATATGGGAGTTGTCGAGAGATTTCAGGATACGCATATGGTGATGATTCTGGCGGACTCTTGCGATTGCAGTTTTTCTACGTTATACGAATATCTTCTCACAGTAGTTCTTCTTTTTTGTGGCCCTTGGGAAACCCGCACTCGCATCTTGGCTGCAACAAGGTGGTGATCCGAGTTAATGTTGGCTACCCGGAATGTTCGGAATTGTAGAGTACTGGAAGAATGCCTTACGTCTATCACAAAATGATCAATTTGATTTAGCGTTTGATGAGCCGGAGACTGCCATGACCTCTTGTGTAAATTGAGATGAGGAAACCGTGTAGTTGATGTAATGATATTTCGTTCCGCCACAAAATCAATAAGCCTAAGTCCGTCCTGTAGGCTACGCTTACCAACTGTACCACTATACTACTTTCCTATCCTGGCAATCCACATGAGCAATGTCCGAAGTATGACATTAAAATCGACTAGTAGAAGCAGCTGGTATAAGCATTCTTTGATGGCGTCGTCGTTGTCTTCCGTTGGGGCATTCGCGCTAGGTCTAATCTTAGCGAATTTAGCCTCATGCGGATTGTCATAAGACGTTCGGTCACGTGTTGGAAGCTCAAGGTTTCTTACCTAAGTCTGCAGCACATGGCAAATCCGCATCCGAATAGACGCTGTTTCTTTCCATACAGCAATCACAGTTTTTCATCTCTCTTATGCCTCGCCCATCCCATCGCCCTTCCTGGATGGCGCTGATATTTGCGTGATAGCAGTCAAGGGACTTTCTTAATTGTTTGGCTGCACTTGGCCTGTTAAGGGTCCAATTATTACACGTGCAAATCCGGTGGACGTTGTCCTTTAAATGATTTCTAGGGTCGTCAGCAGTGAGTCCATTTTCATCTGACGTCATTAGTTGGTTCGTCACACATACACGTTCGTCACGCGTAGACCAGTATAATGCTACTGGTCGAGCATGCCCTTGCCATTTCAGCCTGCATGAGTAAGAGTTTCCAACCACTGGGAGGTAAGGCAAACACTTCGCTACGAACTTGATTGTTGCGCTGCTGGACCAATCCAAATTATAGGACACTCAGCAGTTTCGCGATCAGTGGTGATGGGAATGGGGACATTCTGACACCGAAAATACTGTAGGAGTGCCTTTCGTCGATCGTGATCAATTTGGTAAACGATTTATTGATAAGAAGTCTGCTAGGTCCCTTTATTGATATCAAGGTATGGAAACCGTGTGCTGACTATAATTACATTACATCATGCCTCAAAATCCATAATACTGTGTCCGTTTGCTTAGGCGATGGCGTGGACGTTGTATCACCTCACTGCATTAGCAAAGATGCCCTCCTTGCCTAGCTTGACATCAAAATTGCCAAGGACGATTTTTACGTCATATTTAGGGCATTGCTCGTAGAATTTATCAAGGAGCTCGTAGAAGCAGTCATTGGTAAGGTCGTCCTTCTCCTCTGTCGCAGCGCGGGCTTTTGTAAGGCTGATGTTGGCGAATTTACCCTTTATGCGAATCAACATCAGCCTTTCGGTCGCAAGCCTCAAGCTAAGGACTTGTTCCCAAACTTTTCCTTCGTAAGCGAATCTGCATCCGAATAGACTCCTGTCATTGCCGCGCCGGTTGTCTGTATCATTCTTCATAGTGAAGCGTGTGTTTTTTAGAGGTATATACATTCAAGATAAAATAAAATACTTGAAGCTAATGTTAATGTCTATAATAGTAGCTTCATTGAATAGATAATTATATGCCATTAATTACGATATCGGGCATATGCGCGCCACAGCTAGCTCGAATGAAGCGCAATTGTGAAGTCCTTAGATATTACAGTTTTTTATCTGCACGTGGCATATTAAGGGTCCGAACATTCCATGTGCATTTGCCAGACTCGTCAATGGTAAGCCTGCCATTATCCGAGGCTATTAACTGGTTCGTCAAATTTTTTTTTTATTTCGGCCCCATGGAGGTAGAACGTTTGATATAAGATTTACTATACGGTATAACGACACTAGTTCTCCTTTTACCATATGCTTTATAAGTCATCAATTTGGTTCAGTTCAGTCCTCTGATTTTCTCTCAGGTAATCTAGGGTTCTAGATGAAGGCGATGTCTATGTTCTAGTTCTAGACAGTTACTCAAACCAGACAGACGTATTTTTCTTGTTCTCCCTTTAATTAATTTTCGTCAAATTGCATTTTCCGGTTCTTAACCCTAGTGCTTTAATTTCTTAATTTTTTTTTGTGCAATTTTTTCAGTGCAAAGCCCCTAACTATATAAAATTGCAACCAAGCAATAATAAAAACAATAATAAAAAAAAAATAATAAAAACAATAGTTCGACCTAATATTTATACCCTCACTGACCTACACAACTAATTTAAACATGTCTTGCGGAATTGCCAATTGTGTAATCGATGACTGCAGTTCATGCCGTTTGTGTCGGGTTAAACAAAAGAAATACGGTGTTTATCAAGGAATTCTCTAATAACCTCCTTTTCTTCTGCGATGAGTGCAAGTGTATCTCACTCTCGCATGTTCTTTTGGCAATAAAATGCCTAAGCGATTCCAATGACTCCTACCAAGACGCACTGGCGAAAAAGATCACGGACAAAATTTCGGTTATCGAAGCAGTGTTAAAAGTGTTGAAGAGTTACGGAACTCAGTGCAGACTTCATTTTTACACTCACACTCACCCCCACTAACAAGTCATCTGCGTACGGTTCAACCTACTGATTCCTGCGAAGTTTCTTCCAACTTGACAATAAAGAATACATCTATGTCAACACCTCCAATCGCTGCCCCACGGAAGCTTATCAATCACTTCAACTCAACTTGGACACTTTCCGAATGGCAGCGCAGACTTGATAAGCTTGCTTCGAAATATCAAAGTCGCCCCACCAAACGCTGATGATGATTGGATCTCGAATTTCTTCATAAAGAAATATGGCATCACCATTAGCCACTGCAATTTACTTCCAACATCTCACCACAGAAGTAAGCCAGCAACAATTTCAATCCTGGAAAGATGCGTGTCTGCAAATGGTTGGAAAATACGACCAAAAAGCAGGATAAAGTCAAACAGTCCGTCTTACCTAAACCATCTATCAAGTTAGCAAGTAAATCCAATTTGCCAAGACCCACCTCCTCTTCTCAAAATAGACCCAGCTCCAATTGGAGCTTTAAAAGTAAAATTTTTACTAATTTTAAGCCTCCTATCCATACTCCAACTCCCTCTATTCCACCCCAAACCAAGCCCCGAGGTCAACGTGTCTCTTTTGACTTAACACCTACAACCCAAACTCCCAGCAATCAACCCCTAACACACACGCCTTTCCCTAATACTACCGTCACTGCTCAACCACCCACATCCCCTCCAACGGATAATAACAACTGTTTTCCCAATTTCGACCATACAACATGAGCCAAATACCCAAACTTTATCAGCTCGCATATCTTAAATCCCGCTTCTAGCTCACCTTTTCCCTAGATTTCACTGGCCCCAGTCCCTATTTTTGATCCCCTTTCGCCGCCTAACGTTAAATTGACCCAAAGGATTATAGACACCACAGAATGTCTCGTTACGCTCTCTCCAGGCTAAGGGATAAAAAGATATACGAAAATATAGGTCTCTTTCTCCCATATCTTTACGACAAATCCGACTCAGTTTGCTTTGAGGGAAAAACCAAAACAAGTGTCATGGTCTCCATCCAACAGGAAGGCCTTCCTACCGATATAACAAGTCTCAGAAAGCTTCACAACAGGTACCACGAAATCTTCGACACACCTCCTCAAAAGGTTGCGGATGACCTCGCTGCTTTCCGCAACTATGTACACTTTAAAAGAGTTTCCCACCTTCAGCGCAGCCGAGCTGACCACGACAGATTTTTTCGTTCCTAACTTGCATTCTTTTCCTGCATCTCATCTACACTACCCTACTCCTCCACGCAACAAACTAGCTCTTACATTTTACTACCAAAACGTAAGAGGCTTGCGCTCTAAGACTCGTGTGGTCTTATCTAAATCACACGGTCTCTCTTTCGACGTCTATGCTCTTACAGAAACCAATCTGATCGCCGACATAAAGAGCCAGGAGCTATTCCCATCTTCTTATAATGTTTTCCGAGATGACGATCACTCTCTCCCTATGTTTAATGATTCTGCCATCCCTAAAGTTGATTATCCATGTAGAGGTGTCCTACTTGCCATTCACAATAACCTCAACTCTTCTCTCATTGCTATCTCTTCTTCTGTTAAACTTGACTTTGTTTCAATTAAAATAACACTTCCCAACAGGTCCCTGTACGTTATGTGTTGCTACATTCTCCCAGCTCAACCTACTGAATCCTACATCCTTGCTATTAAAGCAATTGACCTAAGTGATTCCATCGACGATATCTGCCCCTGCTAAAGTGGTTTCCATCAGATGATCACTTATTTTTTACCACACCTAACGCCAGTTTATCCAAGGAGTGTCATTTCATTGATAGCATAACTGATTCAAGTAAGTGGAGTAGCTAATTCTATCGGTAGGCAACTAGACCTTATTTTCACTAGTGATCCTATTAACTCCACAGTAACGTTATACCTTTCACCCCCCTCTTCTTCTCTCATTTTTCCATAACTCACCATCCCAGCCCACTTCTTCAACTACCATCTCTACTTACAACTTCCATAGCAAATCTTCTTTTGATTTTACCAACCTATCCTTATCTGATGCTGTCTCCATTTTCTATAGTGAAATATTTAATTCCATTTCTCTCTACGTCCCCTTTTCACGGCATAAAACATCATCTATTTCACCTCCATGGTGCAACAGAAGACTTCGCTCTTTATGAAACAGAAGAAACGAATTATGGGCATTTTTTCTTCGCACCAATTCTTATTATGACTACTCTAACTATCTTGGAACTTATCTGCAATTCACTCAGATCCATAACTGCCTCTATCAGTTGCTTTCTCGATACAGTGCAAACCAACCTTATCAACGATCCTAGGACATTTTATCAATTCGTCAACTAGAAAAGAAAATCAGACGGCTATCCCCCTCTCTCTCGTTCGAAGATATATCATCGACCGACCCACATATTATTGCCAACTATTTTGCAAACTTTTTTAAACAGTCATTTACGGACAACCTCTTCGTACCCGACTCCATATATTGCAAGTACCTTCCCAATTTCTCCATTGGCCCCTCTCTCTCTCAACCTTTTGATCCCACCCTTATCGAAGAAAAGTTACAAAATCTCAATGATGAATTTTTACCCGGTCCAGTGTGCCTCCAATCTTTCGCACCCACTTTCCTCCCTCTTTCATCTATCCCTCACACAAGGGGAATTCCCCCAAGTTTGGAAGACCTCTTTCATAACACCGATTCACAAAAAGGGATCAAAAAATGAATTAATCAACTACCGCCCCATTGCTAAGCTTTCTCACATACCTAAAATGTGTTCGAATGTTTTTTATATGAAGTTCTAAGCTTTCAGTGCAAGTCACTTATATCACCCAGTCAGCACGGATTTATAAAAGGTAGATCAACTACTACAAACTTAGTTGAATTCGTATCCTCTGCGCTTTCAGCCCTAGAAAATGGCAACGAAATTGACGTTATTGCTACAAATTTCGTTAAGGACTTCGATAAAATATCACATCAACTGATCCTTTTTAAATTGTCTTCCCTCGGCTTTGACCCCAAATTGCTAAAATGGATATCTTCTTATTTGGAGAACCGTTACTATAGCGTTCGCTTTAGGTCAGGCTTCTCAACCCCGTTTTTAGCCACTTCTGGTGTCCCACAAGGCAGCAATCTAGGTCCTCTTTTTTTTATTTTAACTACGAGGGGCGTTCAATATATTCTCGGTATCGATATGAAGGAAAATGCGAATTCAATTTAAATTGTTTTTATTTTTCAATATAATCTCCCCTAACATCAGTGCATTTGTTACATCTTGAGATAAGCTTTTTTAAACCCTCAAAAAAATAAAGACGTTTTTTCAAATCCGGAAACAGGAAATAATCACTAGGGGCAAGGTCTGGACTATAGGGTGGGTGTTGGATTTCTTCGAATCCACAATCTCGCGCAGCAGCCTTGGAAACTCGCGCCGTGTGAACAGGAGCGTTGTCATGAAGAAGCAACACACCCGCTGCGAGTTTACCCCGTCTTTTCTTTTTAATTTCCTCCCGCAAATTATGCAAAGTGGAAGCGTAGGATGTGGCGTTGATGGTTTAACCTTTTTTTGTACTCAATGAGCAAGATTCCCTTTGAGTCCCAAAAAACTGTGGCCATGAGCTTCCCGGCAGACGGAGTGACTTTGAACTTCTTCGGGGGGTCTGTTCCTTTTTTATGAAACTGCATGGACTCTTGGTTGCTTTCAGGGTCATAGTGGTGGACCCATGTTTCGTCCCCAGTAACAATTCGATCCATAATACCGTCCGCGTTCTCACTACACATCTCCAGAAGCTCTCTACAGCATGCGATTCTCACTTTTTTCTGACGCGCTGTGAGCATTCGTGGCACCCACCTTGCACTGATCTTTGAAAGGTTAAGATGGTCATGAAGAATGGTGTGAATGGTACCAATTGAAAGCTTGGTGATCTCTGCCATCATTTTCACCTTTATTCGGGCATCCTCAAGAACAAGTTTTTCGACTTCTTTGATGCTTTCTCCCGTACAAGCAGTAGCCGGGGCGCCGGAGCGGGGATCGCCTTCAATGCTCTCTCTGCCTCTCTTGAACTCACTTGACCACTTTTGCACAGTTGATAATGAAGGTGCGGAACCCTGGTAAACAGCCACCATCTCCTCATGAATAGTTTTTTGACTTTTTCCTTGCTTAGTGAGAAATTTAATTACAGCGCGATGCTCAATTTTCACCATCATCGTCTCAGTTGCCATTATGATTCTGTTTAACTAGAGATAAAATGCGAATTAATAATCACATTTACGAGTATATGAAATTTTACATGAATGCACTAAAATAATAGTTTTACTTGATAAATAAGTCAATTTATATATACAACCACAGCTTCACCCCGATACCGAGAATATGTTGAACGCCCCTCGTATAAACGATCTTCAGAAGATTATCAAACACTGCTCTGTATCCATTTACGCCGATGATACCAAGTTCTCCAAAACTATTTCTTCACCCCAAGACTCTGTTCTCCTTCAAGAAGACCTCGATAGGTTTTCTACTTGGTGTCTAAAAAATGCTATGCTATGATTTTTTCTCGTAAGTCCAATCAATTCCCCTCTCGACCTTATTTTCTGCATGAGCAACCTGTATCCCAGGTTCGATCCCTTCGCGACTTTGGAATTTTATACGATAGAGAGTTAAACTTCCGTTCGCATATTGATGAGATAATCCTTAAAGCCAACTCATCGCTCGGTTTTATCAAACGTTGGTCTAAAGAATTTTGTAACCCTTTGTGACGAGATCACTTTACATTATCCTTGTCCGGCCCCTCCTTGAATATGCCAGCCAAGTATGGTCCCCCTTTCAGCGAATTCATATATCACGAATCGAGAACATTCAACGTCGTTTTCTTCGGTTTGCTCTTAGTGGACTACCCTGGAGTGACCCATTTATCTTACCTCCCTATCGCGACCCCCTCAAACTTCTTAACCAGAATACCCTAGAAAAACGCAGAGACGTAGCTGACATTCTCTTCATTCATCGACTACACTCCGGTTCTGTGGACTGCGCTTCCCTTTACAATTCTATTTCCTTCAACACTAACCCTCGTAATTTACGTTGTACTCGTCTCTTCTATATCCCAACCCACCGCACCTCTTATGGCTCTAACGAACCAATCTCCCGCATGCTCCGTAAGGTCAACTCAAACCTCCCCCTTTTTGATTTTAACCTGAGCACTTCTCGTCTTAAATTTGATCTCCTCCACCATTCCCTTACTTCCTAACCCCTAACTCTTGTTAGTTCTTAAGTCCTAGTTTTCAAGTTACTTTAAGCTTGTATTAAGCGAAATAAATGGGGGCATTAGCCCCCACTAAATTAAATAAATTAAAATTAAAATTCCTTATCCATAACGTAGATAAGGTACCATCATAAGGATGGCCGCAGCGTATATTGAAAGTTGAGGTACATGTAATAACGATCAGTTCACACGAATATCTGAATATCGAAATACAAAAAGGATACCGGTAGTCAATTGGTCAAATTCTATGGCGCGAAAACAGTTATATTTCAAAACATCTTATGCTATTAAACCCACGTAAACAAACAGGGTGGTGAGGGAGCCGCCCTAAGCAGGCATAGGGAAGTACAGTCGGAAAAAGCTCTTTGACCCCTTCGCAAGCCCAGAATGTTATGTAAAAGCAATCACATTTCATTATCATTGTATCAAGACCGTCGGTTGGTTAAATAATCTTCAATACCCCGTGGGGAAGCAGAATATTAGTGACAAACCAACTACCAATTCATGGGCATTTTCACCCACATTCGAATCCAAATTGATACCAAATTGATAACTCTACTATCAGTTACTGGAAAAAGTTAGCAGTGACTCAAACAGGTTACCTCACCCACTATCTATGCCAGCTCATAAAAGCGCTTATACCTTGGCACATTTAATTCTCTGAGGAAATCCCTTTCAGTGTTGTTTGAACCTGTTTCTAGGTGTCAAACTTTAGAAATTTCCAATCGATAAGTGCATAATTGTCAACACGTCTGACTAACTTTCTTGTACCGTATTTTCTGGTGTTTACATCAGAATTCAATATAACACATGACTACGTACTCCTGTATGACTTCAATTCTTTCTTATCATTCATTGCCCGACAAGTTAGTACACTCTGTTGTACAATATCTCAAGTAATGACTCACATTCGACAAAATACTCTGGAATATTATTTTAATTTCAAGTCTGATGGTTTATCTTAACTGTTTACAGTAACAGTCACCTTATTTTGTGAAAATTTTCCAAGAGATTACCCAAAAGTCACCCCAACATATTTCCACTTTCCAGTAACTAATTCGTCAATTTATTAGTACTCTGAAAATGGTTGTGCCTGGGAGAGCACCACCTGGGTCACTGCCCCAGGTATTTTCATTCTTCATTGTGCTTCTTACAGCATAATCTTTCAGTCTTACCACGAAATATGTCCCAGAAAGGGGGAAGAACATTTCAAGTAGTTACACAACCAAAAACAATTACCAATAACCAGTGCGGTCATCGAGGGCGCCAGTCATTTCCGCTAAAACCGATTGCAACCTGACAATCTTAACTTGATATGATAAGATTTACAAATTTAAACAGTTTTCCTAGAAATCGACTTAAAAACCAACATTTGTGATACAATACATGTCTATGGGAGTAGGTACCCTACATTTGATATACAGTATTTGTGATATGTTAGCAACTGCTTATTTCTATCTATTACACTGTTATCATATAGATGATAACAAAGCTCCGGTAAATCCAAATGTCACCAAATAAAATTGATTAGCTAGAAAAAAGCTGATTTATGTTTAATTGATCGATGTATTAAAAATAAAAAAATATATATAAAAAGGCGTATTCTCATTCAAACTCCTACAGTGGGGTGGAAAAGTCTTCCGCATGGTAACAAAAAACTGTCAAGGCACTTATAAGATTCGACAACTGATTTGGGACATATTAAGAAAAGATGTCACTCTCAATTTGATATCATTAAGTCCTGTCGAACCTTCTTTTTGGGTGTTGATTTCGTATAAAATTATTAAATATAATGAGATGCCTTACTGTAGTGTCATTGGGCCTCATTCTTTTTTCTAGCCAGACTTAGGATAGTCATCAATGTCTATAAATCTGTCTTCATTAAGACGGTATAACTTACCGCACATCAACTGCGGATCCAGCTTTCAAAAAACAGTCACTTTTCTTTTTATACTTTAAAGTGGTGTGTTGGCTGTAGTGTTGGATAACCTAGGCGCGTACCAAATAGAAATAGGCTCGGACATCATGTACTGTCTACATTGTCTGAGAACTTTTCTAGGGAAGAAATGGATTAATTTTACCACGAAGAGCAACTGAAGTAGCTATCAGTACTGAAGAAATTCTAGAAGCGCCGGGCAAATAAGTAGCAGAAAAATTAAAATTATGAGCAGGATTTTAAACGGAGCCTTCAAAGCATATATGATGTGCTTAATGTCCTTCCAGTTAAAGGATGATATCCCACCTGGGCAATCATCGTGGTACAGGCCACTGCGAGTGATTCTATACACGTAAAAATATTCAGAACTGTCCAGCCGATAGATCTGCTTTAAAAAGAAGCAAAGCATTGTAGGGGTGGGCTATAAAGGTTTACAAAAAAAAAAACAACACTACAATGTTTTGGAACATGAAAAATTGTTGATCGTTCGTCAAAAACATTAAAAATTCTGCCTCATCCTCCATCCCAACACTCATTTACAATGACATTCCAGCTGTCAGCTCTTTGAAAAAGGCCAATCTGCTTGCTGCATAATTTCCAGCTCAACACTTCCAGCCCCTACGTTTGAATGCGTCGAATCTTCAATGGGGCAAATCCACTTCCGCACTCATGTAGTAGCAAGAGTACTTAAAGATCTTAATATACACAAATCCGCTGGCCCAGGTATACTCGTATCTCCCCTTTTTCTGAAGAGGAGTCCCTCCACGCTGGCAAAACCATTGCGTAAGCTTTTTCGTCAATCCTATTCTTTAGGAGCCTTGTTCAGTCCGTCCTTAAAAAAGATGAATATTCTTCTTTCTCCTACTACAGACCCATTGCACTTACGTCCCTTCTTTCCAAGGTCAATGAAACGCTTATAAACCGTCAGCTCAAGAAATACCTCAAAACACGAAAACTTCTCAATGACCGTTTTTGTAGCAGAAGGTCCACTCTTACCGAAAAGTGGAACCAAAGCCTTTATTGATCTGACGAAAGCAAAAAGTTGCACTTGATATTTCTAAGGCATTTGACAGAATTTGACATTGGGCTCTTTTGTCGATGGGATTCACGACTCCCTTCTTCAATCGATTTGAAACTAGCTTTCGGAATGTTCAATTCAAGTTGTCTTGGGTGGCTTCAAGTCTAATATCCACAAAAAAAATGCTGGTGTGCCCCAGGGTTCCATTCTGTCTCCGACACTCTTTTTAATTTTTATCAATGATCTCTTGCCTGCCACTTATAATCTAATATATTCCTTTGCTGACGACAGTACTCTCTGCTTTTCATATTCGTTTCCGAACTCACGTCCCTGCTCTTCGGCTGTAGAACGGGAACGGCAGCGTATGATAAGCTCATTAAATTCTGATATTAGCAGCATAACCAATTGGGGAACTATCAACAGAGTGGAATTTAATGCTTCCAAAAGACAATGCTGTCTGCGTCCTTAAAGCGAAATTTAAACACCCAGCCATTATCCATGAATTTGCATCGTAGAAACTGAAAAACTTTCCATTCTCGGTATGTGTGTCAGTGACAACTTACGTTGGAATGATCACATATTCGATGTCGCCAAAAATGCCGTGAAATGTCTAGGTTTCCTCAAGTGATGTAAGAAATACTTCACCCCCTCTGACCGGACCTCAATATATAAGGCGTTCATCTGTCCAAAACTGAAGTACAATGCCCAGATCTAGTCAGGTGCCCCTAAGACCTCTTTGCACTTGCTAGATAGAATCCAAAATCGTCCGATAAAACTCATAAGTGATGCCAATATTACACAGTTATTCGACACCCTCGTACACCTCCGTAACGCCTCCTGTCTCACCTTTTTGTATCGCTGTTTCCATCATCAGTGCTCCATCGAAATTGGCAGTAGCATTCCGCCCCTTCAAACTTTTAGCCGTAATATCCGTTTCGCTCTGAATGCTCATCAATACCTCAAGCCCACCTTCGGACGTACTCTAAAATAACGTGATTCGTTCCTAAGCCGTACACCTCGCTCATGGAATACCCTGCCGAGCTCTTTATTTCCTGAGCACTATAACTTGCAAACATTTAAAACCAACGCACATCGGTAACTTCCCTAACTTCCTTTCGCCCGCGCTTTGTGTACATATTCTCCCTTGTGCGAGCGCAAATTATAAAAAAAAATCCAAAAGTAAACCGAAAGCCGTATAATAAAAACGCTACGTATCTTCCACATAACATATATGGCGATCCGCTAAAAGTCATAAACAACCACTTTGGTAGGAGCATCCTATAGTGCGACACGGAAAAGCGCCCTTTGGAGTACAAAATCAGGGATGGGCTTCGTCAAGCTGAGCGGAATAGACATCGCAATCTACACTGTTAATATTGAATGGTAGAACATGTGTCTGAAAAGTGTAGTCAAACCATAAAAGATTTGAAGGTGCGAATACAAGATAAATGCCTGGTACTGAAGGCACATAAAATGGAAGCTTGTCCTGGTCTGTGAGAAGACCTCAGCCGAGGCCGCATATCAAATAACGTTGCCTGCTACTTAAGGTTTGAGAGAAACAAGTAAAATTAAGTATTTATCATTGAAAACGACTTTATTGTTTTTCAAAATACTCTCCATGAAGATACCATTTTGCACGCGTTTTAACGAATCTACGAAGGACTTTTTCCACTCCGAACGAGGTAACTCCAAAAATGGCAAAAACCGCTTCTTTAGGCGTCGAAAACCGTTGATCTCGCAATTTTTTTTGATATGCGAAATTAAAAGGAAGTCATTGGGTGCCAAATCAGGGCTGTACGGCCGATGGAAGTGTCAATTCGATGTTTTGAATGCTCGAAAAGTCACTTGTTTGAGCCGACCTGCGAGAGCTCGAATTGTCGAGCAGGAGAATGATCCGTGTTCTGCGGTTTTCTTTATTTCTCCAAAGATTTCTGGTAAACAAATGGTGGTGTACCATTTCAAATTGACCTTTATACTCTAATATCACTGTGGCGACAAGTCCGGTTTTTCCGATGAAACAGGTTTCGGATTTAGCTCGTCTTGAGTCTTCGGGCTCATATGACTGGATCTATGATCCATGTTACGATCATATAGTAGTCATTTGCAGCACAGCGATCGAATTTTTTCAGCATTTATTTAGACCAATCGACACAAGCTTTTTTTTTGAGCGATTAACAAATTATGCGGTATCCAACGCGAAGAAATGTTTTCGACGATCAAACCTATATGCCAGTTGATCGAACGACTAAGCATGCCTCAATTTCACGATACGTCACATGACGATCTAGCAATATCAGTTCCCGCACAGTATCCATGTTTTTTGGCACAACAAACGATTTTCGACGACCTTCACGAAATTCGAATCATTGAGACTCAAGTGTAAACGACAACCGACAAACGCATTGCGATAGAAGAATATGCCGATTTACAAATTCCTAGCAATTGGGATCTTGATCATCGATTGCCTTCAATATTTTATCAATAAACACTTGAGTAAGTCTGAAAAAGTCGTATAGGGAGCACATGAGGACACTCTCACAGTACAGCACAACTTTCAAGGAAGTAGCCGAAGCAAATTTGGACCATCAACCGCTATGAGAACAACGAATGTGCAGCGCCTTCAATAGGGACGATGCATCGTAGACAAAGAAAATTGACAATCTCCTCGATCTTTTGTCCAACAACATAGGTTCCATAAATAACTTGAAGGGTTTACAGTCCAACTCTGTTTGTCCCGATTTTTAAGTTTTGGATTATAAGCTGAACGTATATAACCCTATGAGTAAGCAAGCAGATATCGTTCGCAATATCCAGATGTTTGAGATAGCTTCTGCCAACAAGGCAATGCGGATAACGCCCTGTCGTCTACCGCTTTTGATTTCAAAAATTTCTGATAGTTTACCGTGGAGTAAGTACCTATAATGTAGTAAATAGAACTTCTCCTGCGCCAGGCTCTCCATATGCACCCACGATTCCCGCTTTCGAAAGCCTTAAAGCCGGGATCTATACTCCATAGTTATACGCCAGATGCTAACATAATCGACGCAGGTGATCTACAGGCGATGCTGTTCTTCACATGTAACCTGTCAAATGCAGAAATCTAACATCTATGTATCTCGGTTTACGGTTTTGTGGATTTTTTTTGATATTAACAGCTTCATTCGGGGCGAACTGTACGACAGCGTTCGAATTCAGCAAACCAGCGTCAAATGGTTGCTTTCTACGGAGCAGCCATTCTTGAGTTTAAACGGTATTTTTTCCAGTGTTTTATCAATGTACGAAACCCGTTTTTTTCCATAGTTTGAATATATCAAAATGTGTGTCAATTAAACTTCAATATCTCGATGAGCGATGGTCGAAATATCATCAAATTTTGACAAGTATCTTTTGAATGTCATTAGAGTCATAATATATGAGCCAGTCTCGAAACTTTTGGAACTACCTGTTAGGTGATAGACCTTAATTGGCAACTTGATCAACTCGATGTTAATTCGTTCAATCCATTGTTCGGTAAAACGTTTTACTCGTAATTCCCTGGAACTTGCATTAGTGGGCTATGGTGCAGGAGCCCTTTTATTTTCGAGATTCTTAGTGTGGGCGATACGCATTTGGGAATTTATTTAATATTATTATTAAATATTAATACCATCGTGGTATCTGCACTCTATTTCGTGACCTGATCCTCAGCGAAGAACCTCCCATAATTTTTGTAGCTGCTAGCTCAAATTTTATTTATAGTAGCAAAGGCTCCTACATCGGCTCATTTCACGTCCTTCATTGCGATGTATTGCGATGTACATCCTTTCTTTTAACGCAGTACTCACCTTCCTTTGGTGAGATTGCTGCAATTTAAATTTGAAAACCGTCTCCTTCATGTGGCCGCCAATGATAAAGTGCCTTCTTTCGTCAGCTGCGAAAATATTTTCCTCAGATCTTCGTCTGATCTGGTCATCCAAAATTGTGTACTCAAATCTGCTGATCGAACTGGACTTCTTGGATTACCTCTAGGATCTGCCGAATTATGAATGTTTGGTCAAATGTAAAACTTATTAAGCCCAAAACCGCACTGATAGGACTCAATCAGATCGTTGACGGGATGTTAAGAAGATTCATACCACTGCAGTTGGAGCAGCACTGTTCTTTCTCGTGGATTGGACAAACAATGCTGACTTTCCATTGAGTTGAGTATACCTACACCAAATCACCATCTGTTGCATTAAATGTCAGTCGGAGGGTCTGCCCGAAAGTGGAGTTTGTGTCGTCACTGTCATTTACCAGACTGAAAAAGTGCTTTTTCTCAACACCGACTATGATCCGGTTTGATACGTCCTTTTGAGGCTCACACTGGTTGGCTAGAGAGAAGACAACCTGTCAACTATTTAACAGAAAACTACTGTTTGTGCTTCCGTTTAGGGTGTCTTGATGAGGTTATGCTTGCAACGCGATTCAAACTCGCTCCCTCCTACTATTGGGGTAGTTGCAATGCAGGCCTTTAGTTGACTACGTTCTTCGATTGATTTTCAAGTATCATCAGAAAGGCACAAGCTAGGTCTTCCGTATGATCCATCGACAACCGCCTTTTTTGCGCCAGACAGTACTCCAATATATTTGTAAGCTTATTTCAATACCTTGTAGACAGTGGTCACTTATTTCTTGTTGCACTGACGGGTCCTTTAAACTGTTGATGATGTACCTTTGGTATTCTGACGTTTTTGTGAGATTGTAGCTATCATAAGGTGTTGAATGCGTGTTGCTTTCATATCGACTTTACGTTAAGGAAGCGACTATAGATGACAAAATGGTCAATTTGATTAGAGTTTTTTTCACTGTCAATTGAAACGCAGCTGATATTATGTAAAACTCATTATGACACCTACAAAAAGGCGATTAACACTATAGAAATCAACAAAACAGCTTCTATATAACGTGTTTGCGCCCTTAAGACCTCCATCACAATGAGGATGTCTTCTCTAGGTTTGAAACCAAGGCTGACCTGGCCGGCCCTTCTTGTCATCAGACTAAAGCTGTATTGGGCCGTACCACTATATAATCGCGATCGTTGTATGGTACTCTATTCCGGAATCTGGCCATCAGAGTAAGGTCGCCGTGAAGTGATTTCAACATACATTCTATAAGGGTTTGTACAAGTAGTTACTAAAGGCCACTATCTTGAGGTAAAACAAGCACTTGGTTACTTACTAAGCTAAGTTTTGAGCTGGTCTTGACCGAAAAGAGAAAGGACTGCCTTAAGAAAAGTGTTGTTGTAGCTCTATTGGAACGCATTTCATACAAATACTAGAAATAACGGTGTGGGCTATATATACGAGTATAACGTACATAATTGACTTCATCAGTATGATCCGAATTCATTGACTCAAATACATGTTGAGCAAATGAACACCCTGGATCCTTCGCCGATTCCATTCCGAAATAACAACGATCAATGAGACCTCTGCTCGGTATGCCTAACTGAAAGCGATTACTGCAAGGTCGCGCTAGATAGAGGTAACTCTGTTTGGTTGAGGCTATTAATCAGGTCTAAGCAACCAGGTTTAACGGCAGTAAACCAACATTCACTGTAAATTAAGAGAGCTACTGAGTGATCCTCAGACTTTCCTGGATATAGCACCGCCTGAAGTAACGCAATGATATAATGTTTGTCCCGTCAAACTCTGAACAGGGAACCACCAGGAACCACAGAACACCTGAAGTAGAGTTTACGAACAAGGGTATGAGTACTCGTATCTAGGTCGTATACAATTTTCGTGCTAGACTACAGCTCGTTTAATTTATTTTTTAATTAAAAGGCATTTCGGGGACGAGTTCTTTATGAGTCATACTGTTATGTAGTATCGATGATTAATATTAGTTTGAACGCTTTCAAACAATCCTTGACAGATGAAGATATCATTTAAAATAGAGCACAGGCTCATTATCAAAAATAGGCGAAGACTTTTCCCTCTCATGTTTAAAAATACTTAACGTTTAATGGCAACCAAGTCTACGTTAAAACAAATTAGATAAGATTGCTTATCACGTTTTTTCCATACAATGTGAGACACATACGTGTTTATATATTACTTATGCACATAGATACGTAAGTCAAGTGGATATCTCTATTTTCATCGAATATCATCGCCTGTTAGGGTGCCACTTAGTTTAGTCTTTCAATTTCATCGAAACAGTAAAGGGTTGCATTCGGTGAATTAACTTCGACCTCAAATTCGAATAGCTAAAGAGAATAATTTTTTTTGGAAATTTTAAAATATGGGTAAGTCGTAAAACAAGGACTTAACGGTACCTATTTGTGGAGAGTGAATCCTGAAAATTTATTTAACCAAAAGTGAACAAGGGGTATCCCCAATTGATGACATGTGAACATGTGAATATGTATTCAGCATCTGACGTGGAAGGCAAATATTTGTTCTCCAGGTGTTTTGTGTTTTTTTTCTTTTTGTAAATATTTGCATTCTACTTGTCAGTGATGGTGATATCAAGAAAACGAATGAATATTTGTGAAGTTCAGTCTTTTTTTTTTTTTTTTTTTTTTTTTTGGTTTACGATTGACGTATGGAAATGACGTGCAAATGTCACTTTGAGAAGTGAAGACACTTTGAAGAAAATCTTTTTAATTTGATAATTGTGAATACACCATCTACCGTTAGGTTATGTCTATTGTCTAAGTGATTTCTATAGCTTTGTTCAGTGAGACTGTTCCGGAAAGTTTAAGCTTTCCTTTTCAGTGAGAAAAATTTCTGTCCGAATCTGTTCTGCTCTGTGTTCAGTGAGGCTGTTCCAATCTGTTCGGAACAGAAAATCTTGCATCTACATTCGAAGTAGAACACAATTGTGAAAAATGTCAAAGTCAACTGTGCTGTACTTTTCTGTTCTCATTTGATTTGACGTTTTTCACAAATCTGTGCTGTTCTGTTCTAGTTTATTTCAAAGTATAGAGAACTCATTTTGAGAGCTCGTCGGGGGTTCGTCTGTTTCGGTTGGGAATTTGTATTCTATTACCCAGTTTATCCGACAGCTCAATGTGCGTAGAAATGCTGGTGTTTATATGAAATTATCCAAAATGAGCGAGAGAAAATTGAGAGAAGTTTAACAAACAGCTGGTTGAACTGACACTTCACACTAACACTGATACATTGTTCTTATTTCTTTCTCTTTCCAAATATTTCGTTTGTCCGCTTTTACACGTCGCATTTGTTTCATGCGCATGTCCGGTTATTTTCTTTTGAACTGTCATTCAGTGATGCGCGCATTTTTACACGAAAGCCTTTCCTCCTCCTTTGGTTTTTCATGTTATTTGACACTTCTCTTTCATTTCATCTTTGGCGCTCAGTGTTTCATAATTGAAAATGAGCTTCTTTGGTCCAATTCAGTTTATCCGCCATACTGAAATGTTGTGCTCGTAACAACAGCCAAAGAAATAATGGAGGAAATGCGAAAAAGAAAGAAGAAATGTCAAAAAGATGCAATGAAAATCCTACCCACATGCAGTGGGAATTTGGTTAATTGGGTATTTTTTGTTTCATTATCCCTCTCTTTTGCACTCATTTGAATCTTTCGAAACATGCGACGTGTAAAAGCGGACTTAGCAATCTCACATTTTAAATACACAACTAATACCTGCCCGATGATGAAAGAATGATGAGAGCGCGAGAGAGTAAAATGTTTCAATGCGATTTGAAGTGGTGTTTATTCGAGCGTATTGAACCAATGCGGATTGCTTCAACGCAAATTGAGCTGTCGGATAAACTGGGTATATGACTTGTTTTCGGTGAGGAGGACGAATATGGAGTTTAATTCGTAACACCTTCGACTTAAGTAGGGACTAAATTGTGACTCATTTGACCATTGGACTTTTATCTACAATGTGTTAAAACATGTACAAAGATACATTATATCGTTTTGTTTCTATTTTTTATTTTTATTTTTAATCAGACAATTTGAAATTTGGGAAAAAAACAGCAAAACACCTTATCGATGAAAGCAAATTGATACCTAATCGAAAGGTTGTAGTGATAAGGAAATAAATTTGAAAAATATGGAATGGCTCAGGTCTTAAAAGCCGGGTTCCATTTGGAAAAGAACAAACAACTCAAAATGGTTCTTACCTCATATCGAATCAAAATGTTGTTTTAGTCTGTTTTTCGCTGATAAGTTCGACGATTAGTTGTTTATTTGCTAACTCAAGGAAAGTTTAATTTTATCGATATTTTTCGAATGCATAGGTGTCACGGAGACAGGCAGGCTTAATCTAATGGCAATAAATGGTCTCAGTCCAATAAAATTCCATCCAAGATTAGTTGAGTTAAGTGGTGTCGGTACAGTAGATAGTATGAATGTATGTTAAAAGTATTATATAACTTTTGACACATTTCAGCAGAAGGACGTAACTCCACTTACTTGTGTGGTTCCTAGGCGCTGTACATCTCATGCGATTGCTCGAAATACATATTGCATGGCAACTAAGGGAGACCTCACCATTTAAATCCGACTCACTACCATCTTTGACCTCAAATTGAAATGCCGAAAGAATTCCGACAGAGCATTCTCTCGAGAAATGTGTTGAAAATGCATTTCGGCCAAAA
The DNA here is from genome assembly GCA_949129095.1 of Volucella bombylans. Lineage (NCBI taxonomy): Eukaryota > Metazoa > Arthropoda > Insecta > Diptera > Syrphidae > Volucella > Volucella bombylans. The sequence goes on from OX422141.1 coordinate 183,467,952, forward strand.
AACAATCCACATTCTGGGTATTTTTTTAAACAAACTTGACAAGAATTAAGGTATAATCAACAATTCAATTTTTGTTCAACAAATTTTAGATCGAAACGTTCTGATCCATAGTTTCTTCCACCATTTTTGACGAAGAGCACCCTCTTGGTCATCCTATTCTGGGCACCAATTCACGAGCTAAATATTGGCAACAAAGGCTTGCACAAAAATAAACCAAAGGCTTCACATAACCCCACAAGAAGTAACCAGAAACTTTAGAAACCTTGCATCCGCCTCCATAATGACATTCCTTGTCAGCTTCTTGCACAACCTCAACGCTTCAAGATCTGCCATTTATTCATCTACACTTGAGAGTGTCGGAAATTCTGTGGGAATAATCTACTTTCATACTTGTGTAATAGCAACAGTACTCAAACATCGCATTATGTACAAATCCAGTTGATATATCTATCACTAAGGGATGGAATTCCATGCTGACAAAATGAATGTGTAAGTCCTTCCGTCAATCCTACAACCAAGAGCTCTTTCTAGGAAGATGAAAAACAGCATTTGTCAAGCCCGTCCCTAGAAAAGACATATATTCTTCTCTTTACTTTTGCAAACCTATTGCACTTCCGTCCTTTCTTTATAAGGTCACATAAACTCTGATAAATCATCTCGAAATATCTCGAAATATGAAAACTCCTCGAAGATCCGCAATACGGTTGTCGTAGGAATGATAGCATGTCTCGCCGAAAAGTGAAACTATAGTCCACACCGGTCCTCCACTTGATATTTCAAAGGCATTTGACTCAGTTTGGAATCAGGCTCTTTTGTCGAAAGCGCATGTACTTAGAATATACGAATGCTTTCTTCAATCGATTACAAATTACCTTTGAAAACGTTCAATTCAAGTTATCTCGAACGATTTGAAGTCCGATATTCACAAAATAAATGCTGGTGTGCACCAGGGCTCCATTCTCTGTCCGCCACTCTTATTAATTTCCATCAATAATCTCTTGTCTGCTACCTATAATCCAATTTATTCTTTTGCCGACGACAGCACTCTCTGCTGTATCTCTCAAATGGTGCCTTCGATATTGACTTCATATATAGAATCGTTATTGCCTTATCTGCATAGACCAAAGACTTCAAATACCGCCACAGAAACTAGTAGTTCAACAGCATCAAACTACATGATTTTGGAGGCCAGGGCATAGGTCCATTTCTGCAGATATCGAACAGCACAATTTTGCTGAAATATCCTGTAAACCATGTTCGCGCACTTTTAAACACAAAAAATTGTTGATCATGCTTCTACACCGGGCGCTATTAACGCTGACATTTCAATTTTCTTAATTTTTGAAGAAGTGCGGCCCAATGATACCATCAACCCATAAACCGCAACAAACAGTGCATTTTTCGAGGTGCATCGGTAGCTGATGCATCACCTTCAGATTTTCCTCGCTCCAAATTTGACAATTTTGCTTATAAACAAAGCCGCTGACACAGAAATGAGACTCAACCCTGAACTAAACTTGACGTTAAAAAAGTGGATTGACTTACAACTGTTCAAATGTTCAATCAGCGAAATCACGACGCAAACGATGACAATCTGGCTTCAATTCTTGCATAAATTGAAATTTATTGGCGCTTAGGCAAGGATCCTTACTCAAGATATTCCACAAAATCGATGGACACAGGTCATTCTTGCACACGATGAGGAATCAATGAATTAGGATTTTAAGGGTCCTCATATTTTTCTTATTTGATCGATTATGTGAACCGTAAATTTGGCATAGCGCCCTATAAATATTTTTTCACTGAACACTGATTTTGAAAATAATTTTCCACAAGACTCGGATGTGAGTCTTTGCATAATGATTTGTCAAACTATAATGAATAAAAAGGTGGTATCAGGTACCAAATTAACTAGCAGCTGTGTGAGCCTTGCCATACTGAATGTCAGGTACTTACAAAATCGTCCTACTCTTGCTAGATAGAACTTAAAACGTTGACGACAATATTGCACAGTCAATTTGCACCCTCTAATACTGATGCAATGTCTCCTGTCTTACCTAACTCCATCGCTATATTCATCACCCATCATTCAGTACCTCAATGAAACTGCCAGCAGCATTCCCCCCTTCAAACCGTCAACCGTAACACAAGTCTCGCTATGTATGCTCATCAGAATACTCAAGTCCGCTTTCGAACGTTTTCTGAAATATAGTGATTCTTTCCTTAACCTCGTTTATGAGATGTCCTACCGAGCTCTTTCATTACAGACTGCAAACATTGAAAACCAACGTACATCGGCATCTCTCTTTCTTTCTTCGCTAATTATCCATCAACCGCGGTGTGTGCAAACATTTTCAGGGTACACTATAATCTTTTCGTTGAATCGATTCCTCAGTAGGTTACTGGTTTCAAGGCCGGTATGGCATTTAAATCTATCCAACTGAAATCACATATCATCTGAATCAATGTTGGCTTTATTTTCCAGGAAATAATCACTAAATATTGTCCGGTAAGATTGGCTATTGACTGGTACCCGAACAACGACCACATTTACAAAAAAAGAAGGACAGACCTGCCATCTGCACCGCTTGTGGGGTGGGCTAAATTTTCGGACCTTAGAACCACTCTACAAGTCACGCTATTTTGGATCACCTCGTTAGTAACGCCAAGAGTGTTCTGATATTTACCATTCGATTTGCTTAGCCAGAAGTTTGTCCACTATCTTAATGTGAATACCATCGCGAATGCGCGTACTTCTATAATTTAATTCCTACAATACCAACACTTACCGCATTAACTAGTCCAGCACGTTTCCTGTTTTCAATCTGAATTCCTTCCAGCAGCAAGAATGTTGTTCGCCTGAATTCTGGAGGGTCATATTATCATGATCAGGAAAACTTAACTACCAATGGTAGCAGTTAACAAGGATATAAATAGCCTTTTACGTGGATCCTTAGAACTTATCATTTGTCACGATTCCATAGTCACTAGGGTCTCAGTTAATTCAGCCTTCAAGCTGCATTCAAAGAAACCTTCTCGAATTAGTTGGGAAGTGATTAGAAGTTTAGCAAGGCTACATGGACGTCACTGCGAATACATATCCCCTTACAATTGCTTTCACAAAATTGTTGATTGTGAATGTTTCAGTGTGAGAGAACGACGAAGACCGAAGTATAGACAATTGTCTCCCATAAAGGCGCAAGCGTCATATCCTAGATTGGTTTTGAAGCCAACCGCGAAGATTTAAGCGCATTACGAGTACTTCAAGGGCTCAGATTCAGAACGGTGCTGTTCTTGAGTATAGGAGAAGCGACATCGTATTTTCTCAGCAACCGGAGTTCTAGTGTCAGTGCATAAGACTACAGTGAAAATACAGTCCTCCCAATAGATCATGAGAGTGCAGTTCATGATTTAAATATCGAAGAAGCGCGATCCATTTGTGTATCTAGAGCGGAGCCAAGTGTGCTATGGAAACATCATATACACACTTAGGTGCAGGACAACCCGTTGTTTGAAGTCTGCTAGTTTCATGTTTATGCCTTCCCGAAAACTCAACTGCCAGAAAGCCGACAGCACCTTCGAATTTTCGACTCTGAGTCTAGAGAAATTTGTTTTCTAGAGCAACTAAGTATTTGTTAGCTTCGTTGGAGCAATGGATGGTGATACCCTTTGGCATTAGATGAGTCAATCAGTCAGCACTAATTTGTGGAGTAACTCTAGGCCTATTTGTATTTTAGAGCAATATGTAGGCTTTAGAACTGTTCAGCGCGTCGAGTAGTCTGTCCCAGGCGACTTCAAGACATCAAAGGATGCCACGAACAGCTTCAATAACAGAAGTTGATTGTTAAACCGTTTTCATCATGTGAACTACGTGGCGCTACAGTTCGTGGTGAACCCCCGGTATCAACTATCAAGCCTCTTCAGTTAGTCCTGTCTTTAGCTAACTGTCTTCAGTTGCGCACTCCTAGTCGGTTTAGGTTCACTTCTACTTGTGCGCGCCCTTCCTCTACTGCTTTGGCATTCTGGGTTAGATTCGAAGTCTCTGCTCTTCTCCATTCGCTCTACTTGTCCTAGCAATTTCATACGACTGACTAGTATTTTGACTAGGTCGATCACATCAATTCAAGCGGGACCGTATATATTTTTTGACGTTTTGGCTACCATCGTCTAAGTTGAATGGTCTATTCTGCCTGACTGCGAAATGTTGGGCTTCTTCGCCGTTATACAGTCTGCAGGAAAAATTTTTCCATATTCTCAACACCGACTCGGACTCTACTACAAGGTTTTCTTTTTCATCGCCAGAGGCTTCTGTACGTGTCTTCTTGCCTTGACACGTTAATCAGGTAAAAACCTGTTAGTAAAACTTCCGTACGTTAGTCCTGGGGTACAAACTCAATATCTTCGATCGTGTGCTTCCCGCGCGCTTTTTTCTTCTTCTGGAGAAGTCGATGTTCTTCACGTCTCTTCTGATCGTAGAGCTCCCGAGCAGCTCTCGTATTGCGGATTTTCTGGTGGTGGTCGGGTAAAACCCAGCACATCAGCTGCGCCGTGATCTCTTGCGATTGCAGCTTGTCTACGTTATATCTTCTCACAGTAGTTCTTCTTTTTTGTGGCCTTTGGGAAACCCACATTCACATCTTGGCTGCAATACAAGGAGGTGATCCGAGTCAATGTTGGCTACCCGGAACGTTCGAACTTGCAGAGTACCGGAAGCATGCCTTACGTCTATCGCAAAATGATCAATCTGATTTAGCGTTTGATGATCCGGAGACCGTCATGACCTCTTGTGTATATTGAGATGAGGAAACCGTGTGGTTGCCGTAGTGATATTTCATCCCAGCGCAAGTTCAATAAGCCTAAGTCCTTAATGCCAATTGTCATAAGACGCTCACTCACGTGTCAGAAGCTCAAAACTTGTTCCCTTAGTGTCCCGCGTATGCCAAATCTGCATTCTATTCTTTCTTTTCCCTATAGCAATCACCATAGTATTGTATATGTCACAGTTTTTAATCCTTCTTATGTCCGGCTCATCCGGGCCCCGTCTAATTATCAAGGCTTCACCCATCAATGACGTTATCTAATAATAAACGGGGGTAGAGCAAAGTACTGGTCTTATCGTAAACATCTTCAGATGACGGAGTCAGGAGCCCCCGCATCTCGGTCCGGTCCTGACTTGAAGAGGTAGGCCCCCTTGTGGGAGCGTCATGTAGGCTGTGGTTTAAACCCAAAGTCGCAGGAAGGACCTTCCTTTAGTTGACCCAATGTAGAGTTGCAATAAGTACTGGGTGCTGCGACCCTAAGAGCATTTTAGGTCGACCTCGACTCATACCAAGGGTAGAACTTGTGCCGGCAACACAGTTCCGATTTGGTATCTCAGAAAGGCGGTAGAGCGATGGCAAGGCGTATCCTTGCCCCATGGATGTATGGACATCCCGTAAACATAAGCCTACATGACAGGTGGTTTACGTTAAAAATCAGACACTATGTCCGGCCGGCCGGCTCATCCCATCGCACTTGTTGGATGGCGGTGATATCTACGTGATAGCAGTCAAAGGCCACTGCTAATTGTTCGGCTGCACGCGACTTATTAAGGACCCAAACATTCCATGTGCAGGTCAGAAGGTTTGCTAGGGTTGTCAACAGTGAGTCCATTTTCATCCGAGCTCATACATTTTCGTCTCTTCCGTATAGGGTGTTAAGCCCTATGACGGCGTACGCCAGTATAATAGTACTGGTCATATTGGGCATACCCTTGCCATTTTAGCTAATAAGTAAGGGTTTACTCATGCCTCAGCTGAATCTCTCCAAGTTATAGGACACTCAACAGTTTCCGATCAATCTCCATGCAGGCTTCGAGTTCAGGGTTTGAAATAATAGTAAGCGGTAGCACATCCGCGTATATCTGAGTTGCCCCGATATTCCTCAGATAGTGTATCAACTTGTCTCTAATAGCCCAACATTTGTCGCTCCCATATTGAGAAATTCTAGAGAACAGATCAGACAGCTAGCAAACTCTTGCATACAAATATTCTTTGCTTTCCTAGCCTACAATTGATCTCAGTGGAACCGAAGGCAGCTACGGCTACGAAAAGTTGATTTCTCTTTACTATTTCTGTCAATGAATGCCTTTGCGCAATGTAAAGCCCCTGCAATCTCTTAAATCCGTAGGCATGCCTCACGCCTCCATTTTCTTTTCAACTATCTCTTACACTATACCCGCTCAGATTCTGGAATACGTTCAACCTATTCGGTTTACCAAGTCAAACCATCTGAAGAAAGAAACACACTGTGTCTACTTCAATGGACCTTAAGCGTAACAGACTGAGTTTTGGAGTTTCTCTGTTCAGTTCAATCTACCGAACTTTGTGGAGAAAAGAGTGCAGGAGTCATCGGAATCCAAAGCTGGCAACTCCTTAATCAGCGCTTTCATCCACCGGCAGATTCAATTATTACCTCGGTTGAGATCTCTAGAATTGGTGGCCTGTCTGCGGTCGCAACCCCCATGGGATTATTGTCGTCGCGGGTATCATCTGAAAGTGTTACTTTTCAGCTCAACAGCGTTTGCATCTCTCTCTACGTTAGCGGTCATTCGGTAAATGTTTGAAATCCCGCGAAATAGAAAGCGAACATCCTCACCGTAGTCCAACTTTTTAAGTTTGGATCTCAAAGTCTATCGATACCCTCCGATTCCAGTTGATAGAACGGCTCGGTTCACATTCACATTGCTCGGAGAAACAGTTTCGGTGAAATGATATGGTACATCCTTTCCTCACGATACTTTGGATCCAAACTTTTCCATTCACAACGTCACGTGTAATTTTATTCTTACTGCAGTTCGCTATAAATTTTCCTAGTCCTACTCTCCTGTGGACAGTGAACGAATTAAGTTGCCTTTTGTCATTGTTCAGCGCCTTTTCGAATTAATGAAAAACATGTGAAGGTAACTGGTAACCAACACACTGTTCAACGATGATCCGCAGGATGTAGACATGGACAGGCAGCATGGAAACTCCTCTTCCGTTTGACCAATTCATAGGACGTTCTTTCTTCGAGAACTCAGAAGTTTTCCAACTAGTCAGGAGGAACTCTCTATTATTTCTGACGGGTATATAGATATTTTTAGCACTGGTATGGCCGACAAAACCAGCCGGATTTGGTTGCATATAATTGGCGAAAGTTCAGAAGTGAAATAGAATTCTCCATCTCCTTAGATTTTCCTTATTCGAAATGAACAAGGTGCCTTCTAATGCTTTCTAGAACGCTACCTTCAACTGTCAATGATCCAAAAAAATGATTCTCTTCGGCTTCATCTTTGTTGATCAAAGCGTTGATGTAGTTAGGTTTATCGAGCAGCACGCTACGTTGCATTTCTGCCATCTCCAGCCGCACTTTTAGCAGACCTAGTTTATTCTTACTGCTCTGTTTACTGGAAATAGATCTTTTCGCTACGAAATTCGTTTCCAAGTATCTTCAGAACGCCACGGATAAGTGTCTGATTGCTTTTAATCCTTTGCAATAAATGCACCTTAATTGTAAGCTCACAACGAGTTATCTGATACTTGCCAAGCATGCGCAACTGATTTTGTAGCAGATGACTTACATTGCAAATATCCAGTTTGAGGCCAGGTTTAACTAAAATATCTCTAAACCCTTCGATGTCGATGCCTATCTCGCCATTCAGATTTGCCATCATGACTGCGTTGTTCAAAGTACTTTACCTGTCTTGAGAAGATTCATGATCTTTTCGGCGATCGTGACGCTGTACACTGAACTACCGTGATATTTTGTACCCCGATACGGTCCATACAATCAACTTTCGAAAGTGGCCGTAAAGATTGTAACATCATAAGCCTGCTCCTAAATATAACATAGAAATCCTTGTAGCCACATCAAATTCCTGGCGATTTATCCAAATGTATTGACAACATGTTTTTACACGTTTATTTTCAATTCATCCAATGAATCCATTTCTTTTGTTTTTATTTTCAGATCACACTTGGGTCGCTACAAATGTTTACTCAGATGTCCCACCAATGGCCATTCATGCCGGGCATGATTCCGATGGTGATGCTATCTATGTAGGACGCGCTTATCATAATGGTGATCTTCTACCGGCCAAAGTGGTCCCCAACAAACGTCAAGCCTATGTTGCCTGGGGTGGAGATGAGATTAATAAGCACGATGTTGAGGTACTCACAGGGAGCCACTATATTTGGATGCCAGGCAGTAATGGATCAGTACCACCTCATGCAGTCAGCGTTGGAACAACAGGCGATGGTGAACCACTTTACATTGGACGTGGTCACTGGGAAGGTAGTCTTACACCGGGAAAAGTTCATCCATCTCATGGATGCCTATACATTCCATATGGTGGACATGAACGCAGACTAGAACATTATGAAGTATTAGTTCAACCAGAAACATGGGTATCTGCATCCGGTAGCTACTTGGCACCAGGAACAATCCATGCTGGTCACGATTCTGATGGTGATGCTATCTATGTTGGTCGAGCTTATCATGAAGGAGATTTATTGCCTGCTAAGGTTATTCCAAACAAGGGTTGCGCCTATGTTGCTTGGGGTGGTCAAGAACATGTTAAGCATGATTTTGAACTTTTAGCCGGTTACGGATATGGATGGGTACCATCATCATGTGGAAGTGTCCCACCAAATGCTGTTCTCTCTGGACGTACGTCGGATGGTGAGCCATTGTACATTGGACGTGGTCATCATTGTGGAAGTCTGACACCAGGAAAGATTCATCCATCTCATGGTTGTTTGTATATTCCATTTGGTGGACAGGAAGTCCGCCTTAACGATTACGAAGTTCTAGTTAGAGGGTAAAGGGATGATGTAAGTACTCATTTGCGTCAACTCAAGTGGTTAGTAAAGTTGAAAGTTTGTTAAAAGTAGAACGTTGTCTGAATGAAATAAAGTATCTTTTGTATTAATTTTATAACAACAGATTAGTTTCCGGTGGTTTTACTCGTACTTATTATTTTCTTGCTCCGAGGTACCGCTGATTATGGTCTTATCGGTTATGCAGAATTTCTAGATAAATATAAAGTGTTAGCAAAACCTTTGTAATAATCAATAATCAGTAACAGGGAGTGGTCGTGTGACATAAGACTTTGTTGGTTTATACTTGAATTTATCAGTCTAACCATAGACAGGGCACATAGTTACTGAGTAGAATGCAACACAATCTTTTGAACACTTTCCATTCAGACTCAGTTGTTGAAAAAGTTCCTGAATCCAACGAAATTATCTCTAGAAGTGGGCTAGGCGCTTCACAATAATCTTTTTCAGTATTTGATCTGGGGAATGAATTTGGTCGGGATTTCTGACTCGAGGAAAAAAAATCGTTCCCATCGTTCATCAGAGATTTTAGACTATGCTGTTCATTGAAAATAGTTTCGAGATCATCATCAAGTTACTCACCGAAAGGGCAACTTATGTAGATCTCATCTTGAATCGACTTTTCTAAGATACTTCATTTGACTGATTGTCCATTTGTCGTTGATTCGGTGGTTCATTTTCTCCCCTTGTAAATATTACTTCTGTTCAATGTAAGGACATATGCATGAAAGTCACAAACTTCCTGCCATCTGCAGCTGTACTTTCGTGATATTTCCTCTGATATATTTGGCAGGGACAAATCTCACGATCTCATGAGGCCCAGGGGCAATTGGGACGTATAAGATAGAGCCCGAGTGGCTTATAGAAAACCAAACAGGATAAACATTGTCGACGTCCTATGCTCTAAGAGGATCATAGAAATTTATTAAAGAGAAATGGCCAAATAATATCATGGGTTCTAGCAACGGTCGAGTAGTGAAATCGTTTATCTGAAACCTGTCCAAAGTCCTTCTTTTGGTGGATCTGATTCAATCAATAACCAAGTGGTGCACTTATTTTCATCGCTGGTTATACCCTCATCGCTACGCTGGTCTAATTTGCCAAGATCCGGTTGAGCTTGAGATTGTAAAAGATTCATCAGAAGGTCTTATAAGTTGTAAACAAATCGAATAAGGTAAGCTATTTCTGCTTTAAGACAAGGTCATTTGCGTCAGTTAGAGGCAACCTAGTTGACAAAACCCTAACCTGGTACGTTAAAGAAATAGGGCATGTGTTTTCCTGTGCTATTCCCATTGCCAGCAGAAATTCGTGATCTGTCACATAGTCTGTAACAGACCAATCTGGCTTCTACTAAGTGCTTGACAACTTTACCCAGACCTAAGCTCAGGTTGAGAAAAGAACAGGTAAGTCACTGTGGATAACCACCACCGAAATTTTACAGAATGCTGAGTCTGACTGAGCAAATATACTCCGGCATGCTCAAACCCAGCTACATGAACTTAGCGCATGCCAGAGGCAGATCAAGATCATGTGAAAATTGTTCACCATCTAGCCAGGTTATCAAAATAAAGGAGTTTCCGATTAATCAACACCATCGCCTAAGCCTCCTTAATGAACTACTGGCACTATCCCCTGAAGGATCTAGCCCTCCAAGTTTGGGAATTATACTGTTGAGTTAACTGCCTGACCAGCTAAAACCCGAGACACAAGCTTTCTATTGACGGGGTTTCTATTGTCCAATGTATTGGACAATGACTTTCGGTTATGCACGTAGAATGTTTGGACCGTTAGCAAATCCCCGCAACTGCACAGTTATCAGATGACATTGCTATGGAGAGGAGAAACAGCGTCCGTTTGAGAGTCCTGATTTCCAAATATAAGTGGTCACACCAGCGCTGTATCCTAAATTGGTTTTTGAGACAATCTTGAAAACTAGACTACATGACTTTCCTTGCTTTCCACAGTAAAAGTCGAGTTCGTACTTTTTTAAATCAGTCGCCGTGTTCATAAGACCAGAGCCAAAAAAACAGTCGCGCGGCGAGTAAGCCGATAGTGTCCTAGAGACTTTCGACGTGACGTATTTGGTTGGAGAAACAAATGGTGATGTCTTGAAGCACTGGATGAGTGAGATCAGTCAGCTTTCTTCTTCTCTTAATGAGAAGAATCTCTGTTTTGAGAGTATTGACTAAAAGCTCATTTTTAATGCACCAATCGTCGATCACGTCATCGTGACAATCGCCCGACATGATCCAACAAACAAGCCAGCTACATACGTCAGCACTATTCAGAGCGTTTAGCAGTGAATCGACCAAATATGCACCATAGTAGTGGAGACAGGACGCCGTCTTGTGGACAACCCCTATTTACCCCCACCATCACATATTGACCACAGTAAGGACACAATCAGTGTCCTTTTCACCAAAGAATAAAAGCAAAAAATTCACGAAACTAGTGATTTGTCTACCTGAGTTACACATGCCTCCAAAAGTTGCATTATCAAAAGCACCCTACTGCAAAACAGATATTGAAGTGCACTCTCGCAGGATCTTCTGCCTTGGTAGTCTTGTTGCATGTTACACTGTGTCTACTAGTGTTGTAACGGAACTCCGCCTCCTCTTCTGTGGAACTTCTGCAAAAAATCGAACCTCCGCATCCGCCTCCGTAAAATTTTTGCGGAGTTTTAACGGAGGTTTTTTTACATAGAAAATATGACAAGAATCAACTTGTCGAATCGCTCGATCGTGCGTAGTTGTAATTGAAGGTAGAAATTACACATTACTGTGCAGTGTTGTGTCGTGGCGCATTGTGTCATGATTACGGGTGTGCATTGTGCAAACTAATTTGTCGTGTCGTGACGCATCAGAACCCTTCACGAGCTCTTTGAAGCGATCGGTTTCAATCGATCCACGACATAAAACAAAGGGTTGCGACACAACACACTGTATTAATGTGGCTCTAACCAAAACAAAATGCATGAAATCGATATGCTCATGACGCGCTACGACACGACACAGTGTGTGTTTCTACCTTGAGCTGTGATTGTTTTAGGTGATTTAGCGCATAATTAATAGTTATTATTTTTTAAGTCGCGTGATGAAGCCGAAAACGAGTGAGATATGGCAGTTTTTTTTTAGAAATAGATGAAAATTTCGCAAAATGTAAAAGTTGCGGGAAAAATTATTCAAGAAAAGGCCGAACTACAACATCACTGAAAGGGCATTTGAAATACATGCATAAAGAAAAATTTGAAGAACTTTGTATACTAGAAGAACAACGAGAAAAGGACAAATTAAAACAGACAACGTCCGTTACACCATTACAGCAAGCAAAAAGGCAGCTCTCCATAGAAGAATCCTCAAAAAACAAATCAAATGTGGGATACATTGTTATAGTTACCACTGCTCACCCCGCACCCACAATTATTTAATGCGCACTCATCTTGCGCATGTCATATATTTGTAAACTTAGCATGTCACATATTTCACAATTTAATTGCATCATATATTTGTCAACTTAGCATGTCACATATTTCACAATTTGATTGCATCATATATTTGTCAACTTAGCATGTCACATATTTTACAATTTAATTACATTTTCTCTAATTGCATTCCACCCAAAATCGAAGCAATTATAATAACCGCTTATGAAGCATTAATGCGCACTCCACTAAAAATCGAAGCAATTATATTAACCGCTTACGAAGCATCCAACCAAATGGTCATCGATCAAGTGCCTGGATCAATGACCATGCATGCCCCAAATAAACACGATTGCATACATAAGTGAAATATCCCTTACCCAGCGTCTATTTAGAACTGGGTCATTAAAAATTGTTTATGGAAAAGACCAATAACCGAATCCCTCTGATTCGGATTGATTACGAAGTTTGGGGGACAGAAATAGGAATAAGTAAGTTAGTCTTAAGAAAGATTCGAACACGCGAAGTCCAAAAAAGGACTCGAAGATATAATTAAATAAAAGTTGTGTTTTTATCACAAGAGTGATATAATTATTTTCTTTTATTTCAAATATCACAAGAGTGATATAATTTTATTTATTTATTTTTTTTAATATCACAAGAGTGATATAATTATACATCACATCCTAGAGCAAACAAAATGGACGATGTGACCGGAGAAATGATTGCTCTACAAAGTCTTCCATTCCATTTTGTCGAAGGCATAGGTTTTCGCCGGGGGTTTTTACGGACCACATATGTGATAAAATATATACTAAAATAGCAATTAAAATTGGACAAAGACTCAAAAACTTTCTAAAACTGTCCTTCACCACGGATATTTGGTCAGAGCCAAGTGCTAACGTGTCGCTTTTGAGCCTGACCGCACATGGTATTACTGAAGATTTTACCCGTATGCAAATTGTTTTAAAATGTTGCTCACTTCATGGCCGTCATACCGGTGATATAATATGTAACAATTTCAAAATGATGCTGCAAGATTGGAACATTCAGAATGAGCAGTTGCACTGTTTTATTAGAGATGGTGGAGCAAATATGGTCAAAGCAATGCATTTGGCTGATATATCTGACGTAAGTTGCACAGTTCATCAACTACGACTGTGTGTCCGCTCTGCCTAAACTTCAAACAGAAAGACATCAATTCCAGATTTTGTGACCTTCCAAGCATTACACTGTATTCTCTTGCTACATATTTGGACCCAAGGTACAAATTAAAGTTTTTTAATGAGATAATTAAGGAACAAGTTCAGTCCGAACTAATACGCTTGCTAACCCTATATAACGCGAATGTTTCAAGTCGAATTGGTGATGACAGGCCTTCTACTTCTTCCGTTGCCAAGAAAGCTGGAGTAGAATCAGATCCAATGAATGTTGAACCAAGCACAAGTTTTCAGATATTACCACCAACACAAAGTGTGCATTCCAACCTGGCTGATATGTTGAAAAATTAGCAGTGACGACGAAGAAGAAACGGAAAATGACAGCACGGTTACCAACAACAACCTCATGATATGGAAATCGCTTATTACTGAATATAATAAAGAAAAACGACTCCAACTAGACGAAGATCCTTTATTGTGGTGGAGATATAACACTAAATATAAAGTTTTTGCTCCCATAGTTCGCATTTACTTATCGGCACCGGCAGGTTCAGTGCCAAGTGAACAACTATTTAGCACAGCCAGTTTAATATATGAACCGTTAAGAAATCGACCAGAGGGGGACAAAACTACAAAGCTATTGTTTATTAAATATAATTTGCCTCTACTTAATTTCGTTTATTAGTAGTTTGTATAAGATATTGTACTATGTGCGTTCATACGTATCTGGAATAAACATTATTGACTTTCTATTACTTTATTAAATCATGAATTTATATTTTTTCCACTTCAAACCTCAACTCCCCTCCGCCTCCGATAACCACCGCATCCGCGGAGGTGAACCACTTCTCCTCCGGATCCGCCTCCGCCTCCGCTAAGAAGGCCGCCGTTACAACTCTGGTGTCTACACTGTGTTAACTTATGCATGTAGCATGCTCAAAAAGGTATACAGATTCGAACAAGCAACCAATTCCTCCGTTATTTTGTTTACGTATATTAGTTAGTTCAAATTATCGAATCGAGAGGTCGCCTCGTCTACTTCAGTTTATATCGTATTGTGAGCGAAACAGCCAGTGCAATCCCTTCATATTAACGAGTGTAGATAAATACCATGCATATGGGTTTTTCAATTTATCGAGAGATTCTCAAGGGACTAAAGAAAAACTTTAACTTAATAAGAGATTCATTTTATCAAGAGTTTTATTTATTGAGAGTCGACTGTAGATTCATCCATTTATGCGTATACATACCTCTTCAGCTGAAGATCAATTTGGAATCCACAAAAGCTCGCATGTTCCACACAATTTTCATATTTGCTCTCTCACGCCTGATTATAAAAAGCTTTTACTCAGGTTAGGAAAACTTTCGCATAACAAAGTAAGAACTGCACTCAGTCATTGCCGTTGCTGTACTATTTATATTACGGTACGAGCAGTGACTGAATGTATGTAACAACTGATGGATAGCGGGTTGTGAGTGGAAATTTCGTTGGTGTACTGTTTCATATTGTTCTAAGGGCATAACACCTACAACAATTTGATCCGGTAAATCAATGTCAGAATTTTAACTTCGCAGCCTTGCTTAGTATCGTCGGTGTTTGTGTTTACTGTGCTCGTTTGTGATTATGACTAGAGAATTCAGAGTGGACGTAGTAAATATACGCGGGCTAGAGAGTAATCACTTTTCTGCGTACGTCCACGTCTGTAAGTACAGACCAGCTGTTTTGGCACTGAGTGAAATACAGGTAGATTCCCGCCCACACCTCTCAGATCATTCTGATTTGAAGCTACGAACTAGTGCCATTATTCTTTTCTCATCGCGGTCTCGCCATTACGTGCGTGCGTAGTGATGTGGCGGAATGCAAGAGTACTTAAGGATCTCAAAATATATATGTAAATCCGCTTGTCCAGATGGTATATCTCCCCTTGTAGATTTGCTATTCCTTACCGCTGATTGGGGGAAATAACAACTCTAGAATTCTGTAGCTGATGAACAACTCAGAAAACTTTATTTTCTTACTCTAACTTGTATACTAAAATTATGCTTGTTTTACAAAAATGATTATTGCGTACGTTTCGCGTGTGTTGTTAGCGTTGTGTCATTTGAGACCCATGTGCACAAACGGCAATGAAAATTGTGTTGTGTGACATTGTTTTTCACACTAGTGTCTGATGTAGACTTATGTTTACGGGATGCCCATACATACGAGTACATGGGGGCAAGGATACGCCTTGCCATCGCTCCGCCGCCTTGCTGAGATATACACAGATTCGGAACTGTGTTGCCGGCACAAGTTCGACCCTTGGTATGAGTCTAGTCCGACCTAAAACCTCTTACTGCTTTTAGGGTCGCAGCACGCAGTACCTATTGCAACTCTACATTGGGTCAACCAAAGGAAGACCCTTCCCGCGACTTTGGATTTAAACCACAGCCACCAAGACGCTCCCGCAAGGGGGCCTAACTCAAGTCAGGCCGGACCAAGATCCGGGAGGGCTCCTGACTACCATGGTACTGTGATTTAATTCCTGGTAGGAACTACCGGTGGTCCAGCCGCCAACAAGACCTATGACCGGCAACTTGTGACTGATCAAATCGTAGCAACCTTCGGTAGCGTCATCTGAAGATGTTTACGATAAGACCAGTACTTTGCTCTGCCCCCGGTTTATTATTAGACAACGTCATTGATGGGCGAAGACTTGATAATTGGGCGGGGGCCCTGTTGGTCACAACACGTACTTACTTTAGTCTTCCGAAGAAGGACTGGAAGACTTAATTTGATTTGACTAGTGGGGGCTGAGGTCCCTATTTACTGGGCTTAATAAGTTTTTCGATGTTATTCAAACTTGAGGCGGTCACGATAGGGTGGTACAATGAAAGCGTCATTCCAAGGTGCTTCTTCAACGGCGTTGAAAGTTCTCGATTCGGGATATATGAACTCGGTAACATATTCGAGAAGGGACCTGAGAAAAGTAATGTAAAGTGTGTTGGTCACATAGGGGTTGGAAAATGCTTTGGACCATCGTTTGATAAAGCCAAGTGATAAGTTGGCTTTAAGAATTATCTCATCAATATGGGAGCGGAAATTCAGCTCTCTATCGTTCAGTATTCAAAAGTCGCGAAGGGATTAAATCTGAAGTATACAGAGCTTGTCCGAAAAGTAATGTCAGTGATATTATTGTGAAGTGACTATACGTGCTCGAGCCAGTTGAGATCGGTGAAGGGGGAATTCAAGTTATGAACGCGCCGTCGCTCAGCCGTCTCCGGAGAGTAAGGACAGGCATTTCCGCGTTTTCGTCTGCGCTCATTGAAAACAAGGATTACAATCAAGTTTTTTGTGAAACTCGGAAAGTCAAAGTGGAAACTTTTCCTATGATACAGACGGCCTATGGTGATGATTATTTATCAGAACGTCGAACAGAAGGCCGAAATAAGGAAGTCAGGGGGCTCGTCCACCATGAGGTTTTCCACATGGTACAATCTTACTTACTTACTTAGGCGGCGGTACAGTCCGGGGTGGACCTGCGCCTCAACCAATAAGCCTCTCCAATTAGCGCGGTCTTTCACTAACTGCCTCCAGTTGCGCACTCCAAGTACACACCTTGTACAACCGTCAACGCCAAATTCTGCATATAAGTGGTCAAAAGACTCAAACGCGGACGATTAGAAAGTCCACAATGATAACTCCGCAGCCAACACCGCCTTCCTCCTGACCAGCTTTCTGGCCGATTCAAAGCTGCCAACGGTTCTTGTCTTTGTCTCTTTTTTTTTGCCTACGCCCTTTCCCCATGAAATAACATCATTTCGCGACAGTTGGCAAAGTCAAGGCTCTAAAGGATATTCCAGAGGAGGCCTACCGTGACGCCTTCGACGCATGGAATAATAAGAGGGCGTCAGCAACAATTTTAAATTGGATTATTGGTTGACTGAGGTCGACAAATTATGCTATTATGCTATTTTAGGGATATGTGAAGCTGCACTTGAAATATACCCATACGCAGTAAATTTCTTGCTATCGTTCGGAGCCAAGCTTTATTACTACGTGTACATAGTCAGACGCAGCATATTTCAACGCTTTTCAAAGTAACTATCAAGAACGCTAGTGTTCTCCCTTCTAAATAGTCCTATCAAGTGAAATCACCCTGGCAGGAAGTATTTTTTAAGAGTTGCTGGCTTTTTTCCTATACATAACAACCCAGCGGGTGTTCATTATGATACGCAACACTGAAAACATATTTTAATTCGTTTAATGTACTTGAAGACGTACTTCCAAACTTATGTACGCGTGTATATTTGGGAATTAAATCCAACCCTTGGTATTGATACATTTCATTATAATCACCCTACAGCCCCTGTTGTACAGTCAATGTGACGAAATACGGGTGGATTATTGGTGCACCAGTCCATGGTATTTTATTGTTGCCTTGCTAATTTCAAGTTTATCTTAATCCTCTGTCAGTGACGGCGAACGCTCTTCGCATTTTTCAACAAATAATTATTTTGCGTACAGCTTGCACTTGTGTGTCTTATTAAATATGCATACATACACTGCAGACCAAAAGTTTGAGGCCACCCTCAGTGCCAGAAGGAAAACCAAAATCTGCCATCGCAACAAAACTGCTTAGTAGAATAATAATCATGTAAAATGAACGGACAACAAATGTGAAAACAAAATATAAAGTGAAAGGGATTTATTAAAAAGACGAAAAGATGACTTCAACCGATTACTTTTTTTTACAATTCTTAGCATTCTAGGTATCAGTTTTTGAATTGTTGCCTGTGGTATATTGCTGCAGCAATCCAGTAGTATATTTCACGATGCAGATTCTGATGATGGGCATTGATAACGGACCTTTTTATCCAGCTCTTCTCACAACTGCTCTATAAGGTTTGGTTCTGGTGATTGCAGCGGCCATATCATGATTTGTAAGATTTCTTTATCTTCTCTCTGTTTCATGTAGTCTTGGCAAAGCTTGACGAATCTTTCGCCAATTAATCTTAGTCCCGAGGTCACAGGCTTTTCTTCCGATATTGTTCTGTATGCTTCTTTATTAATTTTTTCCCATCACTCGAACCAGATCTCCCCCTCCACTTGAATTGGAACATACCCACATCATAACAGATCCGCCTACATGCTTGACGGTAGGAATCACACAGTCTGGTAGCAACTTTTGTTCAGCGCTGCGTCAAACAAAAACTCTCCGTTTTGGATACCTTGGATTCATCGCTTCATAAAACTCGAATGATCAATTCTTTGTTACTGCGTCAAATGCGAGTTCATCAAAGGACTAGACATTAATTGATATATGTAAGCCTATGCCAAGTAACTGGCGTCCCTAACTTCATCGACAACTTTCAGCCCCCTCTTCTTCTCTCATTTTTCCATAACTATCCCCAACTATATCTTCTTACAACTTCCATAAAGCTAATTTTCGCAAAATTAATATCTACCTTCTTTTGATTTTACCAACCTGTCTTTGTATGATACTGTCTCCATTTTTTACAGCGAAATATTCAATTCCATTTCTCTGTATGTCCCCTTTTCTCGGTATAAAACATCATCTACTTCCTCTCCCTCGTATAGCAAAAGACTTCACTCTTTACGAAACAAAAGAAACAAATTATGGGCAATTCACACCAATTCTACTCTAACTATCTTGAAACCTACCTCCAGATCAAACAGTTCTATAACTGCCTCTATCAGTGCTTTCTCCACACAGCGCAGACCAACCTTATCAACGACCCTAAGAAATTTTATTAATTCGTCAACTACAAAAGAAAATCAGACGGTTATCCCCCTGCTCTCTCGTTCAATAATATATCATCGACCGACCCATATATGATATTATTGCCAACTGTTTTGCAAACTTTTTTAAACAGTCATTTGCAGACAACCTCTTCGTACCCGAATCCATCTATTACAAGAACCTTCCCAATTTCTCCATTGGCCCTTCTCTCTCTCTCTCTCTCTCTCAATCTTTTGATTCTACCCTTATGGAAGAAAAGTTACAAAATCTAAGTGATGAATTTTTACCCGTGCCAGACGGGCTCTCAGCAATATTTCTCAAAAAGTGTGCCTAAAATCTTTCGCACCCACATTCCTCTCTATTCCATATGTCTCTCACACAAGGGGAATTCCCCCAAGTTGGGAAGATCTCTTTCATAACCCCGGTCTCCAAAAAGGGGTCAAAGAATGAAATAACCAACTACCATTCCAAGTTTTTTTATAGGAAGTTCAAAGCTTTCAGTGCAAGTCGCTTGTTTCACCCAGTCAGCACGGATTTATAAAAGGTAAATCAACTACTACAAACTTAGTTGAATTCGTATCCTTTGCGCTTTCAGCCGTAGAAAATGACAACGAAATCGATGTTATTGCTACAGATTTTTCTAAAGCCTTCATATCAATTTATCCTTTTCAAATTGTCTAATAAAATGGATATCCTCTTATCTGAAGAACGATTATTATAGCGTTAGTTTTAGGTAAGCCTTCTCAACCATGTTGTTAGCCTTCTCAACCATGTGTCCCACAAGGCAACCATCTAGGTCCACTCTTTTTCATTTTAACTATAAGCGATCTCGAGAGGATTATGAAACACTGCCCCCCATCCATTTACGCCGACGGCACTAAGTCCTCCAAAACTATTCTCTTTCAAGAAGACCTCGATAGGTTTTCCACTTGGTGTCTAAAAAATAAAAAAATTGCTTACAGCTTAATATCTCCAATGACTTTGTCACGTAAGTCCAATCAATCTCCTCCTCGACTTTATTTTCTGCATGGCCAATCTGTTCAATTAGTCCGCGACCTTGGAATTTTATACGATACGATAATTCTCAAAGCCAATTCATCATTCGGTTTTATCAAACGATGGTCTAAAAAATTTTGCAACCCCATGTGACAAAGTCTATATACATTATCCTTGTCCGGCCCCTTCTCGAATATGCCAGCCAAGTGTGGTTCCCCTTACAGCGAGTCCATATATCCCGAGAATATTCAACGTCGTTTCCTTCGATTTGCCTTTCGATGACTACCCTGGGATGACCCCTTTATCTTACCTCCCTCTCGTGACCACCTCAAACTTCTTAACCTGAATATCCTCGAAAAACGCAGGGACGCAGCTGACATCCTCTTCATTCACTAACTGCTATCTGGTTCTGTAGATTGTGCTTCACTTTATAATTCTATTTCCTTCAACACTAACCCTAGTAATTTACGCTGTCCTCGTCTCGTCTATATTCCAACCCATCGCACCAACAATCCAATCTTCCGCATGCTTCATAAGGTCAACTCAAACCTCCACCTTTTTCATTTTAACCTGAGCACTTCTCGTCTCAAACTTGATCTCCTCCACCATTCCCTGATTTCCTGACCATTAATTTTTGTTAGTTTTTAAGTCCTAGTTTTTAAGTTAGTTTAAGCTTGTATTAAGGGAAATAAATGGGGGAGTTAGCCCCCACCAAAATCAAAGAAAATGTGTTGAAATCTTCTTCCGTTCTGTCTTTATGCTTTTTGGCCGCATTCTTATCTTTTCTGCTTGATTGTCAAGCACAGCGGTTTATTGCGTGTTTGATTTATAATATTTCGGCGTGTATTTCTGGTACTTTTTTGCGTTAACTACGTTTTCTTTTTGTGGCTATTAGCCGATCCTCATATTTAGTTGTATCGTCCTGCCCATTATTTATCCTCAAAAATTCCGGTTTGAGCGTGTCATTTCGTGGTACATCATTTTAATCAAGACGTGAATCAAATAAATTCTTATGACTTTCAGGTTAAGCTTTTGTGTAGGACATATTTTGGGATTTGACAACCCTTTTGATGTAAGCAGTCATAAAAATGTCCTGAGCCAATAACCAAAAGTCATAAAATTGAATAATTATGGAAAACCTCAACACTTCTCAATAAGACACATATGTTTAAGGTGGCCTCAAACTTTTGCCCTGCAGTATATCGGCAGTTACTCGAAGAAATTTTTAAAAAAATCAGCTTGACAACTGTTGCCATCTACTGGAAAATGGCTTGTACGTATCTGCACTCTAATCTCAGAACCGAATTGTACATCGCCCACAGAGAAGATACAGATGGAACGATGGAATTGAATTGGATATGTATACACACGATAAACACACTCAGAGCTACTCCTATACTACAACAGTGGTTCTGGATGAAAAATTATCTCACACATCTGTGAGTCTGCGGTAAACCTAAATCGATTTTTTTTTGTGATTTTCATTATTAGTTGATTTGACAATAATATGCAGTTAAATGCAAATACCCATCATTCATAAAATAATTGACAGTTGACAGTCTAACTATCAAATTTGATTTGGCCCGACGTCATTCTTGAGTTCGGTTTCTTTCTGAGTAGTTAGGCATACACAAAACTGAATTCAAACTTCAATTCACTGGAAAAAAGATTTAAGACACTTTATCAGAAATACCATGATATTCGTTCCGTTTCACTGGAGTGTCTGCATCCATATATCCACTATCTTCAAATATATGTATACGATGCCAAGATAAGAAAAGAAGTAAAACGGTTCCGCTTACATAAGCAACCGCAGTTACCTTTTCTTTCGATTCGCAAAGGGGTGGATATTTTCGTGTCTTATGTCAATGATAGGGGAAATGACAGCCAATCATGTCGAGTTTTGACATTTACTTTAGACTGTTTCCTTTCCATTTTGTACGCAGTCAATTCACAATATATTTGACAAGATTTCCCCTTTATTTGATTCATTTTGTAGATGAACTTTGGTAAGTGATATCTAAAGTGGAGGGTTTATTTATCTGTGACATTTTAAATTGAAGAAGATTGATTGATTGAGTCATGGTATCATCACTTTATGTTGAGGAAAAGATAATTCAAATGGCAAACGGTGAAATTGATGATTGTGAGTTTGGTGAATAAAAATTAGGAATAGGTATTTGCAGGAGATCTGCAATCTGATCTAGTGCGGTTTTCAGCCTTAAATTACGATAGTGTCTGATCCAAGTGACAAATGCAATTTTTTTATATTAGTAGGTTTGAAATCAATTTGACAGTCTGGCATTGCGAAATGTCATTAATTTGACAGTCAACTTCACCTGTTTGTACGAAATTTCGGGTTGCGTTTTTCTTGCCGTTGTCCTGAAAACACAGATCAAACTGGATGTCAACTAAGAAGGTGAATTCAGCTGATAGGAGAGTGAGATTTGACAATCAATCAAATGTCTTTGACTTTTAGTTGTCAAAATGAATATTGAATATCTACCGATGCCGTGGTTTAAGGACTTACCGATTTATTTTTCTTACTTACTTACTACAGACCCGGTTCACCTGGACCTCAACCTCAACCTACTGCGCTGTCCCTCGTGGGCGGATTCGAAGACTTTTCGAACCGGACCATTGACGTTAATCCGCTCTACATGACCTAGCCGTCTCAGTCGTTTGATCTGCACTCTTCTGGGTAAATCGATGTCGCTGTACAGCCCGTACAGTTCTTCGTTGTATCTCCTCCTCCACTCACCGTCTATGCAGACGGGATCGAAAATCACCCGAAGAATTTTCCTCTCAAAGCAGCCAATTTTTGATAAAGTCCATTTTTGATAAAGTCCATGCCTCTGCGTCATAGAGCAGGACTGGGATTATTAAGGTCTTATAGGTACGGGTATTGGGTCACTTTTCTTGTTTGAGAGAGTGCTTTGCTGGTATTGCTTGCTAAGCCCAAAGAAGCAGCGATTCTCAAAATATATTCTTCGTTTGATCTCAGCGCTGGTGTCGTTTTCTGAATTGATAGCGCAGCCTAGGTGGACAAACCCCAAAGTTATATCTATCGCGAGTGACGTTCTGTCCGAGACGTGGGTGTCTTTTCTGGTTGACAGCAAATACTTGGTCTTGCCCTCGCTGACCGTCAAACCCATCTTAGCCGCCTCCGTCTCAATACTCGCGAAAAGGCCCACTGGACCTTAATGGAGCAGCGTGCATTCTCCATCGTCATCCTGCACAAACTGACGAGTTTGACAGGGATGCCAAAACTAGACATTGCTCTGTGTAGCTCGTCTCTATAGATGCTGTCATACGCGGCCTTAAAATCGATGGATAGGTGGTGTGTATTGATTTGGAGCTCACAGGTTTTTTCCATGATCTGCCGTAGTGTTAATATTTGGTCGATGGTGGCCTTTCTCGGCCTGATATGGACCAATCAGGTATGTCGACGAACGACTTCAGGCGTTCATATAATATGACAGATCTTGTAGGCGATGTTTAGAAGACTGATGCCTCTGCAGTTGAGAGTCTTCTTTCTTAAAAGTCGGACAAATAAGGCTGAGGTTCCATTCATCGAGCATACTTTCGTCCGACCATATTTTACTGACAAGTTGGTGTATGCTCGTTACCAAGTCATCGTATGCTACTTTGGACTTAAGGTTAGATATGGCTATTTTCACTTGATCCCGGTCGGGTGGACGGAATTCTTGTTCTACATCGTCCAAGTTGAAAGTTTCATTCCGCCTGACAGCGGTATTTGGTCTACAGAAATGCTCTTTCCAAATCTCAGCATCGACTGCGTCTCTACTACGATGTTTCCTTGTTCGTGTCTACAGGCTTCGGTTCGGGATTTGTATCCGTGGCATGTTTTTTTACCTTTTGGTGAAACTTTCGAATCTCATTCCTCTACCGCTCGGTTCTCATGCTCCATTTTTTTTCTCCTGAGAATCCGGTGTTCATCTCTTCTCTTCTGCTCATAGAGTTCATGAGTAGCTCTCGTAGTTCTATGCAGCGCTACTTTGAAAGTATTTTGCTTAGCTGCATGTGCTTGTCGGCGTCGTCAAACCAGAGGTTTCGTTGTGGTGGCCGAGTGAAACCTAGTACATCAGAGGCGGCATCCCTGATGGCTTGTTGGTATTATTGCCACTGGTCTTCAATACTTGCTGCATAGGACCACTTAAAGATTTGGCGAGCTCTTGCGATTGTAGCCGTCCGATGTCAAACTTCCGCACAGTATTAACTTGTTTTTGTGATATTCTAGATATTCGTAACCGTACCATGGGTACAACAAGGTAATGGTCCGAATCGATGTAGTTCCCTCGGAATGTTCGGACATCCATAATACTGGAGGAGTGCCTTGCGTCGATCGCAATGTGGAGAATCTGGTTGGTGGTTGATTGATCAGGAGTTCTACAAGTCCCCTTGTGAATATCGAGATGTGGGAACCGCGTGCTAGCTACGATAAAGTTTCGCCCCGCGGCATAGTCGATTAGCCTGAAACCGTTACTGGAGATAACGTCTCTTCGTAGCTTTGCATTGCTAGGGCACTGCTCGTAGGCCTGTAGAGGCGTGCACGCATATGTGGCTAATGTAGACAAGTTTAGCCTTGCCTAAGTCTGCCTCTAACAACAAATCCGCATCCAAATAAGCACTGCTTTTTCTGTCGATAACAATCGCCGTAGTAGATTTCGTAGTTTTTCATCCTCTTTTTGTACAGCACATCCCATCGCATTTCTTGGATGGCAGTCCAGGGCCTCCGCTTGTTGTTCGGCTGCACGCGGCCTTTTAAGGGACCTAACATTCTGTTCTGGAATTTTACTTCACAGTTGATTCCATCTGGTGAATTTATACGCTGTCCCATTTAGAGTCCTGCTATTTTTCTCTGCTGGTTAGCACTCGCGTTTATAAGTTCGGCATTTGCTATCAGTGACCGTCCGGTCTCTCCAAGTATTAAATTGCGCGACCAGTTCATAACAATCTCCCTGATTTCAACTTAAAATGAGCTGCTCGTTTCGGTGTTCCATATGATTCTTTATATTACATGCCAACCCTAGAAAAGGGGACCTATGGTTTAGTTTAGTTTAGTTTAGTTTATTTATTTTATTTTCGGAAAGCTAGAACAGTAAGAATGAATCTTATAACTTTGTAATAGCTACTTACAATATACACTTAGTTGCAATTAAGTTATTACAGAATGAGATAAACTTTAAATGAATAATACAAACAAAAAGTTAAAAACAATTAAAGAAAAGTAGGATATGAATACGAAGGCTATGAAAAAGTACAAAAAAAAAAACAAGATAAATTCTATAGACAAAAATCAATTGTTTTGATATGACAGAAGATGCTGTAATTCTTTTTTAAACGTGTGTATATCGCTTAGTGCTCTTATAGGGTTAGGTAATGAATTCCAAAGACGGATGTCATTGATAAAGAATTGTCTTTCAGATATTAAGTAATTATATCTCGGTATAATAAGATAGGTGGATCTATTTGACGCTGGGAATTGTAAATTGTTGTAGAGGTAGGAAGGCTGTCGAGTTCTAAGAATATTGAAGAGAAAGACCAGAGTGCGATATTTAAGATAGTTTTCAAAAGGCATACCTAAAACTTTTACTGAGCAATGTGACACGTGATCATATCTTCTTAGCCCATATATGTATCGAATGGCACTGATGAAGGCAACTTGTAATTTTCGTGTGCATATTGAATCACAATTTCCATATAATTCAAACCCATGCACAAGGATTGGAATTAAAAGTGATTTTACCAATATGATTCGTGTATCCAAAGGTGTAATTGGTTGAGCTGTCCACAAGGTTCGCAAAACGCCATAAGCCTTCCCTACGATGGTGTTAATATGGTCGTTCCATGTTAAAAATCTGTTAAATATAACACCCAAATTTTTTGATGTATCCACAAAAACGACGGGGGAGTTATTTAAAGTGATTTGCGGAAAATATGACAGATCCAATTTTGTTCTAGATATAACCAGGCATTTGGACTTATTAGGGTTGAGTGTCAGGCCATTTTGCAAAGACCAGTCAAAAATACTATTAAGATCCTGATTAGTTTCAAGGCAACAATTTTCAATGAGACCTAGCGTGCAGCTTCGATAAATTTGGACGTCATCGGCATAAATGTGTGTTAAGGAATGTGTGACTAGATCTGGTATCTCATTTATATATAGAGAGAATAAGAGAGGACCCAGAATTGATCCTTGAGGTACCCCTCGAGTTAAACAAAGAAAATCAGATAAGACATTGTTAACAAAAACGGCTTGTTTTCTGTTGCTTAAATAGGATGAAATCAATTTAACAGCAGAAATAGAAAACCCAAAGTAGTGTTGTAGTTTTTTACAGAGCAGTGCGTGGTCAACAGTGTCGAATGCCTTAGAGAAGTCTAGAAGTATCAAAAAAGTTACTTCATCTTTATCTAAACTAGATCGAATATCTTCAACAACTTTTACCATAGCAGTAGTACAACTGTGTTTTGCTCGGAAACCTGATTGCATATGGGTTATCATTTTATTGTGAGAAAAAGTTGCCTTTGCATTATTCGCTCGCATACTTTGGAGAGGAATGGTAGAATGGAAATTGGTCGAAATTCGTCCCCAATAGAGTTTTTTGGTAAAGGTATTACTTTAGCCATTTTCCACTGATGTGGAAATGTTCCTGTCATAAGGATAGTGTTTATCGCATGAGTCACATACGGTAGGATCAACGGCAGAATGGCTTTGATAAAAACTGGATGAATTTCATCGACTCCAATTGCACTGGACCTTATAGATAAAAAGCTTTTTACTACCTCTATACTGGCTACACATGCAAAGCTAAATGGTGATTGCACAACAGGCTCATGCCGATTATCTAAATTAAGGTTGAGATTTGCTGTCCTAGTTGGTCCTACAGATACGAACTTGTGGTTAAGCACATTACCGTCAGTGTTATTTGGACAAGAAAGTTTTTCTTTTCCTATACCAAGATGTCGTAGGTTACTCCACAGTTTTCGACTACCCAGGCTAGATTTTAATCTGCTAGAGAAAAATTGTGCCTTTGCCGCCCTTATTTCTCGAACAACCGTATTACGGAGGGATTTGTTTATATGGTGAAATTCAGCTATACGATATCGCTTCCACCGATTATACGCTTGATCACGTTGCTTAATTATTTGAATTTGCTTGAATTTCAGTTGAAAACCAAGGCTGTGATGATTTTTTGATGGTTTTTGTTTTTACCGGAACATATTGGTTGAAGAGAGAGTTAATGTTTGATTGGAGAAATAGTACCTGGTTATCTGGAGATGGCATTAAATAAATTTGTTCCCATGGTATGGCAATTATGGTATTTGGGTAGTTACGACAGATATTAGGTGTATTGCGTTTAGGTTTTTTTGTCCCGCCTGAAATTAGACCCAACGTATGTCAATAACCACAACGCCACGTGACGAGCTAGTGACGAACCGAATTGTTCACATTGTATTCAACGGAGGACACTCAATCGCTATCTGTTGTTTATTTGTGAATATAGACACGAAATGGTATGGATGAATCGCAGGAATGAAGGAAACTAAGTAACTGGTGTCTTAAAAACACTCAGCCAACACTGTAGCCGAAACTATTGGAGTCTGGTGACCTAGTAACGTACCATAGGAAAGAATAAGTCTTAGCATAGTCATGTGAATCCAAGAGAACCTCCTTGGTGAAGAGTCACACGTCTTGGCAGAACTCCATTGCCATGCTTCCGTGCAATGCTTCTTTGCATTTTCGGCACAACATATTTCCTTGGAGTTATACGAGTATATGAATGTACAGTACATACAGGTGATCACGGCATACATTTGAATATACGGGTATGTAGATAATGTGAGTATGCAACAGAGAATACAAGTAGAAAGAGACCTTAAGCAAAATACTATGCGAATTTGAAAACCTGTTTTCACTTGATTCCATACTTTCTAATCAACTTTTCAGAGAGTTATTTCTCATAGCACAAATAGGACCCTTCCAGATCCTCCAGGAGCTTATAGCACAAATACAGAAAAGTGACTGATATCATGGAGTGATCTCGACCTGCTCCTCAAACTGTCACTCATTAGTCGACACCAGCCTTTTCACCTATAACTTAAGCACGTCCATTTCAAACCACCACAAAACGCCGCAGATAAGAAAAAAAAAAAAAAAACACTTCAAATACGAGTACAACGAATTTTATTTTCAAGATTGCTGTCGACTTCTATGCAAGATAGTCTCATCCAACAACGAAAAGCAGAAATGTAACTATACCCTGTTCAACAAAAATCTCCAGTACAGGGACGATAAGAATATTTGAATATCACTCTGGTTACAATGAAATGCATAAACACTTCGCACTTGGCGACAGGAAATTGTGAAGAGAACTACCAGAGGGTTGCCATCTATCTGTTTTGAGGATACTCGTATGTATTATGTTTTCGAGAAAAAATACATAAATTGCATAAGTTAGATTTCTTATTTATTTTTATATTGTACCAGACTACACTGGTTGGTACGTTAGACAGTAATATAATAAAATCAAACTAATTTGAAGGAATTTCACTGCTGCTGTCGTACTCTTCGTTTAAAGTTATAACAATCTCCTTTATTGCTCTTTCGGTTAAAACACTTACCCACCTACACCATGAGCTTTTAATTCAACATATTTGGCGCAATTAAGCCATTTTTATTACCCACTTACTCAAATTTTACTGTTAATAGTAGCTTAACGTCCTTCCTTTTGAAAGTTTAGTTCGTAAGCCAATATTATTTCTCCGTAAATTTTTATTCAATCAAAATAGGATCCGTTAGCATCTACGAGGGGCGTTAAACATATTCTCGGTATCGGGGTGAAGCTGTGGTTGTATATATGAATTGACTTATTTATCAAGTAATACTATTATTTTAGTGCATTCATGTAAAATTTCATATAAATGTGATTATTAATTCGCGTTTTATCTCTAGTTAAACAGAATCATAATGGCAACTGAGACGATGATGGTGAAAATTGAGCATGGCGCTGTAATTAAATTTCTCACTAAGCAAGGAAAAAGTCAAAAAACTATTCATGAAGAGATGGTGGCTGTTTACCAGGGTTCCGCACCTTCATTATCAACTGTGCAAAAGTGGTCAAGTGAGTTCAAGAGAGGCAGAGAGAGCATTGAAGACGACCCCCGCTCCGGCGCCCCGGCTACTGCTTGTACGGGAGAAAGCATCAAAGAAGTCGAAAAACTTGTTCTTGAGGATGCCCGAATAAAGGTGAAAATGATGGCAGAGATCACCAAGCTTTCAATTGGTACCATTCACACCATTCTTCATGACCATCTTAACCTTTCAAAGCTCAGTGCAAGGTGGGTGCCACGAATGCTCACAGCGCCTCAGAAAAAAGTGAGAATCGCATGCTGTAGAGAGCTTTTGGAGATGTGTAGTGAGAACGCGGACGGTGTTACTGGGGACGAAACATGGGTCCACCACTATGACCCTGAAAGCAAACAAGAGTCCATGCAGTGGCATAAAAAAGGAACAGACCCCCCGAAGAAGTTCAAAGTCACTCCGTCTGCCGGGAAGCTCATGGCCACAGTTTTTTAAAGGGAATCTTGCTCATTGAGTACAAAAAAAAAGGTGAAACCATCAACTCCACATCCTACGCTTCCACTTTGCATAATTTGCGGGAGGAAATTAAAAAGAAAAGACGGGGTAAACTCGCAGCGGGTGTGTTGCTTCTTCATGACAACGCTCCTGTTCACACGGCGCGAGTTTCCAAGGCTGCTGCGCGAGATTGTGGTTTCGAAGAAATCCAACACCCACCCTATAGTCCAGACCTTGCCCCTAGTGATTATTTCCTGTTTCCGGATTTGAAAAAATGTCTTCGTGGAAAAAGATTTTCGGATGATGAAGAACTCAAGTCGGCAATAAATGGGTATTTTGCAGAGAAAGAGGAAATTTATTTTTTTGAGGGTTTAAAAAAGCTTATCTCAAGATGTAACAAATGCACTGATGTTAGGGGAGATTATATTGAAAAATAAAAACAATTTAAATTGAATTCGCATTTTCCTTCATATCGATACCGAGAATATATTGAACGCCCCTCGTATGACATTCTTCCAACGTGATGCAAGGTAAAATATTCAAACTGATGACTTTTTAAGGCAATGAAATCTTCAAAGGCTTTTGTGACCTCTGCTCGCTGCCGGAAGACCTTCTACCTGCAAAATGAATCCAGATTGAGGAAAAGATAGTAATCCGTTGGGGAAATGATCAGGAGAGTAGTGTGGATGCGGGAGAATTTTAAATCCGAACTGCAACAGTTTTTGCACCATTCTTGTGAGGTATGGGGTTTAGTATTGTCATGCAAAATGATCGGACCGTCAATAGGCGACCAACGCAATTTGCTTTTCAGCCAATTTGGCATGCAATATGTCGATTTCCTCACAATATTTGATAGCGTTTATCGTTTCTCCTGGTTGAAGAAAAGAAAAGTGGATTGTATTTTGGTTTTTCATCTGCTTTTAACCACTTCCCAGATCTTTTACGATTATCATACAGTATCCACTTTTCATCACAGGTACAAAAACGGTTCAGTTTGGTTTCTTAATGTAAGCTATGCGCAGATTTTCAGGCGTCGTAGTTTTTGGGATTCATTCAGTTCATGGAGTACCCACTTATTGAGTTTCTTTACCTCTCCTATGAGAGAAAGGTGTCGACTTATTGTTATTGGGGATACTCCCATGCACCGCACCGATTTCGTTGGGTCTGCATCCACCGTTGCTCTTAAAACATCGTCGTCAACTAACGTTTCCGTCTTCCCACGTGGTTCATATTCGAGGCTGAAATCTCCCGAACGGAACTTTCCAACGTTGTATAGTGCGTTCGTTTACCGCTACATCTACAAATGTTTCATTAATGTTTTTCATTGCCAATGACGCATTATGTCCCATTTTAAATTCGTAAAAGAAGAGGGTTCGAATTTGAACTGCCGACAGCATGTTAAATAATTCCTAGAAAACAAATAACTGTACTTGTAACGAACCCTAAAATTCTCACACGTCAAGCATACGTACCACTTTATTTTGTAAAAAAAGAAAATTTAATGTTCTGGCACAGATGTTCACCCGAGAACTTTTCTATTTCCGACTGAGCGAAAATCGGACATTTCATGTGGTACAACCAAATATTGCGTAATGTTATCCACTTATCACTATGACGGGGTTGGATTCGAAATGTTTCAAGGCATTTTGAAACCACTTTTCAGTGGCTTTGCTGGAATCATAGCTTTAAAATCCTTCCTCAATGAATCCTGCCGAGCTTCCCATGTGGGTAATTATGATTCTCCTTACTTTTCCGGATGGTGATAGTTTTAAGTTGCTTCCTCTTCCTTTACTCATATTTACCTGTTCTAAAACCATTAAACACTGCACACAGCTACATAAAAAAGGGCTTTTCAACATTATATGTTGTACTTTATGGAAATCTATTCCGAAGAGTAGTCGATTCACAAGATTCGTGTATACATATAATGATTTCTATAACCCACACTTTTAACATCCATATATAAAAAAAACATTAACCAAATAAACGTATGGTACATTCACATATGGCAACACCTACCGCTGTCTTCGATTAGTTAAAGCTCGCAACAGCTTTTAAAAATAAAAAAAATAAAAAAAGCCTGTGAAAATACCGTTTTGTTAAAATGAATACCGGTAACTCTGGTTCTGTTAGAAAATCCAGAGAATACTAGTATCAATGGCAGATGCACATGCAATTGCAATTCTGTCTCCAACTTCGGGGCGGACTGCTTACAGTTGGGTCTGTCGGATTGTTAGAAGAGTTGCAACAACAATTTCGACGTAAATCGATGACAATTTGTAGTATTTTGAACCGAAAACTGAGCGATAGGCGCCCGTGTTCGAAAAAATCCTCTCTCATAAGCTCTGTACTGCAGATTTTTGTTGAACAGCGTATAATTTTCCTAACGTTAGCATCTTTTCGTGGAGCAATGCAAACCTCCAAAAGTGAAATCGCTTGACTATGAAAAAGTAAGTCGTTTGACGTCGGCAAAAAATGGTAAGTTACCCTCGCTGTGCACCAATTCATGGTTACCAGTTGGCTGTAACTACAATTGATTGCACATTCGATGTGGCAGACCCCAATGACATTGTTATTTTTTTAGGAGACCTAAACTTTTCAAAGCTCCAATGAATTCAAACCTATCAATACTTATTTACGGCCATTAATGCCACCTGCCAGAAAGAAGTCCTTTTCACCGATTGTCTTACTGATTCCGGACTTTATCGGTTGAGTGGAGTCACCAATAGCTTTACCTCTGACACAGACGGACTATCCCTCTGCCTATATGACTTTTCTTGACTTTGTCAATCTCTCTACCTTAAATACCTGATGAACCAAATGCGTCACACTCTCATTTCCGATCCCAAACAATTTTTTAAATTCATTAACACCAAACGAAAACATGATAACTACCGACAACTACTGATAACATCGTGCCTAAACTTTTTGGACAAATCCTCTAACGATCTCCCAGTAGTTGCAAATTTCTTTGCCGATTTTTTCAGTGGGGGTGGCAGTGGTGTAGTGGTACTAGCAATCGCTTCTCACTCGGAGAGTTAAGGTTCGAATCCTGTTGTAGAGTTAAAACATGAAACAAGCGTGAAAATTGATAACCTTCGAATCATTCCGAGTGAAGAAAAAAACCCCCGTCCTATTCGGACTCCCACCCCCGGAGAGCTAATATCGAAACCAAATACCTGCATTTCAAACCACTACATCACAACTATGTTTTCCTTTCACCTTCTTCTATCTTTCCGCCCGCGCCCTGGCAACAGTAAAAAGGTATCATAACCCCTTAGGCGCACGTAAATTATAAATAAAAAAAGTCAAACTTTTACTAGTCAAACCCATGAACAGCGTTAGAATCAGTATATAACGTTGGAACAACTAAGCAACAAAATTTAAAATCTCAAGTACTATCACTCTGCTTGCCCCGATGGCTTGCCCGTCATACTACTAAAAAATTCGCAATTTATTTAGCTGAACCTCTCACTGCTCCCTTCCAACTTTCGATATCCCAGGGAACTTTCCAACATACTTCCACTTCATAAAAAAGGCCGCAAAGACGAAATTTCCACCTATCCAAACTTTGCTAAGCTCTCCTGCATGCCTAAGCTCTTTGAGAGTATTATTTATGACTCAATGTATTTTCATTGATCTATCATCTATCTTTTTCCCAAATGAGCACGGATTTTTGAAAGACTGGTCTACAACCACAAATCTTACTGAATTCGTCTCAAGTACCTCGTTTGCACT
Source organism: Volucella bombylans (assembly GCA_949129095.1). Classification (NCBI taxonomy): domain Eukaryota; kingdom Metazoa; phylum Arthropoda; class Insecta; order Diptera; family Syrphidae; genus Volucella; species Volucella bombylans. The sequence continues at coordinate 183,501,470 of OX422141.1, forward strand.
AGAATATGGAATTGAAGTCGTCTTGATCCCAACTGATTTCAGCAAAGCTTTCGACCAAATCTCTCACAAAATTATTTTGCTCAAACTAAAGGCTGTTGGCTTTCGGTCATGCTTTATTATGTGTATTGAATCCTACTCAGAAGAACGACAATATAATATTTTATTTAGATCCTAGATTCCTAACCCCATTAAAGCCTCTTCCGAAGTACCTCAAGATACCCATATTGGTCCTTTACTATTTATACGAACAATCAATATGTTGATCGTATACTCCTATATCAGTCTACACCGATGACATGAAAATCTTCAAACATTTCTCAATCTACTCTGATTATCTTCTACTGCAGAACGATTTGGACAGATTTTCCCCTTGGCGCAAAAGAATTTTCTTGAGCTCAATGTTAGCAAGTGCCAAGCTATAACGTGCACTCGTAAGCGCTTCCCAACTTCTGCTCCTACGTTTTTAATTTTTAATCAACTTGTTCCTTTAGTAACTGAATTGCGGGTATCAGGATCATATGAGGCGAAGATTCTAAGGAATTCTCTAATCCCTTAAGTACCTTTTAACCTTTGACCTCTTCTTGAATACGCTAGCCAAGTTTGGAAACCATACTACACCACCCATATTCTCCGGTTTAAAGCCGTACAACTCAGGTTCCTCCGATTCGCTTTACGGGGACCCCTGGATTGATAACTTAAGTTTACCACTGTACACAGATTGGCTGAAACTTATAGACTTACAGCGTCTTTCTTACGCCGGAAAGTTGCCGACGTTCTCTTTTTCGATAAGATACGAGCTGGTAGCATCGACAACCCCTCTTTACTTCGACTTATCTCTCTTAACACCAGCCCACGTAATCTAAGGTCTATACCACTCTCTCGACTCAGTCCTCATCTAAACAGTCTCCAAACCCTCTTCGACTTTCACCCCAACAAAATTTCCCTAAGGAATTTCCTTTACTCTTACCTTGCCTCTCGAACAACCTTTCAAAGAGTTAGCTCGATTGTTAGTTGAGTTTGTTAGTTTTAAGTAGAGTATGATATTTAAGTGTAATAAGCTTCAATAAATCCGTCCGGGCTTACACAGAAAAAAAATTAGCGAGAAACAGCACAATGAAGAGGAGCACTAAGCCTTGGTCCACCTTGAACTGTCCAGTCAATGAATGAGTTTTACACAGCGGCAGACTATAGAGAGAATAGAAGAATTAAGAAATCTGAATACATAGTTCATCGCAGAATATACATATGTACTTGTGAGAGAGACCTGGTCTACCCAGCTTGTGAGGATAGTTAATCCCTGTTGCTAATAGCCATAATCCCTTCCCAAACATGCCTGTAATTACTTGTGAAAAAAAAGATAGAAATAGCAACAGTATTGTATTCACTTTTAGCTTGAGGTAAATAGTATCTATGGAGCGGCGTCTATCTCACGATGCACTGGGTTTAACTACACATCAATTGTGTTTATTTTACCTCTTCGTGGTAGTCACCGGGTTTCGATCTCGTCCAACTGTTCTTGACTAGTCAAACTTATAAGCAAGAAAAAGTCCAATACTATAATGTCTTCTCAGAAATGTCTGAATTTTAGAAGAAAATGATAAGACAGACGAATTCACGTGACTAAAGCGGCGAGCGGCATCAACATTTAGCAGATTCCTTTAATGAACTACTTCAACGTATTCAGAGCCGAGGTTCAGGACTAGAGAGAGTACTGACATAGAGGTTGTGGTCGATTAACCCTTTATACGTCAGTCAACAGTCCTCATATCCTCGAAGCAATCGGGACGCTTTAGATCTTGAAATCATAAAATGGGGTTGTGCGTGGGAAAACTTCCCGGTTACCTATAGTCTCGGGGAAAAAAAAGGGCACGTAATGCGGTTGGATGTAAACGACCGTAACCGAAGTCTTCGATTCCTGATTCCGGAGGGACGACAGAGTAGAGAAATACCTCGCATTATGTGGCTCGCACATGTAAAAGGAACTTCAACCATCATGGAGTGTAGAACTGAAAATTTTTAGCCAAAGACCGTGTTTGAGGCCCGGTTTCGCACCGGCCGTAAGTAAGTGAACATGAAAGTACGGGTAGAAGAATAGTCGCAAATGCAGAAAATAACTCGGTTTTAGGCCCAAAAATAGCTTAAAACAAATGGCGACAACTTCTGAGTTGAATGTCCCAATACATTTTCCATCATTCTACCTGTGAATACGGGAAGAAGCCCTAGCACCGCACTCAAAAATATGACTCTATGATACCTATAGCCTAAGAGAGTCACATTCAAATCCAAGACAGTAGATATTAGGTCACTACTGATACTCTAAATGATCCAATAGCAGTACCAACAAATCAAAGGAATACGTGTCTCGCACGATATATCAGGGAAAACTTCTTGCCATCATGCCTTGCCAATGGCTTCAAATACTTGCTAGAAATTATGATCGTATCCGAAATTTGGATTTATTCTAGCGGGGTCAATGATTATGACATTTCCGTGGAGTGGATGACTTGGATGACATTGGTGAAATTCGAGCATTTGTGCGAGAATAGTTCAAATGTAGTTCATTTGGAACGATTCTGACGCAGAAGTAGAGTAGTTCGAAGTGGAGCTAAACGAGGAAAATGACTCCGATGAGGAACATGACTTTCCAAATGATGATGGCGCAACTTCCTCTGCTTATTGGCTTTTTGCCGCCACCAAAGACGGCAAATAGGTGTGAGATAATATAAGTAGCCTCCACCTATGCAGCGCCAGGTAATGTGCTTTCATGGATGCAAATCCTATTACAAAAAGCTTGCATAGTGTGGATGCATTTGACTGCATCCTTAGTTCAGCCGATATGATATGCAGATATTCCAACAAAAAACCGGAATTCGTATATGGAATGGTAAAAATCCTGATAAGCTGCCTCGTAAATGGAAGTCAATTACAGACGACGAGCTATCGGTTTTTAGTGGAATTTTACTAGTAATGGCTGCCATCAATCGAATCAGGATTCACTGGGGATCTGTGGAAATAAAAATTTAAAAAACATGCAACCATGTCACGTAATATGATAGATTCAAGGAGAAGATAAGGATGCACCAATGTGGAATGTTTTCGAGAGAACTCCTTATCTACCACATGAATCTATTACAGTGGATGTTAAGAGCGTACTCGTTTCACGCAGCACATTCCATCTAAGCCGGCCAAGTACGGCATATAAATTTGTTGGCTCTGTGATACTACGACTTATTACCCTCACCAAGGGCAAATGTACTCGTAGATACATATACCGAAAATGTAAACAACATACTTACATAGTTAATTAGGTGGCGCTACAGTGCGGAGTAAACCTGGGCTACAACTAACAAACATCTCCAGTTAGTCCGGTCTTTAGCTAACTGCCGGCAGGTGCACACTGCAAGTCGGTTGACGTCTCCCTCTACTTGTGCGCGCCACCTAAGTTAACTTCTTCCTCTACTGCCTTGTCCCTCTGGGTTAGATTCGAAGACTCTGCGGGCCGGAGCATTGATGTCCATTCGCTCTACATGTCCTAGCCTCATTTGTTAGTAGCTGCACCAACCTATTGGGTTAATTCGTCGTTGAATCTTCTCCTCCGAAGCCCGTCAACGCAAACAGGACCGAATATTTTTCTTAGGACTATTATTTCGAAACGACTGACTATATTTTCATCCGCTTTCGATAGGGTCCATGCTTCTGCGTCATAAAGTAGAACTGAGATGATACAGCACCTTGTATAGAGTTTTCTTAGATTCTCAGGTTAAGGCCTTACTACTCGATTGCCTTCATAACTTAAAGAAACAGCGATTGGTAAGAGTGATTCTTAGTTTTATTTCTCCTGAGGTATTGTTGGCAGAATTCATAACAGAGCCAAGGTAGCCAAAGTCCTTAACTGCCTCGAAATTATAGCTGTCGATTGTGATATTCTGTGTAATTCGTCGACGTTGTGTGTCCCTTCTTGTTGATAGTGTGCTGAGTTCTCCCAATTATTGTATATCGATATGATCGGCGTACACTAGTACAATATACGTGGGGTTACCGCCAGAATGCGCTGCTACTGCAAACGAGGCTATGGTGCCTTGAAGTCCGTTCATATTTAGGCAGACATGCCAAATTTCAGTGCGATACTGTCTTTAGTTTTGTTTTGACAGCTGATTGTTGTTGACGTGTTTGGCATCATGTTGAGTATGGACAAAAACGATTTTCGTTCTCTCATAAAACATTATTTTTTGAGAGGCAAAACGGCGCAGGAAACAAAAGAAAAGTTGGATAAATATTATGGGACTAATGCTCCATCAGATTACACCGTCAAATATTGGTTTCGAGAGTTTCGTGGTGGCCGCAACTCCACTACCGATCAAGTCCGCAGCGGCAGGCCCTCCGATGCGGTTACAGAGGACAATGTCAAAAAAATACATGAAATGGTGTTGGCTGACCGGAAAGTGAAGGTGCGCGAGCTAGCAGATACCACAAAGATCAGTACTGAGCGCACACGCCATATTTTGGGCAATATTCTGCACATGAAAAAGTTATCCTGCCGCTGGATGCCGCGCATGCTCACTCCTGACCAAAAACACGAACGCGAGAGTACTTCGAAAGAGTGTTTAGACTTGCTGGTGCGGAATCGGGCAGACTTTTGGCGTCGATTGGTAACTCATCTTTGATGAAACGCTCCGAAGCGGCCGAGGGAGGCTCAATGGGTCGGAAAGGTTATGGCGTCGGTTTTCTGGGATTGTCATGCATACTTTTCGTGGACTACCTCGAAAAAGGAAAAACCATCAACAGCGAGTATTACTGTGCATTATTGGAGCGATTAAAGGCCGAAATCGCTGCAAAACGGCCTCACATGAAGCGAAAAAAAATTTTGTTTTTACAAGACAATGCGCCGGCGCACAAGAGTATCGCAACCACGGCTAAAATCAATGACTTACGGCTTCAATTGCTGTCGCATCCACCGTATTCGCCCGATTTGGCTCCCTCCCACCCTCTTCCCAAACTTCAAAAGATGGCTCATCAATAAAAAATTCAGCACACGCGAGGAAATCATCGACGCCACGGAGGAGTATTTTGCAGACCTTCCGGAAAATTATTTTTCGGACGGGATCAAGAAGTTGGAAAATCGCTGGAATAAGTGGAATCAAGCTAAAAGGGGACTATATTGAATAAAATAAAAAAACATTTAAAAAAAAATTGTTTCATTCCCAAAGAGGTTACTTTTCACCCCACCTAGTAGTTCCATAGAAAGATTGTGCCTCCAGTGTTCACTTGAGTTCCGCACAATTTGAGTGAGTATGATGTTAAAGAAGTCACATGAGAGCGCGTCACCTTGTGTAAAACCTTTTTTGACATCAAAGGTCTTCGTTAAGTCGTTGCCATCCTTGGCAGAGCAGTAATTCTGCACAAACGGACGAGCTAGGCATGGATCCCAGAACTAAACATGGCCTTAAAATCGATGAAAAGAAGGTGGATATCGATTTGGATTTCTTGAGTTTTTCCCAGGATCTGCTGGAGTGTGAAGATTGTAGACTTTCCTGGTCTGAGACCGCCCTGATAGAGGCCAATCAGGTTGTTGACGAATTATTTTACACACAATATGGCAGTTAAGATCTTGTATCCGATATTGAAGAGACTTATACCTCACAATTGACGGGGTCTCCTTTTTTGTGGATCGCGGATACGGTTCTGAGATTCCATTCATCAGGCATACACTCTTCTAACAATATCTGAGAAATGAGTTAGTGTATGATTCCATAAAATCATTCTCAGTAGCTTTGAATAGCTCGGCCAGTAAATCATGTCCAGCTGATTTGATGGATTTTTGCTTAGCCTTACTTCGTTCAGAAGGACGGAAGTTTTGGCTATCACCGCAGTTTTTGTTTGCGGTTTTCATTTTCTTTCAAGCATGACCATCGGTGGTTCCATACACATCTATGTTTTATTTTCTGCTCATTTGGCCCACTTTCTTGTTTCCTTAGAATAAATTCAAGTGAGATTTTGGTGAGTTAAGCAAGAAGACTTTAAGGAACGTCTTCTACCCATGAGGCTTCTGACATCGACGAAGTGGATTTCGAAGGGTCCGTTTCAGATTCAAGTGTGTTGGACGAATTCTTATCTTCTGAGGCTGAGTCGACGTGAATAAAATTCCCCTTTCGGATGAATGAACTCCTGCAGATGGCCGTTCGTTGAAAAGATTTCATTTTGAAGAAACGACAGAGTCCGGCGCTTATCAAAATTCTGAAATAACTGCCTTCGATTGTGTTTCGCTAATGATAACTTAAGAAGTTTATGAGCTCATAGCCCTACCGATAAAGTTGAACGCTCAACATTTTTTGGCTAGCAGATCCATAACCTACAATTCGAGCGGGTTGACACGGACGTTCGTGAAATAAAAAAATTCCGCGGCCTTGTAATGTAATTATATGTGCATCGTCAAATACCCTTCTATACAACAATTATTGCAGCACTGATACATTTTTCAAAAACACAGTGATGTCGCGAAATCGTCTTCAGCTTATCTTAAAATTTATTCATTTCACGGATAATGCAACAGTCGGCAAAAATCGCTTAGGCAAAGTCAGCGGGCTTTTGGAACGTTCAAACTCCTGGCGACACTCTAGCCGTGGATGAATCTATGATGTCCTGGTGTGGGAGACTTCAGCTCCGCCAATATAATCCCGGAAAGTCCCATAAATACGGAGTGAAGATTTACAAACTGTGTGATCCTAATGGCTACACGTATATCAGCTCCGTTTATGCCGGAAAAAATAACTGCAACAATCAAAGAGGTATAGCGATAACGTCACATAGTACCCAAATAGTACTAGACTTAGCAGAATTCTACCTCGGAAAAGGTAGAACTATGGTCACTGATAATTTGTATACGTGGCACAGAGCGGCCGATGACCCCTAGATTCGATAGATACATTAACCAACTACCCAAAACCGGTTTTGAAAGTGGGATGAGGAGCATGGAGATTTGTTGCAACGAAACGTGTTTTTTTTTGTTTTTTTTTTTAAGAAATTATTTACAAAAACGCACAAACTGCCCAAAATCTAAAGACCACGGGTTGTATAAACAAATATCTCATCATATCATATCTCCTACAGAATGAAAGACAGATTGTTGGCCTTAAATTTTTCATGGTAAAAGACCTCAATAGGCTTTCCAAATTATAAAAAAAAAATTTGTGGAGAGGCCTAAATTGAACTTCGTTGACTCTTCTGACAGGTCAAGACGTTTGGAGACCGAAGAGCTGGGGTCTTTATATTCAACTTGTGTTACGCAGCACAGATGAGCCTGCGCTCGTCAAGTAATGTCGTTGGATCAAAACTAGTGAAAAATGTTACCAGTCCACTAGTGCGTAGTGCAATGGGCGAAAAGGTAGTCGGTAAGCTTAAATCCACTAGAAGAAGCGTTAAAATGTTTGTGATTGTCCAACTTAAAAGATAAAGAGCGATTTCCTTCGTACAAAGTAATTCAGCGTGCTAAACACGATTGCTACCCTGATAAGACATGGATTTCGATCACTAACACATCGGACAGGTTAAACTCCAAGCACTTCTGGATCATACATGAAGTTATTCAACGTCTAAGAAGTTTACAACATTTATTGTAGTTTCGATAACTAAATGGGGTTTCGACGGTTCATCTGGTCATTCAGAATTCGAGAAGATCAATGCAGTAACAACTTGTAAATGGTGTTTTTTTTAGGGGTTTGGTTTTTAAACTGGCAACACTGTTTCTACAGATTGTCAATTTGACAGTTGAAAGTTGATTTGGGGTTAGTATTTTTTACCATTTTACGATGAATAGATTAACACCAGAACAACGCGTGCAAATTGTGCAAACTTATTTTAAAAACCGTGGTTCGGGTCGCCAAATTTATCGTGCGCTACGTCCATTTTACGGTCGACACAATCATCCATCTAAGCAAGGTATTCGGAACACGATGAATCGTTTTCGCACCACATACACTCTAGTGGGTAATACGCATCCCCAAAGACGACAAACAGTGCGAACAGAAGCAGTTATTGCCCTTGTGGAGTGCAGTGTTGAGGGGAATCCGAATGAGTCGATTCGCCATAGTGCACAGCAATTGGAACTATGCCCATTACCTTTGTAGAAGATTTTACGGAAAAATCTGGGCTTAAAAGCTTTTAAGATCCAGCTTGTGCAGGATTTGAAACCGCGTGTTCATTATACGCGTCGCGGGTTCGGTGAGTGGACCGAAAACATCATTCAGCTGGATCCTCATTTTCAACGCAAAGTTTTGTTCTCCGATGAGGCCCATTTTTGGTTAAATGGATATGTGAACAAGCAAAATTGCCGTATTTGGAGTTGAGAAAACTCAGAAGCCATTGGCGAGACGTCCTTACAACCATTAAAACTCACTGTTTGGTGTGCTTTATGGGCTGGCGGAATCATGGGCCCATATTTCTTTAAGGACGATGCTGGCCAGAATGTTAGGGGCAATGGACAGCGCTATAGAAACATGATTTCTGATTTCTTCGTTCCTCAGTTGAATGGAATTGACGTGAGAGAGCTTTGGTTTCAAGAAGATGGCATGAGCGCATAATTTCGCGTAATGGACCCGTGAACTGGCCTCCACGATCCTGTGATCTCACACCTTTAGATTACTTTCTTTGGGGGTATGTGAAGTCATTAGTCGTGCCAATAAACCAGAGACGTTATACGGTATACGACCCCTGTTGCTCGATAATGTTGTCGAAAATTGGACTTCACGATTGCGCTTCATTCGAGCTAGCTGTGGTACGCATATGCCCGATATCATATTTAAACAATAATGGCATAAAATTATCTATTAAATAAAGCTACCTTCATAGACATTAACAGTAGTTTCAAGAATTTTATTTCATATTGAATTTGTATACCTCGAAAAAGAACACCCTTTAGATAGTAACCCTGAAGAATCAATGCAACAACATCTTGTACTTTGGAACAATAACAGATCATCTTCAACAAGATATTCTCGTCCGATTAAATTCCTGTACGTGAAATAGATGACCTTGCAAGGAGAGATAGGGATCACATCATGAATATCAGTCAAATAGTGAATAAAGTACCAGCAATTTATAAAATTTAAGGTAGAGAAATTTAAATTCAGCATAAATTGGTATTTACAATGGTCGATGGCAAAATATGTAATTCTTTGACAGATCCCACTTCAACTATGAAATGCTTTACACGAGGCCTCACATCAAAGCAATTCAATTATATTGATATGTGTACAAAAGCCAACATAATATGTGAGTCTGGCCTACAATTTGTGATGTCAATACTCCATACTTGGATACGGTCCCCCCGTGTGATGGGTTGAAAAAAATAATTATCTTTTGTTTGCATAAATTGATTCCTTAACATGACGTGTAGAATATGCTGGTAAAGTGATTTTTTTTTAATTTGAAGTCGCTATAAAGATACAGCAGTTAGAAGAAGCAGATGTTCGGAGCGCTGAGTTGAGTAGTAGGAGGCCGAGCCTGTCTCAGGTCTTCTATACAAATGTGCACTTATACAAGTATAGACAAACTTAGACAAGTTTATACAAGTATAGAAGGACATTTTTATAGTCACTTGGTTTGTCAAACTTCGCATCGCAGATTGATGGTAAATTAAGATTCATAGTTTCTCTCAAAACTGTGATTTTCAAACTTTTCCCCATCATATCTCGAAAACAGTTTGACCGACTCACTTGAAATTTGTAGGGTAGGCTAAGCACATATAGACTTAGAATCATCCTAAAATTCAGAGTATTTCTATATTTTTCGTAACGAAAACCTAAAAAAAATCATGAAATTTAAAACTTTTTTTCTGATGTTTGCCAAAAACCCAATTTTCAATATTTTCGAATGATTCTAATCCACTCGATGCATTTAGGCTTACAGATTAAAACACATTTTTTTTTTTGATAAGCCAATCAACCGAAATCGTCCTTTTTGTTTGAAGGAGTGTGTCTTCGGAGTGGTAAAACTTAGGTTCTAATGAAGATTTTTACTTGAAATTTGTTTTACGTACCCTTGAGATAGTAATAAATAAATAGTAAGAAACTCAAAGTTCTATCTTTTCGTTAGACGCCAAAAAAAAAAATCCCAAAAGAGGCTTAAAAAACAGGCCGTCACACTGGGGAACCCCTTTAATAATCTTGTCTTACAAATTGCCTTTAAAACAATGGCGAGCGCGTGGTGAAGATATGAAACAGATCGTCGCATCTACGAAGAAAATAATTAAAGATGAATTTAAGTCTCAACTTGGGTTGATTGTAGACAAACCTCAGCCCGGCTTTGAGTATAATAACGACTAGACGGTTCTTTGAGAATGCCAAAATATCAATCAACGCAACTATTCAACGATGTCGAACTATATAAAAACCATAACCAGTGGATACACCAGAAACCTGGCATTGTTCGAACGTTACGCTTTGGAAACGGCTCAACTTTATGTCAAAAAGAAAGCATTACTTCTAATAGGGCAATTAAGTGAGGAAGCACAAGAAGCCAACAATAAAATGTTCAAAAGGTACAGAGAAAATTGTTCGCTGAACAAACGAACGAGAATATACTTCATCGACTTTTAATATCTTCGAATCCCTCATCACAAGTATGCACCAACCAAAGAAACGAAAGCCCAATTTCGAACAGGAATCCGAATACAAAAGTTTAAAAAACTTATAACCAATAACGGTTAGAAGTCCTTGACATGCCCGATAAAATTTTTCGTTTATCCTTACTCAAGGTATCATCTCTTTTGCTAACTTTTCATAAGATTGGCCCATACCAGTCGGCGTCGGCCTACCATAAAATTTAAAATTTCGTACTGCAATAACTACTTTTTAAACTTTATTATTAAATTAGAATAATGTATAATAAAAATAAAAATAAACATAATCTGATATTCACAAAATAAATGCTGGTGTGCGCCGGGGCTCTGTTCTGTCTCCGGCACTCTTTTTAAATTTCATCAACGATCTCTTCTCTGCAACGACAGTACTCTCTGCTTTTCATATTCGTTCCCTGACTCACGTCCCTGCTCTTCGGCTGTAGAACGAGAACGCCAGCGTATGTTAAGCTCACTAAATTCTGATATTAACAGCATAACTTATTGGGAAACCACTAACAGAGTAGAATTTAATGCTTCCAAAACACAATGCTGTCTGCTGTCGTTAAAGCGAAATTTAAATCCCCATCCTTTATCCATCAATGGCACTTGCATTGTCAAAACCGATAAACTTTCCATTCTAGATATGTGTGTCAGTGACAGTTTCCTTTGAAATGACCACATATTCGATGTCGTCAAAAATGCTGGTTAATGCCTAGGTTTCCTCAAGTAATGTAAGAAGTACTTCAACCCCTCTGAATCGGCTTCAACATATAAGGCGTTTATCCGCCCAAAACTGGAGTACAACGCCCACATCTGATCAGGTGCCCCTAAGACCTCTTTCCACTTGCTAAAAAATATAAAACTCATAGGTGATACTAATATCACTCAAACAATGGATACCCTCTAACACCGACGTAATATCTTGTGTCTTACTCTGTTTTATCGCTATTTCCACCACCAGTGCTCCACTCCGTACAACTCGCTTATGGAATGCCCTGCCTAGCTCTTTATTCCCTAGTCATTATAACCTTCAAACATTTAAAACCAACGTTCACCGGTACCTCTCTTTCCATCCTCCCTGATTTTCCTTCGCCCGCGCTGTGTGCAACTATTTTAAGAGTACATAAATCCCTTGAGCGCGCGCAAATTATAAAAAAAAAATTCAAAGGCCGGCCGTCTGTGTCTCATTAGAACGAATTGAACGTGCCAAAGTGTGCAGAATAGAAAAGTTCATTTATCGGACAAGACTTACCCTAAGATTTCAATTCGTCCGAGAATCATTTTGAGGTTGTAAAATACTGCTCTATATAGACTGCCGTCACATCCCAAACTCATCCTTAATTCACAAGCTGGTACTAGTATCTTACAATCCAACTCTATTCGCTTCCAATCTCAATGTTTGATAGACTCTCGTAAAAATACTACCTTTCCGACAGGAATACAAGGAAACACGTAAAATGGTTTTTATTATTGTCCTTCTAAAACGATTCCCGTCTATGACTACTGTAAGAAAAGAACTCAACCCAAAAACCTTCAACACCCAGGGATGACAAAATCATAAAAAAAAAACTATTTCCAGAATGTCGACCCTCATGTTACATATAAATTATAAAAAAGGGTGCCCAAACTACATAACAAAGAAATAAGGGATGAAATGTAATAAGGGATAAATATAAAATTAAAAAGTATCTATCAAAAAATAGTTACAACAAGGGAGGGCTATGCTTGTATTTGTAATAAATTGAAAATAAAAACCAGCATCAACATAAAAACACAGGAAAATTGTAATAAAAAAATTTTTTTTTACAGTTTGGGAAGCTCTCAAACTTATTTGACATTTAAGCCTCGTACAACGTTGGAAAGATTTTTACGTCTTTAATATGGCTTAAGTCATATAGTTTACATTAAACTCATCCCATTGAAATATAGACATGTGACACATGATGTTTCAATATTTTAATGCTCTTTGGAATCTACTAGTATAGTTCCCAAACCGCAAGATAACCAAAGACGGGAAATAAATTTAAGGACCCATTACAATTTTCGAAACATCCTGTTTTGCGTAAAACTTTCATCGAAATCCTTCATCATTTTACGGAATGAAGACAGTTCCAAGCCACATTTGTCAGGTTAATACTGTTGTTATTAGCAGAATGATGAGTTAAATGACAGTAGAGTGACATTATTCACTATGCATCAGGGTTGGAATAATTTTTGACAATTGAAGAAGGATTCAAATATATCATAGATAACCGCACGCGAAACGATAAAGTTTTCATAACCGAATTTGTACATGGACGTATGATTATATGTATGCAATGCAGACAAAACAATAACGGTAGAGAAGAGAGATAAAGAGAATAAAGAGAAATATCAATCCAGAGAGATTTGTTTCTCTTTTATTTGTTTCTTAAAGTTCAGGACTACAATTAAAGAATGAAAAACCGAGCATGACTGTCAAATATGTTTATATTTGATCCTTAATTCATACATAGAACATAAGTTCTGCCAACTTTGACATTTACATGCGAAGTAACACATTTTGTTAAGCTACTTCCGCACTATGATTCAATACCTATTGTCTAATGTCAAATTGTCTTATAATATAATTGTTGGGCACCTTACCTATCTGTTTGGCATTATATTGTGCACGTTTTTGAATTTGAATCACCGACGCAAGAGTAGCACCGCGGCCCAAAAGTTTTAGACAATGTGATCTTCAGAATCTTGACTACCTACACCAAGCCGGATGCAGTTGCTATATATATCTATATACGTGTTCATTATCAATAGCCGACGGATCTTTCGTGAGTACATTGACGTTTCGTTTATGTCATCATTCCTGACACGTTGATTTCATCAAATCACCAATCTCTTTCGCCATATTCGATATCTAAATTTTCGCGACCATATTGGCCAGAACGTTCCGATTTTTCTCTGTATGAATTTTCGTGAATCTTAACTTCAAATAATCTCATTTTTCCGACTTGCTTTAAGCCACAAACATCTAAAATTTGCAAAGAAAACAGAAACGCCACATCTTTAACCAAATCCGCCATATTAAGTTCTGTTAAGTAAATCCGTCAAATTTGTCACCTACTCCATTCCTTAACTTCAATGTTGTATCAAAATCTTTGTCCGGACAATTAAACTACAGCTCATGTCGTTCATGAAAAATTGCATTTCAAGACATTTTTTCCCCAAAAACTACTACTTTTAACAATTCGTAAAAATCTCAACGTTCTGTCAAGTTAATTTAGGCAAGTAAATAACTTTCTATGCTGCTGCCACCTGCAGGAGATACGAATGAACTTTTAAATCTATTCTCCGTCTCTTCCTCTATTGTATTTACTCATAGAAGGAGAACAACAAAACAGAAAAAAAAAGAGAAAAAGGAAAGAAATAAATCGAATGAAAAAAAAACACAAATGAATGGGTGGAGCTGACAAACTGGTAATTAAAGATGGAGGCGTGGCTGTCAGTATTTTTTTTTTATTCTTTCTTGGTTCTATTGTTTTATCTTTCAAGAAGATTTTGATTAACGGAAATTGTGAAGTTTTCTTGGAATAATTCATTTTTTCGTTTATCTTGGATGAGTTGTCAAATAGGTCGAAAATTAAAGCATTTGTCCATTGACATCGATGTGACAAGTCGTTTCTTAAATGTTAGAAATTACTTTGTATTCGTAAAATTATTTAATTAATGTTTTCTTTGTGTCAAGACAGAAATTTTCCAAAATTATTATTTTCGGTTCTTTAAAATTTGTTAAAATCATTAGAAATGGATGAGAGCAAGGCACTTGGCAAAATACCGACGCTTGTCTAATATTTTACTTAACAGAACGTGTAAGGAAAAACTGTCTTTTTCAAAGTTCTGTTTGAAAATATAAATGAGTATGGTTGAAGCTCTCTTAAGAATAAATGTTTTAGTGATTTTGTATTATTAATATCTTAAAAAATCCCATCCGAAAGGTAGAAAATTGACAGAGAACGAAGATCTGAAGTTTACTTAACAGAACGTCCAGGGACGGAATCGTTAAAAATTAGGTTAAAGCGTTAAAATTTGTTAAGAATTTCACTAAGTGGAAAAGGTTATATGAACAAAAGAAATATTTTATTAAGAAAAGTTAGAAATACCATTTACATCTATTCAAAAACAAATTACAAAATATGTCACAGATTACTAGTTCTAGGTAAATTGACACTAAATCTAATTGATTCTGAAGAGACTATTCGTATCTTAATAGGCTAAAACCTGTCATGTCATTTTCTTAGATAAGCCACATTTCTTTCTGTAAAAATAACTCAAGCAGATGCGATTTTGCCTTGAATTATAGCCGTGTTATAGGCATGCAATCCTTAACAAGACGGCCAAAACTAAGTATTTACTAGTCAAATCTGTTCCACTTAAAATACATTTAATGCAAAATCCAATAAAAAACATGTCTTACTATATATTACAGCCAAAAAAGCAGTACAATTCTGGTGTCGAAAGCATTTAAATTTCCACTCATTTGCCGTCGGTATTTATACACATTTTTAGTTTCCGACAAACGGAAGAAAGTCATAAATTATTCCATAAAGTGAATAGTAAATTAAAAATAGTATCTTTTACAGAAAATATAAAGGGAAAAGTAGCTACACGCGCACGCATATACATATGTACATACATAATTGTATAAGGACTCAAGTAAGAAGGGACTGTTTACCAGAGTACCAACCAGTCAACTCAAGGATACCTGCATGGATACGTATGTATGTACATAAAAATCCATTTTGGGCGGGGAACTGAAGGAGAAGAGACAACGTATACCAATGTATCATATAAATATATATGCAATCCTGAGATACATAGAACTACATAGGCACTGAGGATATTTTCTAGCGTGCCCGGGATTTTTTTTTCTATAACAAATATCAAAAATAGAGCCTGTGTTTTGTGCTTATCGAGGTATCTACATAAACAAATACATAAAGATAATTAAAAATAAAAGTTTGTTTACGAAGTCGTAATCGCAAATCACCAGAACTACATAGGTACATATTTCCAGTTGAAGCAGGGGTTGAGAAAGAGAAATATATTTTCTATGCGCACTGAGGCGGAATAACATTTTGTGAATTGATGTATCTCGTCGATTCTTTTGTCAGATACTTTGGCCCGTGATAGAAACGGAGTGGTGCATGGGAAATCAAAGAAAGTGTGGGTTATAGAGGGCTGAAGACTTGCCGGTTGCTTTCAAATCAAATAATCGATAGTGTTTCATCGCCGTCGGAAGGTTGGACTAACTTTCCGATATTTTGGAAAATCTTTTAATTTGGTGAACATGTTTGACAGGCGTTATCATTACTATCCCCCCGTCCTATGATTATCCAATTTCAGTTCTATTAAATTCATGGGCCTTCCTTCCAGTTTCTCTGGCTTCTGTTCCGGCTTATACCGATTTATGAATCAGATGCAGTACCATCTTCTGGGTTTCGGGTGTTTCTAGTGAGGTTCTACTACTGAGTCTGGAGTTGCATGAATGGACGTCATTTCGATAACTTGTATCGGCGATCTTATTCCAATGCTGACCAACAGGACACAACCGCACTCTCAATAAATTCGAATGAAATATGACATTTAAAGTTCCGCCCTGTTCCTGTATTGCTTATAGACCGCATAAATTGCTCCAAATATATTTAGTCACAGCATAAGTGGCCAAATCCAGAAGTTTATGGATGTGTCCTCTTTTTCGAATCTCGTTTGGAACTTGGGTTCAAATTCCTTATCTGACTCGATGTTCCGACGGCCTTCTTTGCTGCTAGCTGCTCCGCTTAATCTGAAGTAGTTCCACAATTGATTTGTTAACATGGAAACTGTCAACGATATTTTAACCTAGGTACTGACGGTTGTAACATTAACATGTCTGTTTCTGTCAATTTTCTTTTTCCTTTCTCAAACCTACATTACGGATTACGGCATTACGGCACTATCGACACAAAAGCCCGCAGAAAGTTCAGTGTCAATTTAGCCACTCCACGCTTACTTTATGTCCGATATCCTCACAACACTTGACGAAAATCATTGCTCTAATGACTCACGATTGAGCACCGGTCTTGAACTTCAAGACGATAAATTGTGACGTGACAACCTAACTTAGCCTTCGAGTCACTCATACAAACTTATCGCTCTGACAGACGCTGCAAGTCTCTTATTCTGATTGATTAGAAGAAAAACTGCTGCAGCGAGGAAACGGCCCAATCGATCGGATCCGTTCTTGTATCAATTTGTTCGTAAAATGAATAACCAAAAATTGAAAATAACAGTCTTGCTAAGCATTAAGCACTTACAGGACTCAGAGGATACTAACTATATTAACTAGTTTAGTAGAACATCACCTTACATCCTTTCATGTGCCGTAAAGGCGGTGTCAATTGAGTAAGTACATATTTAACTAGATACAATAGGATATAGGCTTTTTCAACACATTCCACAAGCCGAATGGGAGTCCTAGAAAAAAATTCTTCTCAGCACGTTCTTTAAGCTTTTCATTTGGCGTTGAGATCGATCTTATGCGATTAAAGTCTTAAGCGAGATATGACGTCTTGTGTGTCACGGATTGAATCGTCTTTATTCAAATTGTTTTTGAAATTTGGCTCTTGTTTTAAATATGTGCTGTCATTTATGTCAATTCTATGACAAATGATTATGAATAGACTTACACCAGCAAAATGCTTCGGTATCATTCAGACTAATTTTGAAAATGGATCCTCGATTCGCGGTACGTGTAGAAGTTTACGTGACTCTGTTGGTCCCAAAAATTCACCAACTGTGCTCGTTATTCGTTGGAATTTTGTAGCACATACACTCAGCATGATGCACAGCCAAGAACTAGCCTCTTCCATGGAAGATCTCTAATTGTTATTGCGATAGTTAGGATTTTCTATGTCAACTATGTGGAAAATTTAGTGTAACAATCTCGGCCTACACCTGTCTATGATCCGGCTCGTGAAGTAACTAAAGCCACAAGACCATGGCTTGCGACGAGAGTTGGCGGTTTGGACTCTTGAGCTGCTTGAACTCGATCTTTATTCCCATCAAAATATATGTTTAATGCGAGGCCCACCATTAGATAATGGATTTCTGAACCAGCAAAACTGCCGTTTCTGAAGTGAGGCAAAACCAAAGATTTTTTTTCCTAAAATGAGACCAGAGCTTGGGTTACGTTCAATATCCAAAGTTACCGGACAATGATAGGTGGTTATTTCTCCGAAAATATGGACGAAATTAATCCGAGCGATATGCGCTTCCAATAGGATATCACTGCATGCCATACTGCTCATGGAGCAACTGAGGACCCGATTCACCGACAAATAATAATCGGTATGTGGTGAAGGGATTTGGTAGGTATATATTTAAAATGTTTGCACACAGCGTGGACGAAGAAAAATTAAAAAGAAGAGAAAGATCCCGATGTACATTGGTTTTGAATGTTTGCCAGTTGTAATGACTAGGAAAAAACGAACTAGGCATTTCAGAAGCGCGTTGTATGGCTTAGGAAAAAGTGGCAGATTTAAGTTCTTAAACGTGAATAAAACGTTTAACGTAAAGACAAAGAGTGCAGATTTAATTTTTGAAATTGATGTCGTCCAAATGTCTCCCATTTTATCGCACACACTGCAGGGAACAGACCACCGTGTTTCGTACCACGTGATTCAGCATGCTTGGCTGGATGACTATTTTCTTTCAGCTCCATGACAGATCGTAGGTTATTAGCGTTGACTTTACTTTTGGTTTACCCCATAGAACAAAATTCACAGGGTTTGAGTTTGAAGACCACTGGACGTCAGTTTTCGTGGTAAACGGCTTGAACAAATTTACGGATGTTCTAGTGGTATGCGGAGTAGCACTTTCTTGTTGAAACCACTTTTCTGACGAGTGAGATAAGTATATCAATTATTCCGCGTCGCTCCAAAAGATCCAGTTTACAGTGCGAAATCTCTCCAATATTATTTCACAAAAGTTGGGTAAATTAAGGTAATTTTCTCTAAGTTCTTGCACTAATGGAATCTGAAAAGGGTGGAATTAACGATAATTTATGGGAGTCCCAAAGCAGCCGCTGTTTTCAACGCTGAGATTCTTGGACTTCCGCACAAGCTTCAATCTACCTCATGAATGTTTTCGGTGGTCCCTGATGTTCTGCTGGGGCCTGACTGTAGGGTATTTAGAGCTGAAGAAGTATCCTTTGCACCCACGATCGAATTAAACTGAGCTGTGGCCCATAACTCAACCACAGAGAATCGTAACATGATCAATCAATCACGTAGGAACTGCCACTTTTAAAAAACGCTTCGATAGCGAGTGCACCATGCTCTCCCGACCATGCTACATTGCGACTGGCAAACCCGCACTCTCAATAAATCAAATGAGCCCAACATCCCCCACGGTCGTTTATAGCTTAAAAGATATTCACATTTCAAAACATAAATCTGCTACCGGATACCTTCTAATAAGTAAATTGTATATAGTTGTGGAAGCTGATTCTTCAGATTCATGCCTCACTTACCTACATTTTTTTTTTGCTTGGACGTCATCAGTCTGAACCATGCTTCAGCCTCCAGCTATCGAAAATGGCTTGAAAAATCTTAAATCCTTTTTAAATAATAGTGTGTCCATCAGTAGAACGAGCTAGGACAAAACTTTTTATTCAATTTTCAACACAGTAGGCACATATACGAGTAGTGCTATTCAAAATAGTTGGCCAGTCTACTACGCAGGTCTCTTAAATTTTCTGTCTTGAATAGCACTATAGCTCTCTGTATACAAATTTGACCGCTCATAGACTCTTTGGAACGCCATTCTATTTCCGGAATGCTTTGCAGCGCCCTCGTCACATTTCGTTGGATAGTCTCCGGTGACATCAAAACGGTCTCCTTTCATGGCAGTCTCCAGCTTAGGGAATAGAAAAAAGCCAGTCGGCCGTCAGCCAGATCCGACGGGTATATTGGGTGATTAATCACAGAAACTGGTTTTTAAGCTAAACATTGGGCTACAGATAATAGCGAATGTAAAGCAGCATTATTGTGAAGCAAGAACCGGAGTATAAATGTTCTGAATTCCTCCTTCTCTAATATGCAATTGCTCAAGCTACATATTAAATGTGTCTCGTGAATTAGAAGACAGAGCTGGCCTCACACTTTCAACATTCTCGTCCTGGAGAGGTGCCCTTTTATTGAATCGTCTTCCAATTACTGGCGACCGTGAATACAATTCAAATTCCTTGCCCCGACTCAAACACTCAGTATATGGGGTTTTCACAATTTGAAACGATTCCGTGGCGGTTACATACGAGTATTTAAAACAAAATTCTACGACAGCTCCTAGTTCAATAGTAAAAAACTTGACACTGTTGGCTAATAAATCAAATTATCGCTTTGAAATTTCGACAGTGGGAAAAGAAAAAACGAAACGAAGAATCAGTCCTGGAATGTTTCCAATTAATTTTGTATGCATCAGGCATATTGTATTCACATACATGAATACTAGTAAATAACATTCTATGTCTGTGTGGGCTTAATTATTCTCCTTGTGCTTTGCGGTGACTTCAACATATGTATTTACCCTGAAGCCTTTGAAAAACACTTGCCGAGACTTCACCGAGACACAATGCTCCACATCGTTCTTTTCATATTGTCGTTCAATACACAAGCATCTGCATTCCCTCTGCTTTCTAACAACTCATATAGCCTTAATATTTTTCCCACTATCCGTAGAGGCTGTCAGGCAAAAACACCTACGGACGTGTAGACAAGGCAGCCCCCAGTTCTAAATATTGTATGTACAAGTAGATGTCAGACGCTAGATTTGCGGGTTCAGAAAAACGGTATCACAACTGATTCTTTCCACAAGTACTCGTACCTAATGTCATTTCACGTAACATGTTCATGCATTGATAGTTGTTACAATATATCGTGTCGCCTTTGCCCTTATGTAGTGAAACAGGAGAATGTTATTTTACGTAATTAGGCTTCCAATCTTCTCTTATAATTTTCTCGAAATGAAATATTTGTTTTTGAGATTTTCAACTTTCATTTATATTTCGTACAATCTGGTGCGTTCACCCGTCGGTGATTCGCTTTCCATAAAATCGGCGGTTTTCTACCTACTCATGTCTAAAAGCAGAGGAAAAATTACTGCGTGAAAATTACTCATGAAGTAACGAATTGATATACTCTCACTGTTATCTTTTACTAAACGCATCATCGACCCAATTGTAAGGACTAGTGCCTGAAACGCATGTGCAGAATTGTCCTTACAGAGAAAATAGTATAAAATTCCCAAAGTTGAACTTGCGAGGCCACATGTAAATGCTGCACAAACTGCAGCTCTGCAACATACATATCTATATTCCTTAAATCTTCTGCAAAATGGAATGTTACCACAAGAAAAAACAACAAACAAAAAAGTAAATACAATGTTGGGTATTTAGCGTTACTGGCCTTTGAAGTCGCATTGCTTATCTATTGTACGTTTGTTTTTGAACCTGTTCTCCTCGTATGCATTTGTCTTTGCATTAAAATAAATAAAAAAAAGTTTAAAACAAATAAATCAACAGAATTCTCACAAACTCGAATGATATCAACCCATGCTCAAGAAACTATCTGCAAATGACTTTTAAGGTTCATTTACAGGCCAAAGAATTAGCTGACTGCGAACAAATGACTTTTACTACATTTAAAGACAGTCAAGTGACAATTGTACTATTCCAAAAGAACAGAGCTTAATTTATCTGTGGATTAATAAAACTTAAATTCAATTAGTTTTTGTGAAGAAATCAACGATTCACTTATTTATTTCTCCATGGATAAACGAATGCTCTTTGCGAATTGTCAAATTTTACTCGCATTCCACAAATGTGGAACCCAATCTGCATTCGCATCACCAAAACATTCGCACGAATTCTCCTGTTCAAAGCGAGTGACAATTTGTACTCGCTACAACTAAATGAAAAAATAGTTTTCAATCGCTCGTTCATAGATGCATGCAGATTTTCTGTGTTTTATGCATAACTGACAAGTCCATTTCAAATAGACTTATCTTCAAATTGTAGCAATGGCATGGAGCGTTATTCGGTTGAAGCAACCGAAGCATTTCTTCTCGATCAATGTCGGCAACGATCCACAAGGGGACAGGTCAACTTGGAACTCTTCTGTAGTTCTATTAGCGAAAGAACGACGTTAACAGAACTTGCATATTAAACGAGCGTAGATCAAGATCTTTGAGCAAAATTGTCCACCTAGTAGACAGAGATCACCTCAATTGCTGCCACCGACGGCAAATCAGTAAATAACAGAGTCGACATTGCGTCATTTAGCAATGGTTCGGTTCGGTTCAAAGTGGCTTCATTGTTCGTCGTAAAACTTGCTTGGACACCATGATACTTGTGTGCATCATAAAAATCGTGTCCCACAAATCGACGAGGAGGTTTCGGGTACAGTCAGTCACGAAAGTCTACTTACAGATGTATTCTACATAGACAAATACTTCTTCCAGCAAATACTAATTCTCGTTGATTAGTATTTGATTACTTTTCGTTTGTTGTAAGTGCTGCATAATTTTCAAGAAAAGGGAAGGGATACAAGTAAAAAACTCACAAGATTTCAAAAACAGTGAATAGAGGTCGTGGAATTGTTCAGACAATAATTGAGAAATGCTAGAGGAGACGTTTCGGATGAAATTCATTTTGGCCGCCGGAAAAAGAAAATATAGTAATCGCGGTATCTGAACTGTGCATAGGATCTTAAGATCGAAAGAATGTTAAGTCGTTGTACGTCGAAAGATCTGATTTTTGGAGAACTTTAGTTTTCATAGACATAGATAGAAAGTAAGTTTGATGACTTCGGATCTAAAAACAGCGACAACGAATGGCGAAGGGCTATACAAGGGATGAAAGCGAAGATGCTGAAGACCTTCTGTCAAAGTGGCTGATATATGGTATGGTGCTGCTCTGCGCCAATGGTAACTTCTCGCGTCAAAATGTGGTTCAGGATCTCCAATCTTAACTGGATGAATGTTTTTCATTCGTTTTTCATTCGATATAGTCAAGCCCCTGTAGTCGATTAATATTTACCGCCCTGACTAGATCTACATCTATCTATAGTCATAGAGTTCAGAGGAAGATTTATCTCCCAAAGGCGGCTAAAATCAGCTCAACTGTCTTACCAGCACCATTCGGGTCCATGCACTAAAACTGACCTGACTTTTCTTATGTAAAGTAAGATCTTTAACCTCTAAGGTAGGAGTATTGACTTCAGCTGTTCCAACAGTTCGAGTGGATACTGGTTACACCTGGGAGTTTATGGTTTGCCCCGGAACAGATAAATTCCCTTAATATCTCATCTTGTAACCCTCGATGTTTTTTTTTCTACACATTTTGAAAATATAGGATTTACCGCTGATGGCTGCCGTGTTATAAGTAATGGAACTAGATTTAAAAAGCGTTAAATGTTGTTATGTACGTCCTTGAGCGCAATGACGGGTATCGACCTAAAATCCAGTAGTCTTTTCGACCCACAAGTCGCCCTGATATTGGTTGACGTTGCTAATGACGTTCACACAATGCGTCAAATATGGTTTTTAGATGGCTTTTAGTAGAAATTTCCTTATGTTGTTGTTCTAAGACATTAAACTGCAATAACGACAATTTAGAAGTTCGTTACGCAGATAATAGTGATTCTTGAAGGCCCTGTTATCAATGTTGTCATTACAGTGAATCGGATTGTTCACCGTATAGAGGATTTCGGAAAAAGCGTTCTGTAAATCCACTTACTATTATGGGACTGTGACCATGAGAGGATCGTCGCCTGAATCCGCACTTTCTGCATAAGTCCAGAACGGTCAGTAGTGTCTTCTTATTTTCTGTTATCTGCGGGATTCGGACACATTATGTCATTGTCCTCTCTCTGCGAGAACATTTTCGGAGAACTGAACATTGTACCTCGAATCTTATTGCCCCCGTACAGACTTAAACGAACTTAGCCCTCACTCTTATCGTAGTCTTTAAGATTGTTCTCTAATTATTATTGTCTAATCACAGAGAATTATGCTATGAATGTGCGTCTTTCTTTGCGTGAAAATCTTCGTATTGGTAGTTCGATTCTCCGACATGTCCGCTTAAATGAAATTAAATGTCACTAAAACATTTCTTGTCCAATTACTGACCGTAAATCACTAGAGGTTCTCTATTACACAGCGTCGTGTCCGGAGTCTCCATATCACTGCCTTTAACATATTTGGTTATCGCCCCCTGATAGAACCCACTGGATGTAGTCTGAGGCCAATAAAGTCATAACAAATATTTGAAGATCTTGCAACAGTCCCAGAAATTTCAAATTGATACTTTCATCTCTTAACCGTCATTCATTTTGAAGATCATGTTTTACTGAGTATAAACAGAATGAAAATAGAAAATACCCCCTGATCCGTCAGATATCTGTCTGAACCCCAGAATACCAAAAACTAGATGTACAGCCAATGGCTACATTCCAGCTCTGTTCGAATGAGGCAAAGCCTATTCCACTTGCCACTTTAGTCTGTCAGTTCCATAGAACTTCATCCTGACCAAGTTAGAAAGAAGATCAGAGATCCTATTTAATTGATATCCTCTCACCCAATTCGATTTGCTTCTTCTTCTGTTCAACACTCTTCTGACTTAGTCATCACTATAATTGATGGTTCATATATCTAAATTGAACGATATTGATCAGTAGGACACACTTAATGCGCTTTCAGGGTGCCTCTCATAACTATTCACATACAAAAAAGGATTAAAAGTGGCCACCTGCAGCTATCTGCGGACATTGATGTCCTTAGGGAAGCCTATCAAGTGTCAGATGTTGAAAGTGATAATATCTTTCTTTTGAGCTCACCCATGTTATGTACCTATCTTCGGGTAATGTGCGGAGAAGGGATATAGAAATAAACAAATGAAAATCCCTCCGGATGGCTGATCGATCACAAATATGTTAGGTGAAATCTAATCTGACAACCGTCCGTCCTTCTTTTCAATATCACACCGTGAGGGTGGTGATGAAGTTTTTTTTTTTTGTTAAATTTCTAATGACTGAATGATTTGGCAATTTCGGATACAAAATTCGCTTGGTTTTCAAAGACATTGGCAATCATAGCTGATGTGTGTGTTTGAAAATGTGCTTGAGTGTTAAAAAAATCCAACTTCGAAGCGGGACATCAGCCAAAATTACAAATCTTACGTTTTCGGGATTTGTTGTAGAAGATCTTTCTTTGGGGATTTCCCTACAGTTTTTCTATGTCTTGCTTATTTGTTTATTTAAAGGGCTTACGAACCATATCGTATCTTCGGCTGCCTTTTGTACTCTTTATTCAAAATTGGGAGGTGAAACTAAGAAGCCCTCTTAACTACATGTACCTGTTCGCGATCCGCCCAAGCACGGTGACCTTAACCATAAGCTTGATAAGCTGACACGATCAGTTCAATTAGTTTTCTGAAATTCCGAATTCGAATTCGAAATTGGTAAGTCTCTACCTGAAATTCGTTGGCAATATTCAGTATTCTACATAAATATTCTCGATCTACCAGAAGAGAAACTATAGTGTTCTGTAGCACTTAGTTGCAGAAAGACTTGAGACAGAGAACATTGAAAATGACACAATACGCAAGTATGCCTGCCAAATCATTGTTTAAAGATAACGACTGGCAGGACTTAAGTGTGACCTAATTTATCTGCATACTGCTTTGTGCGTTCTCTTCTTCCTCTGTTACATTTACTTGGTTTACGGATGGATCCAAAATCGATTCCGAAGAATGTTCAGGTATCTAAGGCCACGGCAAGGCTAATGGAAAGAAGTCTTTCAAGCTGAATGTGAAGGTGTAATTCTTGAAACACGGATGAAAGGCACCGCCATCCATATACTCACGGACAGTCAGGCGTTTAGCTTAAACCTTTTTGACTACAAATTGGTACTACATTGCTTCAGTAATCTTCGGGACTTATCTAAAAGAAACCGTGTCAAGTTCTAGTGGTCCAGGGAATGATTAAAAATCTTATGAACTTGCTAGAAATGTTTCAGCTTATTCTTTGGACCACAGCCTTTCTGCGGCATCTCGTATTCAGCAATCAATTCAACGATCAAAAGTTTTTTAGAATATTCTACTAAGAGAATAGACCGGGTCTTCGACAGAGGTATGAAACCCTTCCAAAGTAAGTCCAAATTATTCCTTAACTTCTAAGGGGATGATATCAGAGGACTATCAATGTCGATATCATTTACCCAAACTCAGTATTAGTCAGGAAACTGAATGTCCATGAGAGTGATTCCCGAGCTTATTAAGAAAATTGAGGTTCATCTCAAGTCGTAGACTGAGTTTGTGACACAATAATCTTTTAGAAGGGTCAGAACCACAAAAAAAATTACTGCCGCCGCTATGCCCCAAATACTGTTTTGAGTACGAGTTAACATACCTACATTCAGACGATGTGAAAGAAGGAGGCCAAGATGTGATTCACTGCTAGAGGGAGTGCAAACCAGATTCGGAACCCAGGGCTAAGTTTTGCATAAATATAATTCGTAAAAAAACACATTCTTAGGTGCAGCAGCGTCTTCTATACCATCTACCGAACTGCTGTGGTGGCGTAGCACAGTAATTAAGTTCAACGACTAGTATTCCAGGTGATCTAAGTTCGATTCTCAGACCGTACAGGGAAAAATAGATAAAATAAATTTTGACGTCATCTACCTTTTAGACGACACGTTCAGCTTATCTTCTAATTTGCTACTAAGACAGTCCGTGTTAATGAAAGTAACATATATTTTCTGAAGCACTTTTGCGCATTAAAACCATCTCTGAATCAAAGCGTACAGCTGAAGAGGAGAAATTAAAGATTAGTCGCTGCTTTCATTTGTTATCAAAGAAATTCGACTTTGTATTCTCAAGTGCCTCTGTCATGGCGAATGGCTCCTCCGCATTGCTGATTTTCCCGCTTTGGTGTAGAATTCTAAGCTACATCCGCGCTGCAGAACAGTGACAAATGTATGAAAGTCTAGGCACATCGACGTTTGTGGTAATTCTTTCAACTAATTCTATCCCTGGCCCGTCGCAGCATAGCCTGATGATGTCAAAATTGATGGGACGGCTTGATAGTCAGGAGAGTGTACAGACATCGCCGGCCGTAATTGACCTAAACGTAACTGAACACGCAGGCCTGCGCAAGCACATCTGGATGAGGCACGTAAGCCCATTCTCGCAATGACATAGTACAATCGTTTGGGTGGATGGAATCATACGAGTTTGAAGACTTTTTCCTATAGGTTTGGAGTGTTGTGTCGTCATTACTATACATTGTGAAGCTAAAAGCAGTCTTCTCAGAAAACGAAGTCGAAGAACAACGAGAGGATGAAATAAGGATAAAAACCAGTGACTACTCGGATTCTGATTTTTCTACGGAGAAAAACTTAGCCAGGAACCTTCAGCTTCTGGTAATTGTAGAATTTGAATATTCCAAAGAGCCAATATGGTATGAGTGTGTCAATTATTTTATTTATTTTATTTAACTCTACAACAACGAGAAACCATGAGTGCAATCGCAAAAGGTTGCTGCACTCCCAAAACTGCTTTAGAATGTGCATAGAGTCAGAGAGACAAGCGCATGGAACAACAAAAAGCGTACTTCGGCAGGAGGAAGAGAACAATCCAAAGAAGGACACTCGCTCGATGAGAGACCACAATTTTGGGATATATGTACAAGGAAAAATCAGTCTAGCTAACCGCTGCTTTTTTAGAAAGATAGATGGTAATAGCTGTTGGTTCAGGTCCAAGTCGATTCCGAAATGAAGCTCCACAGAATTAATATACATACAGAGGTAGTTCGGTACTCAGATTTGAGCCTTTTTAGATAACCGCCCGAAAAAATAATTATACACAGATTCACAGGAGCTCACCAACACATCGACGCACGGGTGGTATGACGTGACATCTATCAAGGGGCAAGACTATCGAGCAAATCCAGTGCTGGTACGATAATGGGATCCATGATGGGTCTATGGAATTCAACCTCAATCTATCATTTCAGTTTTTTTTTTTTTCGGATTGTCAACAGTCTGTCGTTCCATCATAAAACTTTACCCTTTCCAAATTGCTCCTTCGTCCTAAGGACTTTTGATCGAGTCATGAAAGTCGATGCCAACTTTAACAATTTGTCAAAGCTTGTCACGATGATGATGGAAGGACGAATTCGAAAAGAAAAAAAAACGATTTTCCTTCAAATACTTGACTTTCAGCCATCTGAACCATGTCACAGCTGAATGTGTATCTCTTACGGTTTCTGTTAAATTTTCATTTAAAACCAACACTAACAGTACCCACGATAAAACCGTTCAAATTGAAACAACATCTCAAACATGCCCCAATCAATCACTTTTAAGCTTTCACGTACAACATTTCCGTCTCATATAGTCTACCATCAACCGGAACTCTACCCCCCATAGAGTTAGGCAAAAACGTTGTTATCTTTGTGGAGGGAAGTTATTTTCTTCTTTTTGGTAGTATTCACCACACTACCTTTAACAAATGATAGAAAAATTGCAAATTTGATGCCAATTTAATATTGGTCCTGCTCCCATTCAACCTAAGCCATTAATACCCACCTACAGGAGCGAGTCTAGCTAGGTACGAGTATCTGTATCTGTGCTATACCTACATATCTGTAGTTTATTCGAAATTTCTTATAGTCAACCCTTATTTGTATTCATCAGCCACCCCCAAAATCTATCTATACACTATACACTACACACATCCTATCCATCTAAACCAATATGCAAAGTAAACACACAGCCAACAAATGAAACAAATGACACCATCTGTTGCCGATGGTTCAGTTCAGGCCGACAATAGTCAGTTCCTAGTAGTCGGGATGAACAGCGGGCAAGACGTCAGATTCGAAGAGTACCTAAGAATTGAAAGCAAATCATCGTTCAACAGAGCTTCCTAAATTGCACACGGAATCCGCATCTATTCGTCCGTTCATCATTGTCGTTTTTCTCAGCTTCCACCCCTTCGGAGTTGTCGTTTCTTTTTTGTTGTTTTTGTTGTGCGTTTATTTTTAGCAAACTAAAATCCCAAATTGGAAATTCAAAATCCACCCTTGAGCTTCTGAACACTGGTGGATACGAATGCTGGATGCTGGAATTCGAAACTGAATCTGAATCGAATTCACGTCGTCGTCGTGTCGTTGGTGTTGTCTCTTTGGCGTCCATCAGTTGTCGGCTTTCATATAGAGAGAACGCATACAACGTACACATATTGTCAATGTAAACAGAAATTTCCCATTAGCAGCGAGAAGCCACATTGAATGAAAGTAAATCCTTCACCTCATTCCCCCTTCTCCTACAGCAACTCAGGCCAGACCAAACCGAATACATTGAGTAGAGTGTACTCCATAGAACCATAGAACCAAACTGGCGAAGGAATATTTTACCATGGAAATGAAGTTTTTCCACCTCGGAGGCATATACGAGCATGTATCCAAACTCTGTCATATACGGATATGTATGTATGTATGTACTCCGGTGTCAAACGGTTCAAAGAGGACCCTTGTACACAGAAGAACTTGCAACTAAGAACTGTGAACTGAATATGTGTGAATGGATGTATATATGTACCATACCAATCAATTATCATTATGTACTCCTTCCAGTATACTGAGGGTACCTATACTATGCTCGTACCTAAGGCGTACATTTCCATTTCCATTTCCATCTACGACAGCACTAGCAAAGCCAAACGGGCTTACATTGACAAACAACCCTTGGCAGAGAGGTTAGTCTATACATATGTACGTATCCGTGCTTCGT
This sequence comes from Volucella bombylans, assembly GCA_949129095.1. Classification (NCBI taxonomy): domain Eukaryota; kingdom Metazoa; phylum Arthropoda; class Insecta; order Diptera; family Syrphidae; genus Volucella; species Volucella bombylans. The sequence goes on from OX422141.1 coordinate 183,530,952, forward strand.
GCCGATGGACTATGTACTACAAGAAGAGGGCTTTAGCAACAAATGCGGTTGTGGCTGGTGGTGGTTTTTATTAAAAAATTCCATTTCCCAATTTTGCCTTTGGTCGAAGGTTTTTCATTTATTTTTTATTTTTGGTTTTTTCATCCTTTTTCCTTTCATTTTCGCAAAGAAAAAAGACAGAATCCAAAAAAGTCCAACAACTTTACATATGCAAGGAGTATAGTTCGAGTTCGATGGAACTGTGTTTGTATGTGCACCACGGCAACCCCTATGCAGGATTTACTCGTATAGTTCTTCCTTTTTTGTTAATAATTTTTGCACACCAAAAAGGGATATGTACGAGTAAGCACTCGTACATATTTGAGCGATAGTTGTTGTTGTCGCAGTTGTGACCATTGTTCTTTTGGCTGGGTCTAGGTCTGATCCGGGTCCTTGTACTGTTACTCGATAGCTATTACGCACAGCAGCTACGCAAAAACAGACTACGTACCACCAACGGAGTAAGGACGACCAGGATGAACAATGGGAATTTCAGAAATTTCGTGCGTTCAATAGAAAATGAGAAATAGAGGCACAAATACTCTTGCATGCAGCAGAACACAGCACGCCAGGGAAAAAGGATCTGGGCAAAAAAGTAATGAGATTTCAAATTTCGAGGAATAGGTACAAACTACAAACATATTCGTACTAGCATTCGTGTACGGCTGCGGGAATGAGATGAATGCTCGGTTGGCTTTTGCAGCTAAGGGGCTTAAAAAGTGCTACACACAAAGCCCCTGGCTAGAATAACGTACTGATTCCATAAGGAAATTGGTTTATGTGTGGTTGCTTGGTGAAAAAAAAGATCGGAGCTGCACTTTTCAGTTTTACTTTGATGTTGGTAGATCCATATGGTTTTTGGTTTTTCAACAAAAAAAAAGAACATAATGATCGATGTTCCTGTTCAAATTCTATTTGAAGTTTTGTCGTCAATCATTGTTTTCATAAATTTTCTGTCCGGTCTATCATTCCGTCTAGCTTCACTTTTAGGTCTAGAGCCTGCACTAGCTTTCAGTCTTTTGTATTCACGTATCTATGACCAGGAGGGCACCACCTGAGTTGAATTTGGTATTCCCATCAGCATCGGTGTCGCCTCTTCATTCCGTTCATGCGCCTAAGGCATTTAAGGTAATATTTCTTCTGGCTTGCTTACCAAGTAGTTACCAGAGCCGGAGTACGTGATCTTAGCTTAAATCGTTTTCACTATAGGCTCCTTAAGGTATACGCTTCAAAATATATATAAATTGTTACCTTTAAGGGATTAAATTAAAACACTCATGTCGCTATTCACCATTGCGCTTTTGTCGACAAAGGAAGAAACATCGTTCCGTATTTAAGAATGTGGTTTACTGGCCGTTGTGGTCCTGGGCCTCTAACATGATGGCTCTCCAGCCGACTCAATTTCGAACTAGTTGTGTCTAATATGCACTCCGAGTTGGTTCAGACTGCGTCTTTCCGCTGTAGTGGATTGAAAAATCTTTCAGAATGGAACATTTGTGTACGAGTTATGCGTTCTATATAGGCTGATACATATCATTGTACAACTGGTGTACTTATTCATTTTATCGCTTCTTCTATGTCAATGCAAAAAGGGCCGAAGAATCTTTGACAAGTCAACCCGCTCCAAAGAGTATTCATGCCAGTATCTTACACATGGATAGCATCTTTTTTGTTAATTGATGAAGGGCTTGAAATTCATTCTCAAAAGTTTTTCTGCATTTGATCAGTGTTCGTCATGGCTAGAGTCCACTGCAGAGCCGTTTAAGATTTTTTTTACATCAAAACGTCAATGAGAGTTCTCCATCGACCAGTTTGGTAGGGATACTAAGGCCAAAAATAGACCTGGGAAGCTCGTCCCTATGGGCGACCTTAGAATCCATAAACATAAAAAAATGAATGTCTTTCGGGGGCGGTTGAAATTCGAACACCGAACCTGCCGATTTGGAAGCCATTACACTACCACTTTTGGCATGGCAACAGGATCTTGTAGGCGAAGTTTAGCTGGCTAATGTTCATTTAATTGGTGCAGTTTAGGTAATCTCCTTCATTGAAGTAAGGGCGGGTAATGCTGATATTCCATTCTGTTGAATTTTACTGATGATCTGGTGCACGTTCCTCAACATTTCCTTTATCGCCTGAGCCACCAATCGATTTATTCTCAATAAAATATCTCTGCTCTTTTGTGAAATCTTTACAGGGTTCTTATAAAATCGCTTAGGATTCTGTGAAATGATCATAGCAGATCGCTGAAGATGATCCTTAATCTATAGTCTTCGAATTTCGCTCAAAATAAACTTGCCTCTCGCAAGGCCCCATTAACTGCAGTGAAGTTAGAATCTATTGTAGTATCGACTGCCTCAAATCAACTTGCAATATATTTGACCGCTTTTGCCTTACGTAGTAAAACATTAACGTTTACCCCAACTTGTTAGCCATTTCATCTCTAGACATCATTTTATTGAACAATAGAATTCGTCGATGTCCGTCCATATGGTCAGTGATTCGGTCCAACTGCACGCCCCCGATTCAGTTATACTGTTTCGTAAGATCATCTATTTTCTATTTTTTGCGTTCCCGGGGCTTAGGACTGCTTAGGGTTATCCAGACTAGATACTCTCACAGTGTTGACAGCTTGGTCTTTAAAGCGGAGGTCGAGTTTTTCTTGCCACCTCGAGCTCGGAGGATAGTTTTTTTTCAGCCTACATCCACACATTGACATAATTTATATAGTAAGCGGAAATATGAATCGTATAATCAATATTTTAAGGAAGTTTTCAGGCAAGGAGTTTTGATGTTATCTGCTTTGAGTAAGATGACTCTGTACCGCACCATTAACTCAGGCTCAGATTCTCTGGGATCATCATTGAATATTTTGCAAGATATTTCCAGTGGATAGTAAATGACTAACAAATACCTCGTAAAAGAAGCATTACCAGCATCTGTTTGATTATATTATGAGGAAAAGGAGCCATTAGCCGAAGATCTACAATCCTTACCCATCGAAAACTAAACCATAAGGTGTCACAAATGCGTAGAAGGTATGTGTTAGCAGTATGTAGTACTGTTCTTAACGACATGCTAGAAAAACCACCTTTTTCCAGTCTTGGAACAATGGGTGAGTTCACAGTTAGAATAGGAACCGATGCTACTGCCTCCAGACACATGATGAAATTTTACAATTTACGTTTGTGAAGAATGAAGATGATGACATCATATTTTATGACAAGATCAGTTAGGTTTCATATGATACTTGATTCATATCAACGGCTCAAATTAAATTCGCTAAAAATTGTCAGATACACCTGTCGGAAACAGTGCTAAACGATTTGTCCGAATTCAATTTGTTTATATCGAAGCAACAAATTCCCCTAATGAATGCCGAATTATTCAATATTTAAGTCACAGCTAAAGCTATTATTAACAATTACGAAAAACAAACAATAAAAACGGTGATAGGGTTCCTGTCGTGATTTTTTGAGACCCGTCAATGTACAGTGTGTCAGCTAAAATCCCCTTTCAACCAATTATTATCAAAGTATGTAGCAAAACGAACGATTTAAGAGAAACACATTGTTTATCTGTCAAAGAAAAACAATCTGGAGAAGAGTATTCAGATGTATTTTTGACAAATCATCACCGAAAGAATCACATCTCAACAAGGCTTGCAAGTCATGCAAACTTATTTTCAAAATTCGCTATTTGTTCACCAAACTTTAGCGACCTTCGTTCATTTTCTGATGTGCATAACCATCTGAGCAAGCCATTCCTCGAACTATCATTAAATTAACATTCGCGGATACTCTACAAGGAAAAAACCCATCGAATGTGACCTCGTTTACACGCTAGTGATCCTTATTTTGATCAAATATGAGCCCAGTCGTGTTCCTCTGATGGAGATAGTTGCCGAATTATTGTCAATGAAAACTTCTTTCAGATCCATTGATCCAGACGAGATCTGCTTTCAACAAGATGGAGCTATGTGCTATACAAATCACAATTACAAATTACGCGAAATGGAACTGTCAGTTGACTTTCAAGTTGATGTGATTTTACGCAACTCGAGTATATCCTTTACATCTGAAGATGTAGAGTTATGCTGATAAGCCAAAATCTATGGACGATGTGGAAGCCTTGTGACTGTTATTTGCAATATAACTGCAGTATGAATATCTACGATTACGTTTTGGTAAGAAAGTCTTCAAGTGTCGGGTGTCCTAGTAACCCCACTGTCTGATCTACATGCATTAAATGAATATTCTGCATTAGAGCGTTAGGCTGTTCTCCTTCTACGATTTTAGTTCCAGCAAACATTTTCAATCGAATAAAAAAAAATATTGGCATTTGGATCTGCAATGACGATTGAGTTACTGATAGACTTTGCCTTCCGAAATGGGAAGCTACATTTATCTATAACTGTTTCTATGGCTTTGAGGCTTAGAAAGGGAACTAAGTTATAAGGCCTAGTCAAGGTAAACTAAGAGGACTCTTATCATTCGAGTCTAGTATGGCCCAGAAGCATGTACGTTAGAGTAATCGGATGAGGATGTCCCTGGTTTTTTGAACGCTTCATTCTCCGACTGAATTTCAGTCACATTTGCGTTGATCAGGTTTGTTGTAGAATATTTACGATTGAACTCTACGAACGATATCCACTTGGTGAGAAAAATGCTCTTGGAATCAGCACTAACGCTCTGACTTGGTTCGTATTCGATTCGAATTCAGGAAGCAGTGCAGTAGAGGATATGTACATATCTACAGATAAAATGCGACATCAATCAACTTTGAGTTCGAAACTGGAGATGTTTATTAGTTAAGGATAAGGTTTATCGTTGGCTGTAGCACCTTATGTGTACGAGGGCTGTATGATAAGTACCTGTGTTAGACAAGAAAAAGAAAAAAAAATTTTTTTTTACTTATTTCTCAATATAGTCTCCTTTCAGCCCGACACATTTAGTCCAGCGATATTCTAACTTTTTCAAAAAATATGATTTGTGGAACTCCGCAAAATAGGCCTCTGTTTCGGCGATGACTTCCTCGTTTGACGAGAATCGCTTTCCGCTAAGCCATTTTTTCATGTTTGAAAACAAAAAGAAATCGCATGGGGCCAAATCTGGGGAATAGGTAGGAGCCAGCAATTCGTAGCGTAATTCGACCAGTTTTCCTGCGGCTCCGAAGTTGTCATGCCATTTCGTTTTCGCTCCACTGTTAGCAAACGCGGCACCCATCTCGCCGATAGCTTTCTAATGCCCAATTTTTCGTGTAGGATATTTTGTATGCATTCAATTGAGATGTGTACAATGTCAGCAATCTCTCTGACCTTCACCCGATGACCTGCTAACACAATACCATGGATTTTATTAACTTCATCAAAAACGGATGTTGGGCCACGCTTGAATTCATTAAACCAATATCTGATGGTAGCCATCGAAGGTGAATGGTCCTTATAAACGGCATGCAATTTAACTTTGATTTCCTCACACGTCTTCCCATCCAAAAAAAGAAATCGAATCACTGATCGAAATTACTCTTTCTCCATGAATGCAAATAAACACGAACTTGATGACTTTCAACAGCTGTCAAAATAACTACTCGATACATCTGTCTGAAATTTTTACAGTCATTGTTGTAAAAATTGCGCTATATGATAGCATACACCTTTGGCATCAGTGGTGCCATCAGTCGGTAAACATGGGTGCTTATCATACAGCCCTCGTGAGTACCGTCCCTAGTGATCAGATCCGTAATGATCAGGCAAGTTTTCAAAATCATTAGATGTCGCTCTAACAAAAGGTACCACCAAGAGGCCTTCGTTCCCAACTTTGCCACACATTGGAACACACCAACTTAAACAGGTAGAAAAATGCTACATCAAGTAGAGGAATAATCCAGAACACTGGGGATAACCTGTAGAGAATTCGTAAGCATTGTGAAATTTTTTCATCAATTTTCATCGTGAGCATCTTTAAATGCCACTTCACTTGCAGTCCCAGTCATGAGATCATAACAACCAGATTAGACGGAAGGATGCATTACTTCTAGGCTTGCAAGCCGTCATTCTTCTTTCCAGAGCATTTTTTTAGAGGGATATAACTTTTATTCAAAATAAAACACAGAAAACTGAATGAAATGAGCAATATTTTAGCTTTATTCGCTCGCAAATTTTATGAAATTTAATGTTTGACAACAATTTCGAGCATATGGCCACCGCTCTTGAGTCTTATGAATTCCATCCTATCGGTCCAATTTTCCACTACCTTTCCCAGCATAGCAGGCCTTATTTCGGCAATAACGCGCCGAATTTTGGCTTCTAAGTTGTCAACTGTATTATCAGCATCGACGAGTGACTGGATTTGGCCCCCGCAAAAAGTAATCCAAAAGGAGTCAAATCACATGACCTTGGCGGCCAAATAACAAGTTCATTTCCTGAGATGATTCGTTCACCAAATGATTGTCCCAATAAAGTGATGATTTCACCCGCTGTATGGCATGGTGCTGACATCATTTGTCTCTTATTGACAGCCTCTAGGAGGATAATGTTGGTCCCATCATCATATTTAAAAAAATAATGGGCCAATTATGCCTTCGGTATGCAAACCTCACTAAACGGTAATTTTGGGGTCACGAGTGTCTCGTGAGGATTGTGCTCACTCCAAAAACGGCAATTTTGCTTGTTGACTGAGTAGGTTAGTCAGGCAGAAATGAGTCTCATCGCTGAATATGATTTGACCGTAAAAATTCGATTCACCGAACGTTACGACGCAAACGATGGTCCATTGGCATCAATTACTGCACTAGTTGAATCTTATACGGACGTAGGCCAAGATCTTTCCTCAAAATGTTACACGTATTGGGTGGACAGAGTTGCTGGGAACGGTGTCGAATCGATAAATTTGGGTCCTCGGTCATACCCACCTCGACAGAAGCGATGGCATAACATAAATCGTATAACCTGCTCAGATGGACAATTATGAGCACAGAACGATTATGTGCACAGAACGCGAATTTGGAAAAAAAAATTCACGATTTGGTAATTTCGCAAAGTGTACTGAACATAAATGTCAAAAACGCGTGTCCAATCTGATAGCTGGTAGGTACCTACCTCGAAAAAAAAAACACCCTTTACCTAGATTACGAGTAGTAGGTAGGTATAAAACTGTATTTTCTTTATTTGAATAGGCACATGAAGGAACCCAGAATGTAGTTGAATCCATATGAATAAATAACAGTGCTGGCCACATCAACTCCTTCTCCACCTTTGGGCAACGTTTTCCATAGTTGAAAGTACTTTTCGAAACTCATTTTGTTCCTTCAACAAGTCTGAAGTGTTGTAGGTACAGTACCTACATGTGAACAAATGTTTTCACATATGGACGTTCTATTCCGAACAAACAACTGGTGTTGGACGACATAATGAGTCCTCTCCTCCCATACAAAAAACAATGCACTTCATAAATAAAAAAAAGAAGAAACGAAAACTCAGGAGGAAAAACCTTCCTTTTGCATCAGCTGAACCATAAATCTTGCTCACATTTCTATCAAAAACAGATTCTGGTCCCAGCTAAGAGTCACCACCGGGGCATCATACAACTTACACCCAAACCCAAGCACACATCTCAGCATAAAGTTCAACCACCACATACAATTTCTATAGAAAACCATTCCCCCATTCTCTTCCCTTCTTAAAACACTGTGTTCAATTACTATACCCACTCGTATGTATGGCAAGGCAAGGCACGGCATGGCATGGCAAACATAGCACACACAAAAAACACACAATCCACAGAAGAACAAGAGCACAGAACAGCTTACGAAAAGTCCCGCATCAGCAGAAAATACAGAGAATTGAGAAAATACAGAAAATAGAAGAAACTTCAAAGGGAAGAAAAGAAAACCAAAGCACAAACACAAAATCCACACAAACACACAAAAAACAAAGAAGAGAAAATGAGAAAACGAACAACAAACAGCGAACACACTATCACATAATATCAAATAATCCATCCATCCATGGTGGCTGTCGCTTTGCTTTCACAATTATTCCACACCACCATTCGTCGTTTCGTCTGTACATGATTTCATCATCATCCTTGCTTTGGGTCGGTCTTCGTAGATACATTTCGTTTGGATATGCCGGTTGTAATGTAATCAAAACCAGGCCGCTGTCGTTGTACACTAGCGACATGGCCACATAACAACGGTACTATCAAGAACCTTCCCACTGTCATGTGCGAGAGTACCTATGTATCAACCAACTCGACCAAGAGTATCTGAGCACATCCAACATCGTTATACATAAAAACGATTGTTCACTATATACTCGTATTCCATGCGAATGGGACAGAGCAGTGGAGTACATAAAAATAGAGAGAACAAAAAAAAAAGAAGAAAGAAAAACGACCACTAAGTATGGATGTGTGCACGCACCAACTGTTTTTGTTTGGAATTCGCATTTTTTTGTTATTCTTGCTAAAGCCTTGCCAGCAAGCATTTTTCAATCCAGAAGCAGCAGCAGCAGCAGCAGCAACTTCAGCTTCAGTTTCAGTTTCAGCTCCAGCTCTAGTATGAAGTATGTACATATATACTGAAAGTCCCCCACCATCCCTGGCTCAATGGTCATAACAACACGTTGCAGGCATCAATCATCAGCGGTTACATAGGCAGCAGCACAATGAGGAGGACTACGCTACGACTACTTTGGCTGGACGGGGCAAAAACGAAAAAAAAAGTAAAAAAAGAAAACAGGGCAACGGAGTGTTGCTGCGCGCAGGGTTCGGTGTTTAGTCCACTTTTTGTTCTCTGGTGTGACTGGCGTTTCGCTTGAAAGACTGATGATGAACATCATGAATGAGATTGGTTACAGCCCAGATACACGGCAACAAAAACCCTCCACAGGATATAACCTTAAACGAGTTGCATGCTCTTTGGCACATTTTTGTTGTTGTTTTTGTATTTTTTTGTGCAGAAGTAAGCCTTTCTGCGTCCGCACTTATCGTTTGTCGTTTCGCATTGTATCGGGAGGGTCCTTATGTGGTGTTTTACTTACATTTTTTCTTGTTTTAGCTCACCTTCGGTTTCGGAATAAGGAGGAATCCAGAGTTCACAATTCGGAAACTCACAATCCGCTGAAACTGGCCCCCAGGAGTCAGGACGTTGGTTGGGTGCTTCCTTTTTTTTTTTGTGTTGGCCTCCCAGATTGGGTATCCGCCGTCATGTCGGCTCTTACAAGGTTAGAAACATGCTCGTTATTTCACATTACGAGAGCATTTGCTGAATGTAGATACGAAACGAACATTGCTGATAGAGTGAGATAGAGGTGAGACTGCAGTAGCAGCTAACGAAGGGATGTAAAGGATTCCAGGATGATGCCTGTCTGTAGTCCCTCTTTCTGTGTTCTTTTTTTTTTTTGCTCGTCTCCAGCAAAAGGGTGAGAAGCAAATTGGATAAATAATGCAAATTCTTATGATTTCATAATTTGATTTTCATATTTTTTAATGAGCCCATGAACAGGAATGGTATTGAGTATGAGTCCTGGGTGACGTTTCCTTGAAGAAGGGATGTTCTTGAACCCGAACACGGACTATGATGACGACGATACGATGACGATGACGATGACGTTGACGGTGACGACGACGACGTTCGGGGTGAGTTATTAGGGTGTCTGTAAGTGTGCGTCCTGATGTGTTTGGAATTCAAAATTTTTGTAACTTTCCTACTGGAATTGATGAGATACAAGTAAACATGTACATACATACATACGAGTATGTGGGTTAAATTATGAAACAAACGATGTGTGTGCTTGCGACTACTTTAATGGCCCGTATACTTAGGGTTAATTTGTTTAATCAATGGACCGACCGAGATACCCTTAATCGGGAAAATATGATAGAAAATGCAGTTGCCTTGAAGTTTGTCGTTTGTGGATATGATTTGGATTTTGGAATGAGATTTGTTTAGCCAAAAACACAACGGGAGACGGATTTTCCATTACAAATTTATGGGCAAGTCAGAGTCTAGGAAGTTTGAACTCACGTTTCGTACGTGTGCTGGTAAAGTTTTAGATACGAATGGAAAGTTGGTACCTAATGTTAATTTTTGGGAAGTTAAGGTGAACTAAGATCGGATTAACTTTTTGAATTCTCACCTGGTGATGTGGGTCGACAACTCTGTCTAGGGCATTTGCTGTGGCAATAGACAATAGGGGAGCAATTCCCTTTTAATTTTTTGAATGATGCCAGAGGAATAATGTTTTTTAGAAATTAAACTAAAAAGTGCATCTTTTGTGATGGTTAGTTGCAACATACGGATACGTTCTGTTTTGTATCCGTAAGCGGTTCCCATTTATTGAAAGTTGGCTACACCACATTTGTGTATAGCTATGTAGGTTAATCCATTGTCTTTGGATTTAACTTTAAACGTGGAAAGTGGATAAAGCTACGAGTAATCGCTTAAGCATTAGGAGTCGACGGTATTACAAGAGAATACCCAACCACAAACGTACACTTAGACCACCATTCTGTAGTGGAGTGTTCCCCTTTCTTTGTTACTGATTTAATTCTTGTGGTTTGCGAAAGCAATTACTTTTCAAGCTCATTTCTCCCTCAAGGTATTTAATGTCGCGCTACTAGAGATACATATGTACAAACATGTATGTATGCATTTACATACAAATTCCTGAATAGCGATATAGGATTTGAGTTAAGCTTTCCTAAGCTTAAGGGTAAGTTGCTATACTCGTATTGGTGAAGGTGCAAGTAAATACTTTTCCAGCTATCCTTTCGGTTATAGAATAAATACGTAGGTAGATTCGAACTTTGCTAACAAGCCTAAAAAGGCTGAACGAGTTTGAGAGTTTTTTATTCTTATGAGCACTTATATGCTTCTTCTATGGCATTGATGCATTGCGTTCGAATCAAAGGCTTTCTGGCGTGAGGCGTTGATGTTTATTCCATCAATTCGGAGTTCCAAGTGTCGGTTTAAAGAGTAAAGTTGAAAAACGATTCCAACAAGTAACCAGCACGAGAAGATTCATTGCCTCCACGTGGAGACACTGGTTAAGGGTAGCTCTTTTGTAGCAAAGGCTTCCCTCGTCGGATAAGTTTTGACATTGTTTTCCTTTCTATTATTTTTCTGGATACTCTCGGAACTAGTGTTTCGAGAAACTGGAGACAAGCAACATGAGTTCCGGCAAAAGTGAGCATAATGAGGAGTAAACCTCTAAGAAAATATTCCTAACCCAAGGAATGCATGTCTAAGAGTATAATTAGTCACTATTATGCGAACTTCGGATACCAGAAGACATCCGACTTCAATCGCAACCTTACTCTCATCTAAAAGGGCTTTGCTGACTCTGGTGACTTTCTGTTCCCGATGTGGCAATGACAACCTAAGTTGGATGTCGCAAAAATACAGCGAAATGCCTAGATTTCGTCAGGCGATCTAAGAAATATTTCACTCCTCTGATTATAAGGCATTCAACATCCAAAAATTGGAGTCCAATGCCACATCTCCACATCTGTCCACATCTGATAAGGTGACCAAGACCAAGACCTTAAACCCTTGCTAGATAAGATTTAAAACCTATAAAACTCATAGGTGAGGCCAGTATTGCACAGTCAATTGACATGCTTGAATACCGACGTAATGTCTACTGGCTTTATCGAAATTGCCAGTAGCATTCTGCCCCTTCAAACTTTCAGCAGTAATCAACTTTCGGACATATGTACTCTGAAATATCGTAATTCTTTCCTAAGCCGTATAACTCGCTTATGGAATGCCCTGCCGAGCTCTTTATTTCCTACTCATTGTAACTTGTAAACATTCAAGACCAACTGACTTTCTTCGCACGCGCTGTGTGCAAACATTTTAAGGGCACTATAAACCCCTTGAGCGCGCTCTATAAATGCATTAACTTCAAAGGTCGCTGTATCAATACTGTGACCCCTAACTTCAATTAGACTGGTATGAAAGAGGGAATATTGTGAAGACACAATAAGCATGCTGCCGGAGGAGCTCCCTGTGCAATCGTAATTGTAACCTCAGTCGCCAACTCGTCAGTAATATAGTGGAGTTAATATTACTGCTGCATGCAAGCCTTCAGAGACTCGCTTGCATCGCCATCTCCGTTGCTATGCGAACCTGCCATACAGCTTTCTTATTGAAGCTCACTCCTCTTTACATGCATATGTATGTACATTGCACATACGAGTGTTAGAAAAGTGGCAATTCGCAGTATAGTCAGGAGAGAAGAGGAGAGGTAAAAGTCGCAATATAATCGGACTTCACCAGCTTATATCAGCGATCCCCGAACTCGACATAATCTACGCAGTAGAGGACTGCATATCAAAAACTCTATGCTTCGACAGGGGGTTAACCATAGTGGTCCCAAATCGTCAGCCATGGTACTTCCAAAATCCAACCTCAAATCTTTAAGGTAACTAGTTGTAGGTGTATGGATCCAAATTGGACATGGGAGTTGGTGCAGGTATCTATGGCCCCCAAAAAAAAAGCGGTCAATGGGAAAAAGTCACAGTGTCTTTTAAGCTGTGAGCTTTATGCTATCCAAGAATGTGCTAGCGTTAAGCCCAAATTTGTTTGACTCCAAATCGGTTCTACACTGCTCCAAATCTGGAACTGGCTAAAAAAGGATCAGCTAATCTAGTCAATGGCGCTGAACTTTTCTGCGGCATTCCATATTCAGCAATAAATTCAACGACGCAATGTTAGTATTTAGAACAAAGTATGGCTACCCTATTGAGAGAATATATCTGGTCTTCGACAGACTAAAAGAACTATGAATTCCTTCGAAAATAAATCAAAATTATGTCGAAATATCAGAGGACTGATTGGCTTTCTAACCGGACACTTCCAGCTTCGATATCATTTACATAAACTCAGTACTAGTCAGTGAACTCGCCTTTGTATGGACGAAACCCCAGAATACATCTGTGTGAATGCATGGCTCTAAACACAATATGGAGACAATACCGAATCAGAGAAATCTTAGTAACTGAGAAACTGCAAAGTATCTCTACAAGAGTGATTTTCAAGATAATTAAGAAAGTTGAACGCCATCTGGAATAAACTGACTTTGTGGCACAATAGATCCTTTATCCGCTTAAGACTTATTCAACTTTCAGATATTCCACGTTTCCAAGAATAACTCTTAAATTATTCTTCAAAGAGTATCAACTGCTGCTCACGTAAATTAGATTGCTCCTTCGGCTACTAACGATTAACATTTCAGAGACCGATTGTTGCAGGAAATTATAAGCTGAAGGTATGGTCTCTGATTTTGGGAACGAAACTTAAGATTAGCTACCTGATTCGTTGATTGGTGAGAGTGTGTAAGGAACCATGGTAAAGGCTGCAAAGTCGGTCGTTGAATCGGTCTCTAACATACTTTCTCAAATGCTTGGACAAGGCTTGGCCTACTCGTACTATTGTCTTTCCCTAGTAAAACCAGCCATAACAAACTCAACAAAACTGTCCTCTTGCGGGTCCTGAATAGGGAAGATGCTCATATTTGACGGCTCGATGAATACAGCGTCAATGACGTCTACTTCTGTTGTGGATCCCAGAACTCAATCTGTTATAGACGAACCCAGTAGACTCTAAAATATGCTTACACTGTTACTGCGTATAGACAAAAATGTAAGTCTCCGTCGTTAAGTTTATTCTGAATCGACTCATGAAATTGGGAAAAGAATAATATGTTGAACAGGCAACCTGAGTCAGGTGGCTAGTCTAATTGCAGCAAAGACAAGGAAGCCAATGCAACTAGTAATTACGCGTGTCTAAATCTTGCGATGAAGTGCTGAGGATCATCTGATTTGTGGTATCTTCGACTATGAAAACGACAATGGAAAGATAAGTTATGGAAGTTAGTGGTCCGTTAATGCGAGTTTCATAGCCTACTGTCTGGCCATCCCCTGAACGATCTATTCTTAATAAGTTTTGTAACAGACACCCGAAGGTGACAGAAGAGCCAATTCGACTCAGAGTCAGGATTTCAATCCTTCTAGAGATCGACAACTACAAAAGGTATCCTGATTGCAGTCTTGTATTAAAGACTTTACCAGTGACAATTGAAGCTAGTGAGAAAAGCATCCGGTTGATTGTAACCTTTGTAACTTGCGAATCCATATATTAAGATAGAAGATAGAGATGGAAGAGTGAATAGTGATACCAAACTTCGTTTTAATCAGGCCTACGGAGCTTGATATGTTGCTTTTTAGCATCATACTACAGAAAATCAAGAAGTACGTACCACTGATTTCTTATCCACTTTCATCTTAATGCAGTGAAGATCTTATGTGCATTTTGATATCCCGCCATTGATTCTTCAACGTCCTGAAGTTTCGAGGCAGGCTAAAACCCAGGATGTCACATGGAACATTTCGTGTTGCCATTTAATAATGTGCCCTCTGATTTTCTGCCCTTGCAATTGCTGCAGTACTCGATTAGAGATTTTGGCATACAATAGCGGAGTTGGTGAATCTAATAGAGCATTTGTTAATCTATTGAGGAAGCCAGACGCAATGCCATGCAAACTATACTTTAAAACAATTCTACCAAATAGATTCTTCTTACGAGAAGAGTATCACAGGAACGCTTTTTTTTTATTCATCTATTTTCATTTATTCAACTTATATATTACTTACAAAGGAAGACTGAATAATTTTATACAATAATTTGTTTTACATTAAAAAGGAAAAAAAAAATACAGAGAGAGATGGCAAAGTTACGAGTAATATTAAAAATCAAAAAAATAAAGTAAGAATTAAATATTATAAAACAGAAAAAGTAGTTAGAGAGTTGAAAAACATGTTCATATAATTTTGTGCATATTAGATTGTAGCCAGTAGTGCGAGTAAGGACGACTTAAATTTATTCGTGCTTGCCATTCTTCTCAGGTCAATGGGAAGAGAGTTCCAGAGCCGGACAACTGAACAAAGAATTGACGCTCAGAAGTAAGACAAATGTATCTTGGTTGAACTAGCGAGAACGACCTAAAACAGTCAAGCAAAGGGTGCCACCAATCAACACCTTCAACATGGAATTAAAAGACACCATTGAGCTATGTAAGTATCCACTGCAACACAGTGGAGCGCTGTAATAAGATAAAACAATTACTGAAGGACTCGATGACGGAGTTCTTCTCCTTCACACCGAAGGGTGAAAAGCTGCAAACTATGCTGCTGAGGGGGTTAGAGCCGTCTACTGATCCGGAGGAACTCCTCGCACTGCTGAAAGAGAAAGAGTGCGAAAGGCTCAAATTCGTGGGGGTCAAGCCGTTTGTCACGGCTAGAGCTAAAAGGGAGAAGCAGAAACTACCGTTCTTCCTGGTCCAACTAAGTCCCGACAGCAATCTGGATGGTCTAAGGAGTATCAAAGTCCTAGACTACCAGGTTGTACACTGGGAAAAATTAAAGAGGAGCGAAAACATTTTACTGCCAAAGGTTCGGGCACGCCGCGTCGAAATGCGAAATGCAGCCTCGATGCGTGAAGTGCGGAAATCCGAGGAATGTGCTCTAGGTAAGGACGGAGAGTCTGAAAAAAGCCAACTCTCTTGTGCGTTATGTAGGAACACGGGACATACCGCAAACTATCGGGGTTGTCCCAAATTTCAATACATAAAAAAAGTAAATCTGGCTCGGCAGCAGAAAGTGGAAGTTAAGCGACCACTCGTGCAGGTACAAACACCAGCCGTTACTCCCCACATTACCTACGCCCAGATGGCGGCAGGTAGGGGTAATACGGCACAAAAAACAAAGGTAGCTTCTCAGGCCCGAGCGCCTAGAGCAGCTGAACCGGTACCTGACATGCTAGCAATCTTACTCTCAATTCAGGGGCAGATGGCTCAGCTTCAACGTCAGATAACAGAACAAGCTACGCGGGTAGATCAAATATACGCGGTGCTGCCAGGCCTAACGCACCTACAGCCGTAATGGGTACGTACATGGCGGAGCAAACTCTGAAGGTCCTTGCTGTGAATGTTAATTCAGTGATTAGGCTCGAATGAAGAGCCGCACTATTTAAGTTGCTTAAAGACCAAGCCCCTGATGTGCTTTTGGTTAGCGAAACTAAGCTTACCAAGAGACACAAAATGAGGCACAGAAGATAAAAAATAATACGGAGAAACCGGCCCAACTCCATTCAGGGAGGTGGCGTTGCGATTTTCGTACGAAAAGGTATACATTTTAAAAGAGTATACAGTCGTGTAGCACGTAGGTTCCAGGTGCTGGAAGCATGCATCGTGTATATCCCTCTCCGTAGTGGAAAGCGGTTTAACATGGTGTCTGTCTATGCGCCTAAGGCTACTCAATCCACTTTATTCATCTCAGAGCTCGAGACGCTTTTTCGATTTCTGAGGCTGGAATTGGAAGATAACTATTTTATTATCGGCGGAGATTTCAACGCCAAGTATAGCGATTGGGGAAATAATACACCAAATACTAGAGGGAACCTACTATTCAATTGGTGGGGTCAGCACAGTGTGATGTATCGACTCGGGCTTAAGGCGACGGATAGTCCGTCGTTTCCCAGACACGGGTCCTATTTGGATCTCCTGCTGTTCGACTCACGAATACAATTGACATGCACTAACCAACAAACTACAAACTGTCTACGCACTTTCGTGTATGACAGTGACCATTGCGGTCTCAGCACCGAAATAACTGTTCCCAACGAAATTGCGGAATTGGATGAGTTTGTCCAAAGGCATTCCTACAATTATAGTAGGGTGCGTTGGACACACTTCACCAGAACACTGAATAGAGCACTCTCCTCGAATTCGCTCTACCCACCGTCCAACAGAAATCTGTCAAACGAGGAGATTGACAGGTATCTAAGACTAATGGACGAGACAATCAAACGAACAATGGACAAAACGATACCTCGGTACCAACACACTGACGAAGAAAACTTATTCCGCAACGCAACTATTGACGCACTGCACCGACATAAAAGTAGACTGCCGTCAAGACTAAAAACCTTGTACAGACAGTTTACTGACAGACATAACCCGGAGATCATAACACTGAAGTCGTCGATTAAAAACCTCCAAACATTAATAAAGGAAAATTACAGAGCATCTGTAAGTTTGTATTGGAACAGTAAAATTCGGGCTGTAAACACCAGCAACCCGAATATGTTCCCGCAAATAAATAAAATCTTTCGGAGAAATAATCAGAACGACCTCCCATGTCTTAAAATCGCCCGAACGACGAACAACGAACAAATACTGGTAACAGCGGGCATAGATCCAAATGAGGCTGTTAATGATGATAACTTCTTTGTGATCGAGGATCCGCAGGAGCAGGTAGAGGCTATAGGAGCGACTTTCCAGGAAGTGTACAAGGTGAATGTTATCATTGGCCCGAACTACGATCTGGAGAATGGAGTCCTTGTGTACAATTTCTGCCTTCGAAATGAAATTGCGAATTGGCGATTCGAGAGCTCGGGTTTCACCTAGTTCAGTGACGAAAATATGGCAAATAATGCCATCACCAACGATAGGGTACTACCCCCGTTCATTTCGAAGGAGGAGCTCCAAATGATCTTCGATTCACTTAGAAGTAAGAAATCAGCGGGAACCGATGAAATACCGAACATTGTGCTTCGACATCTCCCTCTAGAAGCGGTGAACATTTATACCATCCTGTTTAATAATGCAATGAATAATGCACACTATCCAGCGCATTGGAAAACTGCGGTGGTACATCCGATCCCCAAAAGGGATAAAGATACTTCCAATCCGGCGAATCTCCGCTCAATTAGTCTTCTTCCAAACATCAGTAAGGTTTTCGAGAAGGTGATCAATAGAGTCCTGACTAAGTGGGTTGAGGACAAACATATAGTTCCGGATAATCAATTCAGTTTCAAGGCGGGGCATGATATCATTCATGCTGCGTCTAAACTGGTTTCTGATATCCAATGGAAAAAAGGCAAGAAATAGTGCACTGGTGTCTGCCTGATTGACTTGGAGAAGGCCTTCGATACCGTATGGTTAGAGGGACTCTTTTTCAAGCTGGACAGGTTGGGCATTAGTAAACCACTGCTGTACATTCTTTTTGATATGCTCTCCAGTAGACAGTTCATCGTGAAGAATGGCGATGTGACTTCTGCTGGAACATTTAACATTAAAAACGGTCTGCAACAAGGTGCGGTAAATTCGCCGATACTGTTCAACATTTACACAAGTGATCTGATAGGTTCACTTCACCATGCCATAGCGTACGCAGACGACTTAATCGCGTACAGATCGGGTCCAAAGATTGAGGTCATTAATATGCTTTTGCAGCGTGACTTCGACAAAATTAAGCGATATTGCGATGAATGGAAGTTGAAAATCAACTTTCAGAAGTCGGAAAACATTCTGTTTAGGACGCCTTTGTCTGGGGCCTCTGGGGATACCAGAAAGAATTGGCGAAAATTCTCGTTCGTGGGACAGCAAGGGCAGCCACTTGCTTGTCGAAATGTAGTCAGATACCTTGGGATCTGGCTAGATCAATTTCTGTATTTTAACAAACATATAGATGTTGCTCTGGCCAGAGCTAAAGGTGTTATAACAGCCAACTCGATGCGAGGGTGAAGGTAATCTGCTACATGGCCCTTATCAGGCCCATGCTTGTATTTGGATGTCCTGTGTGGTTCAACGTGAGAGCAAGTTTATTGGAAAAGATTCGGGTGTTTGAGAGGGCTTGTCTTAGGACTTGTCTTCGCTTATACAGAACACCAGAGTCTGAGTACATAAAATTCTATCCTAATGAGGTCTTATACAATAAGGCGAACGTAATAAGAGTAGACAATTTCGTCATTAAGTTAACTCGAAGGCACATTGCAAGAGCAATGACCTCATCGAACAACCTGATCTCCGGGGCTTTCTACCCCAATTATATTTATCACGAGAGAGTTCGCTTTGACGGCTTTATTCCTCCAGAAGCGTTCCTCTATCTAGATAGTAAAGGTCTGGTCCAGGACAGATTAGCGGTTCCGCTAATCTTCCACATCGCTCGAACAGCTGCGGACAGGCGACTCAACTACGACAGAGACGTCGCACACGGCAGTGCGGAGCGTCTCCGGTTCAGTAGGGCGGTAGGGAGTCGCGACATGAGGGATGTTGCTCGGCAGCACCAACAATTTTGGTGGCTGGTTGAGGGAGGGGAAGTTTCGTCGTCCAATTCCTCCAGTACTAGGTAGCTCCATAGGAAGCAAAGTCGGTCGTCTGACTATTTTATTAGCCATGGCCGGCTTACATAGTTTTAGGTAGGATTAAGTTAGTTTTTAAGAAAAAAAAATATATAAAAACACAAAAAAATAAAATTAAAAAGGAAAAATTAAAAAAAATAAATAAAATGAAATTTATATATGCATATACTTATATATTAAGTATATAGGTATTATGGATGTATATGTATATGTATGTGTGTGTATGTATTAGATGTAAGTAGGTTAAGTAGGTTAGGAAGTCTATAAGTTTTTAGTTTTAAGTTTTTATAATATAAAAAAAAAACAGTCCATTTACTAAGTTTTTAGTTAAAATTTATTTTCTTAGTTCTAGTATTAAGTAATGTTAAATTGAATATAAAATTAGAATGTAAGATTCGTCGAAAGACATAGTTTAAGTGTTAGGTTTAGCTTAGAGCGCCCGCATGGGGCCAGTAAGTTAAAATAAAATTATTTGTAAGTTATTTAGGCTAATTTTTAAGCATTTTTTTGTCTAGCATGTAAGAGTAAATTAATTAGTTAAATAAAAATGCATTTAAACTGAACTGAACTGAGCGAGAACGACCTATGCGATTGCAAGAATTGAAGCTTATTAAATAGGTAATCGAGAGCTTTTATAAGGTTATGCAAAAAACATAGCGATTTGTATTTTAGTAGGCTGGGGAATGAGCAACCAGTTATTTGTTTAGAAAATTAGATGTTGAAAATGTATCTTGCGATATTGTTGAAGACAATGTTAAGTTTTCTGAGACTTGTAAAAGATCTCGCATCCGTAAAGTAAAGATGGTAAAAGAAGAGTTTTTGCTAAAATTAATTTAGTTTTTGTTGGTAGAAAATGTTGAGTAACTCATAGAGTACGAAGCCCACTATAAACTTTGCCGATGATAGAATTAATGTGAGTATCCCAAGAGAGAGTCGAATTAAAAATCACACCATGGTTTTTAGCGGAGACAACCCACTCTATGGGCGCTTGATTGATGTGAACAAGCTGAAGGCCTGAGAGAAGATCAGGAGCTCTTCAGTGTATTAAAATTACTTTAGACTTATCAGCATTAAGTCGAAGGTCGTGTTTAATTGAGCAGTCATAAATTCTGGCAAGATCTGCGTTTAGGAGGCCTATAGCAGAGTTTGTTTCATTAGTGGGACAGCTTATCATAAATTGTACATCGTCAGCGTACATATGAATTTTGCAGTGTTTAACAATGTTTGGTAGATCGTTCACGTATAAGGAGAAAAGAGTGGGTCGCAGGATTGATCCTTGTGGCACTACACTCTGTACACTTAAGAAACTCGAACTATTCTCCCCAATGCAAAAACACTGTTTTCTTCCACTTAAATAAGACTTGATAAGAGCTACGGTCAAAGAAGAAAAAGCAAAACCGTCTTTAAGTTTAGTACAAATGACCGCGTGGTTGACTGTGTCAAATGCCTTCGAAAAGTCGAGCAATGATAAAAGCGTTGGATGATTCTTATCCAATGCGTTACGAATCTCTTCTACCATTAATATCAGGGCAGTGTTGCAGCCCCTTTTAGGCCGAAAACCAGACTGATGTATTGTTAGGAGATCTTCGTTATTTAAGTAGCAACGAATTTGTTTTAGTGCTAACTTTTCGAAGGCCTTCGGCAAGTAAGGTAGAATAGCGATTGGCCTGTATTCAACCGTATTCCTCATTCTTTTCTTGGGGACCGGGACTATTTTTACTCTTTTCCATTCAGAGGGAAAGGTGGAAGTAGTGAATATAGTATTAAAGAGGTGAGTAATGTGAGGAAGTAAATACGGCAGAAGACTTTGGGCTAAGACAGTCTAGACCATTAGCATTGGATTTTACGAGAGGAGTGCCTCAACAACATCTACTTCGGTGACTCTATTGAAACAAAATCCCCTTCAGTGTCATTTTCAGGGCTATACTCTGGGGAAGAAGGGCTGCAAGGAAGATTACCGTATGAGGAGATGAAGTTCATGTTCAACTGGTCACAGTTAACATCAGTGGGGACTACCATATTTTTCCTACCGATGCCTAGTTCGCGAAGATTCTTCCACATGGTCGTAGAGTTTCCCGGGGTAGACAGGTTGAACTTATGATTATAAAAAGCTTTTTTGGCAGATCTGGTTTTCAAGACAACTTTGTTGCGCAATAAACATATTCATTTCGGAATTCATGATGACGAAACCTCCTCCGTTGGATTATAAGTTTTTTGATGTAAGAGCTAAACCATTGAGGGGACTTAGATGTGCGTACTATTGCTTTTAGAGGGATGTTGTTCTCATATTGCTGTAGGAACATAACTTGGTTTCCAACAGAGGACATGTAGTAGATGCTATCCCAAAATATTCGATTAAGGTCGGAAAGCAGATTAGTATAACCTATATTATTATAGTCACGGTAAAAACGTACCGGGGTGCTAGTAGATAGCTCTATGTTAAATGATAAGTATATCAAGTCATGCCTAAAAAACCCTGTGGCACCTGGGGCATTTTAGAAATGTCACCAACAACGTCGAGAAGGGAACATGAGTCTTCCAAGTAGTGGGTGGGAATACTTGAGTTAACCGCGGTTAAATGAAGCGAATTCATATTTTCGATAAACGAGGCTGATTCAGACCTATTCAGTAGATTGCAATTCAGGTCACCACAGATAACTATGTTTGAGGAAATACATGAAATAGCCTCAAGAACATCTAGCAATGGAGTAAAGCATAACTGTTTGTTTGGCCTATAGGCAATACCAAGTATTAACTTTTCAGCTCTACATTTAATTTCAACAAACAAATAGTCAATAGGACACCCAGGAGGTGATTCATGCACGATTTTACCTCTGAGTGGTTTTCGTAGGTATATAGCAACACCCCCACCAGTGCGACCAGCTCGGTTGGCTTGAAACATTTCATAGCCATTAAGGGAGCAGACTTCATTTTGCACTTTGCTGTACAGCCAAGTTTCTGATACACACACTGCATCGAGACGAGAATTTCCAAAAGTATAGCGGAATTCGTCAATTTTGGGCAAGATGCTTTGTGCGTTAAGATGGCAGATGTGAATACCATCGCTCTGAGCTACAAGCACTCTTATCATGTTGTGGATAGGTCCGTGCAAAACAGGCGTCTTACCATATTATTGTTATCCCGGTTCATAATATAAAAACAGATAATTAGTATAATAACTGAGGGAATGAAAAACACGAATATTTCTATTCAATAAAACAAATAGTAGTGTGGATTGACACCCCGCTCTCGCTAAGAAAAAATTAACATGATTTTGGTAAGAAAACATATTGAAATTCATAAAATTAAATGTAAGGATACTATGTAGGTAAAAAAAGAATATTCAAAGAAAAAAAATAAAATAATAATAAAATAAAATAAGATATTTAATTTTGAATATGCCCGCAACTCTATATATTTCTTTAATTACTGTTGTTGTTGTTGCAGGCAATTGCTTTTAGGTCGTCGAAGATTGGAACATAAAAGCTTTGGCTTGAATTTTGAATACTGATTTAATGAGATCCTGATTATACGACAACATGACATCGCGAAATTTACCAGTGAATTTGCAACGAAGAGCGTGCGATTTCATATCATTTGATAGCTTTTTGTGGAGCTTAGTGCAGTCGTTGGTGTACGCTGATACACCGCAAACTATTCAAGTAAGGATTTTTGATTCAAACTCAATTCCTATAGTTATTGCTTAAGAAAAAGTTCTCTAGCTCTTTAAAATACATTCTTTAGCAGGTTTTTCTCCTGGCGTCATTATGGGGATATGAGGATGCATATGGACACATTTGGTAGACGTCAGCGGATCTATTCTTTATTCTTGCCATTCAACTTTAGCTCGGGTATTAAGCCTTTATACCCAAATCTGCCACGATGAATGTACAATGTACCACACATGTACGTCGAAGGTTTTCTAATATCTTTTTGTGTGGCTTACCCACTTGCTATGTATACGACTATAATGCCTAATTTTTGAGAGTTCACTACTTAAGCTAGTTGCTAGTTCCATGGAATCCGTTCTTTTGCGAGGATTTTTGTTGCTCTTGAATAGTGTTGATTTTATATCACAGGAAAAAGACTGTGACTTCTCCGAATTCAAACTATTTCAGAGGGCGAATACCGCTCGACACAACAACATAATTCTTTTGACTGCTATTCAACTGCTCGAAATGTTAAAGACTTTCCATATCAGCTAATATTTACACTTTATTCAAAAGTTTACCACAAAAAAACAATTTCTAAAATTAACCCAAATACTAATCCCAACGCTAAAATTAGTCCTCAATTTGAACCTTCGTTTGCATTCCATTAAACCGTGTCCCAAATTGAAATTTTAAATGAGAATTCTTCTTATCTTTTCCCTACGAATTCCATAAATTTCACGACTTTCCCTGTTTCCTCACGTATAACTCGCGAATGGGACAAATTCTTAACTTACAACGTTTTACCGAGTCTTGCCACCCTTAATATATTATGTTGTATTTCTATCCTCCTGTTGTTACTCTACTTACTAACAGAATGGGGTATTTTGTAGTACAACCTGCAATCTATACAAATATTCTGAGAGACCCACCCAGTTCTTTTTATTCTTCATTTATTAACCCTTACAACATATATTTACATTCGGTGTTCATATACGAGTATGTACTTCTCATGTTACACGTTTTTCCACGTATCTGCATAGCTGCTGCGGCGCTAATAGTGTTGACTGAATTTGGAGAGCTGAATGCTATTCAACGAGCTGCTCTATTTTGGATCACATCCAGAGTGAAGCTACAATTACATCCAGATTGAATTTACAATCTTCGATTCTTGGCTTGAACTTGAGGTGCAATTTTCTTCCTGAAATTTTCCGTATTCTCGTAAATATATGTTGATGTTACAGCAGATAGCAATTTTTAAGATTTTTTATGAGCTGTCTGACTACATCATTATTACGGGCGATTTAAATGCATACAATTTTGGTTGGCTTCACAATTCGGGGTAGACAACTTCCGAAGGACAGGGAAAAAAAGACCTAACCCAGTTTGTAAATGACTGCACGGGAATACCTGTGGTACATAGATAGTCGTACCGCTATCACCACATTTTTAACTTCTCACCTTGACAAGTAGTTTCCCCTTTAGGCTCGTCGTACCGCTGTGCGAACTAATATTCTATCATGTTGTCTGAAAAGTTTCAGACCGAACAATAGTCTTCTTGTAACTCTACACACTTTTCCCAGCGATGCTCCCATCTTTCTAACGCGTCCAAATAGTACTTGGTGTTTTCATCTGCAAAATAATTTTTTACGAAGGTGATTGCCTCCTCATTTGACGAAAATCTCTGTCCTCCGAATGCAGTTCAAACCGTAATTCATGGATTTTCGCCATGGCAACCGCTGAGGTGTGAGACGGCGCGTTGTCTTGGTGAAACAGGATTTTCGTTTTCTACAAATGTGGCCGTTTTTCCGCAATTTCTGCTTTCAGCTTGGCAAGTAATGATGCGTAGTATGCTCCTATAATGGTTTTTCCTTTTTGAAGATAATCGATTAAGATAACTCCTTCACTATCCCAAAAAATAGTCGCCATCACTTTCCCAGCCGAAAAAACGGTTTTTTGCTTTTTTTGGAGCCGGCTCGCCCTTTGCACTGTTTTGACTGAATTTTTGTTTTGGGCGTATAATGGTGTATTCAAGTTTCATCTACAGTAATTAATCGTCGCCAAAACTCGGATTTATTGCGCCTAAACTGCTCCAACAGAGCGTTGGAAATGTTCATACGAACACGTTTTTGGTCTAACGTAAGCAAACGCGGCACCCAACGCGCGGACATCTTTCTCATGTCTAAAACTTGATTTAATATGTAACAAACACGTTCTTTGGACATTTTCATAACCTCTACTATCTCTCTCACTTTAATTCGGCGGTCGTCTAACACCATTTGGTGAACTTTAGCAATGTTATCGTCAGTGGTTGCAGTTTTTTGACGTCCCAAATGTTCATCATCTCACAAGCTCTTACGGCCACGTTTAAATTCAGCTGCCCAAAATTTCACTGTGGTAAATGATGTTGCAGAGTCCCCATACACAGAGTCAAACTCATTTTTGATTTGCGTATGCGTATTGCCTTTCAAAAACAAGAATTTAATAATAGCTCGATACTCAATTTTTTCCATTTTCACAAAAAACATTCACATTGACTCACTCAAACGACTGTCAACTAAAAACTGTGCGTCCAAAATGACTGAAACTTCGGTAAGTAACTGTCAAAAGATGCACAACTAGCATTCAATAGCTTTTATTGACGAGTGCCGCTATCTTTACGTTGCGGTCGGAAACCCGCGACAACCCTCGTACTGATCATATTCTTAAAAGAACCATATGGCCATACGAGAAGACCGACTGGAGCGAACTTAACAGCTTATTTAGAAAGTTATATTTCCTCAATAACGACGTGGATGCCGCTGCTGATGTAATCACTAACATTGATCTTTTTGCTCTTTGGAATGAGATCCTTTATCATCGGATAAAAATGTGTAGTACGACTCGAGTTGTTACGAGGCTGTCAGAGTTAGACAACTGTTTTTTCTGTCTTACAAGACTGACCCGATAGATGAAAACCCGATGAATGGTTAAATGATACAGGAACGACTGCAACGCCTTCCTTAAGCGTGTGAAATTTCAATACGACTAACAACTGCATCAACGAATACTACGATGTCTCAAAGGTAGAAACAACTTTTGGTCGTTCGTCAAAAACATAAAAAAAGTCTGCGCATCTTCTATCGGAATGTTAATTTACTACAGAATTCCAGCTGTCAGCTCTTTGGACAAGGCCAAAGAATTCGCTGCGGACTTCGAAGCTGGCTCAACTTTTCTAGATTATCATGTTTCATGTCTCCGCCTACACTTGAGTGGGTCGAATTTTCCATGGAATGAATCCGCTTTTGTACGAGCACTTAAAGATCTTTATGTAAACAAATGCGCTGGTTCACTTGGTAAGTTTATACATATCTGCACTTATTCTAAAGAGAAGTGCATGCTGGTGAAAATTTTGGATAAACTTTTACATCAATCCTTCTCTTAGGAGAGAAGGAGCCCTCCTTCTATGAAGATGGGAAATACGAGTAGCATTTGTTCAGCTAGTCCCTAAAAAAAGGGCGAATCTTCTTCTCATACAAATCCAATGCATTTAGGACGCTGATACATCGTCAGCTCATGAAATGTCTCGAAACACGAAAACTTCTCAATGACCGGCACAATGGTTTTCATATTAACAGGGCCACTGCTGATTTGATGGCGCGTCTCACAAAACAGTGGCGCCATATTCAATCTATCAACCAATCTATCGAAAAGCACCTGATATTACTAAGGCATTTGACAGTGTTTTGCATCAGGCTCTTTTGTCGAAAATGCGTGAATTTCAATGGATTAGAAATTACCTTTCGGAACGTTCAGTTCAAGTTGTCTTAGACGGTTTCAGGTCTAATATCTACAAAATAAATGCTGGTGTACCCCAGGGATCTCTTCTATCTCTGACACTCTTTCTAATTTTCATAAATTATCTTCTAATCAAACTTATTCATTTGCTTACATATGATAGCACTCTCTGCTTTTTATATTCTTTACTGTACTCTGTCCTTGCTCATCGGCTGTAGAACGGGAATGGCAGCGTATGTAAAGCTCACTAAATACGAATATTAACAGCGTAACAATTTAGGGAACCTCCAACAGATTGGAATTTCATGCATTCCAAACACAATACTGTCTGCTGTCCATAAAGTGTAATTAATTCACCAAGCCATTAACCGTGATCTAGGAAACATTTCACTCCTCTGATTATAAGACATTCAACCCCAAAAATTGGAGTACAAAGCCCACATCTGGTTAGGTGCTCCTAAGATCTCTATGCACTTGCCACATAGGATGCAAAGCGATTCTTCTGTATAAATTCGTTAGAAAACCCTAAGCGAGTCCATGTGATCTACACAGACTTTGTCAAAACTTTTAGTAGAGTGAACCTGACAATTCCTTTAGAAAAGTTGAAGGCATGTGGTTTTTATGGTCCGTTTCATAACTTATTAACTTTAAAACTTATTTACATGTACACACATAACCTATTTGTTCAATACAATTTTGACGACAGCCGAGTATTTCGACCTATGGAAGCTGGCTAAGATCGTACCCTTTCCAAAAAACACTGAAGGGGTTGAATTTAGGCCCATTTCAATGTTGCCCTTTTTGTCGAAAGTGTTTGAAAGGATTCTTCAAAAACAAATTTGTGCTCACATAACGGCGAATAATATGCTCACTCCAAAACAATCTGGATGTCGTTAAAAGCACAGTTGTATCACAGCCTTGTTAAGTGTCACAGACGATATTAGGCAGGCGTTGGACAGGGATGAAGTAACTATTCTGGTATTGCTTGATTTCTCGAAGGCTTTTGACACAGATAATCATGATATTTTATGTAAAAAACTTATTCAGCAATATAACTTCTCAGCTGATGCCACAAAGCTACTTTATTCCCACCCAACTAATTGGTGATAACTTATCCGATAACTTTCTCCCAAATGTTATCGGCGTCCTCAAGGTTCCATTCTAGGACCGCTATTGTCTTCGATTTACATTAATGAGCTTAAAGACTTAGAGAAGATATCACATTGGTCCCAGTTAAATGGCCTTATTTTAAACCCAAAAAAGTCGAAATGTCTGGTAATATGAAGAAAAAGTAAAGATCTCTCTAATTTTCCTTCGATCGTGTTGAGCGATGCTCCGATCGAATATGTTGAAACTGCAAAAAATCTTGGGGTGATTTTCAATCAGTGTCTAACTTGGGATAACCACATTAATTCACTCGTCGGTAATGTATATGGCGTACTGCGTACCTTGTGGGTGACTCAGTCATTTACACCAGTTAAGACACGAATTTTACTTGCTAAGACATTGATATTACCGATTTTAATTTACGGGTGTGAACATTTTTGTAGGTGCAACCATGTAAGTAAAAGAAAGCTCAATGTGGCGTTTAACAGCACTGTACGCTATGTCTTTGGGATACGAAGATATGATAGATATGTCTGGTTTTGCTAATCGTCTGCTTAGTATGCCTTTGGAAAATTATCTTCAACTTCGAAGTGTAACATTGCTTTCCGATATTTTGCTAACACGACAGCCACAATACTGTTTTGAAAGAATTAGTATATCATTCTCGAGTAGGTCCCGTCATTTATTAATAAATTTGTTAATTTAATTTCTAATCGAAGATTTAATTTATGTACGAGTGTATCAATTAATTCAAAAAATCAAAACCATTGTTAAAATCTTATATTAGCTCTTATATTAGCGTAAGGCAAACTTTAAGCAATCACAAGGAAATAAATAAATAAAATAAAAATAAAAAGCAATTTGTTGTAATCGGAGACTATTTTTCGAAAGAAATCATTGTTTCCTCTGGTGTTCCAGAAGGCAGACATCTAGGTCCTTCTCTATTATTCTTACTTTTTATTAATGATCTACCGACTCTGTTAAAACATTGCTATTGCCTAATGTTTGCAGATGATATGATTTTTGTTTGCCAAAATATGAACAATAAATGATTGTTTAATGTCGCAAAAAGATTTAAATTGCTTCACTATGTGCTGCAGCTTAAACGACGTATTGTTAAACAGCGACAATTCGCTTGCATGAGCTATAACAGGACTCTTCATTGTATTTTCCCGCATTATACTTTAAATAATGCTCAAATACGAGGTGTTGACGATTTTAAAGATCTTGGTGTGATTATCGATGGAAAATTAACATTTCATCTACAACATATAAATTACATTGTTGCCAAAGCCAACTCTCTATTGCTGTTCATCAAAAGAAATTCCTCAGACTTCGAAGATCCATCGCTCGTCCTGTTGTTGAGTATACATGTGTTGTTTGGGGTCCTTCCACATTAAAAAAAATTTTAAAATTTGCTTTACGTCGTTTATTTTGCAATATTAGGGTTCAGGTTCATCATTCTTATCGTCCGTGGGTCTTTTGCTTGGAATGCAGTCACTTGAAACGAGAAGAAAAATGTACAACGTCATGTTAATAAGAGATATTTTATGTGCAACAATCGATAGGGAGAATTTGCTTCGTTGTTTGAATTTATATGCTACTTCAAGAGTCCTAAGGTCCAGACCACTACTTTTAAAAAGTACTCACACTATATTATATGGTTAACGTGAGTCTATTTCTTGGTGTTGTAGAATTTTTAACTTGTACAGCTCAGAATTAGGTTTGTCTATGCCAAGAAATACTTTTAAAAATTTGTTAATGTTGCTAATTAAGCAATGAATTGAATTGAAGTTAAATTCGTCCACTGAATAATAAAAAAAAACTGATAGACGATGCTAATACACACAATCAATTAACACCCTCGGACCTTGAGGAAATATCTCCTGTTTTACCTCGTTCTATCGTCCTTTCACCACTATTGCTCCATTGGAATTACCAGTACCATTCCATGCTCCGCTATGGCTGCTCATCAGTTTACCGTCAAATCCACCATCGGACGTATCGTGATTCTTTTCTAAGCCGCACAACTTCCTTATGGAACGTCCTGCTGATCTCTTTATTTACTAGTTATTATAACTTGCAAACATGTTAGACCAGCGTACGTCGGTACCCCTCTCTCTTTCCTCCCTAACCTTGCGCTTATTACAAATAAAAATTTAAATACCGTATAAGGTTGTAAAGAATAAGGCTATTGCGCACTATTCACCACTACTCATTCGATATCTGTAGTACAACCCCGTATAGAGAAAGACTTTAAACATACTTCTATTCATTCTGACAGGAAAGCACTTTCTATTTCTCAATTCCACTCCTGTAACTTGTATTACAATCAGAATTTATCTCCTGAACTGACTCTGAAGATTGTTTTGATCAACGTAACCCAACCCCTCCTTCCCTGTAATTAGCATAGGAAGGATACTCATGAAATTATTGTTTTTACCTGTTTTTGTATTTTGTTGTCATCGATACAGACAATTGCGGCTACATCTGTTGTCGTACTACAAACTTACAAATATCACATGACACATACCTGGAAATGCAATTTTAAAATTTAATTGGGATTACTGCATCATTACGAATTATGTATGAATGTATCCGTCAACGCTGAATTCATTAGGATCGATAGAGCTATTAACTTTTTTTTTTATATCCAATTCTGCTTTAGCAGGAAAGGAAAGAAATCATCATTGCATTCCCTTGACGATATCCCGCGCATGTGTGTGAAATCTCCAAACGCTACTGGGTTGCAGTTGGTTTTTTAGGATCAGGCAACCAGCGATGAGGTTCCGTTCATTTGGGATACTTTCATTGTACATTTTATCTTTGCTTTGCAGATAAATTTGTTTGTGGCGTTTACGAAATCATCTCCTGATACTTTAAAAAACATAGCGGGTAGGCCATCCGTTCTAGAAGTTTTGTTGATTATCTTCGTCCAAATTTAATGGTTTATTCTGCCTGACAATGGAATTTTGTTGGTTTTAAGGACTGCTGTCACTTGTCTTCAGTACGTGTTATTCTATATACTTTAGATACTCGTATAGGAGGTCTTCAGAGAGTAAAGGACTTTCTATCCGAGGTTTCCAAGGCTTTGGGGTTCTCATCTAACGCTAACCTTCCTTACAGACAGTACCATCAAGCGTTGTAAGTATTTTAGGTAATATATTTGCCGCGTACTTGTATATACATAATATACATAATATACAATATAATGCAAAATTAAACACCGTTGGTAATAAACTACTCAAAACAAAATAGGGCCTACTAAGTTTTTAGGCTCTCATTTTGGCCCCCAAAACTGTCAGCCCCGTGAATGCATGGGTCGGTAAAACGTTCACCTTGTCTTCTCCACACGCGTACTCGTTTATCGTCACTAAAAAACTTAACCTTACATTCGGCTGTAAAGAATACAGGCCTCTAGTTGTCCATAGTCCAATCCGAATGCTCATGGGCGTAACTTAAGCGCGCTGCCTGATATGCCCTTGTTAGCTTCGGTCGAATTGTGCGCCTCTGGACCCTTGACCATCTTCGTGAAGTCGATTACGTACGGTTTGATTTTGTAACGCCCGGGCGGTTACGGAACGGTCCCGACGTAGAATTATTCTTATGTACCGGTCTTCTTGCGCAGTTGTGACTCGGATTCTTCCTCATCCAGGTCCCCTTGCTACACTCTCGGTTTCTTGGAAGCGTTCCCAGACGTTTCGGATAGCTCGCCGCGATACACCGATATGAATTGCGATAGACTTTGAGAACCAAATCCAACGAAATTTGTTCACGAACGAAGGATTTCGAAACAAATGGTCTTCGGAAAAATTGGACATGTCGCCGCCGAAGAATGGTTCACGACTACATATTTTCCAGAAGTATTTGGAGAAATAAGGAAAAGCAACCACCGAACACGGAACATTCTCAACCACGACAAAGCGAGCTCTTACATGTCGGCTCAAACAAGTGACTGTTTGAGCTTTCAAAACATCGAATTGATGGGTCATGCGGCGTACAGCCCTGATTTTGCACCCAAAAATACATAAATTGCGCGGTTTGAACAAACCAGTTGATTCGTTTAAAACGCATGTTTTGAAGTTACCTCGTTCGGAGTAGAAAAAGTGTTTCGAAAATTGGTTCAAATGCATGCAAAAATCTATTGATCTTCATGGAAAGTATTTGGAAAACCAATAAAGCGATTTTCAATGATAAATATTTAATTTTAGTTGATTTTTTCAAAACTTAAGTAGCAACCAATGCTGAATTGTTCGATTAAACGGACGACTATAACGAACAAAAAATTGGAAGTATGTAACGTAGTCGTAACTGACCAGGAGTTTTGATAAACAAAAAATCAACAATACATCTGTCAAAAGACAGTATGCGTGAGTTTAGAGAATCCCTATTGGAAAAGTGGGACCCATTTAATGTACAGGGTGCGCCATTTTATGTCGGTATATAAAGATTGAATAACTTTGACATTTATCAACCAATTGACTTGAGTAGACTTATTTATCAAACGTCAGTTCAGTACAATTTTAACCATGAATCGCTTCACACCGCAACATAGTGACGCTGTACATTGAAAATAGTCGTTCAGTTGTGTTAACCGAAGTATCGTGGCCAACATGCACCGTCTGACAACACTATTCTTCTTTTGGTGTCGAATTTTGTTGAGCACGGGTCATTGGGAGATCGTCGACATGACGTTCATCAGCACCCAAGACGTTCCAATGAACTGGTTGAACCGATAAGAGAGAGTGTTAATGAGAACCCACATGTATCGCATCGTCACGGCGCTCAGCATTTTGGCGTCAGTGGAAACATTTTGCGGTGCATTTTGAAGGATGATTTGCATTTGTTTCCGTGTAAAGTACAATTGACTCAAAGAATATTGCCGACAGACCGTCCAAGTCGTTTGGAATATGACTAAATAGTCGCTCGAATGGTTTACACTAAACCTGATTTTTGGAAGCAAATTTTGATGACCGACGGGGCCCATTTCACACTCTCTGGCGTCGTTAACATGCTGCAAAATTGCCTCATTTGGGGAACGGAGAATCCATACGAGATCAGCGAAACACACTGCAAATCAAACAATTCAGTTTCTGCAGCGAAAATTCCATGGACGTGTGCTGTCAAAAAATGGCGTCATTGACTGGGCACCCAGATCTCCGGACTTCTTTTTGTGGGGTTATTTGCAAAGCAAAATGTACGCCAGAAAGCATCACACCATTGACGAGCTGA
The DNA here is from genome assembly GCA_949129095.1 of Volucella bombylans. Lineage (NCBI taxonomy): Eukaryota > Metazoa > Arthropoda > Insecta > Diptera > Syrphidae > Volucella > Volucella bombylans. The sequence continues at coordinate 183,563,966 of OX422141.1, forward strand.
AGGTAAACATTGGTGCCGAGATGCTCGAAAAAGTGATGGAAAATGCAGCAAAAAAAGCACATTTAGCTTTGGTCAATAAATTGTTTTTTTTTAAATTATTCAATATTCACATACCGACATAAAAGATGGCACATCCTGTATGTATTTTGATTATTGAACCTTCCCCGTTGTGTCACAATCTTAAAAATATTGGCCATTGCTTCAACGTTGCTCTTCTTCTATAGATTGTCGCCTGTATAACGGTTGTGAGGTCATAACTTTTAAGCCTGGATACCAAGTTTCTACTGCTGCTGGACATGATCTTTCTTCGCATTTTTTTTTTCGACGTTCATAGTTAGTCCATGCTGAAAGGCTTGCAATTTGGCCTTTACCGCCACTTCCGTTTCATCATTCCACTACGAAATTCACATTTTTTATGAAGAACCGGACTTTAGAAACACCGAAAAGTGTTTTTGGTTTACTCTTGTTCCAAATATCGTTCGCGCTTTGTCTTTTCCCGTACTTAACGACATTTAGGAACGATTTTTGAAAATGTACTGCCCAGAGCTAGTTTTTTTCCTTATTTAAGCTGTGCCAGTTTATTTTCTCAATCGATGCCGGTTGTTTTTTACTTTCTTTGGTTTCTGTGTAAAAAAATGTCGGTGCAAATGCTAGTGAGGGATTTTTCCAATTATAGAAATTGCTATACCTACTGAGTGTTAACGTCATTGCAATATCTGGTTAAGGGTTAATAATTGTGGTGGCACCTCTTCTTCCTGGCCATAGGACGTACTCATACATTACTCTGCCATGACGAAGGGTAGAGAAATAATTCGATAAAAGCTCTAAATTCCAGTATCGGTGATCAAATTTACTACTTCCTCCTTTCAACAGTATCAGCATCCACGAAAGATCTTTTCGCCCATAGTCACTGTGCGAACAAGTTGTAGCTTCGATGACAACCACAGTCCTCTGTCAAACCTACAAAAAAATGTAAAAGACTTCAAATACCTGACATCCAATCCACCATGTCACCACAAAAATCCAAAACGCAATCCAATTTGAAACGTAACTTCAATGATATTGCCACAAAAAAATAATAATAAAAATTTCTACGAAAAAAATTAAATAGAGAAGCCTGCACCATCTAAAGTAGAGAAGGTTGTCGATGTTGAATATGCGACACAGCACAATACCGATTAGTATGCACTTAGAACTCTTGCTGCCAATCCGATACTTTGTATCTATCCGTTGAGGTAGACGTTTTTCCATGGTAACAACAGTGTAATTTTTCTCTCCAATCTCAGATATGATTCTGAAAATTTCTTTTTCCGCACGTGTTCTCTTGGTTGTACGTACGAGTATGTACATATGTAGTATCTGGTGTATGTAATAGCCCCACAATAGATTGCATACTAAGCGGACACGTCGTGAATAGGTTTAACGTGCTTCTAACATAAATTTAGTTTTCATTTCACCCTTTTGACAATCCACAAATGCTTTCCAATTATGTTAAGTCAGCAATTGTATCTGTCAACATGTGTCGTAAATACGAGTATGTATACATATTTCCAAATTGCCATTGACATTCTTTTCGACTATGGAACAGTGGATGAATGTACCTACTCGTACACATAATCATTCCCATTACCGTTTAGATACAATTTGAAAAGAAATGATAACATAAACCCTTCTCGACTTAAGAAAGATACACAAGTCGTTCCAAGCCTCCATAGGAACACAACTCGAAATGTTTACTTTTCGTTTGCTTTAGTATCACAACCCGCACCCGAATCGGTTAACGTGGCGTGGCGCGAACGCGTCTTCATAAATCTGTATCTACTGTATTCGTATTCGTATTTGTATATGAAATTTGAGTTTAACTCGATAAGCGCGTTCTTCATTTAATGAAATTTATTAGGTGCTCGTAACTCGTAACGTACTCTATCTATTGAGAGCGCCAAAGGAAACCTCAACGACGATAAATGCGACCCTCACTTGCTGACTCGCAAGCTCCGCAATCTGAATGTGCGCCACAATTGGCTACGCATCGAATTCAATAAGATTCAATTTAGAGATACACGTGGTATGTTATGTACACTTAACACAATATATATGTATATGTACGGCATACATGCCTTATTCGAGTATCTGGCGTATCCATGACTGATTGGAATATTGGACAGGATCGACGACGGTTATTATGATAGTGGCATGGCCAACTCCAGCAAGTACGAGTACTTATATTCGTATTCGTATTCGTATTCGTAAGAACTGCGGCAAGCCCCAAACACTTGATGTGGAGAAGTGGAACCTACAACTGCTGATACGACTACTCCGCTCCGTCTTCGAGTCGTCCCGTGTAGTGTTTTCGTAGTCGTGCCGCCACCTTAGCCGAGTGGCGACTTGGTGAGTCATTGAACTCGAGTGCCAAACGCAAACAAGTCTCTTTGCCTAAATGGCAGTCGGCAGTGTTGCCTGACAGGCAATTGGTGTGATCAGTCGATGTGGCAGTCGGCCGACCGATCTATGCGTAGAAGACGCGACCGACTCCAGTTTACGAGTATTGCGCGCTTAATATCGTTTTTTCGTTAGCACTAGCGCATTAGAATGTGAAATTAGCATAAATCACAAGCGATCTTTTCTGAGGTTTTTTGTGCAAGTTTTTTTTCTTTTTCTTTTTGAATTTTTTTTTTTGCGAAAAGTATCTGGTAAATATAGTGCGGCGTGATTTCGCATCGCTTCGATGGTTATTTCACAGAACTGCGTCAATACTTTTGTTTATGCTGCACGTTATAGTGTATTTTGCACGCTAGTTGTGTTATGCCAAACAATGAGGTTATGTTGTAAATATTTTAGAGATCTACAACAGTCTATATAGCTTGAGTCTCTTGGTTTTTTGTTTTTTGATTTTGGATTTGTTTAAGATTTGTGGGTAACGTAAACAAGGTTGACAACTTGATTATGTCTGTCTTTGTCGAGGTTGTAATGGAATGTGGATTTGAATAGATTGACAGTAATGGATGGTTTCATTTGAAAAAGATTGGCGACACTCAAACGTTGGCTTAAGTGTTTGTTTTTTCTATAATCAGGTTTAGGTACATAAATATTGGCATAAAAAGATATATGGCTCTCTAAACCATGGCCTCGATGAAGTTGCTGATAGGTTTCAGTTGTTTTATTTATGCTTTCTAAGAAATCGCAAGTAGTGGGCAGGTGTCCTGAGCTGTTGGACTGGTAAAAGATTCTTTTTTAACATCATATGTTTTGAGAAGCCTATCAGAGACTAGCTTTTGATGATCGTCTACAAAAGTCGGGACAAACGGGGATGGGCTACCATTTTATTCAACAATCAGCGGTGATATTGTCATTTCACTGTACGTAGACAAGAAAGGCAAAGGCCGACAGAGCTGTACTCAAACATATGATTGCCTTGAATAAGTGGACGGTTACAGCCAATAATTTGCACACTTATAGAGATTAGAAGTATCTGGTACTCTGTCACATGGTTAGCTATCTGACATCAAAAATCGTAACTCGGCGACATTCATTTTCTGAATAAAACCTATTTTGTGTGGTGACAGCGTCAGGTTAGATGTCTTCTGATATCATCCCTTTTGAGATGTAGGGATTTTTTTAATTTTTTGTGGAATGGTTTGATGGCTATCTTACACTGGCGAAGCCTTGGATTATTTTCTCAATGAGACATGCACATTTTGTTCTTCCAACTCTTTACTGCTGAGTTAAATGCTGAATTCGGAATATTACAGAACGGCTCAGGGACGGTGGAGAATTAGTCTAAGCGCTTCTATCCAGCTCGTCAACACCCGCCAATTACATGGGAGAGATCTTTTAAAGTATAGAAGCAGTGCAGGACTCATTTGGGGTCAATGAGATTAGAGCCTAATGCATTAATGGCTGCTTGACTGTTCGTTGGTATATGGTTGGGAACACCCTTCATTCCCTTATCGAGGATGAGATTTGCTCACACCTAAATGACATGTACATATTTCCACTTGAAATACTCTTTCCTATATTTTGCGAAATTCTGGTGTTTGGACCACCCATCCCGGTGTTCATCTTTTACCCATCCGTACACCATTTGATACCTTTAAGGTTTGAGGTGGAGTTTTTGTAGTTCTATGCCTCTCGGCTTGGGATTACTCTATTGAACCTTCTGCCGAAGCATAGACTCTTGGGTAGGTGGTCATTCACCGCGTAAATCATGTCAAGCTCGGGAATTTCAGAAAGGAGATGCATTTAATCTATGTAATCTGTGTAACTAATCGCTCCTGTTTGTAGTAGTCTGACCGTGCTGCGAACAGCCATCTTTTGTATGCTTTGTATGACAGATTTCTCTTTTCTTTTGTTCCACCATACTACTGATGAGTAGGTGATGATGGGTCGCATCAGAGATTTTCTCCAACATCCCAGTCGTTAACTATATGTGGAGTAGTCTTCATCTGAATGCAAACGTCCTTTACTTTTATGACTAAGTCCTCGGTATATCCTATTGTTTGATAGAACAGATTACTAAGTTTTACTAGTAGGTCATCAATGACCAGTGACCACATGAACGGTGACAAACTTTGACGGCTGAGACAGAGATTTTAGTCTCTCGAGCATCGCTCTAACCCAACGGTTAGTGGAATGGTCAATATCCATTTTAGATATGGCTTGCGAAGTGGATTTATATCCGGTATCATAGAAGGCGCCCTCAATATCTAGGAAGGCGCACAATCCAATCTTCTTCTGTCGGTAGGCCTCTTAAATATTGGTGAGGGTGCTATAAGCCTTTCTAATGCCTTTAGAAACGATGTAAGACTTATGGGTCCACAAAATTTAGGTACTTTACTCGATTTATCTAATTTTGGGATAAAGACTCCCGCCAAGCTTGTGGGATGTATCCCCGGTTAATCTGGACCTGACCTTTTTGAATCAGTACTGGGACCATCTGATATGGTGTAAATGAGTTTATAGCCCCTTCAACCTTGTCTATGCTGAACATATTTCCAGATGGGCTGCTAATTCCAGTTGTTGTAGGCAAAGCTTATGTCTTCAGAAAAATCGACATACTGTGTGTTATTTATAAGAGTCGAGCATTTTTAGAGTACCGTCTTCTTTTTGTAACAAACCAAAGCTACATGAAATGTCTTTTTTGAGACGCGAGATTTCTGGCAGTTTTCTCGCAGTTCTTTCTCCAGGAAACTCTCTTGGACCTTCTCAATTCTTTATTGAAGTTCGTTAAAGCGGACTTGTATAGTTCCAAACTTCTGGTGGATTTGTTAAAAAAAATTCTCACCATTTTACGCAATTGTTGAAGTTGAGGGTTCCAATATTGTACACAACTTTTGACCATATTGTGTTTCAATTATCAATGAGCTATCGGCTTCATTTAGTTAATCCGCTGCCTCATTCTCGTCCCCAGTGGACCGTAGAGATGAAGGCAGGGAGACAGATTTCTTGAAAAGTGCTCCAGTTCTCCGGTCCCTTAATGGTGCTACAAATTTGCGGGTCCAAGCATCCTGGCATCTGCGACATCTTCAAAAAGTTCGACCACCCCGGTCGTGTTCAATCTGGAAGCTGGGATTCAAAACTTTTATAGCTCATCAGACCTTACGCTAGATGCACTTAGGCCAATAAAGTCGCCGTGGCCTACATTTCTACACATCTCACAAAATTCGCGATACCAAACTCTCGATAAACTTAACCGAAGAAGCAGTGATTATTTAGGGATATCCTTCAACGGGTCTCTACTGCTTCTGCATAGCTCATAAGCTTTATTAATCTATCATGAAGCTGCTAGATATAGATATCTCAGTAATATATCCACGAGAAGCCCATTTAAATTGAGCCAACTATAGCTACAATCGGTGTTATTAACGTCAACAATTTGTCAAGGATTTGGGACACAATCGACTATTAGCTATTATAATGCACCTCGACGAGGACTACTCTAATTCAATCCAACCTAAAAGTCTCTCATCAGCATATCAGCAGATCAATTAACGTGGTCGGGGATTTTTCAAAGTCAAAGAACAGTAGGTAAAATAAATCGCAAAGTGTCTGAGCAGAAATCTGCTTGCTTGGGAAAAGACTTAGTTTGGCATCTACTCCTATATGAATTTTACAAACGTAGTTGGCGCTGCTTTTTATAGCTCGAAGTGCCCTAATATGACAGTGATCTCATTTTTGTTGTGGATTGAAGTAGATTTAGTTAGATTAGCAGAATTTCCTTGGACAACTCACTTTAATTTAGATGGTTGCCACAGGTAAGAATACACGATTCTGAATTAAAGTGAAATGTGCTTACCAACTCATGAGTTGTTCTCCATCTCAAATGAGTAGAGAACCGTTTAAGGCTTTTACCGGATATTGTCGGTATCTGTAAATGGTTTTGCTCCTCTTCCTAACCATTTTCTCGGGCAACACCTTTTGGGTCGGCGGTGAATGTTCTGCTGCCATACAGGGTGTACCCCAAATTCTGAATTTCACCGAATAAGCTTATATTTCCTTTGCCAATATCTGAGTAAGTCATTACGAGTGAAAACGTTCTCTGGACTGGGAAGGATGCTAAAATTTCGGAAAAAACCTGGTCGGTTTCATTGGTAGCTGGAATTTTATGTTACCTAGTTGCCTAGACTATAAAACGCAAAAACTTTCGAACTAGCAATTCAAGTCTGATTTTGCAGAACTCTGTACATTGATTTGATTGAATTCAACCAGGACTACGAGTATATTCAGAAAAATATATAAAAAGCCTCCGATGATAGGATTTCCAACAACCTCATACGATCAACACAAAAGAGATTTCCGAAACCTTCGGACCCCACTTGTGACCGATTTGCCAACAGACGCAAGCGTGACCATTCCAGTCGTTATCCCAGCATCCCTTCATAGCTAAGTGGCAATCTGGTCATTCTGTTCCGAAATAAAAAAAAGGGTTGAAGATGTCAGAAGGTGAAAATCGTGACTGCCCGGCATATCTTGATGACCCATTACATTCTTGAAAAAGTTCAACTTGCGTCCAGATTGCGGTGCGTGATGTGGCATTGTTCTAAGAAACAAAAATTCACCCTATTTTGGTGCTTTCTGGAAAGCATCCAACAGACAAATGGCATGCCATGGACCATGGGCGCTGGACCATGGACCGTGACCATGCGATGATCTTTGAACTGGGTTGATTTTTGAATGTTTGAGACGATCATTTGTAACATTCGCATGAGCTATTTGGAAAGGCTTGATCTTAAATTTATCTCGTGAAGTTTTTTGTTTTTTTTTTGAATGTGTATCTGGAAATTTTCTTATCGAGAGTTGGTTGAGGTCATCTGTGTTTGGGGTCGGTACGTATTCTTTGTTAGAATAGGGCAGTTTCAGAAGAAGTGTTTTAGGGTTATTTATAGATTTGGACAATTGTTCCAAAGTGTTGGCAAAGGGTTGGCAAGAGTGGCACGTATAGGTTGGGACTCTTTGAACGATTCATCTGTATTTGGGTTCTGGCAAGGGGTTCGCTTGGCATCTGAATTTAGTCCGGCGTCTGACCAGCAGGGCTTAGGAGAATTTCTTTGTTGTATGGAACGATTGGTGAGGCAATTTATTTGGACAGTGAGTCAGCGGCAGTTGGGGTCGATAAAAGTCTGTAATAGGTTCATCTGCATTCTCTTGTCACTAAATAGAATCTGGGAGATTCACTGGAAGATTCAGGGATAATTTTAGTAATTTTTTCCAATTAGGGAACTCTTGTCACTTTGAGTCTTTTTAGTCCCTGAGCCCTTGTTTGATGCCATCATATGCATTGCGGAAATTCTATGATGTTTTACACAATTATGCGACTCAAATTATAAGTACTGCTCGAGGAGTACACAGCAGAAGAAGCATTGACCACTTATCTTACCAATGCTACTACTATAACTATTACTAGTTACGCTATACAAGGCATATAGAGCAATATTCGTACATTCTTTAATATCAAACCAACGAGAGATTTAGGAAAGAAAAACCTTGGCTTAGGTAGCTCAAGTGGAGAGGAGTCTAGTTTCATCCAAGATTCATCTCGATATTGCATAGTCTAATATGGTTGCTGAATTGCACATATAATGACAAAATGACTTTCTACTGACCGTTGTCAACTAAAGGAAGAGCACGCGGAACTCTACTGTCCTCAGATAACTAAAAGGGTCCCCAGCACTGCAACCATAGCATAAGGTGGACACTTATAAAAGAAACACTCTACACTATCCTCTTTACCCCTAATTGCAGCGTCAAACAGATTGGAGTATCTAGTATATTAAGATGTTCAGCAAAGACGTAATTCTTCGTTGAAACACTGGTAACGTGGTCGCATAGGGCAATGGTTTAGTTCATTGGATATGACGCCAGAAGGTCGGGGCTCGAATAGTTGTATGCAAACATGGAGAAACATTAAAACTTATTATCTGCTGGTAAAAGCAATTTCGAATAAGCATCGCCTTCTTCCATTTTTCGGGATCCACAAAAAAAAATGTTGGTTTCTTTTCTCTGCTTCTAAACGACAAGATGAACAACACTTAAAGGCCCAAAGCCGACTGTGGCGGCATGGAGAAACATTAAAACTTATTATCTGCTGGTAAAAGCAATTTCGAATAAGCATCGCCTTCTTCCATTTTTCGGGATCCACAAAAAAAAATGTTGGTTTCTTTTCTCTGCTTCTAAACGACAAGATGAACAACACTTAAAGGCCCAAAGCCGACTGTGGCGGCATAGTCCTATTTGTTTTGTTTTATAAGCAAGGAAGGGTAAGAATATCCTCGGACAACTTTAGTATGGTTTCCTTTCATCATGAAGAGCTGTGCTAGAGTTGTTTTCATGAGTAACCCAATTGTCAGCAAAAACCCTAGTTGTAACGCAGGTTCAGGTTTTGTGAAGTCCTCCTCTGAGCCTTGTCTAGTAAGTTAATTGGCGATCTCATTTCTGATCTAACTAAGACCTAGGACTCATCTGTAGCACAATCAATAGTAGTTTACCTAATGCTATAGACTCACACCACCTCCTCCCATTTTTCGCGCTGTTTGCCTGTATTATAGATGCATTCGTCAAGTGGTTTTGAGTTAATGAAGCTTAACCGTATTCTTTATGGTCTTCAGCAGGAAGGAAGTCAACTTGAATCTTTTGGAAAATGAGTGGTCTTTTTGAATTATTATCGGTCTATGGGATGAGTACGTAGCAATGAACGTCTTCTTCAGAGTTGACAGCAGCTAGTCCATACCTTTTTGCAATATAGCTGGATACATGACATGGAATATTAGAAATTCTGCCTAATCCTCCATCCCACTGCTTATTTATAATGACATTCCAGCTGTCAGCTCGTTTGGACAAAGCCAATCTGCTTGCTGCACACTTTGCGGCTAGCCTAACACTTCCAGATTGTGGTTTGTCTCCGCCTACATTTAAATGCGTGTAATCTTCAATAGGACGAATCTACTTTCGCACTCGTGTAGTAGCAAGAGTACTTAAAGATCTTAACATTCACAAATCCACTGGTTCAGATGGTACACATCCCCTTCTTCTGAAGAGGTGTTCTTCCTCGCTGGCAAAACCACCGTCTAAGCTTTTTCATCAATCCTATTCTTTAGGACCCTTTTCAATCAGACAGAAAACAGCATTTGTCCAGCCCGTCTCTAAAAAAGGCGAATCTTCTTCTCTCTCCTCCTACAGACCGATTGCACTTACGTCCCTTATTTTCAAGGTCATGGAAACGCTGATAAACCACCAGCTCATGAAATATCTCGAAACACGAAAACTTTTCAATGACCGGCAGTATGGTTTTCGTGGCAACAAGTCCACTGGTGGTTTGATGGCATGTCTCACCGAAAAGTGGATTCAAAGCGTACATCAATCTGGTGAAGCAAGATAGTTGCACTTGATATTTTTAAGACATTTGACAGAGTTTGGCATCAGGCTCTTTTGTCGTTTAGATTAGATTAGATTGGCTTAGAAATTACCTTACGGAACGTTCAATTCAAATTGTCTTGGTGTGCCCCAGGGTTCCGTTCTTACTCCGACACTCTTTTTAATTTTCATCAACGATCTCTTGCCTGCCACTTCTAATACAATATATTCCTTTGTTGACGACAGTACACTCTGCTTTTCATATTCGTTCCCGGACTCATATCCCTGCTCTTGGGTTATACAACGGGAACGCCAGCGTATGTTAAGCTCATTAAATTCTGATATTAGCAGCATAACCAATTGGGGAACTATCAACAGAGTGCTTCCAAAACACAATGCTGTCGTTAAAGCGAAATCCAAACATCCGGCCATGATCCATGAATGGCACTTTCATCGTTGAAAGAGAGGTCGTCCGGTTGCTTATAGGGATAGGTACTATGTTAACGATACACACTTTTCCAGTTTCTTGCACCATTCAGTCCCCGGCACGTACTCCAAAGCTCCTTGACTTGAGAATTTGTTTGAGAACCTCTACCACACTTCGTGCTCTTCTCCTATCCACCACCTGTGGACGCACTGGGTTGCTACTAGCATTCCACTTCTTCAAGTCTTCAGTCGTAATACACATTCCGCTATAACATAATCATCAGTTTCTCCTTAAGATCAACTTCAGATGCACCATGAAATACCGAGATTTATTTTCAAACCGAACCACACGAAAGTGGAACATCTTCTCTGTCTTTCCTAGTCGTGTCATCCAAAATCGCTCATAACCAATGTGCATTGAGATATCACCTTCTCTCTGCCATTATTTTCAATTGCTCCACTACAAACTTTGTCCTTTAATACACTTCTATTTAAAATTTAAAGCAGAGATGCGATCTGCTTGGATGTACATATGTAGAAGATGCTGAGATCATAAAATGTCTTTAAAGGGTTTATTTGAGCCCTCTAGTTCGTTACGTGTGTCACTATATAACACTATCTATATATAAACCGATTCCATCGTCCCCAGATGGTTGATCACTCGTATCTAAGCTTCAATTAAAAGTATCTCATAATGTAAAACGGTTTGTTTGGATTATTCCTGTCAGAACTCACGTCAAAATAAAAAAAAAAGGAACACAAACACGAAGGCTTAATAGGAAATTGCAATACTGTAATCCCGGTCTTATCCCTAGCGCCTTCTCAAATCGTATAAAACCAGTGTTACGTTTCAAATGCATTGTGACGGTTTGTAAAAACGCAACTTCCTGATGAATTACAATGTAACTGGGGCCTTAATCGCTTTCCATTTATCATCAGGCGCTAAGTGTTCCCTCCAACGATGTACTCTACCCTCTTCTTCGTGCCTATCTATATTCGTACGTCATCTATTATTTCTGTGGCCACTTTTACATTCCATTAGACGTCTCTTCGTTTGTGTTTTTTTTTTTCTTTTCTTCTCATCATTTTTTCTAACATGCGAGTACAGTTATTCTTTAGAAAGTAACAGTTCATCCACATAATCACTGTCATTTGGTATCGTTGCGATAATCGCCATGCCGATACCATCAAATAAAGTAGATACTCGTATTTATAATACAAAGTGACAGTCTGATTCTGAACTGTCACATGCCGCATGCAGTAGAATTGAAAAATGGAAAATACAAAAACGAACAGAACAAAGCTGGATTCCCCAATCCGACGACCCAGCCAGCGTCACACATGTTGGGCTCGGTAAATGGGTAAGCATTAGCGTAGTTCCATCTGACAACCCTCGTTAAACATGCTATCAGACGGATTACATCTTTGTAGATTCTTGCGGAAAAGTACGAAGTATTCGCTAAAGATACAAATACGAATACGAATACGGATACAAATGTATTGTATTATGTATTGTATGTACATTGGTGTTATAGCTTCTTCTCTTCTGTTCAATAATAAAAAAAAAAAAACAAAAACAAAAAGAACAGAACAAAAACTTTATTATCTCTGTTCATGAAAAATTTAAGGTTATCCAGATATTTGTTCGGAATGTCTGAATTTGCAAAAAATTAAAAGGGAAACCGTTCCCAAAGAAACTAAAAGAGAAAAACATCGTTTTTGTTGCCTGTTTATCGATCTAAAATCGGGTTCATCTTGTTTTGCTCTGTATCCAAGGACTTTTTCAACTGCAGCAGCATCTTCTCTAAAAGGAAAAAAGTAAAGAGCTTGAATCGAGTGGAACTTTCACTTTCCAGCCGACTACGAGCACGACGACACGGGTTATTCAGTGACAGTCATTAGCCATAGACCAAGTGGTAATCTGTTCACCGAACCGCAACGTACTGAACACATAAGATAATAGCTACTGCCTTGTGAATTGTAAATGGGCAGGGTGATAGATGACAAAAGATAACCCTTAACCACAACCTTTGGTTGGGAAGGTACGAGTTACGACTACAACCACAGACGACATTGTAATTGTCCTCCTTGCAAAAACAACACCAACACCAATACCAACACCCAACCGAAAGCTAATAACTTTTGGCATGGTACAGTCATTAAATCATGTAACAAGTTCCAACGGATGGGGTTATTCCGCTTTAACTCTTTACAATTATGAAGGCGTACTCAGAGGTTAATTTGGAGATTCACAGATTTACAGATAGTAAACGACGAAACGAAACATACATAGTCATACATAGGACATCATCCCTGCAGTGGACGACTGAATCTGAAACGAGTTCCAGACTACCGACACGGTGGCAATAAGTCGAATTTTAACATCTGTTGACGGATTTTTATGCTGTACATGGTAGCATTTATCATTAAGAACTCAACAGGAACATAAATGGCTTCGCGATTCTTTTATGTTTCAAAAAAAAAAAAAGGAAGACAAATTTGACTTGGAATTTGACAGAAGGGAATGTGCTCCTTTCCTCTAACTATGCTGACTGGCGTTTTTATCTCATTTCTATTGTACGAGTATCACATAAAGCAAGTAAAATTTCGGATGTCTTTGCTATAGACCTGAATGAAAAATACCGCTGCATGTCAATGACAAAGACCACTGGGTTTCGGATTCCATGACACAGCCACCGAGATAGAGGAGCTGTGAATAAGTCTAGCAAATATGTTGAAGTTACTTTATTTCCACCGAATTAAAAAAAAAATATATATTAACAAAGCATCCGAAGCATGACAGCATCATGAAATGTGAGGTTAACGACCATCAGCCGTCTGAACGTTACGTACACATTTTCTTGTTATTATTGTATGTCTACGTATCCTATTTACAAGGAATGATTAGCGCGGCGCTGACACCACAACAGTGTGAAACATTGTGATTGTCTGCTTCCGAATAAACGAAGTCTTAGTTTAAGATCGTCAAAAGGTTTTAGATTTAGATATAAGCTACATCTACATACGGGGTGCATGCCATCCGTAAACATCTACATACGAGTATCATCACGTTCTGTCCTATTTAACTCACGTTGAGTGAGTTAAAATTAAAAATGGGCACAGAAATCTTTAAAACAACAATCCTTGCATAAGATCAGTCTTATATAGGTTCATGCTCCAAGAAAACAGAAAGACGATGCTCCCAGGGAAGGCTTTTACGAACCCTTAGAGGAGTCTATAAGCAGTTTCTCAAGTACGATGTAAAAATCGTACTCATAACCATCTGGACGACCTCACATTCGCAAACAAGCATCGACTGATTGGTTTTGCAAATGGGCAGAACATAGTCGTATATGCACTTCGAGCGTCTATGGGTCCAAAGACTCAATAGTGGTCTCCTGATCCTGATCAAAACTCAACAAGCTAAATTGATTTTTGCGATACACAAAAGACTCGCTTTCGGAAGAGACCCTTCCGTGATGAGTGGCGATACTGCCAGGAGATTATTGGGAAAACCGCCTCTAAGGCATCACAAGACGATGAATTTTAACGCGAATTTATATTCAAGCTGGAGGCGTGTTGTGTACCGTGGCGTGCGGCAATGAGGGCTGCCATAAGGTGGGACGTTTGGAAAACGCGATGTCAAAGACATCGAAAGCTCTTTCGGGAAAGAATGAGACGTCTTACCAGAAGGTGAAAAGCATGTGTCAGGGTAACAAAACTTGAACTGAAAGCTGTAAGGGTGATGACGGGAACATCGTAGTAGAAACAGTGTGGGTGCTTAGCATCGTCGGGTTGCGCAGGATGCCTATCGGAGGTCTTTGTGTCAAAATCGAAAAAAAGCAAATCACCTAATCAAAACAAATTATACGAGTATGCTGTCATCAGAAAAGATAATCAATACCGACGCCTTAGGCAAATCATTATTATAGTTTTGAGGTGGCAAAGGAATTTATGTACCAACTCTCTAATGTTGAATGAAGAATCATAGTTTCAATCGACTAAGAAAGCTACTGAGCAGCAAAGCCTGGTCTTGAGGAAACGTTGAAGACGTTGCGTAAGACTTTCATCATTCAGAGCGTACGAGTATGAAACCCCTTTGTCGCAACCACATAAATCTGTTTAGAAGGCTGTGAGAAAAAGATCTAATAGTCATGTAAGGCGCACACATGAGTTCTCCTAGTCAGATGGATCTTCAAATTTATGTCATTGGCGCAATGCAATAAAGAGCTTACTCGTACCTAACTTGGCGCATTTAGTTGCAAGGGAAACTCAACTAACTCGGTGTGCCTAATTGCAGACAGTAAGCCAGGGAGCTGGCTAGAATATCATGCGGGTTGAGGAGTCCGCCGGTTTGTAGGCTGTTGTCACTCAATACGAATGTTGACTAGTCGTCGGTTGATAATAATCTGCGACTTCTGGCCAGTATGTGGGCCACTATTGTATTGTATTTGACTTGTTAGATGGACCAGTGGTTATTTGCAAACATAACTTGGGTGAACTTGATTGTACAGAATCATCCGAGATATTTCTTTAGTATATTTTACTGGAGTTTTAGGACATTTTTTTTAAGACAGGAAGATTGGTATACCCGTGATAGTTGACCTCATAAAAAATATGGTCGAATCCAGGAAGTCAAAGGACTTGAGATATTAAAAGACTCCTACAACCCGATGCTTTGCCTTATAGGATATTTTTGCCTACGACATTTGTGGACTTTCTCTTGGGTGCTAGAATGATCATGATGCTGGGTGAACACACTCTGGATATGACCCGTAAAATGAACAATGTAAAACGTCCCCCAATGACTATTAGGATTTGAGAGGAAACTGCTGGCCTTTTTGGAATGTTGCACAAAGAGATTTCTATATGGATGAAGTTGAGATGAAATTTAAACGCAGTGTGGGTAGTTCTGTGGATCTGCATGTGAAATTTTCGGAGCCTTAACAGACAACGTGCAGCCGAACAACTATCGGAGATCCCAGATTACACAAGGCAGACATAACCGTCATCCAAGAAGTGCGATGGGATGGACCTAATAAAAGAAAAATGAAAAATTGTGATATCTACTATGGAGAACTGTGATATCTATACAGACAACCAACGCGACAAAGACAGCAGTCGCAACATTTATTCAGATGCGGATTCGCCATAAGAGGAAGACTGTTCGAAAAAGTCTTCAGCTTCAAGCATGTAAAGCGAGCACCTGACGACGACTCGCATAAAGGAATATACCCTTAAGCATAAGCCCCATTGCGGCCCACGCCCCAACAGAGTAGAAGGACGACCTTACCAAGTACTACTTCTACGAGTTCCTAGGCTAAACATACGAGCAATGCCTTAAATATGACGTGAAAATAGTCTTTGGCGATTTCAATGACAAGCTAGCTAAGGGGGAAGCTTTGGTAATACGTAAAGCCTCCACGATATCACCTCCGGAAACGGACTTAGGTTTAATGATTTTCTTATTGATTTTGAGGCGGGACGTCCACCACACGATTTCCACACCTTGATATCCATAAAGGGGTATGGCTGACTCCTGATCGACCTGGACCCCCGCGCAATTACCAAGGCTATGTCTTTTCAGTGGCGTAGTCCGATAATAAAAGGTCGTAGAGCAATACTGGTCTTATCGTAAAGGATTTCAGATTAGCGAAACTGACGGTTTAGGACTTACAAGCGGCCGGTCATAAGGTCCTGTTGCGTAGCAAGACTACCTGTAGTCCCTACCAGAACTTAGAATTTGGTACCCCCGGAGGTAGGCCTCCTACTGGGAGTGTCATGGTGGCTGCGGTTTAAACCTAAAGTCGCAGGAAGGATTTTCCACAAGTTGTTTGATCCGGTCTAGAGTTACAAATAAGTACTAAGTTGTGAGACCCTAAGATCAGCAAGATTGCGTACTGCGAACGACGAAAGGCACTCCTCCAATGCTTTGGATGTTCGAAGGTCCCGAGCATCTAACATCGACTCGGTCTATTATTTTTTTGTTGCCAAGCTACGGATGCGGATATTCATAACAGCCAATGCCAGCCATTATAAAGAGTCTACTTTCAACTCTTGTGGAATCTAATGCCGCTATCATCGAACGTAGGATATCAGTAGCTCAAGTCCTAGTGTATTGGCTTTTAAATCGTATGGCTCGGCGTTCGATATCAAACGCGCCTGCTATTATTTTGTTCAGGCAACTAAAATAATGTAATATGAGTGGTTGCCTAGATTACAACAACAAGTCTAATTACACTAATAATTTAGTCTCCCCATTAAAATCGAAACAGCTACTGAGCCCAAACATTTTTCCTTCTCTTTCGGTTCCATTTGCCGAAGAATTTAACACGTGCCTTGGCTCATAAGTATAGTCACGAAAGTGCTCTGGCTTTCAACCCTCCTCAACAATGAAACCCTTGGTTCAGTTATAAATGCAGACAGTCCAATCTAGAAAAATGGCGAGTGTATAGAGCGGCCCCACAGAAAAGAACGAAATGGGTTCGCGAGCTCTACGAGCAGAAAAGAAACGAAGAACACATGCATAAGAACACATGCACAGAACAAAAAAAAAAAAATGAACATACCAAAGCTATACAGCCCGAACAGAAATGTGCAAAGATGAGGAAGGAAATCTCATAGTACCACCACAGTCAGGGTTGAGAAAAAGGGAACCGTTCATTCAACCTGGACGAAGACAGACAACATTTGCGTCCACCCGACAAAGATGAAGTCAAGACAACCATTTTCAATCTTAAGTTCAACAAAGCTTCTGGACCCTCAGCATTGTTTGTCTGATCCTAAAGAAAGGAGATGCCCAGAAATCCACCAACTATAGTGGGATAAGTCTCCTCAACATCGGATATAAAATCCTGTTTGTCGTATGAACACCTAAAACCCTCCGTCGAAAGTCTGAGCGACCCCTATCAGTGTGGTTTTAGGCCAGGAAAGTCCAGCATAGATCAAATTTTCACATTACGGTTTGTCTTGAATCGCTGCTCCTCTGGCCTTAGAAGGCTAGTAAAACCCTCTCTAAGGCAACTAAACAATCTATATACAGGACCCTGATCATCTCAATCCAGCTTTACGGCGCAGAAAGTTGAATACTGACGAAAGTGGACGAAAGTGCTCCCGGGCGTTCTGAGGGAAAAGTCCTTCGGGTAATTTTCGGTCCCATACGAAGTGTATGGGCTGTGCACCGGCCTCGTCAGAGAACCTTGGATAATCAGGCTTAAAAAGATGGGTCACTTTGTAAGCATAAACACAAGCGTTCTGCCCTGGAACCACCTTATCTTAGGTGGCGCACAAAAGTGGAAGGGGTCTCATTGAACTTCGTGTGTGGAACTGGAGGCAGCTGGCAAAAGACCACGAAAGCTAGAGAGGCATGTCAGCTGAGGTTCTAGTCGGACTATAGCTCCATCTAAGTAAGTAAGTAAGTATGTATAAACCCAGATGCCATAAAAAAGGACTTTGAAGACTTTTTGCCCCAAAAGGATAAGAACTTCTTACGTTTATGAATTTTTAAGTTTAAGAATTTTGAAAATGCCTTGTTTAGCAATGACATCAGCAATTCCATATGTAACCATATACATGTAATCTTTTACCAGGTTACTCACATTTACATACACGGCTTGGAGTAAATTTACGGGGGCCATTCCAAACTCAACCTCCGATGTGTTACAATTCATTACATACGTGCACTTCGGTGACGTGCTTCTGCATGTCGCAACCAGTACGTTATTCTCCAATAATATGCCAAGTTTCGTCCGTTTTCGTTCAGTATTTTTCTAATAGTGGCCGTTTTAACATGGAGAATACAATTTTATCTCCGGCCGCCTATGAGGTACGAAGTGTAATTCGTTTTTTGCAAGCCGAAAGAAATGGCGCAGCTCAAATTCATCTTCGGTGAAGGTGAAGAATTTTTACGGCAAATTGTGACTGCAGATGAGACTTGGGTCCAGTATGTAAACTTAGAAAGCAAAGAACAGTCAAAGCAATGGATGCACACTCATTCCCCAAACAAGCTAAGAAAAATTCAAACAAACTTTTTCCTGTCGAAAAATGATGGCCACAGTTTCTTGGGAAAGGCATATTGTTGACCGAGTTTATGGAACCTGGAAACACAATAAATGCAGCGGTTTACTGTGAAACTCTACGTACGTTGACAAGAGCAATCCAGAACAAAAGACGAGGAATGCTTACCAAAGGTGTGGTGCTTCTGCATGACAACGCACGACCACACACTGCTGCATGCACAAAAACTTTAGTGGAAGAGTTCAATTGGAATATTTTTGATCATCCTCCCTACAGTCCTGATTTGGCACCAAGTGGTTATCACCTTTTCCCAAAATTTAAATCATCCATTGTATCTCAACATTTGAAAGTGAGGAAGTGAGGAACTTATGAATGGTGTGAATCACTGCCTCAACGCACTGGCGGTGCCATTTTTTAAGGAGGGTATACAAAAGCTCGCCCCACTTTACCAAAAATGTATAGATTTGTATAGATATAGAAAAATAATTTAGATGTTAATAAAACTATTTTGTGCAAAAAATTAATGTTTTTGGTTTTTTTAAAAAATATTTTTCACTTCGGAGGTTAATTTTGGAATAGCCCTCGTATTTCCACGTCCAAGTATAGATGTGTCTAAAATAATTTCAAGACATTTGTACACACATTTAAGAGACCAATTCAACTCAATTCAATTCGATGCTTTCAAGAGTTATAGCGTGTGAGAGGTGAATTAATGTCAAAACCACATTTTTTGACCTGAATTCGGGATTTGGACTTCCAAAATGTGTTACAATGAGCCAACCTTGACCTAATTATTTTTTAAGGAAATCGTTAAGCCTCCTTTTCAATCTCAACTCAATGTGCTTCTGCCCGGGAATGTAATTTGATTGTCTTCTTTTGTAGAACACACTAAAATTGAACCTTTGCGTGTCTGAACACTCGCATATGAAAGGAACCAAAAAAAAAAGCCGATTTAACTCACAAAAGAATCTGCGATTTATTTTCAACCAATTCTCGTCTGTACGCTTGTCAGTTCAAAAAAGACTAAAACGCAGGTAGTCCACGTTTTGTTTTCAGTATCAAAGAGAAAAGAAAAAAAGAATCTCATTTATAAAACAAATTCGAGTTAACTCGACCTCAACGGTCAACACACGAGGCCTATCCGTGCAGCTCAGATGTCATTAAAAAGTCGTTTTTTTTAGAAATACAAATGCAAGTCATCCAAGGGTTTTGATTAACTAGAAGACCAGTGGAAAAATTAAGTCCTTTCTGGTATTTTTAATTCTTTTTTTTTATTTGTTTATCAGTGTAGTGGGATTTATGTTTCCGATGTGCAAGTCATCTTAGGGTATAATTTATGTTTGTAGGCTTGGAGAGGAGTCTCAGTTGCCCATTGAACGAGGCAAGAGGCGTTACCTGCCTAACAAAAATAAATAAAATAAAAAACAAAAATCTAAAATGTGTTTGCCCGTTTTTGGAATGTGATGGCAAACTTTTCCTTTGCCTAGTCCTTTAAAGGATTCATTTATTTTTGGAGAGAATATTCATTTAAATTAAGAATTTTAATTTGTACGAGTACATTCGTTTTGTATAGACGAAGCACATTGAGAATTTTAGACTTGTGGAATTCTGCATTCTGTTTAGTTTGCTTGCATGCATCCTTACCAACAATTTTATGGTTGTCAGAACTCAGAGCATACAATTTCGAGAAACACAAATGTGCTCGTACTAGGCAATGATAAGAACATCAGAATAGGAGAAGAAGGAACGTCGGACGGAATTAATGTTCCACAAGGAATGTTGGGACGGGAGAGTATTTTGTATTATTATGCCATGATAAATTGTAGTCTTGGATATTTTGTATCTTTTTGATACGCTTTGCTTTGTTCACTATTTGGAAAAGCAAGCATTACAAATTTTATCACAACAAGTGAAGAAATTAATGAGAAAAAAAAGTGGAATAAAGAGGGCTATGACCCTGCATATACAACGCTCTTAAATGCCCATCAGATAGGGAAAACGTGGGAATAGAACTCATTTTTCCATCCAGTCTTTAGCCAGTAGGAAATGGTTTAATGCAGCTAAGCTATATATCCTGTATATCCTATTGAGGCATAGTCCTGCTGGATGTTGGACTTATGTTGCCTACTTTTCTTTCTTCTGTTAATAACCATTGAAATACATATATCGTCGTCTGCCGATCTCACTATTGAAATAGCAGACTGATAACTTGATTTAAAAATTTTTCTGTAAATGAATTAAATTAAACTTTTCAGTACAAATGGTGACTTTGTTATTGGAAGTGATTTAAACGGTGTCGTGAAATAAGGCCCAACGAAATAAGACCAAATGTAAAATTTGGCGTTATTTCGCTTTAAAAATCGAAATAGGCATGACAATCACGAATCGCAAGAACATTTTAGATCAAAAATGAGACTTGTTAATACAATTCTAAGAAAATGTGGTGGTGCGAATGTGAAAAGGAACAGGAAAGTGCTCTACATTTACAGTTCGGTAAAATACAGCACCAGTTAATTAATATTCGGAATAGTGCTTTTCCAAAGTGCCTAAGGACCAGTGCAGATGTGAGTGACGTGTTTAATGAAGACAATGTTATGGAAAAAATTGGAATGTCTAGATATGACACCAAAGAAAAGTTCTACAGAGGAACCGTTATTGAAGACAGCATTGCCAAAGAAATTGAAAACTTGTCAAATTTGATACCAATAGGCTATCTAATTGATCGAACATTTAACGTTGTAACATGCACTCAATCATACGAGGGTTGTCTGAAAAGTTTCCGACCGAACAATGATGCAAGACATTTTTTCTCAATTTTTTTTTATTTTTCTATATAGTCTCCTTGTAACTCCACACACTTTTCCCAGCGAGGCTCTCATCTCTCCAATCTGTCTAAATAGTACTTGGTGTTTTTCTTTGCAAAATAATTGTTCACGAAGGTGATTAGCTCCTCATTTCACGAAAATCTCTGTCCTCCGAACGCAGGTTTTAGATGAGGGAACAAAAAGAAGTCGCTTGGGGCTAGATCTGGTGAATAAGGCGGATGGTCAAGCAGTTCAAACCGTAATTCATGGATTTTCGCCATGGCAACGGCTGGGGTGTGAGAACACGTTTTTGGTCTAACGTAAGCAAACGCACCACCCAACGCGCGGACAGCTTTCTCATGCATAAATCTTAATTTAATATGCAACAAACGCGTTCTTTGGACATTTTCATAACCCCTACTATCTCTCTTACTTTAATTCGGCGGTCGTCTAACACCATTTGGTGAACTTTAGCAATGTTATCGTCAGTGTTTGCAGTTTTTGGACGTCCCGAATGTTCATCATCTCCCAAGCTCTTACTGCCAAGCTTAAATTCAGCTGCCCGAAATTTCACAGTGGTAAATGATGGTGCAGAGTCTCCATACACAGAGTCCAACTAATTTTTGATTTACGTAGGCGTATTGCCTTTCAAGAACAAGAATTTAATAACAGCTCGATACTCAATTTTTTCCACTTTCCACAACACTCACATCGACTCACTCAAACGACTGTCAACTAAAAACTGCGAGTCCAAAATGACTGAAACTTCGTTAAGTAACTGTCAAAAGATTCATAACTAACATTTATTGACGAGTGCCGCTATCTTTACGTTGCGGTCGAAAACTTTTCAGACAACCCTCGTACATGCAACTAAAGGGTTTTCCAATAGGGACTTGACAACTTTGAATTTAATTTGTGAACGCACTCTTTTACTAATCATCAAACTGTCACTGTCAATTTATTCAGTAAGCTCAACATTTTCATCATGGTAAAGTACACGAACGAGCAACGTCTGCAAATTATAAAAATTTTCTACCGAAATTCGGAGTCGGTGACAGCAACTTTAAGAGCGTTAACTCCAATTTTTGGTCGTAATTGTCGCCCTAGTAGACAGGCAATACCAAGTTTAGTTCAAAAATTTGAGTCTACATATTCGTTGTGTGATGTTGCCGTGTCAGTGAGACAACGGGTTGGTCGAAGTGTCGAAAATATCGCTGCCGTTCAGGCGTCCATAGCAAACCATCCAAATCAGTCAATTCCACGGCGTTCTCAAGAATTGGGCATGGCTCAGACCACATTATGGCGTATTTTGCGTAAGGATCTTGGTGTAAACCAAGATATAAGATCAAGCTGACTCTAGAATTGAAGCCGATGGACCATTTGAAGTGACGTACGTTCTCCGATTGGGTTCTGGAGAAGATGCGCCAAGATGATGAATTTCATCGCAAAATCATCTTCAGTGACGAAGCTCATTTTTGGCTCAATGGGTTCGTCAATAAGCAAAATATGCGTTATTGGTCGGGTGAAAATCCACATGTTCTTCATGAATCACCACTTCATCCACAAGTAGGTGGGTGGCCGTGGCTGAAGTGGTAGTGTGTTGGCTTCCAAATCGGAAGGTTCGGTGTTCGAATCCCAGCCTCGTCCGAAAGACATTCTTTTTCCAGGCAACTTAATTCACGTAAGACGAATGGTTGCCTCTAATACAACAACAAGTCCAATTACACTAATAATTTAGTCTCCCCATTAAATGTTTGATGCCACCCATTCAGAGAAATAACCACTGAGCCCAAAAATCTTTCTTTCTCTCTCTGTTATAAAAACTTAACACGTGATGAGGCATTTTAAGTGTATTAATTACCCACTTGAGTGTTAAGTTCCTTAAAAAAAAAAAAATAATAATAACTGTTTGGTGCGGTTTGCATGCCGGCGGCGTTATTTGGCCATGTTTTTTCGTCGATAACGATCGTCACGTTACTGTGAATGGTCAGCGTTATCGTGCCATGATCACCGATTATTTTTGGCCCGAATTGGAAGATATGGACTTGGACGACATGTGGTTTCACAGCAGGATGATACCACAAGCCACACAGCACACGCTACAATCGATTGATTGAAGAGTAAGTATGGTGAGCGTGTTATCTCAAGACATGGGCCAGTCGATTGTCCGCCTCGTTCGTGCGATTTAACACCGCTTGACTATTTTCTGCGGTGCTACGTTAAATCATTGGTTTATGCCAACACGCCGACGACGTTGGAAGAGCTCAGAGCCAACATTGAACGCGAAATAGCGGCCGTTTCGGCCGAAATGTGTGGCCGAGTCGTTGAAAATTGGGTCCAACGAATCGACCGCTGCAAACGTGCCCGCGGTGGCCATATGAACGAAGTCGAGTTCCATTGATAAATGTTTTGATTGTACTTCAAGCCGATAATAAAGTTTTTGAAATGTCTCAAATGGTTTGCGTTTTGTTTAAAAAAAAAGTTGTCAAGTCCTTATTGGAAAACCCGATACCTATAATTCATTTTCCTTATGATGAGCACGTAAGATTATTTTTCTTAAAAAACTAATTAAATTAAATTTAACCATAAATCTTTATTTTTTAGGATTATCCGTTCATATACATTCTTATGAGCAGCAAAATCTGAAGCCATATTATTGTCATGTTTTTAAATGTAACCTATAATACTTGTTGGTTCCACTTTTGCCAAGCTCTAAGGAGGAGGGCTAGGAGAACACCCAACTTTATCAAAACTTTGCACAAGAGTCAGGATGCAATTTAAAAGCAGAAATCAATTATAACCGCTTTGCTGAAAACTCGCAAAATATTTTTAAGGTATTCATTACTTATATTCAAAAGCAATGGATAGAAAAGGTGCTTATTTTTAAACTTAAATACTATACATTTGTGAAACCATATTATCCAAGTAATAAAAGTTATATAAATTAATAGGCGAAAATTCGCGGCGAATTACCTTTTAACACGAATTATTTATTTATGTGAAGAACGATTTCAAGAACTTAATTGTTTGCTCATATTTTGATTTACCTACTTTATTTCAGGAGACGCCGATTCGTTTTTCAGTCCATAAAAAGGATATACGCACAACAAGTGCACTTGAAGGGTTTAATAGCCGACTGTGCAAGAAGTTGGTAAAAAAGGGTAATTTCTTCAGATTTGTCGACTGTATTTTAGAAGAGGATCAAGCGGTTACAAGAGATTTTTTGATGTCTACCGATGGTACGAGTACATTTGATGTTTTTCAATCTCCAAAAAAGAGATAGAAGTAGTTTAATTGAAACGACTACCATGCAATTGGACAAGAAAAAGATTTCAATTCATGATTTTCTCAATCGAATAACAAATAATACAAATAATGTTCTACCTAACGAAGATTTAACTAACTTTGGTGACGATGAGAATGAAACAAGTGACCATGATGAAGGAAATTCCTGTGATTTTGAAGAAAAACCCGTCTTATGAATAATTTGTTGTGAAAATCACAGAACTATTTTGTTAGAACCATGCTTAAGTTGCTATACACGGATAACAAAAAATTATGTAAAAAACAATACACTGATCTTGTGTCCGATATGCAGGCAAATTATCAACAATTCTACTACAATTTATTGTTATATATTTTTGTAGTTGTATTTATTTTTTGTTTGTATAGACTGAGGAAATATTTTTGATTTGTCATTTTGCTAAATGGAATAAACGATTAATTTTTTTCTAAAATAACAATTTTTTATTCACGAAATATCATACTATCGTTTCATCGAGTGGATCTGGAATAGTTTCACTTTCACGTACTCCAGAATCACGTACTTTCTATTTCAAATCACCTGATGATGATAAACTTTAAGATCCGTACTATAATTGATGAATAGGAGTAACGGTGACGTAATCAAGCAAAATTGTTCTGAGTTTGTTGTAATGACAGGTGTAGGGGCATAATTCCAAAGGTCAAAAGCTCACAGGATACGATTGAAATGGTTTGTCCACCTACCTTGGACATACCGCCTGCCTGAAAGTTGTTGGGGCACTCTTAGCGGAGCGACGAAGTCGCGTGAGCGTCTAAACCACCCTGGAAAGTGGAGTTTACATAAATGAATCACGCGAAGTGCGGCATCTACTCCTTCTTGGCTGGCATCTAAGACCAAACATAACACCATATTTGGTGTTATTTCTATTATTTTTTCGGCGTTATTTCTTTTTGCACAGCGAAATAAGGCCAAATTGGCCTTGTGTTGTTGTGCATCTTTTGACAGTTACTTACCGAAGTTTCAGTCATTTTGGACGTGCACTTTTTAGTTTACAGTCATTTGAGTGAGTCGATGTGAGTGTTTTTTTTGTGAAAATGGAAAAAATTTAGTAGTGAGCTGTTTTAAATTCTTGTTTTTGAAAGGCAATACGGATACGCAAATCAAAAATGAGTTGGACTCTTTGTATGGGGACTCTGCACCATCGTTTACCACAGTGAAATTTTGGGCAGCTGAATTTAAACGTGGCCGTAAGAGCTTGGGAGATGACGAACGTTCGGGACGTCCAAAAACCACTGACGATAGCATTGCCAAAGTTCACCAAATGGTGTCCAAATGGTGTTAGACGACCCCCGAAGTAAAGTGAGAGAGATAGTAGAGGTTATGAAAATGTCCAAACAACGTGTTTGTTACATATTAAATCAAGATTTTGGCATGAGAAACTGTCCGCGTCTTGGGTGCCGCGTTTGCTTACGTTATTTTTCAATTTCAAAGAGCTTTTTATTTTTCATAAGCGATTTAACAATATTTAAATATTTCTGCGAAGCCGTGGCTTGTCTGCAGAAGATTGTATTTCTAATATATTAAAAAAGTCTACGTAAGCTGCTCTAGACACATAAGGATAATTATTTAAGCTAATTTTAAATTATAATTTTTTATTTTTTTTGTCTAGGTTTTCATTTATTTAATTTGGAATGAAATTTACTTTAAGAATTTTTAATTTTTGTAACTAAGTGTTATTTGAGTTTAAAAAATAGTTTTTAATGCTTTTTGTTCTCATTGTTACGTTTGAATGTTGACGATTTCTCGAGGTAGTTCGTTTAAAGTTGTTGGAACGCTGTTCAACAGTTGTCGTCTACCATAGTTGTTGTAGGATCTGGGTACTTGCAGCATACCATGGGCACGACGTCGTGTATTTACCGCATGATCAAGTGGGCGAATGAAACGGTTATCATCGAAATACTCCAAAACCAGCGTCATCTTGAAAATTTGGTCGACTTTAAGGACATCGAAATTCCTTTCGTGACCCCGTTGAGTGTTGACGTTAATTTGCTTCAGTACAGAATTTTGTAGCCTCTGTAACTTCTGAATGTGTGTTTTCACAGCGTTTCCCCACGCAAGTATACCATACCGCAGCTTTGACTCCACTAAGGCATAGTAGACTTGTTTCAGAACAGGCACAGTAGCATGGTGTCGAAGATGAGCTACCGCAAACAATGCTTTCTTCAGGTCCACACGCAGCTTGTCCCAGAGAAAGTGACAGTAAATGATGACTCCAAGATACTTATAGCTATCTACTACGTCTATAGTTTTTCTGGGCGTACTAAGGCATGCATCGTTTTCGTAGTAGATTCTGTTTGGTGTAGTTTTGAAACTAGGCCCTCGAATATGCATCATCTTTGTTTTTTCAGCGTTGATCACCAAACCGTTATCGTGGCACCATCTCACAGCAGCATTAAACTCTTCCTGCATCATTCTCAAGGCAGATTCTAGGCATCTGTGTCGAACAACAATTGCCGTATCGTCCGCAAAAGCAAAAGCAACGCTCTTTTTGAAAACCCGAAGTAGTTCGTTTGCATATAATATAAAGAGGATTGGACCGAGCTTTGAACCTTGAGGGACACCGTATTTCACATTCTTATTTTCGCTAAATACGTTTTTTATCATAACGCTTTGCAATCTGTTGCGCAGGTACTCTGCAAACCAGTCCGCCATGACCCCTCTTATGCCGAGCCTTCCAAGTGCTTTAAGCAGCTTTGTATGGTCTAACGTTTCGAATGCTTTGCTAAAATCCATGAATAAAACTAAGACATGGTGGCCTTTGTTCAGACTCTCATTAACACAGTTAACGAATTCGCCTAGCAGTTTTCCCGTACTTTTGTTTTTTTGATAACCGTACTGACCTGGGTGAATGAAAGAATGCTTTCTTATGAAGCTCTGCAATCTTCTAACAATTACTCCTTCCAGGCATTTTTCAATTACCGGCAGTATCGATATCGGTCGATAGTTGTTTAGTTCATTTTTAGCTCCACCCTTATATATTGGTCTAACTCAGATTTATCAGCCTGCAAAGGATGGGAGCAAAAATGTTGGCGTGGGTTTTTATGTCGACAGCTCGAATTCCGTCTATTCCTGCGGATTTAGCTCCTCCCAGTGATCCAATGATGGCGTATATTTCACAAATATTTGGTTCATTCGCAAACATTGTATCCGTTATGACGATGTTATTGTGATTCGATGTGATCGTGTCACAGTTGTGTAGAATATTCGACGTCTGCACAGAGAAATGATGCGCAAACTCGTTGGCCAATGTCTTAGTTTCAGTCGAAAAATTTTTGGCAATGTTTTCATCTATACTCAGCTTTTTTCTTCCAAGAATTTCGTTTATTAGACCCCATGTTTTACGCGGGTCTCTCTTTAATTGACTGAACTTGGATTGGTAATACTAGTATTTTGATTTTTGTGCTGTTATTATTTTGTTTAGTTTGTTGCGGAAACTCTTGTATTCGTTTTCGTAGTCCTTATTCATCCAATTATTTGTCCATCTCCTGTACAGCTCATCTCTTCGCTGACACTCGGCAACCAGATTCGGAGTCATCCAGACATTTGTTTTTCGTTTTTTCTTTGTTGATTTTATTTTCGTAGCTTTTTCATAAATGTCTTCAAATATCTCCACAAGTTTTTGGTACGAGCTTTCAGCATCATTTTGTCTCATGACTTCATCCCAATCTGATTCACAAATAAGCTGGTTAACTCTTTTGTTGCATATGTACTTGGCATTGATTTGCTGCTCTTCTGATATTTCATTGGCTGCTGTAAAGTACAAAATTGGGTAGTGGTCAGTTATCCCACACTCAATCACAGCAGAATTTGAGCTCCACTATCTGGATCAACTCTGGTATACTCTGTAACTACGTTCATCAGTCTCAATGAAGCAAGCATTTCTAGATAATTTTTTGTGTACCTAGAATCTAGATCTCGAGTGTTAATGTTTATATCACCCATCACAATCATTTCTTCGTTTCGACCTAATTGCCCCACATTATTATGAAACTCGTCAATGAATGCATTTTTATTAAAACCGGGAGGTCTGTAAATACCCATAACATGTGTTGTTACTTTCCCTTGGGTGAATCTAATTTTTATGCATTCATAAGATTCTGTTACGGAGGGGACGCGTTCATGGCCCAACTCATTTCGAACAAACAATAAAATGCCACCACCTCTACGTTTGTTGCGATTTAAAAATTCTGGTTCGAAGCCATCGATTTTATAGAAACCTTTTTCCTCCTCTTCAATATTCGTTTCTACAAGAACAATTATTTTCAATGCATCTATGAAGTTGCTTATATTCAAGCGAAAATTATTCCAATTCTTACGGAGCGATCTTATATTAAAACAAAGGCAAGCGCAATCACTTTTTTTCAATTCCTCAAAATTGATAACGCTAAAACCACATAATACCCTACAGTTTAAATTAATTTCTAATTCATTTTTTTCATTTGTTTTTTCCATTTTAATAATACACCTTTTGATTATCTCGAATTACTTACGCACAATGTAACAGTTATTAGTAGTTAGACCAAAAACGTGTTCGAATGAACATTTCCAGCGCTCTGTTGGCGAAGTTTAGACGCCGATTAATTACTGTAGAATCAACTTGGATACACCATTATACGCCCGAAATAAAAATTCAGTCAAATCAGTGGACTGCAAAGGACGAGCCGGCTCCAAAAAAAGCAAAAATTGTTTTTTCGGCTGGGAAAGTGATGGCGATTTTTGGGATAGTGAATCTTAATCGATTATCTTCAAAAAGGAAAAACCATTATAGGAGCATACTACGCATCATTACTTGCCAAGCTGAAGGCAGAAATTGCGGAAAAACGGCCACATTTGCAGAAAAAGAAAATCCTGTTTCACCAAGACAACGCGCCGTCTCACACCTCAGCGGTTGCCATGGCGAATATCCATGAATTACGGTTTGAACTGCTTGACCATCCGCTTTATTCACCAGATCTAGCCCCAAGCGATCTAAAAACTGCGCTCGGAGGACAGAGATTTTCATCAAATGAGGAGGCAATTACCTTCGTGAACAATTTTTTTGCAGAGAAAAACGATAAGTACTATTTGGACAGGTTAGAGAGATGGAAGCATCGCCGGGAGAAGTGTGTGGACTTACAAGGAGGCTATGTAGAAAAATAAAAAAAAATTTGAGAAAAAATGTCTTGCATCATTGTTCGGTCGGAAACTTTTCAGACAACCCTCGTAAGGTAAAATTTTTCATTGTTGGCTTTATTTCGTGGGGCCTTATTTCACGTCACTGATTTAAACCATAGGCACAGAGGGTAATATATTTATTATTAGTTTTATTTATTTATTTGTATTACCTCAAATAGCATACTATTCAATACATAGAGTAAATTATTTATAGGAAAATTTTTTTAGCTATGCTAAAGGCGAAGCTAGAAGCGAATGCACAATTGAAATAAATTTAAATCAATTTGTTTAGAACATAAAGAATATGTCACGAACAATGTCGCCGAAATAATTCACGTTGAACCCATAGACGCAACACAAAAACCAGGTGCATTCACTGCAAGGCTATTTTAATGAAATTCGAGCCATATTGTGGTATATTACCACGTATTCCGTAATAAGATTGACCTGCGAGCCAGAATCTAGAAGTGCTCTGACCTCAATAAAATTTCCGTTTTTTGCTAGTAATTTTACACTTATCGTCCCCAAAAAGACGTAGCCTTGTTGATAGAGAAACTGGAAGGACCTTCGGTTTGGCCGTAGATGATGCTTCAGGTTCTTGAAGATCTTGTGTATGTGTAACCTTTGCTGCTGGTGCGTCGGAATGTACTAACGTATTATGTTTTTTCGAGCACCTGGTGCATCCTCGCCGAGAAAATTTTGGCGCTTAATGGCCTGCTTTAAGGTTTAAGATGTTTAAACCCTGATTAAGCTTCATTTGCAGAAAACCTTTGCATGGATATAAAGCATGATGTGCTTTGCACACTGGGCACTCTGTAACTACACTGACGGTTGTTGAACATTTTGCTGTATTTGATCACCTTGGATCCTTAATGCTTCGTCCTTTATTTCCCAAAGATTCCAACGATTGGAATCGATTTTCGAGGAACGTTAGAAAGTCCTTGATTGTCTGCAAGTTTCTTGGACTGGATAGGGATTGTTCATAAAATATGTGGGTATCCTTGTCCAACTTCTCTTATTAATAAATGAAGCAATAACGGATCCCAATTCGATGTGTCAACGCCAATATTCTCTAGCCCCATCAAAAACTCCTGTATAGTGTCATGTAAGTTTCTTTCGCTGAACGCAGACGGCTTTTACATATTATGCGTTGGTTGTGCCATTAACTTATTTACTAATGCTGCCACCAGAGGCCTGTAACACAATATATCAAGTCAACAAGTCAACAAGTTCTTGTTTAACTATTCTTGTTAAACAAGTACAGATCATTTCTGTATCAAAACAAAACTGTAACACTTGTTGAAAAAAAAAATTTCCCTCCTTGTTTATCAGTTGAAAAAGTCATACTCACACGATGAGTCGGTTCCCACTAGATAACCGAAATCAAGCAGTGTTGGGCGCGGTAAGTACCTAGATGAAGGACCACATGGAAACTCGGTACACTTTGTGCTGTTGATAAAATCCACATGGGCATAGTACCCCGGCGTAGAATCCCGGGCTTTACAAATTCATTCGTATCGACTCTTTGAAAAATAAAATAAAATAAAAATAAATAAGAAAATTGTAATATTGTCAAAAATTGAGAAAACAAACACATTTTGGTTGGGGCTTTCTTTGATTTATTAAAAAAATCATATAAAGCTGATAAATGATAATTAGCACAAAGCTTGAATATAGTTCCTGTGGGAAAAGACTGGGCATATATCAGAGATGTGTTTTGACCTCGATGGAAATAAAATTTCCACTCCAGCGCTTGTTTCCTCTTGCTGTTCTGTATTTTCTTCCTCTAAGGTATCTACAGGTTACAAAACTGCGAGATTTGTTGCATAGAGTAACACAGCATTTGCGGATGAGATTGAAGGTGGCATTAGTTAAGTTCTTAATAGGTAAGCGCTGTCACCTAATATTACGGAACTGGGAAAAGGCCTACATCCATTTTCCAATTTTTTGAAATAGCGAAGCACTCGCGCATCATGCACACTTTCCGGCTGGTTAGCACTGACATAATAAAATCTAAGGTCGGGTCCACATACTGCCATACAATTAATTGAGTGTCTGCCATGTCGGTCAACGAAAACTGATTCATTATTTGATGGTGCATCAATGTTAATCAAAATACCATCGATTGCATTACACACTTCCGGCATACCACCTTTCTAAAAAAGTCCTGAATCCTAAGGTGTAAACTTTCGGACCAATATACTTGCTTTTGAAATTTAACTTAATTTATTGCAGAATCACTTCTTATTTTATACGCCGTCATTTTATTAACACCATGAACCGACATCCTCTCCCAAACCAATGAAAGGCTATTAGTATTTTCTGCCTAACAGTTAGCGCTTTGTTTTTATTAGTTGGCGAACGTAATTTACTGAGACGTAAGGTAATCAACAACTTTTATTGGCACACAACATTTTTCGATGAACAAATTAGGCTCTATTTCGAAATTAATTCTTTCTTTATATATTTTTTCATTTCCTTGATTCGTTGATTCTAACTGTCACTTTCAGAATCAAGAAAAAACATTTTGAAATAACCTTCCCACTATTATCACTTGGTATACGCTATTGCAAGTATTTAATTCAAACTTTTTGACTTCTAACAAGTCGGTCACTGTCAGTTAGAATTTATAAATTTTTCAACAAGTAGAGAGTCTCTTCCTCCAATACTTCTTGTTTCCAGTTACAGAAAAAGTAGATTTATCAAATTTCCCACTTGTTGAGAGATCCGAAATCCCAACTGCAACAGTTTTTGCACCGTTACTTGTGAGGTATGGGGTCTAGCATTGTTATGCAAAAGTATCGGACCGTGCCTATTGACCAACGCAGGTTGCTTTTCAGCCAATTTGGCATGCAATATGTCGATTTCCTCACTAGTATTTGATAGCGTTTATAGTTTATACTGGTTGAAGGAATGAAATGGATTGGTCCTTTCGATGTCCATCAAATTGTCACCATAACCTTTTTTGGATGAAGACCGGGTTGTGGGGGTGTGTTTTGGTTTGTCATCTACATCCAACCACTGCTCAGATTTATCATAGGTGACTATCCGGTGCAAAAATGGTTCGGTTTGGTTTCTTAATGTAAGCGATGCGCAGATTTCTAGGCGCCGTATTTTTAGGATTTGTCCCGTTCATGCAGTACCCACTTATCGAGTTTCTTTAGCTTTCCTATGAGAGAAAGGTGTCGATTTATTGTCATTGGGGATACTCCCACGCTTTGTGCAATCTCCCGCACCTATTTCGTTGGGCCTACATCCACCGTTGCTCTTAAGGGGGATCCCCCGTATGATGGGTTGAAAAAACTCGTTTTTTTCATAAATTGATTATGAAAAAAATTGACCATCGACATCGAAAACCGACGAAAACATTGATGGAGTAAAAGAAATGTTGGTCAAATTAACCATCAGAGAGATAGCGGAGGACTTGAACATTGCCTATGGATCGGTCCAAGATATATTGGTTAATGTTTTGGGTTCCCGTCGTGTAGCAGCAAAGTTGGTGCCAAAAGACCTCAATTTTATGCAAAAAAGAGACCGTGTTGACGTCGCAAAGGAGATGATTTGGAGGCTGAATCCGATCCCACATTCATCGAAAGGATCATTACTGGAGACGAGACGTGGGTTTATGAGTACGACACGCAATCCAGACATCAGGCAAATGAATGGCGTTCACCCAACAAGCCGAGACCAAAAAAACCACGTCGTTTTCAGTCAAAAAAGAAGGCAATGCTCACGGTTTTCGTGGATTACAACGGTGTAGTACATCATGAATTTTTGCCAGAAGGCCAGACAGTAAACAAAGAGTATTATTTGGGCGTTATGAGACTTTTGCGTGAAGCAATTTGCCGAAAGAGACCAGAATTGTGGGCAGAAAACTCGTGGATTTTGCACCATGATAACGCACCATCGCACAGTGCCATCATTATTCGTAATTTTTTGACGAAAAATGCAACAAATACCATCCAACCGCCACCGAATTCAACTGATTTGGCTCCCTGTGACTTCTTTCTGTTCAATCGAGTTAAAAAACCACCACGGGGAACGCGTTTCAGCAGCCTTTAGAAAGCAATGGAAAAATCGCAGGAAGCACTGATGGACATACGGAAAACCGAATATAAAATATGTTTCGAGGATTGGATCAAGCGCTGGCAGAAGTGTATTGCAGTCGATGGGGATTTCTTTGAAGGGGACAATATAGACTTAGATGAATAAACTTGCATTTTTAATTTTCTGAATTTATTCAGAACGAGAACGTTTTGATCAAGGTGGTATCTCAAGAACTTAGTTCGTATTTGAACTTGATCAAGTGCAGTTGTCATCTCGCAACGTTATTTTTTCTTTGCTAGTAAGCGCCCCAAACTTAACTTGTGATAGTGACTAACAACAAAACATATAATCAGTGAATCAAACGTGCCTTCGGATCTTCTTTTGGGGTAAGTGAACTAAATAAATTCTTCCTGTTATTTCGGCAGATACATTAACACAGTTCAGTGGTATAAAGCAAACTAAGAATGAAAGTGGGGGGGGGGGGGGGGTGACCCCTATAGACCATAACCGGTTCAACCAACTCGAGTCTGTGTGTGTGTTAGGCCGGGGTAAAAAAAAAAACAAACTGAAGTTCTACGACTCAGACTACGCACCATTACCTTCAATCAATAATGATAACAACATCCCTCGCTTCATCGTAATTTCTGGTACTGAAAAAGTTTGAGGTAGCTTGCGACCACTTTCCACGTATAACGTATAATCCCTTTCAGATCAACCGCGGCCTGGAATTCATCTCAAAAGATTTTCTGGATGTTAAAGCCATGAGATCAGGAGACCTACTGGTAAAGGTGACAAACCTGCAGACAACCGAAAAATTCCTTAAAGCAAAATTCGTCGACCTAATTCCAGTCAAAATCACAAGCCACGCAAATCTAAACACGGTTATGGGTAGAATAGGTAGAATATATTCTCGGTACATTGTCGATCTGTCAGAAGAACAACTATTATCCGAACTCAAAAAAATTCAAGGTGATCGGAGTGAAAAAAATAATGGAAAAGGACAAGAACGAGCTAGTAGCAACGGGTGCTGCTATAACCACTTTTGATTTGATTCGACGACCAGATCAATTAAGAATTGGCTGGCTGAACTGTAAAGTCGAGGAGTTTATTCCAAACCCAATGCGTTGTGTTTCGTGCCAAAAGCGTGAGCACACGAAAAACCACTGCAAAAATTCGGTGATTTGCCGAGAATGCTGCCTTCCACCTCCGCATACTTCTTGCCAACGTATCTTCTGCATCAATTGCAATGAAGAAAATCACGCTGAATAAAATTAAAGCTAATCGTCGCTGCACTGGCAGATTTGGCAAGCAGAGGCTTGGCAGATTTACAACAGTAACCCCGCACTTCAGCAACTTTCAGCTCCAAGGCAATGAAATACCGGTAAACCAACAATGGCCGAAATCATAAAGAAACGCATACTCATGGAAACAAACGCTGACAATATTATTTCTCCAAAACCCAGTATTTCCAAAGGCTCCTCAAACAACTCAACCTCAAATAAACCCACTCAAGCCCATCAAAAATCTCTGCTAGCAATTCCAACTAAATCTACCACTGTCCAGTATCCCTTTCGACCAAATAGCCATGAAAAAAGCTCAACACAAGTAATCAAAGACAACATCGAACGCATACAATCAACATCATCAAATACTAACATTATGGATCTGAAGACTGAGAGCACGCTCTCTCTTTCTTCAGCCATACATGGAAATAAAGAACAAGACTTCCCAACTAGAATAATTTCTACTCATTATGAATCACTCAAAAAACTAACCAATCCCAATTCAACACACTCAAAAGAATACAAAAATTACAGTAGTGGTAGTTTCATTAGAAATTGATCTCTCAATCCTCCAGTGAAACCTCCAAGGGTATTCAAACAACAAATATGCTCTTGATCTTTTAATTTCTAAATATAATCCCTATATCATAGGACTACAAGAAACACATATTATCGCAAAAAAAAAACCCAAAAACTACAAGCCGTTTCATTTTAACAAACCCTATCAGTATTCAAATCCAGGAATAGGAATGCTTGTAAGGGAAAATATACCAGTAACCTCACACGTTACATCCACGTCCAATCTGCTCCATCAAACAATAACTATCCAAATAAAAAAGCCATTAATTATAACAAACATTTACAGAGCACAGGACATATGTAGCAGTAAGCCTCGACATACTTAGTGGAATTCCGTCAGCTAACAACTTCTAGCAGAAATGCTAGAAACACTCTTTGGGGCTCCAGTGCAACAAACGCTCTAGGGAGCACCTTTGAAGAATTCGCAAATGATCGAAACCTAGTAATCCTCAAATACGGTTCACCTACTATGTGCAGCACAGGATATACTTTTACAGCCATTGATGTTACTCTTGCGTCAGAGGATATTGCACCCATGCTGCAATGGGAGGTATTAGGTATAAGCAAAGATCACATGCCTATTATAATTCGAATACCAAGAACACCTTGTAAAAGAAAAACAAGTGCAAGCTTTAATGAAGAGATAGCAAACTGGGATCTCTTTAAATTAACATCGCGTAATGTATCATCTAAAATACCCGTGTCTTCTAATGTACTCGTAAACCAAGAAGCTGCAAAAGTTAAAAAAATAATTAGAGAATCTGCAGCAAGATCTATCCCGACAACAAAAATAAGAAATACGCATACTCTGTAAAGAAAAAAACAAAGCTTGGGTGAAATTACGTAGGAATCCCATCATGGAAAACTGCATTGCGTACAGAAAATGCTTTGCCAAATTTCGAAGAGAGTCAATTCTGGCAAAAAGAACACCGTGGGAGAACTTCGTTAATACAATAGACCATTTCTTAGACCTCAAGAGCAGACCTCTTTGGAGCAGAATAAAATCAATTCGAGCTTTAAACCCACAAAAAGACTTTCCCTACATGCTATCGAACCAAACTCTTATCATTGACCGAGAAATAATAGACAACACCTTTGCCAAATTATGGAAAAACTATAGCACTTTCCCGCACAACTTGATCAATTCCAAACAACTTTTTTCGATAAACGATCTACCAACCCAAGGCAAAATCTGCCATTGCGATGCAGGCAAAATATGTTATTGAGCAAATAACAACTAATGAACTAGAAATGACTATCTGCACCGCGAAAGCAACTTCTCCGGGAAGTGATGAGATAACATACTAGGTGGGGTGAAAAGTAACCTCCTTGACCGCCAGAATGCGCTGCTACAGCAAAAAAGGTTATGGTGCCTTGAAGTCCGTTCATATTTAGGCAGACATGCCAAATTTCAGTGCAATACTGTAGTATAGTATAGTATAGGATTTATTGAGACTTTTAAAATTAACATACAATGATTAATGTTCAACAATTCAATATTCTTATTAAAGCCGACTTAGAATTGGTCAGGCTGTCACAGCACAATTCAGTATTTTTTTTTAATTGTAAATAAAAGATATGAAGAAAACTATTACAGAGTTATATATAGAATAAACATGTTCGCTCAATAAAACATGTGAATTGAGTGGATGACTTAAAACTAGATAAAAAACAACAACAGTAATGCCAAATCGCATTACAAAGTAAAGGTAACAATATTATTAAGACGTGAGCTCATTAAAGCTATTTAGGAAGTAACATTATTTGTTGAGATTTTATTTTTATTTTTAATATCACATTTTTACTTAAAAATTAAATCAACAAGTTATATTATGTACATTAATGATTCAGACTTCTGGTGGCAAATAAAAGAGATTAAATTATAAACTAAAATTGGGACTTCAATGTCATAAGCACGCAAAGCATTTACATTTGCGTTTCTTCAAAGAAAACAAATTAAACTTGTATTTCAGTTATAGCTACAAATATATACATACATACATTTTTCAATCTTGAATTAATAATTTAAATTTTAAAAATATGAAAGTTTTATTTTAAATAAAAGTTATGATAGTCATATTGTTATTATTTATTTATTTATATACGAAAATATTTATATATTTTTAATTTGAGGATCAAAGCATTAACCTCTGTATGTTAAGTTACAGCTTTGGTTGTAAAAGTTTGATAAGTAGCATACATCATCTACTATTTCGAAAAGGTGAGTAGACCGTTTATTGAGGATGCTGATAGGGGACAAGTAATACCTATCCAAAACCGAGAATTCTATATTTTCACTGTATATTTCTTGTATAGAAGGTTTGGGATGTGTCATAAGGTTTAGAAAACGATATTTAGCTAAATTCGTTAGGTAACTAAGTATGGGTGTGACTCCGGATGTATCGTAGATCGTTTTATTTTTAATCCATTTACCAGAGGGTCTTCTGTACATTGAGATACATTTCCTTAATACTGTTCGCTCGAACATCTGAAGTTGGTGGGCTACTGTTTTAGATATTTGAAATCAAATGGCAAAACCATATGCTAAAAGTGGACGGATGAGAGTTTTGTACATTAGAAGCTTTGTTTTGGATTCGACTTCACGGGAGTTGAGGAGAACCTTTAGTTTGGCACAGGCAGCTTTACATTTTTGCAATGCTTTCCTGGCATGAATGTTCATTCTCCACCTCTCATGTAGGTGCACACCCAGATATTTAATCATAGGTTTCCTTGGGATGGTATTTCCTTCTATGGTTAGAGTAAGCTGTTTGCTTTCCCTGACAGCGAGATGGTGGCCTTTGGTGGATGCGTTTCTAAAACAAATTAATTCGCATTTGGAGGCGTTTAAACTTATGCCCCAGCTTCGGTAATATGGGATAATAATTTCAAGATGGTGTTTGATGCCCTCAAGCGCATAGTGAGGTCTTTCGTGCGAGTCATAGATTATTGTATCGTCCGCAAATAGGATTGAGTTTGAAGAAAGGAACTGTGAAGGGAAATCATGTAGAAAGATGTTAAATAGGAGGGGACCGAGAATGGAACCCTGTGGAACGCCTGATAGTACCGGGACGGGGGTAGAAATTTTTTCATTCAAGTGAATACTTAGATAACGGTTATTGAGGAAGCTAAACATCATTTTGATAAAATATTTCGGGAAGTTCAAAGAAATTAGTTTAAAAAGGAGACCATCATGCCAGACAAGATCAAATGCTTTAGTAAGGTCAATAGCACATGCAACAGTGCAAGATTTGTTCCTGAGATTTTTTAAGACTTCATTTTGTAGTTGCATAAGTGCATGTTCGGTGGAGTGCTTTCTTTTAAAACCAAACTGTACCATCGGTATAATATTTTGTTCGGAAATGAAGTTTTCTATTTTTAAATAGAGAACCCTTTCAACTATTTTTCCAAGGTTGGACAGTAGTGAAATTGGCCTGAAATTGCTTATATCATTTGAATTTTCCTTCTTTTTAATTGGGATCAGCTTAGCATTTTTCCAATTGAGAGGAAAGTAACCATTATTTATACAATTATTAACAATTGGAGTTAAAAAATGAGGAATAGTTGGAAGGCATTTCTTGATTATAAAATTTGAGATATTATCTGGTCCAGAAGATTTTTTGCTATTGAGGTTATGAATGATGGATTTAATAAATTCAGTTGTGGCAAATTCTTCCAAAATCGGAGAATATGAAGTATTGTTAAGAGAAAATTCAGTTAAAGGGTTTAAGGAGTTCCAAGCTAAGAAAGAACTTGTGCGGGTTAAGACTTCTAGAGTTAGTTCGGGATCGATATCGGGAATATGATGTGAGTATAAATCAGAGAAGAAATCTTGAAAGGCGTTAATTTTTTCTTGAGTTGAGTGAAAAGCATTGTTATTAAATAAAATGGGGGCAGAAGATTGATTGGTAGTACGTTTGCGACCAGTGATTCTATCGATTTCCTTAAAGACAGCAGAAGATGGCCTTAATTGGTTAAGTTTGTTTCGAAATTGTTTGTTTAAGTGAATTCTGGTCTGATCATTAATTAGTTTGCTCAAACAGCTGATCCGAGAAGAGAGGGAAATGTATTCTTGATTAACTCTATTACCTTCCCTATGAAAGATTCTTTTAAGCTGGATTTTCTAAAATTTCCTAAGTTTAAGTAATTCAATAATTTCATGGCTGAGGTTTTGCCTTGAGGAACATAAATTAATTTTTTTTGAATGACAATCAATACAGTCTTAGATGTGGTCAGAGAAAAGTGTTACAAATCGGTCAATTTCGATGTTGGAGAGATTTCTTTCTAGTGGAATGTTCATTGAAATAAATTTCTGCCGAAGATCTTGATTGAATAAAATCCAGTTTGTGTCACTGAATGAAACTCTATATGGAGGGTCTGTAAGTAAAGGGGAGATGTTGGATAGCTCTAAGCCAAGAAAAACTGAGAAATGGTCGGAAAAAGGATCCAAGGTTATACAACTATAGCTAGGCGAAGTGAATTGAGGGCCAAGAAGGTTTGAAGACACTAAATAAAAATCTATAGTTGACAAGGAACTTGGTCTTGTCGGGCTATTTGGAGAAATTATGTGCAAATCAAGAAAGGCAGTGTTTTGGTACCATGTGTATAGGTGGTAACCATTCAGATTTAACATAGAGTCACCCCAAATGTTGTGGCGAGCGTTAAAGTCACCCCCGATTATATAAAAGTCAAAACTGGACAGAAGAACCATTAAATCTTGCATTGCTCGGACTAATCTAAAACCCGTGTTACAAGGTATGTAGAGGGAAACCAAGGCTAGGCTTTTATTGTTATTAAGATGTCCAGTTAATGTTATAGAGACAATGGTTGCAGAAATAATATTGTTTTGAAAAGGAATTATATTGTAATCTGAAGTATCTGGAATCAAAACACCGGTGCCTCTGCCCGAATCGTTACGTAAAAGTAGGTAATTATCAAATGTACGTCTCATATTGTGTTTTAGAAGTGTTTCTTGAACTAAAACCGCAGTTGGGGTGATATGTTTAAGAAACATATTCAACTCAAAGCACTTATCTATAGAGACTAGAGAGTTTATATTAGCAGTGATCATTTTAAAAATCATGGCGTCAATGAAGCAATAAAGCCCAGGTAGGCACCGGGTTTTTCAGAGTCATTTAGTTTTTTAAACGATGGCCAGAAATCTCTAACCCGAGTTATGAGGACGTTCAAGGGTAACCCAAATAATCTTATCGATTCATTTATAAAATCTCCAAAAATAGAGTTTGGATTAGATTCTTCATTACGTGTCTCTAGCGGATTTCCTTTAAGGATATCAGCATAGGAGAATGATCTCGAAACTTGTGTCGGATTCACAACTGTATTTTTGGGCTGAAGGACATATTTTGGAGATTTTGGGCCCTTGTCCTCCTTCCTCCGCAAGTATTCTATCCGTTTCGGACAGCCACTGAAATTTGCCGGGTGCCCAGAGGAACCGCAGTTAATGCAAGATAAGCTTATCTTATCCTTGATGTTATTGAGAGGACACGCCCCCAAATCGTGCGAATCTTTACACTTTACGCATCTAATAGGGAAAGCGCAGTAGGCACTAACGTGTCCAAAGCGTTGGCATCTATAGCACTGGACAATGTTGCTTTTCCTCAGTGACTCCCATTTTATTTTATGATGAAGTAAAAGGCGGATGTTTTTTAGCTTAGATAGGCTTTCCCTATCATCAACAACACAATGAAAAATACCAAGCTCTACGTTATTTTCTTTTGACCATTTTGTAGCAAATGGTTTAACTTGTACCCTCAATGAAGGGTCCACTTTGGCAATATCATTTGCTATCATTTCAGAGGTAAAACCATCTGGAATACCTCTCAGTAATATTGAGAACTTTTTTAGCCGCTTTGGACCAAATGAAAAAGCTTGAATCTTCATTTCACAAAAAACTTTCAATAAATAGGAAGGTAGATTAATGTCTTTAACAAAAATTTTTAGTCTACCTAATCCTTTGCTTTCAAACTTAACATCTAAATTACCACTAAAGTTATTTTCTAAAAATAACAATATAGTTTTTGAGCTCACGTCTTTGGCATAAATGGGAGGGCACCATTCGTTAATTTTCCGAACATTTTGTTTGCTTTTTCCTATTTGAGGTGAAGTAGAAGGTTCATCTAACTCGGCCGAATCCAGAATCGAAAAAGGGTTGTTGGCAAGTCTAGAATTTGTCCTCCCCAGAGACGGGGACGATGAATGTTTGACTTCTTTAATTTTATTTCGATGTTTCTTTATATTTTCGAAAGTTGATAAGTCGTCTTTTAGCAATCTCTTTAAATCGGCCAGATTTGCATCGTCCGTCGGATTTAATGATAAAACACGATTTTCAAGTTTTCCAGTTTGACTTGGCATCACTGAAGCACCAGCAACTTTATTATCTTTTTTGCGTTCAATACTGTTTTTGAACCGCCACTAATAACAGTACAATCTGTTACTGTACAATCGGATGTTTCCATGTTTGTTTCCATGGTTGTATCCAACTTTTTAGGCGTCGTGTATTCACCAATTGTTTGCAATATAGCTAATTTGTCCTCATTCGACAATAGCTTAGAGGGAAGATTAAAAGTCTTTTTCTTTTTAATCGTATCGTCAGGGGGACGATGCCCCTGTGACGATCTTTTATCCATATTTTTTTTTTCACTCTTCACTTTTACTTTTATCTCACAACACACAGGATCAGAAAAAACACGACCATTCACTTTGACAGCCAATGGCAGACGTCTCCACCAAAGAACCAAAGAATTAACCCAGTGCAATACTGTCTTTAGTTTTGCTTTGACAGCTGATTGTTGTTGACGTGTTTGGCATCATGTTGAGTATGAACAACAACGATTTTCGTTCTCTCATAAAAAATTATTTTTTGAGAGGCAAAACGGCGAAGGAAACAAAAGAAAAGTTGGATAAATATTATGGGGCTAATGCTTCGTCAGAGTACACCATCAAATATTGGTTTCGAGAGTTTCGTGGTGGCCGCAACTCCACTACCGATCAAGTCCGCATCGGCAGGCCCTCCGATGCGGTTACAGAGGACAATGTCAAAAAAATACATGAAATGGTGTTGGCTGACCGGAAAGTGAAGGTGCGCGAGCTAGCAGATACCACAAAGATTAGTACTGAGCGCACACGCCATATTTTGGGCAATTTTCTGCATATGAAAAAGTTATCCTGCCGCTGGGTGCCGCGCATGCTCACTCCTGACCAAAAACACGAACGCGAGAGCACTTCGAAATAGTGTTTGGATTTGCTAGTGCGGAATCGGGCGGACTTTTGGCGTCGATTGGTAACTGTTGATGAAACTTGGATCCACTATTACACACCAGAGAACAGAATGAGTGCCCGGCAATGTACTGGGGTTACTTTTCACCCCACCTAGTACAGTATGATAGAACACTGCGATGAAAATCTAAAAAAAGAATCTGTACTTTATACAATAATATAATAAGTACTGGTAATTTCCCACATGATTGGAAGAGAGTATAACTTAACATATCTCACTTGCTTGAAGAATATCGCTTCTCTCCAAAATTTTTGGAAAAATCATTGCAAGTCGAATTGGTTGGGAAATATAGGGGTGTCCAAAGTCTGTTACAACTATTAGAAGTAAAACTTGTTAAGAATCCTTCGTTACGGAAACATAGCGTAGTTCTATCAGCTGACCTTGGCTTTCGACAGGGTAATGTTCATTCCAGCTATTAAACAGCTTAGTTCATGGGGGATACCTAAAGATATCTTAAAGATTGTCATTTCATTTATGACAGGTCGAACTTTTCAGGTTAATGTAAATGGATTTAAATCTTCAATAGTTCAAATGGAGAACGGGGTTCCACAAAGATCGCCACTATTGGTAATAATATACAATGCCTATATCGATTCGCTGATATATCAACTTGATAACCCCAGATATGACTTGGACTTTGCCGGCATTTATGCAGACAATACATACACACTGGCTTCCGGACATCCTAATCATGTTAATCAACTGTTGGAAGCAACTGACTCAGGAATCCATCAATGGGAGCTGGAAAGAGGTGCTTCAGTTCCATCAACAAACATTGAAGCAATCCACATTTGCAGAAAAAGAGCTTGCATCTGTCCTTCTCTGGTTCTTCGTAACGTTACGATTCCACTCAAAAGAGAATTAAGAATACTCGGGATATACTTTTCTGGAAATTTAAAATGGAGTTTAGAAATTAAAACAGCAATAAATGCACTTAAAATGGCTTGCTCCAAACGTAATGGCCCCCATATGGAGACTGCGATCCGATTGGCTAAGGCTCTGGTAGAAGGCTCTCTTCAACATGGCTTGACAGCCTTTATGTGGACCTCCAAGAAAAACGTCGAAAGTATAAAGCGGCGTTAATTCGCAAGAACGGGGCGGCCAATCGACTGGCCCATTTCTTGAGATAACGCGCTCACCATACTTACTCTTCAATAAATCGATTGTAGCATGTGCTGTGTGGCTTGTGCCATCATCCTGTTGAAACCACATGTCGTCCAATCCATATCTTCCAATTCTGGCCAAAAATAATCGGTGATCATGGCGCGATAACCGCTGACCATTCACAGTAACGTGACGATCGTTATCGTCGACGAAAAAATATGGCCCAATAACGCCGCCGTCATACAAACCGCACCAAACCGTTATTTTTTGTGGATGAAGTGGTGATTCATGAAGCACATGTGGATTTTCACCCGACCAATAACGCATATTTTGCTTATTGACGAACCCATTGAGCCAAAAACGAGCTTCGTCACTGAATTCTCCATTCTCCAGAACCCAATCGGAGAACGTACGTCGCTTCAAATGGTCCATCGGCTTCAATTCTTGAGTCAGCTTGATCTTGTATGGGTGTAAACCAAGATCCTTACGCAAAATACGCCATAATGTGGTCTGAGCGATGCCTAATTCTTGAGAACGCAATGGAATTGATTGATTTGGATCGTTTGCTACGGACGCCTGAACGGTAGCGATAATTTCGACCCTTCGACCAACCCGTTGTCTCATTGGCACGGCAACATCACACAACGAATATGTAGACTCAAATTTTTACACTAAACTTGTTATTGCCTGTCTACTAGGGCGAGAATTACGACCGAAAATTGGAGTTAACGCTCTTAAAGTTGCAGTCACCGACTCCGAATTTCGGTAGAAAATTTTTATAATTTGCAGACGTTGCTCGTTCGTGTACTTTACCATGATGAAAATGTTGAGTTTACTGCATAAATTGACAGTGACAGTTTGATGATTAGTGAAAGAGTGCGTTCACAAATTAAATTCAAAGTTTTCAAGTCCCTATTGGAAAACGATTTACAATTGGAGTACGCCATCCATTTA
The DNA here is from genome assembly GCA_949129095.1 of Volucella bombylans. Classification (NCBI taxonomy): domain Eukaryota; kingdom Metazoa; phylum Arthropoda; class Insecta; order Diptera; family Syrphidae; genus Volucella; species Volucella bombylans. The sequence goes on from OX422141.1 coordinate 183,608,798, forward strand.
GTTTTCCTGCGTATTTCAGAAGTTATTTTTTATAGTCAGGTCACTGTGTATAGTGAAGATGCTTTTTTCACGGTGATCTGAGAAGGATTCCTTAGAAGATACCCTCCAATTACAATATATTGGCATAGTATTGTTCGGAATGCATGTTTGTGATTGTTACGTCGAAAATTTCTTCTCTGTTTTTTGTATGCAAAGTGGGGCGATTTAACCTGTTACATACAACAAGTTTGGAAGAAATAATAAATTCAAAAATTAACTCAACCCTGGCGTTGATGTATGTGCTTCCCAATTAACTGTGCTGTGCTTTGGCATTGCAGCCGATTACCAGACCAGTCTTTCTTGATTCGGCGAGTGTCACCATTAACATCTACCCGATCTCTGAATACGTAATCGGGCTCCCACGATGGGGCAAAAATTAAATCGGATATACGAGTGCCACATGTTCGAAAGTACGGCACCATGAGAGAACGTAGGTATATGAGTTCATTACTGCGCCACCTCGTCGACACAGCAGATCCTGCGGCAAATAAGAATATTCGTGTTGAAGGGTTCGCGAGGGCGAGCAGAATATTGATGATTTTCAAAAATAAACTAAGAATTGCAAGCTGGAAAGTCGGCGCAATAAAAAACGCATATTATATGGTCGGCAATATAAAATGGATGTAATATGCCTTTAATAATTCAAATGACGAAATGTCGAAAACAGGGCCTGCTACTTGAGCTTACAAACGTATCCATACACAATGCAATAAGAACGAAATTGCCATCACCATGACAGCTGAGTTCATACATAAAATCGTGTGGGAAAATATGATCGACTCATGGCAATAAAACTGACAATTGAACATCAAATTTAAAATATTGGTGTTGGAGTAATGGAGCCAGACTGCAAGTACGAAAGCTGCCATAGGATACGGTTTCGGATCGAGAAACTCAGCAGTCGAAGACTCATGCTGATTACATGGTCTTACTAATGCATTTGATTACATACTGCAGAGGTGGACACTAAACGCAGGTAGGTTACCTTCTATGACGGAATAACACGAAACCGCGAATAAATGAATACATACGAAAGAGTTCTAGACAGTCGACAACGCAATATAGTCAGACTTTATGGCAGTAAATGCAGGTTGGCATACAAAGCGGTTCAAAGTTTATGGAGCATAATGGAGAAACATCCGGACACTTTGAAAGATCTTTCTAACGTCGTCATTGATTTGGAGCCATTAAAATTCTAGATTTCCGATTTCGGACGGTATGGATCCGGCCCAAATGCATGTCGGCTTATTAAAAAAATCTGTCGCTTGTTTTTCGTGCCTGACAACCAAGCAAATGGTAGTCCTATAATTCTGACTTCCTTCATGTTGAAGAGTATGGAGAGAATGTTCGAGCTCCATGCGCACAAAACCGCATTGCGAATACATCCTCTGTCTAAGATGCAACACTCTTACCAATGCAGGATCTTCCGAGAGTGCGCTTTAAAATCTGGGTGCCAGATATGAGTGATACAAAGTTCTGCGACGCTTGCTCTGACAGTAATGACGACACCGCAGAGCACTACCTATGTAAGTGAATCTCCGGCTTACGGTCGCATCAGGCTGCAGGTACTCGGTGTTGACGTGGCGGGTGCTGGTACTGTACCCACTTTATCATTGAAGCGCTTAGTCATCTTTCATCGAATGAGGGAGAACTCACAAGCAGTAAAACGGACTAGTTCTTTGCCTGAGTACTCTTTTCCAACAGAAAAAAAACAAAAAGAAATTCTATCGGCAAAAGTCTGACTTATGCTCAAGACTGATTCAGCGATTTTTTCTCGCCAGTTCGCGTTGTTTCAGAACAGATGGTGGTCTACCTGCGTTTGATGTCCATCACTGAAATGCGTAATCAACTGTAGCTAATATGTAGCGTTTTGAGTACATATAGTTAGACCTGTGACTTAAGATCCTTAACATGTTGTTACAAATGTTGCAAGGACTCAGGAATTTGGTCAATACTGAATGTGATCAATAATTAATAGTGTAAGTTTGTAGTTGTAGGTCCGAGGTCGCACAAGGGTCCTGGAAAATGGGTTAGCCGATTATTTTGCTAGACAAGGTTAAGGAGAACAATTTTTCAGTATTCAAACTAGTTGGGACTGGCTGCAATAGTGGTTGAGTCCCTTCGAACTTTTCATTCTATGTCGTCTATCCAAAAAGTTTGTGTTTGTACATCTGAACGAAGTCTGCAGCTTTGCCCTTAAATCAGAGGTTTCTGATCATTTTCGGTCTCAATTTATTGATAAAGATGATCAATGAGTCACTTAGTTGTAGGAATCCTCCTTTGCTGTACAGTTTGAGCCTTGCAATTCATTCCAAACTTATGTAAGTCTTCAGTCGATGTTATAACAAGAGAATTGTTAGATGGGTTTAGATCGAACAGCTGTTGTTTTGAAGACAACTGTGTGGGCTTAGAGCAAATATTGTCTACTTCCATATTGGGAAAGGGATTTCAATTCGAAGATGCAGGTCCTTTGACTATCTGACGGCCTGTTATAAAGAAAGTAAGTGTAACGCTTGACACCAGGACTTCAAAAGTTATTTTCTTGCAAACGTGCTGGCGGGGAAAAGCTTTGCAGGATTAGCTCATAGTTTTCTACACAATATGACAGAAGTCCCTTTGCGGGATTGTAGGCCATTTATTTCAGATAACTCCATAGATGGGCAGACTTTGTCCTCAACTTACTTGTGTTCATCCACAATAGTTAGTGTATTCTCTTACCACATCATCTGTATTAAATAGCTCGACTGATAGGCCATTAGACTTAAGTTTAGATAGATCGTCTAGTGCAGGAGGAAGAAATTGTTAGGTATCACGGTTAAAATGGAATGATTGTACTATATATACGAGTAACAGTCCATCCATATCTTCAGCGTCCATTGCGGCTCCATTATTATGTCCCCTTGTTCGTCTTTGTAGACTTTGACTTGCAGCTTCACTCTTTTGCAGTTTTGACAAGTCACTTCGCCCCTGATAGTTTTCCGGCAGCGCTACTCCCGTAGTAGAGTATGTCCTCTAAGAGAAATGATTTCCAGCACTATAGTGTTAATATATTTAGAGGTTTACTGCTAAGAGTACTTCGTCATAAAGTGTACGCATTCAACTTGCATTCATTCCACATGAATATAGAGATTTGTTGTAGTGACCAGATAAATCCAATAGGCTTCGTAGTTGTTTACCTGCCAAGACCTAGAGAGCACTGTTCTTGTAAGATAGTCGCTCTTTCCGCTAGTCAGTTTTCGAGATTTTCCTTCGTACTGCAGCTCTTCTTAGATTTAGAAAGTGCAACGAAAACTGGGCTCGATTCAACGCATTGATGCAACAACTATTTTTTATTGTAAGAGTTGCTTATTCCAGCATCTGTATTGAAGCCCGTTTAATATCCATTTTAAGCGACGTTACTTGAATGCTCTATTGGACCCAATCCCTGGCTTACATTTCTGTTTACTTTGCGCGGGATCATTTTTGGTGTTTCTGAACCGAACCCTGCCGATCCGTTCCTTCTTTCCATGGTGGCAAGGGGACTGGCGTCGGCTGACGTCTACTGCCTCACTGCATCGCTTCTGTCTAGATGTCTTGTTTTCTTTCTTAGACAGGAATTTTTAGAATGCGATACATTTCGAGCTCCGTTTGACCTTTACTTCCATTTATTTGTCCGTTTTTAACATAAGTTTGATTAGATAACTGTTTCGTCTAAAGCATAGGTTTTGTACTATAACCTGAATAGTGAGCTTTCAACGGTGTCATCTTTTACGTTCGAAGTCAATAGTGCATATTGCTGATCTTTTGTTTAACGTCGCCGGGCGGCGAATTTCAGTATCTGATACTGAAAGTCTTATCCATTTTGAATGACATCTGAGGTATTCAGTTAATTGTCAGATACTTGGTTCTGTGAAAGAGTAGAGCGAATGAAGGACAATGCTTTGAGATGTACCATATAAAGACAAGTCTATAACACTTCATCTGCATGGACATGGTACCATCGATATCGCTTCAGTCAAGAAGATTTTGAATTTACACGACTTAAGTTCAAGGCAACATGGATTGGAGATAATGGGAGGTTGTTGTGTCATAGCCAGACAACTTTCACGTGGTACTAGTTTGAGCCTATTTAGCCTATTAAATGTGTTCTTAAACTGGTTGTATAGTAACTCCATGTGCTTGTTGCATTAAAGCGATCTGGAAAGGTTCTTATAGACACACACATAAAATATATACATGTGAATATGTACGGTCCAATAGTACAAGATACATTATCCATCAAAAGGAATCAAACAATGGAGTTTTTGTCACACGCGAAATTAGTTTTACTCCTTGGATTCCCATAAGACTATTCCCCCTATTTTAACTCCGCCAACCAAACTGCATCATCAATCTAACACACATTTCATAAATGTCATGAATGTATCGTGGAGATTAGACACACATGCAACATAATAATGACAAATGCGTTGTATCAAATTATTGAAAGAGTTCTACTAGCACGATAATTGCACTTTTTCTCAATGTTACGTTGACCAGCTTACTCGTTACATGGGTAGATTCGATCGCTATAAAAAAAAACATTATTTCGCAGCGTTTTTATAAAAATATTATTTTCATGGAAACGTTGTTTAAGAGTGCTATAGTTTCTTGGGGTTACCAGGAGTTGTTTCATTTTCTTTTATTTCCTCTCCCGGACTGTCATAGTGTGCAAGTGTTTTGAGACTTAAAAATACACATCCGTAGAGGGTAAGTTGTTAAACTCGTAAATAATATTTGTCTAAGCAAGATTAACTTTTTTTTTTTTTAAGAATTTATCACTCAAGAGGGTATGACTGCTCTTAAAATGCCGGAGCACGTGTTAAGTTTTTCGGAAAATTGGATAGGGAGAGAGAGAAAGATATTTGGTTTGGTTATTTCGCTCCATGGGTGGTATCCAACATTTAATGGGGAGACTAAATTATTGGTTTAAATTGACTTGGTGTTGTATTTAGACAACCATTCACCTCACGATATTTCAGTTGCCTGAAAAAATGTCTTTCGGTCACGGCTGGTATTGAACCCCGAACCGTCTGAAGGGGAAGTCCATACACTACCACTTGTGCCACGGCCACAAGTTCATCACGTGACTAAAGAAGAGTGGACGGGGTTTTAACATCCTAATACTGTTTTTCTTGCGACCATGGCATTGCAACCAATGTTTAATTCAACTGAAAAAGCTCAATCAAATCATAAAAGAAGAAGAACTATAATACTGAAAATCTGAAGATATGGAAACGAGCGTCTTATTTTGTCACAACAAAGTGAACAAGGAACTACAATAGTACATCGTACTCCTTGTATGTTCCTTTTACTGAAATTTATCAGCCTTCAGCCTCCAGAAAAATACCAGCTCCGCAAGCTAAATCAATTTTGTAGCCATCCGTGAAGACATTACTACATTCCTTTCCTGGCTCAGATTCTTGTCTAAACCAGACTTGGGCAAAGGAAAGTCCAAAGCTTCTTTAAACTACCAGAAGACCGACAATGCAGAAGTTTGTTATCCATAATGGATATCAAATACTATATTTTGTTTCGGTGGGGAAGATGTCTTTAAGCACTAGATGAGTTAGATCAGTCAGCTTTCTCCTTCTCATAGAGAGTATAACCTCAGCTTTGAAAGGATCTACTGAAAGGTTAGTTCTAGTGCACCAATTTAGAGCAGAAAGTATAGCTACAATACATCATCTGCATATGTTTAAGCATAGATGTTAGAACTATTGAGAACGTGAAGCAGTAAGTCGACCAAAATACGCCATAGCAGTGGAGACAGAGCGACGTGGGCAACTTCTGTTTACCACAGAAAGAACACTGATATGAGTGGTAGATAGCATCTTGTACGGGATGGTGAAGGCAATTCCTTTGTAGTTAGCGCAGTATATAGTGTCTCCATAATTGAATTGTGTGAAAACGGCCGATCCAATAGTGATGAAAAAGGTCACCTAACATTTATAAGAGACACCGCGTGTTCAACAATTGATTATTGTTTCTTGCGATGAAACTGGCTAAAACATGCAGCAGATCTTGTCGTCGAGGAATTAATCCACTCAGAGCACCTTCCAATATCCGTCAAAGTAGAGCTGAACCTGTAACAAACCATTTGTCGGAAAACCTAAGGCTTTTGCAGATGACTTCGCGTTTGCGTATTGCTCCAACAATCGCTTGAACCTGATTTCCAAAAACAACGGAGATGTTCACTTTCTTAGAATCTGATTTACGAAACACAAGTTGATAATTGGCAGTAAAACTAAACTAATGTACAATACTTCAGTCTTACCGCTAAAGAGCTCCCGGAATCAATATCGTGATACGTGTAATATTACCTTCTGTAGGGCGGCCAGATAAGAATGATAGGAAACAAAATTAAATAAATCAACAACGGTATGAGATATAAAATTGATTATGGCTTTATTTTGAAGCAACTTTCATGCCATTATGTGCGGACCGCCTCCGCTTCGCTGGCAATGCTTCAAGCTGTCGGTTCAATTTTGGATGAGTCGGTCCAATATGTGCGTCGTTATTCCGGCAATAGCGGAATATGTTGGCCTCGAGCTCGTTCAAAGTGGTTGGCTTGTTAGCGTAGCCTAGTCATAGAGAAAATAATCGAGTGGTGTCAAATCGCATGATTGAGGCGGCCAATTGATAAACGCTCGGCGTGAGATGACCTAGTCGCCAAATTTCTCTTTCATAGCTTCGAGCGTTGCGTCGCTTGTATGGAATGTAGCGCAGTCTTGTTGGAATCACAGCTCGGATATATCGATGCTGTCGAGCTCTGACTACAGAAAGTCGGTTAAAATCGCTTTATACATGAGACCTTGATTTTAACGGTGTCTCCTTCCTCGTTTCGAATAAAAAAAGGCCTGATAATGGCACCTTGCCATAAACCGCACCAAACAGTCAATCTTTGTGAATGCATTGATGCTTAGCCGAACAGTTGTGTATTGTGTTCGCTCCAATAAAGGCAATTTTTGCTTGTTTACTTAGCTATGTCGACCTCGTCCGAGAAGATGATTTTTTGGCCAAAATCCGGATATCCGGCCAACATTTCCAGCGCCCAATTAGCGAACTCACGGCGTTCTCTATGGTCGTCCAGCTTCAGCACAACCTTATACTGATGTAGGCCCAAATCCAATCGCAAAATAAGCCGGGTTGAGGAGAACGCTAAACACACCTACTGGGGATCTTGTCTAATACAATAAAAAAAAACTTCGTGAGCTATACAAAGCACCTTAAGATATGAGATGTGAAGTCGTATCCACTGGAAAGTCGACATACTGGCCAACAGATTCAGATAAAACTTCAAATTAAGTTGACTTCTTCCTGGTCAAAAAAATTTCCAAAAGTTTCATGCTCATTGAAGAAAGATTTGATCTGAGTTCAGATCATTCTCCGATCATCTTAACCCTGCGCGGCAGTTTCTGGATCAAAAAATCAATTTATGTATGCCCTTAAAACTACTGCCGAACTTGAAGATGATGTTTCAAAATTCACCCAGAAAATTCATCAAGCGGTCTGGAAATCAACTCCAATCCTAAAAGGGAAAACAGTGGGTCAATACTTTCCCAAAGAAATATTGGAATCATTAGGCAAAAAACGAAAACTTCGAGCTAAATGACAGCTCGGGCTTCAACAGATAAAAGAAATCTTAATAGAATCACCCAGCATCCCATCAGAAAAAATAATAGACAGTGGTGGAAAACGAATGCAGAGAAAGCTACCTTATTCGCTGAGCATCTAACCACCACTTTTCAATTACATGCAAGTCAATGTGAAAACGATAATATTCCACCAGTCTCTGTGTCTGAAGTTAGAAAAGAAATTAAAAAAAGATTCAAGATGTATGACCTAAACATAGACGAAATACTAAAACAACTTCCACACAAAGGTGTGAATTAAAAGCTTCGTAATTTAATTCAAGCTGCAATCAGACTACATCACGTTCCCTATCATTGGAAAGTTGCTGAAGTGATCATGGTACCTAAACCAGGTAAATCACCGCATGAGGCAGCGTCTTATAGGCCTACATCCCTCGTCCCAGTCATGTCAAAATTATTCGAAAGCCTACTTTTCAAACGCCTAAAACTAATCATTGAGCGTAAAAAACTAGTACCAGGTCAACAGTTTGGAAGACGCTGGAAGAGAAAATGACTTGTTCTGCGTGGTCTTTGGACGTAGCTCAAGCTTTCGACAAAGTCTGACACGAAAGACTAGTGAGTGAACAAACTGCACAATATTCTTCCAATACAGTGTTCGAATTTACTTGAATCATACTTAACGCCTCGTTAAAACAAGAAGATGCGTACTCCGAACTAAGGGAAATAAAAACGGGAGTTCCTCAGGGAAGTATCTTGGGTCCAACACTTTACCTTTTGTTTACCAATGATTTACCACCGATCAGCATAATATTGTAGCTCTATTCACTGACGATTCTGCGGTTCTGACAGTCGGCAAAATAGCAGAAGACGCAGTGAGAAAGCTACAAAGAGTGAGTTTTGGACTAAAAAATGGCACATAAATCACGCAAAGTCAGTGCATGTTGACTTTATGAACAAATGAATAAGGGGAATTCCGATATTCTTCAACAATACCTAAATCCCTTATGCTAACACCGCCAAATATCTAGGAATATCCACAGATGCAAAACTACGTTGGAGAGAGCACGTCAAGTGAAAAAGAGATCAACCTAAACGACTGGCTCATTGGAAGCCGATCAGTCTTATCTATCCACAACAAAAGTTTGCTCTACAAACAAGGAACTAGTATGGACCTATGGAATCCAATTATAGGGGTAAGCTAAGAAAAGTACCATCAAAACGATTCAAAGGCTTCAAGACAAAGTATTGCGGCGCATTGTCTATTCACCATGGTACAGCCGTGACAAAGACACAGACCTTTATCGCGATCTGAAAATGGAGACGGTATCTATCGAAACTCAGCGGTATGCAGCAGCTCACTCGAAAAGATTGAGACAGCACACAAATGAAGAGGTATCTAAACTCCTAAACTAATTCGAACAAGTTAGAAGACTCCAACGTGCGAAGCCACACCTTGCGGTGGTAGTGCAATATACAATCCGACGGGCATAAACTACGAAGGGCGTTCAATATATTCTCGGTATCGATATGAAGGAAAATGTGAATTTAATTTAAATTGTTTTTATTTTTTAATATAATCTCCCCTAACATCAATGCATTTGTTACATCTTGAGATAACCTTTTTTAAACCCTCAAAAAAATAAATTTCCTCTTTCTCTGCAAAATACCCATTTATTGCCGACTTGAGTTCTTCATCATCCGAAAATCTTTTTCCACGAAGACATTTTTTCAAATCCGGAAACAGGAAATAATCACTAGGGGCAAGGTCTGGACTATAGGGTGGGTGTTGGATTTCTTCGAAAGCACAATCTCGCGCAGCAGCCTTGGAAACTCGCGCCGTGTGAACAGGAGCGTTGTCATGAAGAAGCAACACACCCGCTGCGAGTTTACCCCGTCTTTTCTTTTTAATTTCCTTCCGCAAATTATGCAAAGTGGAAGCGGGGGATGTGACGTTGATGGTTTCACCTTTTTTTTGCACTCAATGAGCAAGATTCCCTTTGAGTCCCAAAAAACTGTGGCCATGAGCTTCCCGGCGCAGACGGAGTGACTTTGAACTTCTTCGGGGGGTCTGTTCCTTTTTTATGCCACTGCATGGACTCTTGTTTGCTTTCAGGGTCATAGTGGTGGACCCATGTTTCGTCCCCAGTAACAATTCGATCCATAACACCGTCCGCATTCTCACTGCACATCTCCAAAAGCTCTCTACAGCATGCGATTCTCACTTTTTTCTGAGGTGTTGTGAGCATTCGTGGCACCCACCTTGCACTGACCTTTGAAAGGTTAAGATGGTCATGAAGAATGGTGTGAATGGTACCAATTGAAAGCTTGGTGATCTCTGCCATCATTTTCACCTTTATTCAGGCATCCTCAAGAACAAGTTTATCGACTTCTTTGATGCTTTCTCCCGTACAAGCAGTAGCCGTGGCGCCGGAGCGGGGGTCGTCTTCAATGCTCTCTCTGCCTCTCTTGAACTCACTTGACCACTTTTGCACAGTTGATAATGAAGGTGCGGAACGGTAAACAGCCACCATCTCTTCGTGAATAGTTTTTTGACTTTTTCCTTGCTTAGTGAGAAATTTAATTACAGCGCGATGCTCAATTGTCACCATCATCGTCTCAGTTGCCATTATGATTCTGTTTAACTAGAGATAAACCGCGAATTAATAATCACATTTATATGAAATTTTACATGAATGCACTAAAATAATAGTATTACTTGATAAATAAGTCAATTTATATATACAACCGCAGCTTCACCCCGATAATGAGAATATGTTGAACGACCCTCGTAGTTCACTTAAATTTTATTCAAAATCAAGCTGCTTGTTATCCTTATTGACAAGGTGTAGTGCTTCTTCAGAAGCACCTCTCAATGCCCTGAGCCCATTAAACGCGGGATCCAAAACAAAACGGCCTGTAGAATGCTTCAAGATGCCTCAAAAGCCGCATAGTAGCTAAGCAGATACATGGGGGAAATAAATAGCATTAGAGGTACTCGTACATGTTTATACGCGCTACAGGAAAGGATTATTTTGGTTTACACGTTAAAACTGTTGAATTATCACATAAATAAAATATTTAATATATTCTTATAGTTTTGTTTCACAATAACAATTTGAGAAAATATCCTTAGCCAAATGTACGAGCAAGTTCACAAAATTTGAATCTGCAACGTTGCTCGGATTCGTCAGATGGACATTATTTGCATATTTTTAGTAAATTGAATTGTCTCTATGTTAAGGGTTGGTGGCTGCTCTTAAGGGTTGTTTGGGGTCACCAAAAGTGCTCGTCGACCATATTTGTATTATAACAGTCAGTATCATTTTATAGCTTACAGTCTAGGCAATCTCTTATTTATTTTTTCCTTGATGTAGTTGCTGTTGCCAGATATGTAATATACATACATAAATAATGTTATTACGTTGCCATGTAAAAGTCTCCCTTGTTTCGGTTTCCATTTTCTAAGAAGTTACTAATGGCAGGATAGAACATTGGCAACTTAATGGTCATTGAGAATTATTTTGATGTCTTTTGGTATATTCGACTATGGATACGGAGTTTGTTTTACATTGAATTTTGTTATTGGACTGAGATAGAGAAGGTTTTTGGCAATACCGGCAGAGATACGAGTAGGTTGTGCAACCAAAATTACAATAACGGCAATGTTATGACGACTATATTAAACTTGGCAGATTATATGGATACTTAATATGAAATTACTCATAATAATGTAAACTCGCTAAACAAACACAATAAAAGGTTTTGGTGTTTCATGAAAAATTCTGCGAGGCAATAAGTTTACCTTTCTATGAGCCTTTTCGTTTTGGTTTAGAAAGTCTTGAGGACTCCTTCCAACATCACCTAGAAGACTCGAAATTTATTTTAGGGGTTAGATACCTACAGATAATGTTGAAGTAACATAGGGTAATAGTGCCAAATCAATCCATGCAATAGACATACTCGTAGAAGTACTTAGGTCAACGAAGGTTATTGTAATTTCACAGGACAAGACAAACTGGTTTAACCCTTTAAAATATTTGTTTTTTGTAGAAGAGATAACGAAGGTTAACAAAGAAGTATGCTCTCAGAAAGATGGAGTAAATGATACTTGAAAAGCAATTCCTTTGTATCATTGTCATGGGTCGTTGCGAATTTCTCACAAAAAAAAACAAAACACCAGAGAGGTACTTACGTCTTTATTCTACTTAGGTACATGCAACTATGAATTGTGAATTCATCTTCTTTCTTTTGAGCTTATTTTATACACATTTTAAGAGTTCTAAAAATTGCAGTGTGACTTCTGAAAATATCATTAGAGCTTGGATTAGCATACATTTGTTGCCCGTAACCAAGGTTCAACTTGGTTCAAATCGGCGATATCCCATTTTCGATGTTGCACTTGTCTGCAATTAAAACCTTCCACCAAATTTGTATAGTTTATCTTTCTGTCAAGGTCCTATGCAATCTATAGTGATAATTTTAATTTTAGTCAGTTCCTATTCTAATGTGTATTAGACACGGCATTCAACTACTTGGATCCAAGGTACGTTCACAGATATCTCAGATGCTACAACACAGGAGGACTACTTTAAACAGAGTTAATGTTGGACGGCTTTTTAAGAGCGGCTCATGCGTTCTGCAAGCAAAGCGATCGGTGGAATGGAACAATTGTGCTACTCCACGTACAATGTTAGGAAGTTTTACTACAAGTTGAAAGGAACGTGTCAAGCCAGCAAGACCAGTTCATAAACCTGTAGAGATGAGCTAGAAAGCTTAAAAGTGGAGAGCGGATTATCAAAGGGTTGTTACAACCCAACAAATCCTATATTATGCAGATGGTATAGCTTGGTGGTTTCAACGCTGGCAAAACAACTGCATAAGCTTTTTCATAAATTGTAGTCTTAAGAGCTGTTTCCGAGTAGATGTAATACAGCATTTCTCCATTCCGACTTTCCTCTTACAGACCCCTTCTTTCTTATATAATGAAAATGCTTATAAACTGTCAACTCGTGAAATATATTGAAACATGAAAACTTGTCAATGACCGGCAGTGAGATTCTTCGTGACAACAGATTCACTGATATGCTGTTGTCAAGTTTTTTTTTTATTTTTTTTTCGTGGGAAGGTGAGAAATCTTCATAAACACTATAGGCCCGGGACCGGAGCCTGTAGTAGTGTGAGATTCTTACTCACTAAAAAACACCTCCCTTATCCAAACCACGACTGGGTTCACACTCAACAAGCAGTTCTTCTATCGCATTTTATTTTGTTTTTATAAGAAATCCTGCAGGCGATTTTCCATTGAAAATTCCTGTGTACTTTAGAAAATTTCGCGCTGCTAATCACCGCTCTAGATCGAGAGCGTCTAAACCTTTTCAGATGGCGCAATAAATTTGTAATCGATTGTTATGTTTTCGTGCAAACATTTTAATTACGTTCTGAACGTTTTCGACTCCTAAGTCTCTGTGGATATCATCGTTTCTAATGTACCACGGCGCATTAACAATACCTCGAAGAACTTTGTTTTGGAATGTCTGTAATACATTAATGTTACTATTTTTAGTACAACCCCCAAAGTTGTACACCATATGTCCAGACCGGTTTTAGCACTTGCTTGTATAACAGCAGTTTGTTCTCTAAGCCAAGCTTGGAATACTTTCCAATAAGCCAGTAAATATTTCTATATTTGATTTCAAGCTCTTCACGTTTTTTCTTAACGTGTGCTCTCCATTTGAGTTTAGCATCGAGTATCATACCGAGATATTTGGCCTCGTTCGCGTAAGGAATTCGTACTGCGTTGATAAACACCGGTGGATTCTCAATTTTCTTGAGAGTGAAGTTCACGTGGACAGTCTTGTTTTCATTAAGCGTGATTCGCCAAGTCTTTGTCCAATTGTTAATCCGTGTAAGGGCACGTTGCAACTTGGCAGTTGCTTCTTCGACTGTTTTAGCAGTTGCCAAAATGGCAGTGTCATCAGCAAATGTGGCTAGGACAGTGTCGTCCGTTTGCGGTATATCGCAGGTAAAAAGCAAATATAGCAGAGGGCCAAGTACACTTCCAAGCGGCACCCCCGCCTTTATTGCCTTAAAAGTGGAATATTCGTTTCCGTGTCTCACACGAAGAGTCGGTCTTCTAGGTATGAACCTAAAATACGAGACAATTGCTGGGGTAGGGCTTGTCGAAGTTTATATTTTAGGCCTTCGTGCCATACCTCATCAAAGGCTTGCGAAACGTCAAGGAATACGCTTGACAGACTGTAATTGAACGAGCAATCGAGTGTAAGGATTTCTCGTTCAATTACATCGGTTATTCGATGCACTTGGTCAACTGTAGAGTGTTGGCTTCTAAAGCAAAATTGATGATCAGGCAAGAGGGAATTTGTGTCGGTAATTCGTTTAAGACGATTAAGAAGGATTCGCTCGAAGACCTTCGATGTAATCGGGAGAAGCGATATTGGTCTATATGACTTGACTTCAGTCAGCGGTTTACCGGGTTTTGGAACCATAATAACTTCGGCTACTTTCCACTGGTTCGGTACATGCTCTAATCTAATGCTGGCATTTATAAGATAGAGCAGCTTTAGTAAACCTTTTTTCGGTAACGCTTTAAGTATCTCTCCCGTTATTAAGTCATATGCCGGGGCTTTATTGGGCTTAAGCGTGTCTATAACTTGTCTAAGTTCCCTAAGTGTAGCCTTTTCTACTGCAAAGTTTGTCGTCACGTCTAGCGTATTGACATTCTCTGGAAGCACTTCCACTTTAAACGTTTCTGCAAGATGGTCGGCGAAAACATTAGCTTTTTCCTTATCTTCTTTCGCCCAGTCATCCTGGTTTCTTCTTATTGGCGCCACGTGTATTTGGGGCTTTCGAACACTTTTAACGGCTCTCCATATGGAGTAGTTGGTATCCTTTGTCGCTGTGTGTCTTTCAAGGTTCGAGTAGTTATTAATACCTTGGTTATTGAAGTTCTTGATCGATTTTTTCAACAAATTGCAGAGCCTATTGAAGGACGTTTTATATTGTGGTGCCCGGGTTTCATGCCACTTTTTCCGCGCTCTTCGTTTCTTCTTTATCATTTCTCTGATTTCCGGTGGGTATCTTATGCCGACTTTGGGAACTTTGTTCGATTCGCAGGGAGTGTTATTCCAGGCCGCTTGCTGTATGACTTCTTTTTCAAGTTGATACGGCGTTCTAAGTGCTAACTCAGTATTGTCTACATCGTCTGTTCGGAATTCTTCCCAGTGAGTTTTGCTTCTTCTAGTCTCTCAAGAATTACTGAGAACACATTTGAGGCAGGATCCGGTGATGTACAGTTAGTCATATTTACTCGCGCCGCTATTTGCGCGTAAGTTTTTCCACTTTCCATTTGCGCATTGTTATTTTTGACGTTGTTGTTATTGGTGATTTTAGCGTTTGTCACCATTACCTTCTTTAAAGGCTTTGGAGTAGGACCGCTGTTGTTATTTCTCATTCTAGCTATCCCTGCGTTTTTTTAAAGGATTAAAACCAAGTGAAACCATACTCGACACCAATCTGGCGAAGGGAAGATAGTTGCGCTTGATTCACTTAATGGCATTTAACAGAATTTGGCTATTTTGTCGAAAATAAGTGCATTTGTCAACTATGAATCCGAAATTACTTTCGGAACGATCAACTCAAGTTAATTCTGATGGTTTCAAGTCTGATATCCATAAATTAAGATAGGTGCCTCAGGGCACCTGTCTG
Organism: Volucella bombylans; assembly: GCA_949129095.1. Taxonomy (NCBI): domain Eukaryota; kingdom Metazoa; phylum Arthropoda; class Insecta; order Diptera; family Syrphidae; genus Volucella; species Volucella bombylans. The sequence continues at coordinate 183,624,175 of OX422141.1, forward strand.
TCGCCGACACTCTTTTTAATTTGCAATGTCTGTTAATTGTAAACCAATATTGCTGACGAGAGTGTTCTTTGCTTTTTATCTTCATTCCGGACTCAAGTCCCTGCTCTTCGGCTGTAGAACAGTAACGGCAACGTTCAATTCTGATATATGAGCAACTACCAACCGAGCGGAATTCAATGCTTTCAAAGGCAACGCACTTTGCTGTGTTTAAATCGTGATTTCCATTCCCGGTTTGTATGTCAATGACAAGCTAAGTTATACCAGATATTCGAATATGTCGCTAAAAATGCTGCAAAAGTGTCAAGAATTCCTTAAGGGATGCAAGAAATACTTTACCCCGTCTGATCTGGCCTTAATATATGTTATAAGGCATTAATCAGTTCAAAATTGGAGTAATTCAATTCAATTGAACTTTATCATAATGGCGGAGCCCATAAGCGTATCTGACCAAATCATTGAAAGCGACATTAAGTTTCTGCTGAGAGAGAGATAATTGGAACTTAGACAGAAAAATTCTGTGTGTGAAGGCATAATACTGACACGTAGATTTGGCTGTTGTAGAGTTTCAAGCACAGAAAAAATACTGTGAATTATACCTCGAATCACTCTGAGTGAAGAAAAAACTCTCCGTCCTTTTCGAACTCCCACCCCATGGAGAGCGAATATCGAAACCAAACACACCTGAGTTTCAAACCACCACAAAAACAATTTTCCTTTCTCCTCCTTCTAACTTTCCGCCCGCGCCCTGGCAACAGTAAAAGGGTATCTAACCCCTTAGGCGCGCGTAAATTATAAAAAAAAAACAAAAAAAATATACAACTATAGATTGTCGATGATAGCTACCAATAAAGTTTAAAAACTCTATTTATAGTCCTCTATAAATCCTACTAAAATTATAATTCCCATGATCAATGGCGGAAAGCAATCCCTTTATCTTAAAACCTAAAATAATTAAATTATTATCTGACCGCGAGTGTGATTAAGAAAAATAGCTGTCAACTCATCAGTATTGTGTTTTTTTTCAGATATTCAAATTAGTGGGATTTAAATGTGACCATTTTCTGTTGACCAATTATATATGTATCTTTAACAGGTCTTCGTTGAGGCTGCATGCTGAATCTTCAACCAAACCTATGGGTCTTGATAAATAAATTTGTCCGTCAAAATGTACAGTGGAATTTGTGCATACAGTAGGGCAGTCATTTATAAAGACGATGAGTAAGATAGGTCCTACCATAGAACACTGAGGCACTCCAGGTAGTACGGACAATGGAAGAAAAAATTAACAATTTTGTATTTAGATAAAACACAGAGTAATGGAGATATCGGGCTGAAATTCATTCCAAGTGTAGAAGACATATTAAATTTAAGCACGTTTGCAGCGCTCGATTCTTTGAAGCCAATTTTCCACCACTCTTCCCCACACATATCGGTCAGAACGTTGGTAATTTCGCGTTGGATACTGTTAATAAGCTCCTCTAACCTTGTTGGTATAAACCAACGACTTAACGTAGCCCCATAAAAGAAATCCGATGGCGTTAAATCGCATGAGTGAGATGGACATTCGACTGGACCATTTCTCGACATTACAGGATCAATAGATCAATTGTTTGGCACATATCGCTGATGTGAAGTCAATCCAATTCTGGCCAAAAATAGTCTTCTAAGATGGCACAATATCGAATTCCATTGCCCGTAACATGGCGATCATTTTCATCGCCAGAAAAACGGTCCAATCACCCTTCCGGCAAGAAATCCACACCAATTTCTGTAGTAATTTTTAAAAATTTCCAAAAGTTTCTCGTTCGTGAAGATCACCGTGAAGTTTAACAGACAATTTTAAGGGTGCGTTTGTAATAAAACGCAAAATTGTTATGTCCCTATTGAAAAACCCTCTATTTCTCATCAACCAAAACTCTTTGACTACGACCAAGTAAGTAAGTAGGGACTTATGAGACCTACCCATATAGGACTAAACCCAAAGTAACATATGTATGTCATTAGGAAGAGGAGGAGGAAAATCGATCAGGCAGAATAAAGTGAGTCAAATTTAGCCTATATATCATCAAATGTTTTTATCAGAGCCATAGCGCAACTATGATTGGCTCGAGGTCCTTAAGAATCTTTGCGAAAATTTTGGCAGGTACGGTAGGACTAATATTAGGATTAGGTTTATTAGAAAGAAAGGCAGAATCATGTTCATAAATTGGATTTGTATTACATCCTTGCCATCTCCTTACAGCCGCTGACTTTGGTGAGCGTATGGTTTTGATGACCTTTATTCACATCTGAAATATTTTCCAAGTCAGTTGACAATTCCAACTAATCCCAGAGTCCTCCAGAGCTCTGTGGACATTGATGGGTGTGTAGATGGATTGATGGGTGTCCAGTTTGGACATAAAATATTTATTTGTTGGCTCTACAGGTAACTAAAGATCTAGCCCTTTCGAGCACATTGCATCAGAGCAACTTCTTCTCTTTTCGCGTGGATCAATATAATGTCCGGTGTTGTCTTACGTGTGGGCTTACGTTTTGATCCACCTGATCTACTCCCCACATGTACGAGTATTTGTTGAACTCAGTTGCTGCAGATGGCCGGTCGACTGCAATTATATTTCTTTGTAAGAAGAACTGTTGACAACAGCTCCATGCTGAATGCGGTTAAAACAATTGCAAGGACAGAATTATCCATCCAGTGTGTAAGGTGAATGTTCGCTTCCTTCATTTCTGCGCACTTTGCATACACACGAATTTGTAGAGATTTCGATTTTCGATTTAGTCGGGCAGTCCTTTGGGGTACCGTTTTCAGGAATCGTTTCTATTCGTGGATATAGTTCCACAGTTTTTTTTAGATAGGGAGAAAGTGGGAAGCTAGTAAGCAAATTATTAAAATTGAACGAAAACAGACGGACGTGTACATGTGTACATCATGTTCAGCATCATCTATCATGTTGCTCAAAGGAGCGGCACATTTTCCAAATTCAACTCCGTACTCCGAATTCAATCCAGCTGGTGTAAGAAGTGGCCACACTTTATAGCCGACTCGCGAGTTTTTCGCATTGAATTAACAACCGAAGATCATCGTCAGTTCGAACCCTTATTGTTATCATAATTGTAGCCACTAACCAAATTCTTATTTCATCAGTAGTTATGGTGGGATTTAGTTTACCGAGTGATATGGCATTCTTTGTAGACTCTTTGCAGATATGTTCAAGAATCTCATCATCAATAAACTTTTCCAATTTCTGAAGTGAAAGCATGCCTAAGCAGTCTCGATAATTGATCACAGGAAAGACTGGGATAAAATCTGACCCATTATATTGGCACCTTACATGTGGCAATGGGACAACTCAATTTTGTTGGCTGTATCAATTGAGGCCAGGGCTTCTTTTGATCTGATTCAGGCATCAAACTTATACTCGTATCTGCTTGCGAAATGATTGGTGCCAATAGGAAGTTGTTTTCATCAGATCGAACCAAGAAGTTCGATTCCCTCTATTTCTTCAATCGTCTGAACTCGGCTACCATTTTCAAACAGAATCTAGCATTCTGCCTTTAGAGATATAGATCATCGGGCGTCCTTTTCGCTGTCGTCTGCACCACTCAAATTGTCATCATTTGTGGTTCTATGAACTTAAATAACATTGTTGGGTATTCGTCATTCGACATCAACTCGTCTAAAAAATCCAGCGCCTCTTTTAAAGAAATCGGCCTGCAATTGAAAAGAACCACATACGTAACAAGCGTAAATCAAAAAACAAAACTATGGAAAAGCCCACCTAGTTCTCTGTGAGAAATACGTAACGCTAGGATATAAAGGGAGACCGCATACGACAGCTCGGTGCTCCATAAAGGTTGGAAGAAATTTTACAGAGACTGTGTAACAACTGAACTCTAAGGCCTTGTAACAGATCGCCAAGGATACTCTATATACGAGTATAACTCTTTTTGTCCAAGTCCTTCCCATGGGCGGGAAACATTAACGTTGGCGAAGGCGGGTGATCTTCGGTCCCGCTGGGCATAGGAGATATAAAATTGAACTCTACTCGCTCAACTCGCTTTAGGTGGCACACATAAATTAAAGTGAACTTCACCAACTTGGGGTGTGTAACTGTAGACCTTCCGTAGATATCTTTACAAAAATTTTGATATGCAAGAAGTATGAAGTTGCAAGTGTGAGTGGTTTCAGCTACGAACTTGAAGAAATGATGACTAGAGGGCGATTGGACCTCTTGTATGTATAAAAAACGAAATGGTGAAACACGCCGCTTCTAGGACGTTAAGACAAAAGCTTACAAGATGTTCTACTATGGATTGGAATAAGGTAAAAACGGAGCAGAGCTACTTGGCAACATTTTGATGTCTCTCAAATTGGTGATATAGGGTGAAGTGTGGAATATGGTAAGCACATATGCTCCCAAAGTCGGAGGCGAACAGAGAGAAAAAGATGCATTCTGGCTAGATTTTCACAACCTCATCTAAAAAATCCCAAAGGAAGAGCTTTTGTTTGTTGGCGGAGATTTGAACGGACATGTCGGGAAGACAAACGAAGACTATGAAGCCTGCCATAGAAGGCTGGTGTACGTCACCAGGAATTCTCCAGGTGAAGACATCCGAAGCATGTGCAAGTCGTACAGTCTTATCGTGCTAAATACCATGTTCGTCAAACTAAGCAGGCAAGTGATTACTTATTACAATGGCGGAAATGAAACCTTGATTGACTACCATTTGGTAGCTAGTTTCATTTGGTTGAAGATTGCAAAGTCATCCTGGGAGAAGCGATCATCCAGCAACACCGTCTCTTCCTAACAGAATTGTCTTAATTGTTGTTAAGCAAACAAATGTGGTTCAATTGATACAAGCTGGACAAAGGAAAAGGCGAAGCTTTTATTAGCAGCATGACAAATTATCACTTTACCATTGTCGACGAAGTCAGTGATAAGGAGTGTAGAGCACAAGAATTGTGAGATTCCCTATAGCGATCTTGCTTAGAGAGAGCCAAATCATTGCTTGGAACATCGAAAGTACTCTGCCAACACGCCAAAGAAACATTGTGGTGGACAAATTAAGCTTAAGTAGTGATATGGGAATAGAAAACGATTTTCAGGTCTTGGTAAAAGTGTTCTTCTGCTAATAGAGATGAAAAAGCTGACCTTGAAGTGATATATAGATCTCGCGAAGAAGAAGTGCGCCCAATTTCAACCAAACAGTTTGGTTGGCCTCTATCGGGAGTGGGAGGAGATATCGGCAAAATTCTCCACAGATGGCGACAGTATTCTAAGAGACTATTGAATTAACACTTTTCCCGGGTATACTTTCCGATAGCCGATCCTAACCATGACGAAGTATCCGACATTACTGTCGAAGAAGTTAGGAATGCAGTCAAATATACCCTCTGAGTTCTGGATGAAGATGCGAGACATCGGGTCCAAATGACTCATGATTCTTATCTCCAAACCTATGAGCGGTAATCCAATGCCTCCGATTCCAGTAGAGAGAAAGTTATCTCCCTTCTTCCTTATTTGCAAAAAGGGAAGGAGGAGATATTAGACGGCCGATTGCGGCAAATATCTGATGACCAGTGCGGGTTTGTTTCGGGTAAATCAATCAAATCCAAGGTTTAAGGATCATAATGGAAAAATATTGTGATTCATTAAAGGACTTGCATGTGGTGTTGGTAAATTTTGAAAAAGATCTTTTATGGGTGGAGCTAGGACAACGAGGAGTCCAAGATCATGGACATGTATGAGGGGGAAAAGCCAAGAACTCTCGCAGAGTTCACCGAAGAGTTCCCAATCAAAGTCGGTGTACACAAGGGAAGCGTCCTCAGTCCTTTGCTATTAATTGCAGACCTTGGTTATCTGCTCGCAGGAAATGTGACGGACCCCAAAGTGTATCAGCTATTCTTTGCTGAAGATGGAGCTATCATAAGTGAAGATCAAGCGTCTCTGCAATGAGCACTTGACGTATGGGTGGATGTTTTTGAGGGAAATAGGTACCGTATTAGTTAAAAAAGAATAGTGTCTGTGCTGCCTTTTCTCTGATCTATACCGGCCTATCCCAGCCATTTAACTTGAATGGAAAAGTGGTTCTCAAGTACGAGAAGTTCATATATCTGGAATCTATGATCAATAACGAAGTAACTTGTGATGGTGATATCAATCACCGCGTAATCGTAGGTGGATGAAGTGGCAGGATAACTCTGCTATCTTCTGTGACCGAAAAATGTCCCCTAACAACGTCCGGCGCTCACATACGGTTCACAATGTATGAAGCCAAATTAACGACAGCTGAGATGAAGATGCTCCACATGACAGCAAAAGTAACAAAGCTTAATAGAATAAGAAGTTCGAAGATTCGAGGAAGCCTTCATGTAAAAGAACACAGCACAAGCAAGACGGAGTACGACCGGCTCAGTTGGTATCGTCACGTTCAAAGTAGAAATCCTTCGAAACCCGACAAAAACGAAAAATTAGTCAATCAAATACAATCGCACAAAAAGCAGACCAAAAAACAACTGGATCACACAAATGCAAAAAACACCAGCATTTGATTGGCCTCAGTGACGAAGTGATCCGAAACCGGAAAGCCTGCCGGTACTTCCGGAAAATCTCACAGGCGGACCAGTAGGAATGCAGTAAATTGGGAGGGCCGTAAGGAAAGAACAAGAAGAAAAAGAAGAACAGTCCGCCTCTTTAAATACAAGTTTCATTTTTAGATTCAAATGCCCTCAGTAGTAAAATATTGTTTAGTTTGTGACGCAACAAACTATTATTCCAAAAATGGTTTCTATTTCCTAAAAGTTTGGAAGTCAGATTCGGAAAAGAAGTAGAGTGGAACTTTAACCAGAATTTTTCTGTTGGAACAGAGCGCATACACGAAGACCTATTCCTTTGTACTCCTTGTATGTTCCTCTTACTAGATCTTTTCAGGCTTTCGTAAGAGGATGATACAACACCTATAAAACCAGCATCCACTACATTATCTCTCAAAATGTGACTGCGTCGTGGTGTCGTTATCACTCTTACAGTAAACGTCGTATTATGTTGTATGGCACACTTAGCTTAGCAAAAGCGTAATGCCCTGTTACAGGCTTTTCTACTCACGAACAGGAAGAAAGTCGCTCACCTCTTCTAGGCTTCGGGAAGGATTCGTTCGATCTGCCAGCATCCTGGAGAGTCTTCTGATCTGCAGTTAAGCTCAGGTGTAACCTAGAACGCAAGGCAGTCCTAACGCGGGCTCTCCTTTGAGTCATGCCAAACTAGTTCAGTGGCGATTTGATTTCAGGAAGTCCCATTCTGATCTGGGACTCAGCCAAAACTCAATGATTTCAGCCTCTCGATTGCGTTTAGAGAACTCAATCGAACTAGATCGGAAGTGGTGGGTGGGAGGATTCAGTAAAGCGTTAAGGATAGTTTGGCTATCGCCACGGACACAGATAATTCCCCACCTTCACCAATTCCTCACAACGAGGAGTGAAATCTAACAAATAACATTGTCGTCCCCCAAAAGGACATTATCAGCGTATCTTAGATCGGTTTTGCAGCTATCCTTTGCTAACTGACAAACTAATTGACTGACTGACTGACTAACTGACAGGGTAAGTCTATTTCGTAGTCTCATAGCAACATGAGTTCTGGCGACATTGTATCAGAGAGGGCTTATAGAATGAACCAAAACCGAACGAACCGAAAAGAACCGAAAAGAAGGACAACTTAAGCCTAGCTAAATTCATGACGAGCTGCAAAGTTAACTAGAGCAATAGTTTGATGATCAGTTTAAAATGTTTTTAAGTTTCCAAATATTACGAGTAAGAGGGATCCTTATAGACTACCCTCCAAGCAAACCCTCAATTACATGCAGAGATTTTATTTTATGCTAACTTGAAGCGATATGAAGTAACATTTGTCGTTGCCCCGCACATGTGTTTATGTATTCAAATGCTGAAATGCATGTTGATTTCGAAAAGAAAAAAACTATTCATTTGTTCTGGCAGTAAATCACTTGAAAATCTCATAAACTAAAGTCCTCCAGTCCTCCTTCATAATTGTATCCCATTTCGGAATGAAATAAAACTACCTTTTCCACGCACCCTTTTTTTAATTTCCACCACCGGGCTGCGAGTTCTCGTATGTTCACCCAAACTCTGCCGTTTGTGCCACATATTTTACCCTCAAAGCAAAGTGAATATTAAAGTTAACTCACTACTACCATGACAACCCAATCAGGCTCGCTTTTCTCGACGTGACACAGTAAATACGAGTACAAGGAAAAAAAAAAAAAAATAATGAAAATCGATTATTTCCCTTAACTCCGACAACCCCCCCTATAAATGATTCACTTTTACCTGCACCCTGTTATTTTTTCTGCAATATTTTCACTACCTGTCTCTCAGTTTGTGGAGACCAAAAACAGAAAAGTGAATGAATCCTTTTAAAGAGTTTCGCCTTCCTCTCATCCCATCCATTTGTTCCCGCGGAAGCATCCTTTTTCACGTAAAATGGATTAATATTCAATTTACTTGAAATTATTTTTTAATTATTAGCACTCATCCTTCCACAGAAGAGACACTGAAAAAAAAGATGGTCCACGAATTTTCATCCATTCTTCCATTTTATATAATCAGTCCATTCGTCGCTTATCCTGTAAATAAGGAAGCCCGTGTAGAAAGGAAGTAAAAAAAAAGTTAAAAATCAACGGTGACGAGGGAAAAACCCAGCAAAAATGGATGCGGCATTAATCAGGTCCTTATCGGCGTAATTATATTTATGTGTTCGAGCGCGAAATGGCATTGTCAGTGCCCAATAACAGCCGTGTAAGCAAGTACCCACCCTCTAAGATACGAATACCATGGACCACCTTCCTCTTCCATAGAAGGTAATCGTACTTGTTGTATTCATTCATTTGAGTGCTTGGTCTCGTATCTCTTGCAGGAAGTGGAAAAAACGTATTCGCGACGCATCCTGTGAGCGTCAATTGATGACAAAGTTGCGCTTCACTTTGCATATGAGAACATCAGCATCCTACCACGATATGCGAAAACACGGACTCTCGCGTTGTGCGTTTTAAAATTGACAAGGGTTTGATTGCTGTGTCGCACCGTTTGAGAGAAAAATTAAAGAAAACCACCCTCTTTACAGCCCTGTTAGTTGCCCTAAAGTATTCGCAAGGCAGAAGAGATACTCGTACCAACTCACGACAAATAATTTGATGAAACTCACTACTATCCTCGTAGTGGTAACAGTGGTCGTTTGCAACCGTCAACCGGGCTAGGAGGTTTATTTGTTTACAAGCTCGTTGTCCTCCATCAAAACATGACACAACCGTCTGTCACTAAAGTTTTCCGTTTCCCAATTTCTGCAGTGTAATGCCAATGCTGTTGCCGTGGTCCTTGTCGTTACCGTTGCCTGTCGAAACAATTAGGGGAGTAAAACTGATTTTCCAAAGTCATTTATGTACACAAAAACACAAACCAAATACCGAACCGAAGCAGAGTCGATACGAAAAGTTGGTAGAAGAGGTTGAGGTTCCCTCCTCCAGCGTTGTGTTAACGAGTTTATGACTAGGCACTGACTTGGACAAATATGCATAGCTACTCAGTCAGTCGCTCGATGATTAGATATGTGGTCACGAGTACCTATAGATACTCGTACTTTCGTTTCATATCGAGTGTCGCCTTTAAGTGGATTCAAACAAAAGTGAATTGACTTCCATGTGTCTACTATGCGAGAACTCTTACATACGAGTACATACTCGTATGTATGTATGTATATACTCGTATCTATTGAATTGTTAAAAGGAAATTGAAAGTCATCCCGAGCGGCGACTTACAAACAAATCATCCACCGCTCATCGGTTCGTTGGTCTATCAGAATTCACCAAAAATTCTTTGCCACATGGGAGAGTCGATAATCAAATTTAAACGCTTTTCATCCTCAGGCGACGTAATTTGTCGATTTATCATTGGGCATTGTGGCAGGCGGAAAATTTGTCTTTTGGTTTTGCGGTTTGTCTTTTAAGGAAGTTGAAAAACCAAAAATTCCAAAAACTACGAACCGGGCAGCATGCCTTGTTATACCATTACGAAGCCTTGACGACGACGAGGAGACGAAAAAGATAATAATCGCTGAATGTAAGGACCCCTTTTAATTTATGGCAGATGGGATGCGGCCTAGCTGCGGATGATGTGCAGGGAGAATGTTGCAATTTTATGATGATCCCTTTCATCTCTCTGGTAAATAGACGAAATGCTCTAGCTCTAGCTATGCGTCACGTGTCGAAAATGTGATGAGATATGAGTAAGAATACGAATATGAATACGAGTCCGAGCTCGAGCTCGAGTTCGAGCGTTGCAATAAAGTATTCGTACAGTGTGCAATTGAGGATGGTAAGATTGCGAGAAATTGTGCTTATGTGTTTGTTCTTGGAGCGAGAGCAAGCAATAATCACGGATTAACATTTCAGAATATCATAGTGAAGAGTAGAGAAAATATTTACATTTGATTGTAGGGGGTGTGCTAAGATATAAACATTTTCACACAACAATATTTTTTTTATTTTTATTTTTTTCTCTGCTGTTGATTCTAATCCCTTTCACGTTTAATCGATTCGCTTAATCTACTCACATTTAACAGTGAAAGTACCGGGTATTCCCCGAAGGGAGGTAAATACGGCGTTCCGTGCTGCTGTGCTTACAACGCAGTGGTATGAATGGGGACATCTTTATGACTTCATTACTGGCAACGCAGCAAGTAAGCGTCTGTAAGCCATCAAAGGAATTATGGTTTCCATTAATTTATTGGTTGAAGCTGTTTTAATCACACTCAATCAGTCGTTCTTGTCGTTATTTCATTCAGGTTAGCAATATCTGCCAGAGCAGATGAAATAAAATATGAGTAGGTAGTGTCTATTGAATTATTTTAAACACGTTTGATAGTCAATTTTAATTTAAAACATATCTATCTCCATGGAGTATGAAGATAGGAAACTTATTGAAAAATCGATATCACCCTCACCTACACTGAAGCCCAATGGGACACTATCCATAAAAATAGAGAGAAATTACGTTCACTACCTTCAATTGCCCACCAAATTCATGCGAAAATGCTTCAATTTCATAATCCGCACACGCCAATAGTTCCAATACCCAATCCATAAAGGGACCTGACTAACACTTGATCAACAAACCCTCAGTAAAATTGATCACAATGCGATCGACGCAAGGCACTCCTCCAGGATTATAGATCTCCGAACACCAAACATCGACTCGGACAATTATCTTGTTATAGCCACGCGAATACCTGAAGTTGGTAGTCTTACCGCCAACACCTTGGATATGAAACCATTGTGTCATATCAGCTAATTTCTCACATACTAACCACACAGTTGGGGAAGAAAATTCCTAAAAGAATCGTATGGCAACACAGAAACTAATCTTTTTGTAATGAGATGATGAGGGATCGAGTGAAGAGTATCAAACCAAAAAAAAAGTCCTGTTGTGCTTTGTTACCGCCTACACTTGAATAAGATTACTTAAAGATTTTAACATACACAAATCCGTTGGTACAGACGTATATCTTGTTTTCTGAGCTGACTGCGTAAGCTTTTTCATCACTCCAACTCTTTAGGACACTTTCCGAGCAGACATCCCTAAATAAAGCAAATCTTCTTCTCTCTCCTCCTGTAGACCCACTGCACTTACGTCTCTTCTTTCCAAGGTCATGGAAACGCTGATAAACCATCATCTCATGAAATATCTCGAAACACGAAAACTTCTCAATGATCTGCAGTACGGTTTTCGTAGCAGTAAGTCCACTGGTGATTTGATGGCATGTCTCACCGAAAAGTGGAACCAACCAAAGCCTACACCAACCAAAGACATTTGACAGAGTTTGGCATCAAGATCTTTTGTCGAAAATGCGTGCTTTTGGATCGTCGACTCTCTTCTTCAATGGTTTGGAAATTACCATTCGGAACGTTCTATTCAAGTTGTCTTGAATGGTTTCAAGTTTGATATTCACAAAATAAATGCTGGTGTGCCCCAGGGCTCCGTTCTGTCTCCCATACTCTGTATAATTTTCATCAATGATCTCTTGTTTCCTACTTCTAATCCAGTATATTCCGTTGCTGACCACTGTACTCTGTGTTTTTCACATTCGTTTCCGGACTCACATCTCTGCTGATCGGCTGTAGAGCGGGAACAGTAGCGTATGCTGAACTCATTAAATTCCGATATAAACAGCATCACTAAATGGAGAACCTCCAACAGACTGGAATTTAATGCTTCCCAAACACAATTATGTCTACTGTCGTTAAAGCGAAATCAAAAAATCCAGCCATTATCCATAAATGGTCCTTTCATCGTCGAAACCGAAAAAATTACCACTCTCGGTATGTGTGCTAATGATAACTTACGAGTACGTTGGAATGATCACATATTCGATGTCGCCAAAATTCTGCAAAATGTCTAGGCTTCCTCAAGCGATGTAAGAAATACTTTCCCCCCTCTGATCTGGCCTCATTATATAAGGCATTCATTTGCCCAAATATCTATTTGTTCTATCGCTATTTCCACCACCTTCAACCGTAAGACCCGTCTCGCTTTGAATGATTTCAGTATACCCTCAAGGGCACTTTCAGACGAACTCTTAAATATCGTAATTCATTTTTAAGCTGTACAGCTTGCTTATGCAATGTCCTCTCGAGCTCTCTAATTTCTAGTCTTTATAACTTGCAAACATTTAAGACCAACGTTCATCGGTACCTCGCTTTTCTTCCTCCTTAATTTTCCTTCTCCGCGCTGTGTACAAACATTTTACGGGTACGTTTTAACCCCTTTAGCGGGCGCGGATAAAAACAAAAATACGGATGCGGATATCAGCTCAAAGCCAGCGAAACATTGTCAAGACGTTCAATGTCGAACGGCTACAATCGCAAGGGACAGCCAGGGATTTTTCTGATCGTTTTTCCCTTAACCTCTTGAGAAGTCGGATGCCGCCAGCATTGAAGGTGGAAGGCTACTGGCATCACTGCCAAAGATCAATCAGAGAGGCCCCCTCTGATTTAGGTACTGGGTTTCTACCCTCCCCAACGAAGAAACCCCTGGTTCGATGACGAATGCAGACAAGTACTCGTAAACCTGGAAAAACAACGGATGTATAGATCGGCCCGGCAGAAAATAATGAGAAGGACTAGTGAGCTTTACGAGCAGAAAAAAAAGGAAGAACATAGGCCCCTTAAAAGAGAAAAGAAAGACAGACGAAAAGAGTTCGATCGAGGCCTTAGAGGGATCCTACAAGAAGAATGAAGTCCGAAAGTTTTACTGTAAAGCCTGGAGAAGGAAATCTCATAGTAGAACCACAGTCGTTGCTGGGATGACGAACAATATCCCAGCGTCAGTCAGAATGAATCATTCAACCTGGAGGAAGACAGACAGCCACTTCCAAACGTAAGTTCAAAAAAGTTGCTGGATCTAATGGATTAACTGCCGAGCTGTCCAGCAGGCGATGATTGGATATAAATCATCAAATCGTTTCTAAAATCTGTGTCGGCAAAAGATGAATGAAACTTCAGAATTATTTGTTTGGTCCATCTCATCATATTATGTAAATGCCTAAGCCCTTCGTCAATAGTCTAACCGGTCCCTATCAGTGTGGTTTAAGGCCAGGATCATATTTTCACTTTACAGCAGATCATGAAATAAATCCAAGAGTTCCAAATCGATACACACCACTTTTTCGTCGATTCGAAAGCCACATATGATAGGATCTATTGAGACGAACTATACGGAGCCGAGTTTGGTTTTGGGATCTCTGCCAAGCTCATCCTATTATGCATGCTGCTCCGCATAGGTCGGTAATGATAAAAGCGAGACCTTTAATATCAGAAAACGACTTAAACAAGGGGATGCGTTGTCATGGGATTTTTTCAACATCGTTCTTGAAAGAATTCTGCAAAACTTGGAAGGTAACTTCAGAGGCGCAATCTTTCAAAAGTCTGTTCTTCATGGGGCTGAAGCACGGACTCTATCGAGAGCGGATGAAAATACCTCAGTAGCTTCGAGAGAAAAAATATTTTGTCCCGTTTTCGTCGATGGACTTGAAAATGGACACCAATGGTCCGGCCCGCAGAATCTTCGAATCGAACGCGGAAGGACTACGCAGTTGAGGAAGACTTCACCTTAAGAGGTGCTCGCAAATGGAACGGGACCTCAACCGACTTGGGGTGCGCATCTGGGTCCAATTAGTTAAAAACTTGGCCAACTGGGGAGGCTTGTTACGCCAGTAAATATGTAAACAAGTAATTCCACTTTGACCATATATTAACACTTTGAAAGATCGCAAGGAGTACAGAAAGATATTCACAACTCCTTGTAGACTTCAAGGCAGAAGTGAGCATCTTGAAAGATGAGGTATACAGAGCCCTGTTTAGTTGGCGGTACTTCCAAACTCACCAATGACATTGGGAAACGCTCGCTGCTCCGTAAAGGTCGGAAGCAATCTCACAGAGACTTTTGATATTTAAAAAAATTGTGCGAAACTCTCTAGTCAACACTAGATGCACACATCACGCTGATGATATTTATGCATATCAACCACACAATGCAGCAAGTTATCACTGGTGCATTTGCATGTATTGAAACGAAAGGCAAATGAAGATATCCTTGGGCGATTTGAACGCAAGATACTTTACGCAATTATTAAAGCAGAAGATATAACAACGAACTCTACTAGCTGTACAGCGGTATCCACCTGCGTTATCATTGGTCTGATATGGCTTGGGCATGTCGAGTCAGTAATATTCCTGGAAAACAAAATCAGTATTGTTCCAATTTTTACCCTTTTTTACCAACATTACCAAACATAGTTGTATTAAACCTTCAGAAATATGCTCTCCAACCTCATCGTAACGATATAGAAAACTGCACATATGGGTGCAAGAACCATGACCATGACTTATAGTGGGTGTCTGCTCCAGAAATGAATGTCTCATGTCCATAAACAATTGTTCCTTTATTAGTTTCCAACAACTTACCTGTACATATGGGCAATTTTCAAAACAAGGCCTTAGGCTCTTTCAACTGAAGTTTTATAAATTGCTTTCCTCTGATATGACAAGGCTTTTGTTTGAAAGGTGTGTTGTTGACTTCTTTTACGGTGTAGGTAAAAGTATACACATATAGAGGACCTAGATTGGCTGTGTAAATCAGGCTATTATTCATTAACAACACTTTAAAGAGATTTTTAATTTGTCATCAAAGTGTGCCCTTACAAGTGTTCGTTCGCTTGTCACTTGTGATCGAAAATACTTTTGTTTAAGACTTATAATAGGACTACCTACATATATTGCGCGCAAAGGAAGACTTAGCGTTGGGTCTTAGCTCTGAGAAGACTCAATTACCTACTTACCATTACAGATTGTAGTTGAGTTGACCTAGTTCCTTCAGAAATAGTTAGCCTAGTGCAACATGCGTAATTTTTCCAAGTTTAAAAATGTTATTTTTGATGCCACAGTAATGGGCTATAGATCTAACAGAATCAGGGGGGTCTTGCCGTCTGGTTAAGAGCAAAACGAGCTTCTGCCATTTATGTAAAGTATTTACAACTTTAATGGATCATATGCAGCCGAACAGTTAGCGATGCCCTTGACCAGAACAAAAAGGATGTCAGTGCCATCCGTGGTGTACAATTGGATGAACCGGATAGAAGGAATGATGTAGCACTCTAAATATCTAATAGGGTAACTGCCATACACGAAGGAAATAGTATCTAATTGAATGTGGATTTGCCGTCAGAGAAAAGCCTACACAAGAAGTCTTGAATTTCAGGCAGGTGTGCGAACGCCTTCTGTTCTTTAAAACGAAGAATGGAATGCCCTGTCTAGCTCTATGCTGCTATTTGCTGCTATTTCCCAGTCGTTATAACTTGCAAACATTTAAAACCAATGTGCATCGGTATCTCTCTTTTCTCCCTCCCTAATTTTCCTTCTCCCACGCTGTGTATAAACATTTTAAGGGTACTCAAACCCCTTGAGCTCGCGCTGCTTAAAAGAAATAAAATAAATAAATGTGACCGTGACAGTTTTTTCGGCCAGGCAATATTGGTGCCGTGTCTGTTGTACTAGGTTTCACTTGACCATCAAATCGAATAGTGTCGAAAATCCCACAAAGCCATACGAGAGCTGCTTGTAAATTTATTGAGCAAAGGGGACAAGAGGAACATCGGCTTCTTCGACAGAAAAACCAGAAAAAGTTATGACCAAACATTTTACGGAATAGTAGAGTAGGCCTGTGTACCTGCAAACAGCAAACAGCAAATACGCAAAATTGATTCCCCGCTGGTGTATACAACTGCAACAGCTTTACTACGAAGCGATCCACTAGCCTTTGAAAGGGCTGCACACGCCGATGCTCTAAGTCGAAAACCAGTTGAAGATGAAAGCCAGTTGGAGGAAGCAGCTGCCCTAATTCCGAAGTTGTTTATCTCCGACGAAGACTGAGTGGGCATCATGCAATGTCAGGACCAGAAGTCGCGAACCGTTTCTAAAGCAGTAAAACAGTAAAGAAATAGCTCTAAAAAGGCCACGCTGTTAGGTTGTATCGACTCTTTCGTAAGGTAGGTGGGTAGTCCCGAAAATTATACATAATTATATGTGCTAAGATGTGTTGGACATTTTGCCGACAAGAAGAAGCATGAGAGAATAAGGAGGACATTTTGGTTCCCCAAGAGGAAAGGATTCACCAGTCGTGCGTGGAGTGTGCCTACGCAGAGGTATGCGGTTGCAGATTTAAAGGGAATTTGCATACTATAGAACGTGTCCGCTGCCATTCGGCATAGTGCGCCGCAACCATCCGCATTCATTTTTAAAAGGAAAAACGGGGAGGCCATACGTCTTTGCCTTAGTCGACAGTTTCACTAATTTCACAATTCTGTCCGCAGTCAAGACCACTGGCAGTAGAAGAGTCCTTAGTATCCTAACCGAAGTGGCCAGCTATTTAGGGTCAAAAAGAAGAATCGTTACCCACCGAGGGACTGCATTTACAACGGGAATGTTCAGTTAGTTTTGTGAGAAGAATGCATCCCAGTATCCACAATATATTAAAATCACTGTCAGGACACCCAGAACCAATGGTTAGGTTGAAAGGAACTGGGAAAGTCATCAATGGGGTCGGTACACGGCTTGAAACTGCACAAAGAAGGCCAGTCCATACGAACTCTTATTTTCATACACAACGAGGAGTATCCTGTGTAAAAAACTACTCCTGGAGTGTGGTGAAGCGTGAACAGTGGAAGCCGATGAAATGGAGCAACGGCCAAAGGAAGCTCGTTAAATAGAACCAAACTTATCAAAAGGCGAAGTTCTACGCAAAACATTCGCCGCCGTTGAAGTATTACTCAGGAGAACTAGTATTGGTCTAGAATGCAGCCACAGGTGAGTCTCGAAAGTGGGAACCGAGGTATTGAGTGTGACTGCAAATAACCGATTTGAAAATCAGGGACAGCCAAGCAACGTCATAGTATCAGATAAGATGAATTACAGGTACGATCTTCCCTGAAAAGGTCTTTCTAATGACAGCGACGAAGAATGATGGCCGAGTTGTAACATCAATGGCGATCCTGCATATAAATCTGCGGCGTAGACTGTAGCGAGGCAGTCCAAAATTGTTAGCAAAGCACAAAGAACAACGGATTTCTTGTTGTTTAATTTCACTATTATCACTGTTTGTATTTAAAGAGTTATTGCCGCAGAAGGATGTTTATAATATCTTGAGGGGCATATACAGGGTGACATTTTTTTATTGTGTATGGAAAATTACATCGGTTAAATGGCCGCCATTAGAATGCAGGCACTCATGGGCTCTTCTGATAACACTTTCCATTACTTTTTGAAGTGCTGCCGGCGTAATTTGCGCGATTTCTTCTCGAATGTGGAGTTTCAGCTTCTCTATAGTGTGTGGTTTGTAAATGTAAACCTTTTCCTTCAGGTAACCCCATAAAAAAAGTCTAGAGCCGACAGATTAGGCGATCGCGGTGGCCACTCAATATCACAGTTTTTTGAGATAATGCGATTTGGGAATTTTTTGCGCAATAAGTTCATTGTCTCACGAGCGGTGTGAGCGGTAGCTCCGTCTTGCTGAGACCATATGAGCTCAACATTGTTGTCTGCTTGCATGAGTGGAAAAAAGCATTGTTCTGTAGAGATGCGCATTAACTGTAACGCTTGCACCCGCATCATTTTCAAGAAATATGGCCCATAAATCTTACGCGAGGTTATTCCACACCAAACAGCAACACTAAGTGAATGTAAGGGACGTTGATGGAGATATTTGGGATTCTGTGTGCCCCAAAATTTGCACTCAAATGAAAATGTGCCTCGTCGCTTATCCTCAATTATCAAAATTTCCTAAAAATTCTTGGTCATTTTCGGCGATGTTAAGGATAGTTCTGCAGTACTCCAAACGATTTTATGGGTTACCAGGATTGAGTTGTTGGACCAACTGTATATTGTAGGGGTATAGGTGCAGATCTTTCCTCAAAATCCGACGAATCGTTACACGCAATATGCCTAACGTCGACGTTGAACGTCGTCGTGTCGATGTTTCAGTATCGGCTGCAACACTTTCACTAATGAACTGAATGTTTTCGGTCCATCATCCATAACGAGGTCTACCGTTACGCCTCACATCACCAGCGTTCCCATATTGCTCAAATTTGGCCATTATTGCATGAATAGTGGGAGCTGTTGGAGCATTTCGAACTCCTTAAAATTACCGGTAGGCACGTTGATTGTAAATTATTGAAAGACTGTTTTCCAAAATAATACGATGATTTGTGTTCGCTGCAGTGCTCCATGTCAAATCTCCCTAGTCTTATGTCTGCAACAAAAAAAAAAATTACTCAAAATTACTCAATATATACTCGTAAAAACCTGAGAGATAAATTTCTTACTTTCTGATAATAACCCCTATCCAAAGTTGTGAGGCGATACATTTTTATGTGCCCCATTAACAATGACATCGTTGCAAACCCAACCAAATGTCCTGCAGTCAAAAATGAGTCCCAAAAATATGTAAATAATGAAACAAATTCAAAATTGGCATTTTCTAAGCTTGTAATCAAACTACCTAATTAAAAAAAAAACAAAATTAAAACCTTAACAATGCCTCAACTCTTTTCCAACGTTCGTCCTCGTGACGTGAATGCAGCTTCAAATCCCTAGAAATACACGCAGTATCTACTACAATATTCGCAAAAGGGACACTGACGCAGACGTTCGAGTGTCAAATTGTGCCATATTTGATTTTAGATGAACCTGGTGTGAGAGAAGTATAACACCGCTTCCACCTTTTCCTATCAAAAATACTCTGAATTGTGTCCTGTTTACCGAGAAGACTGACCTTTACCCCGTCGTCCGCCAGATGTGCAATTTGAGCTGATTCGCCATCTTGTTTGGCTTTTCTAAACTATTTGAATTTCCGTTCTTAGATGGTTATTAACGCCTGAAAACACATAGATTTTGAGGGCGGGAGGAAATGCTTATGTAATGTACTAATACATCGCAAACAACCCCTGGATTCGTTTTTAAATTTTAAAAGCAAATGCGAATGTGTCCCGTGATGATGGTGGTGCCAGCCTGCAGATTCAAAGGGGTAGTTTTTGGCAAAACTTCAAAGTCCATATTCTCTGACTATCGTTTCGTAGTGAGTGGGCCATCTTTAATTTATTTATAAGCCGACATGTTCTTCGAAATCGCACAGTTGTTGTTGGTGAGTTGAATAATCGCAGCCGGGCCGGACAAATGGACGTGAGTGGTAGATGTACGAGTATTACTGTGCAAGTTGCCATTACTATACGGAGTACCATTTTGGTGCTTTCTTTCGGAACTCATTATTTAAAATATCAGTTCGTGATAGAGATTTAAACGAAATATTATAGATTACAAGAGATTTGTGCAAAAACGCCGGGTTCTACGTGTCATGTGCTTGTAAAATATCCCTTAATATTCGAATCAGTGAAAATACTTTTTGAATCAGGATTAACTTCCTATTTGAATCGCCAACCCTTCAATCCGGCCACCATTAAAAGTGCGTAAATGAATAGAGTGTGATGAGTAAAACGAAATTCGCAATCTGAAGTTTGAGTGGCTTAAGAATTTACAATATCCCTCTCTGTTCGAAAAGACAAAAAAATATCGGTACGGCGTATAAAGAAACTCACAGCATTTTGAAATAATATTTATTTTTCAATACGAGTATGTGCAATAAAACTGCCCTTCTCAATACAATACACGTACACGTATTACATCGGAAAAATAACTTTTCAGTACCCTGTGAAAAATACCCTTCCTCCTGGGATGAAAAACGAACATTAATCGCCGTCTTGAGCACTTCATTAACTTCATCTTTTTATGAAAGCCTTTCCTGAAAGTTGGGAAATGGTAATAGTGACTAGGTGCCATGCCTGGATTATATGATGGGTGGTTGGTTAGTTTCTTCGGAGCCACATTTTCTCAAAACAGCCTCGCCTAATGTGCCATAAATAATCTGTCAGCTTCCTTGACATTAATATCCTGAAGTTGCACGTATTGGTTTCGTAAGATATTGCGTTGTTGGCTACCTGATGTTGCGACTTTAAATATGTGTGGAAGGTCTGCGCACTTATAATACCGGATTGACTCCTACTTACTTTCAGCTTCGTTGTGATAAACACACGTTTCATCCCCAGCAACAATTCCGTCAAATAGGTATGTTTAACGATTCTCCTACTCGTATGTGGTACAGTTTCAAAATTTTTCTGAAACTCTCTGATCGCGCTTGTTTATCAGATCGTTTTCAGGGGTTTCAATTTACTTGACTATTTTTGAATATTTGTGTATATAATGAAGGTGGAGACTCCTTGGAAATAGCAACTATGTCTTGTCTCTTACTTACCTCAATAGAGCTCCAGTTCGGATGTATCCAAGCTACAATTGCTAAGCTTCTTCAGGCTTCATGCCTGAATTGCCTTTTTAAACCAAAAAAACAGCGATGGTAAAGTTTACTTTCTTACTTACTTTCTCAACGTGGTCCGGGGTGGACCTGGGCCTCAATCAATGAACGTCTCCAGCCAACTTGATCTTTACCCAGCTGCCTCCAGTATCGCATGCCAAGTTGGGTGAGGTTGCTTTCCACTTGGGTGCGCTATCTGAGCCGCGGTCTTCCTCTATTGCGCTGTTTCTTCAGGGCAGATTCGAAGATTTTTCGAACCGGAGCATGGGTGTCCATCCGATCTACATGACCCAATCACCTCAGTCGTTGGACCTTCACTCTTCTGGCAGTAACGACTCTTTCACTCACTGCCTATGTAGATGGGACCGAAGATAACCCCTCTTTACGCAGCCAACAGCGCCCCCTTCAATTTTTATAAAGTCCATGTCTCAGCGGTATAGGAACACTTTTGTTGTCCGAGAGAGGGCTTTGCTAGTCAATTACCTTTTTAGCCCAAAGAAGCAGCGATTGGCAAGAATTATACTTTGTTTGATGTCAACACTGTGTCGTTGTCTGAATTAATAGCGGACCCTAGGTGGACAAAGTCCTTAACTACCTAAAAAGGTATATCTGTCGAGGGTGAATCCGAGACGTCGGTTTTGGGTGGACTTTCTTTTTGACAACATATACTTGGTCTTGCCCACATTGACCGTTCAACTCATCTTCACCGCTTCTGTCTCATTACTTGCGGAATGGCCACTGACATCACACTGCTTTCATCCGATTATGTCAATATCACCGGCGTATGCGAGTAATTGGACGTTCTTTTGAAATATTGTGTCTCTTGTGTTGGTGCGTGAGTTTTGCACTATTCCTTCAAGAATGATGTTAAAGAAATCGCATGTCCTAATCCTTTTTTTTTAACATGACAGGTCTCGGTGAGTTCTTTACCCACCTTGCATTCTCCATCGTCAACCTGCAGAAGCGGACAAGTTTGACAGGAATGCCAAAGCTAGCCATTGCTCTGTATTGCTCGTCTCTATAGATGCTGTCATACGTGGCCTTATAATCGATGGATAGGTAGCGTGTATCGATTTGGAGCGCATGGGTTTGTTCCAAGATCTGCCGTAGTGTGAATATTTGGTTGATGGTGGACTCTCCTGGCCTGAAGCTACACTGATATGGACCAATCAGGTTGTAGACGAACGGTTTCAGGCGTTCACACAATACGGCAGAGAGGATATTTTAGGCGATGTTAAGAAGACTAATGCCTCTGTTGGTGCAGTTCGAAGGGTCTCCTTTCTTGAGAATCGGACAAACAATGCTGAGGTTCCATTCATTTGACATACTTTCGTCCAACCATATTTCACAGATGAGTTGGTGTATGCTCCTTACCAAGTCATCGCCTGTCGTTTTGGACATTTCGGCAGTTGGACTTAAGCTTGGGGTATGGCTATTTTCACTTCACATAGGTCGGGTGAATGGAATTGTTAGTCTACATCGTCCAGGTTGAAAGGTTCATTCTGGCTGACAGCAGTATTTCGCCGGTTATCGCCGTTATACTCTGCTACTTCGTCTCTACAGGCTGCGGTTCGAGGGTTGTATTCGTTTATTTTTACCTTGTCGTAAATCTTCCGTATCTCATTCCTGGAGTAGTAAATCCTTGTTTCCTCGACCGCGCGCTTCTCATGCTCATTCTTTTTCCTCATGAGAAGCCGGTGTTCGTCTCTCCTCTTCTGATTGTAGAACTTTTTAGCAGCTCTCGTCCTTCTATGCAGCGGCCCTTTGTATGCATCTTGCTTAGCTCCATATGCTTGCCAACACTCGTCGTGAACGAGTGAAAACCCCAGCCTCGTGTATATTATATGTTTCGATTGTACTACCAAACATGTTCCATTTCCCATATTTGGCGTTAAAATCACCTAAACCAATAATACTTAACACACGCAGGTTTGGCCGAGGAGCTCGTAGCGCATATCAGACTGGTGTTGACAAATCTATCCTTGACGAATACACTTACGTACTAAGAGCTCAAGATTTCTTGCCTTAATCTGCCGCTTACAACAAATATGCACCCAAAAAAATGCTGCTTTTGTTCTATGTAGCACTCACGGGCATTGTACGGAGCCAACAACCGAAAAACCATACTCGAAATGGAAACTGTGTTTTAGAATACTTTTTGTAAGGTACGCGATACATTTCAATAAGATTGTGGCAGAAGCTTCGTCAAGGTATAAGAGGTATAAGAGCTAAACTCTGTTCGTAAATTATCCAGTCCAAAGATAGACACGCTTTTTCATCGCTCGTGTGGGAGTGGAAATATTAGATAAAGAAATGCTTTGCCAACAATATATTTATGCTCTTCACATTCGAGGTACAGTTGGACATTTGTTTTTATTGAGTGTAATTGTTGCACCCGAAATAGGAATAGGACTTCACATCCAGAAGCTGGTGCCCGAAATCAAATAACAATTAGATTTCCTTGATCCCCTTACCACATGGTACAGTCTTCCTTTTTTCTAGCTACTTACCGACATGTGTGTGCGGTATTTTCCGGGTTTTAAGTCAGAATTTCTTGTTTTTTTCCCGTAAAATTAACATAATTCTTCGGAACGTGTCCGAAGTGTTTTGACAAATAAACCAGGGAAAGCAAGAAGTACCAATTATCTCGTTCTTATGGCCGTGCGTCGTCCAGCATCCCTTCGGTGACCTTTCTTAATCTTAGGGTTAAAATTGAAGATTTACACATAAAAATCTATGAAACCACAAGGCAGATGACATCTCTGTACCTTGGTCCATCTAGTGAAAAACAACATTTTCCTCAGAAGATGATGTATTGTACGTAAAGTACTCCTTTTTGGTCCGAATAGGTACTGGTTCATCTCGAATCCTATCTCTTTGGGTCAAGGGTAAAATGATCAAAGAGTTTTTCGGACTCTGAACAAACACGTGCCTTCTTTTACTTTACAAGAATGAAAATTTATTTTATTAAAACACCGCCACGGATAATCACAGATACATTTAAGGGTTGAATAGTAACAGAGTGTGGTAACTCTGTGTAACCAGTTTTTCATCATTATTATTCAAAAAACGAATTAAACGGGATGGTACTGGGTTTTTATTTGATTGTCCAACACAATGGTTACCTAAGCACAAAGCTAAGGGTATTTAAAGATAAATTTAATCAAAATCCACATACAACCAGCATTGAATGCGGTTGAATGTATGTACATGCCTACGTATCCGTACATAGTGCAAGTATGTAAATGTCCGATTTGGGAATGTTTAAGGGAGTTTTCCCCCTTTTGTCAGCTAGAAAAGGTACAGTCTGACGGTGACAACCACAACTGAACCGGTCATCCAACAATTTAAATTTAACTATCGATCGTAGTAGTAATTGGTTCTGAAATACGAGTACATCACAGAAGCCACCTCTTCAACGCAGTCCCATTTCGGAATTTTCTAGTAATCATATGCATTCAAATGTTTTCTTAAGCTTTTCATGGATTTTTTTTGTCTCCCTTTGCAGAATGGAACAGGGAACAGGACTAACCACTATAATATTCCGGTCTCGTCCCCTATTTTCTGTTTGTTTTCTTTGCCTTTCCAGTGGGAAATGGGACAAACGAGCAAAAAAAAAGAAACCGACCGTCCGACTACTGTTCTATGTTAACCTTGGAAAAACGATAAAAAAAAAATAGAAAACAAAAAAAAGTGAAAAAATAAAAATTCATGAGAGGATTTCAGCTAAATCCGCTAACAACCCTTAGGAGAGCAATTTCATTAAAAATAAAAAAAAAATAAATAAAAATTATCCCCCCAATGTTGGTTGTCGCCTCCACCTCACGCACCACTGAACACCCAACAAATTGAAGAAAACAACTAAAAATACATAAAACACGAGAGGCAAAAAACAAAAAGGGCCGTTGAAAGTTGAAAGGTGTACCCTGGCATGGTAGAGCGCACGAATGGGTCGTGGGAGGAATGCGAAGGGTTGAATTCGAACCACACAAAGGCTTCAACCCCATTGATGTCGGCAGCAGTACGTATCCCGTATACAAAGCACTCACGTACCATTCGAAGAACACTTTGCGTATCCATCACTTTTGTGGAACAATAATCCACGCCATGGACAATTGGCCATAAGTTTCTCCATTTAGAGCCTTCTAGAGCCACCATACTCGCCGGCCGCCGCCGATGTGTGCTTCCCCTTTATCATATGAGAGTAGGTAGTAGTAGCTATGACTATGTATAGTTGTATTGCGTTAGCTCCCATCATAACCAGCAACCGAAAAAGGGTGGAAACTCCTTTTCAAACAAAAGCCGACAACAAGGACTGCATCTCATCCTATCGAAAAGGAGAAAAAAAAAAGAAAAAAGAGATAAATGTGACAGGTAATCATTCAATTAAATCGCAGATCACAGAGGTGCTTGAGCGGATAAAGGAAGCAGGTCAGTCATCATAGCCATACCATAGGCATAAGCCGGCCTACGCCAATTTTGACATTAAGCGTTGCTGTGCGTTTGGTATCCAGCGTTCAGTATTAAGCGTTAAGTGCCCACAATTCAAGTTCGGTTTACCACTAAAGGATTTCTATTTTCATTTCTCATTTTTTTTTTTGTATCATTTTCTTTTGAATTTTCCGTCGTCATCTCCATCTTCATGGTAGTCAACTTTGGGTTGGAATGGCAAGAAGATCCGAACGCAACGCATATTTGAGTAGGATTTATGCCACAGCACTCTACGTTGTCTAACTTTTACCAGCTGAACCGGCTTAGGAAGCAACTTGGTTGCTTGTACATATCCGTGTATCCCCTGGGGGGTGGTGGGTATGGGGAGGCACAAAGTAAAAGATTTCCATTTCTTTCTCGCCCAGATTACGAGTAAAAGAAAACAGCAATGAGATGAAAAAGAAGAAAACGAGTAAAGTAAGAGTCGCCCCTCTTCCAGGCAAAGTCGAAACAGAAGTGATTATGCATGCAGAAGAGGAACAAGTAGCATAGAAGACATTTGGTGACAAGACGAAGACTTTGACTCTTACCCCCGACTTCAATTCCAACTCGAATTCCAACTTTAATTCTCGAACAAAGTCCCGATCTAAATTTGACTGCGGCCAGCGTTGCCACTATGTAGGGGTTTGTAAGGAGCGAATTTGGACAGGTTTAGGAGCATTTCTACTGGTAAGCGACTTTGAAAGAAGCCAGTTTGTTAATATTTATTTTGACTTAGAGTCATGCTCTACTTCCAGTATCTCCAGTAGGCATGGACTGTATAACGGCAACGAAGACCAAGCGACTTGGACGATGATCCGTACACTGACCCAGCGAAGTGAGGATAGCAATATCTTATCTGATATCCAAAAAAGAAACTGGACCTGACGGCTTACCAGTCGAGATATTCCAAGCTCTGGTCAGAAGAGTGGATGCCTGATGAATAGAATCTCAACATAATTTGGCCAATCCACAAAAGAGGAGACCACCTCAACAGCTCCAGCCTATAGGGGTGTAAGTCTCCTCAACATCGTAAACAAAATTTTATCTGCCATATTGTGTGAACGTCTGAAACCCTTCGCCAACAACCTGCGGTTTCAGACCAGCAAAATCCACAAACGACCAAATCTTCACAATCCGGCAGATCCTGCAAACAATTCAACAAGTCCAAGTCGATACCCACCACCTTTTCATTGATTTTAAGGCCGCATATCACAACATTTATAGAGACGAGCTATATAGAGCCGTGTCTAGTTTTGGTATCCTTGCCAAGCTCGTCCGTCTGTGCA
Organism: Volucella bombylans; assembly: GCA_949129095.1. NCBI lineage: Eukaryota > Metazoa > Arthropoda > Insecta > Diptera > Syrphidae > Volucella > Volucella bombylans. Next base: position 183,650,920 of record OX422141.1, read on the forward strand.
AAAAAGGTTTCAGACAAGGTGACGCGCTGTCATGTGACTTCGTAACATAATATGTACTTGAAACACTTGTGCGGAACTTACAAGCGAACACTGGAGGCACGATCCTTCAAAAGTCTATGCTACTACTAGCGTACGCCGATGATATGAATACCATTGGGAGAACTCAGCGAGCTGTCACTGGTGCGGTCGCTGGTATTGAAATGAACGTTTCCAATATAAGTTTAGCGGTAAATGAAAGCAAAGTCAAGTACATTCTGTCAAAAAGATGGGGACAGAACATCGACGAATTGGACAGAACGTCGAAGTCGAAGAACGTCGACAGCTACAATTTCGAGGTAGTCAAGGACTTTGTCTGCCTTGGATCTGCCAACGAAACCTCAGCAGAAATAAAACGAAGAATCACTCTTGCTTATTGCTGTTTCTTTGGGCTAAGTAGTAAGGCACTATTCTGAAAAACTAAGAAGACGCTATATAAGACCTTGATCGTCTCAGTCCTACTTGATGGTGTTATAACACGGACTCTATCGAACGCAGATGAAGATATCCTCAGTCCTACGAAAAATATTCGGTCCTGTATGCGTTAGCAGGCATTGGAGGAAAAGATTCAACGTAGTCATTAGCATCATTCGTCTGAGATCTTGGACTTCGAATCCAACCCGAAGGGACAACGCAGTAGAGGAAGAGCTCACATTAGGTGGTACGCACAAGTAGAAGAGGACCTCAACCGACTTGGAGTGTGCAACTAGAGACGGTCAGCTAAAGACCCAATTAACTGGACAGGCTTGGTAGTTGAAGCCCCGGGCTGGTCCCGAGTAAATCGTTCAAAATTGACCACATTTGTATAGCACAGATATTGATATTCCCCTTTAGCTTCCCAAAATAAAAATTAGTAGTGAACTAGACTTCTTTGGAAGCACCTCGTGTCTTGGGTTCTTCTGTAGCAATCCTACTCAATTCATTCGAAAAACATGCTGCCAACCCTGTTTTTAGGAGAGACTTCATATTGTGTAACCAGGTTGTCTATTTATGCCAATCTATTTACGTATGCCTCCTCGTATAGAGGAGGACTATTTGCAATGCTACTCGTACATCGTTGTTTTTTTTTTTTTTTTTGATAAGCGCGACCTCAAGGGATTTGGGTACCCTTAAAATGTTTGTGCACAGCGCGAGAGAAGAAAAATCAGTGAGAAGAAAAGAGAATTACCGATGTACATTGGTCTTAAATATTTGCAGTTTCTAATGAATAGAAAACAGAGAGCTCGACAGGCCATTCCATAAGCGAGTCATACGGCTTAGGAATGAATCAAGATATTTCAGAGTACGACCGACAGTGTGTTTGAGGGTATTCTGAAGAAGATTTGAAGGGGCGGAATGCTACTGGCGATTTCGATAGAGCACTGGTGGTGGAAATAGCGTCTTTTATCGCTAAAACGTTCTGCATTGGCAGCATATACGTATGTGTGTGTGAGTGCTATCTTAGGTACCCTCCGGTCAGCTAAAAGAAAATCAGTAAGGTTCATCCATAGGATAATTAATAAAACTCAGGGTCTATCAGAGTAGGTCATTAAAGGGCTTCTCTTTGAACTACTTCCACCATCGATTTTGAGCCGTATTGAACAAAGTGTGGAATCGACATAAGGACTTCTCTCTTCTTAGAGTGGGTCATCGAACGTTTGCTTATGACCAGCTCATCTCTGGAAATGTCTTTAGGATTGCTTCGAGCCAAACTAATCCAGCTTTTAGTACCTGAACGTGATTCGCAGTCTCATCCCCGGCTACTTAGCTTACGCTTTAGTATTCACTGCCAATGAGTATACCACCGGAAAGATGCCAGAAATGTATTTCCTACGCTACGAGGTTTAGAGTAGGATTCTCTTCCCATGATTGGTCATGCGATTCACAACTTGATTTCATGCTTTATTATCTGTGTAGGCAACAAGGAAAATATTCTTAGATATCACCGAGTAGAAGGTTCTGTTGATTCGACAGTTTCGTAGATCAAATCATCCAGATTTAATCACAGAGGTAACCTATCTGCATTCATTAATGAACTGTGATACTTTGAAGAAGTTCTTTAAAGGCATTTGCCAGCCGGTCGAATTTTTTTAAGCAGCGGATATGTTGCTCGAAGGGTCATACCTACTTGTTGACTGTGTCTATTGCAGAGTCCCCTCTTCTAAATCTACATAATTTGATGAAAGACTCGCTTGCAATTTCGACCATTAGAAAACTATTCATATATTGTAGATAGTTGTTCTATGTCAAACAGCAGGAGGCGAAGAATGTGTAGTAATATTTAACCAACAACCAATACCAACCACAATTTAAAGCTTCATTCCTGTTGTACTCGATTAGTCTCCTTCTCTTCCTCCGGCAACTTAACGTCTAATTAAAACACATTGTTCCGGGATCAGAGGCCTGTCCATCAGAATATGGCTTATCTTCTTCGCTACGACAGTCGTTCATAGACCTCAGTAGAGTGTAAACGTGTCTCGGCTTGTGAGTGAAAAAAAAGTGATAAAATTTGATAAAAGCGATAAAACGAACAAGTAAGACATTTGCGAAGTTTTATTAGGTTCCAATTGGCGCAGTGGCAGTGTGATTGGTTAACAAAACACAGGTCGTGGGTTCGAGTCCACTCCACGTGGAGCGAAAAGTTTTTTTTATTTTTATAATAAAAAAAAAAAAAAAAAATTATAATAATAAAAAGTGAGAAAATATCGCGCGATGAATTCCGGTGAGCGGTCCGCTAAGCCAATAGCGGGACCAGCGGAAAAGTCAGGCGATACTTCAAGCTCTTCAAGTCAACCAGAGCCAAAGATGAAGAGAAGGAGGACGCTGAAGCCAACTCCTAACGTAATGAAGCGCCCTTCCCTGTCAGCATCAACAGAAGAGCTGCCTGGCGGAGCGAGGGAAGGAGCGCCAAGAAAGTTAACCAGGGCAGCAGCACAGCAGAAAACGAGACAGGCGCACAAAGGTAATTTCCCAGATGGGTCCGATGGTAGAAAAGGCCAATGTATTGAAGATGGCAATATGTTTGCATCTCTGGCGGCCTCTGAGTCAGATGACGAAGAGGAGGAGGTAGAGGAAATTATAAATAGCATAGAGCTTCTCCAGCAGAGAGTGCTAGCTATTAAAGCTAAACAATTAGCAAGGAGAGAGAAGGAACAGCTGAGAGAACTTCTCGATTCTCAACAGCCACAACAACAGCAACAACTAGCGGAAAAAGAAACTGAACACATAAAGACACAACAGAAACAACAAAAACCAAAACAGCAGCCTAAACATACACAGGCTCAAAGAACAAATCAGCGGACACTACACCAACAACAAGAACAGCAACAGCAGCAGCAGAAGAGCCAGCAAGAACAACAGCGGAAACAACAGCAACAAAAGCAACCACAACAACAAAAGACAGCTAAACCAAGGGTTCCACCTATAAACACATACAAAATGGAACTCAAAGATACGATAGAACTGTGTAAGTCGGCCATAGGCAACAACTTTTTTATAAAAAGATTATCATTAGACAAGCATGCGATCCACTGTAACACAGTGGAGCGCTATCATAAAATAAAAAATTTACTGAAGGATTCGACGACGGAGTTCTTCTCGTACACCCCGAAGGGGGAGAAGCTGCAAACAATGCTGCTGAGGGGGTTAGAACCGTCGTCTGATCCGGGGGAGCTCCTTGCACTGCTGAAAGAGAAAGAGTGCGAAGGGCTCAAATTCGTGGGGGTCAAGCCGTTTGTTACGGCCAGAGCCAAAAGGGAGAAGCGGCAACTGCCGATTTTCCTGGTCCAGCTTAGTCCCACCAGCAATCTGGATGGTCTAAGGAGTATTAAAGTCCTAGACTACCAGGTTGTGCATTGGGAAAAATTAAAGAGGAGCGAAAACATTTTACAATGTGTTCGCTGCCAAAGGTTCGGGCACTCCGCGTCGAACTGCGAAATGCAGCCTCGATGCGTGAAGTGCGGAAAGAACCACAAGTCCGAGGAATGCGTTCTTGGTAAGGACGGAGCGTCCGAAAAAAGCCAACTCTCTTGCGTGTTATGTAGGAACACGGGACACACCGCAAATTATCGGGGTTGTCCCAAATTCCAGTACATCAAAAGAATAAATCTGGCTCGGCAGCAGAAAGTGGAAGTGAAACGTCCACCCGTGCATTTGCAAACTCCAGCCGTTACTCCCCATATTACCTACGCCCAAATGGCGGCAGGTAGGGGAAATACGGTACAGCAAGCGAAGGTTGCTTCTCAGGCCCCAGCGCACAGAGCACAGAGCACCGGAACCAGTACCTGACATGCTAGCTATCTTGCTCTCTATCCAGGGGCAGATGGCTCAGCTACAACGTCATTTGACTGAACAGACCGCGCGGGTGGATCAAGTATACGCGCTGCTGCCTGGCCTAACGCACCTTTTGCCGTAATGGGTACGTACGTGGCGGAGCAAACCCTGAAGGTCCTTGCTGTGAATGTGAATTCACTGATTAGGCTCGAACGACGAGCCGCACTATTTAAGTTGCTTAAAGACCAAGCCCCTGATGTGCTTATGATTAGCGAAACTAAGCTTACCAAGAGACACAAAATGAGGCACAGAAGATACAAAATAGTACGGAGAAACCGACCCAACTCCATTCAGGGAGGTGGCGTTGCAATTTTCGTACGAAAAGGTATACATTTTAAAAGAGTATACAGTGGTGTAGTACGTAGGTTCCGGGTGCTGGAAGCATGCATCGTGTATATCCCTCTCCGTAGTGGAAAGCGGTTGTACGTGGTGTCTGTCTATGCACCTGAGGCTACTCAATCCACCTTATTTATCACAGAGCTCGAGACGCTTTTTCGATTTCTGAGGCTGGAATTGGAAGACAACTATTTTATTATCGGCGGGGATTTCAACGCCAAACATAGTGATTGGGGAAATAATACACCAAATACTAGAGGGAACCTACTATTTAATTGGTGGGGTCAGCACAGTGTGATGTATCGACTCGGGCTCAAGGCAACGGATAGTCCGTCGTTTCCCAGACACGGGTCCTATTTGGATCTTCTGCTGTTCGACTCACGAATACAACTGACATGCACTAACCAACAAACTACAAACTGTCTACGCACTTTCGTGTATGACAGTGACCATTGCGGTTTCAGCACCGAAATAACTGTTCCAAACGAAATTGCGGAATTGGATGAGTTTGTCCAAAGGCATTCCTACAATTATAGTAGGGTACGTTGGACAAACTTCACCAGAACACTGACTAGAGCACTCTCCTCGATTTCGCTCTACCCCCCGTCCAACATAAATCTGTCAAACGAGGAGATTGACAGGTATCTAAAACTAATGGACGAGACAATCAAACGAACAATGGACAGAACGATACCTCGGTACCAACACACTGACGACGAAGACTTATTCCGCAACGCAACTATTGACGCACTGCACCGACATAAAAGTAGACTGCTGTCAAGACTAAAAACCTTGTACAGACAGTTTACTGACAGACATAACCCGGAGATCATGACACTGAAGTCGTCGATTAAAAACCTCCAAACATTAATAAAAGAAAATTACAGAGCAGCTGTAAGTTTGTATTGGAACAATAAAATTCGGGCTGTAAACACCAGCAACCCGAATATGTTCCCGCAAATAAATAAAATATTTCGGAGAAATAATCAGAACGACCTTCCATGTCTTAAAATCGCCCGAACGACGAACAACGAACAAATACTGGTAGCAGCGGGCATAGATCCAAATGAGGCTGTTGATGATGACAACTTCTTTGTGATCGAGGATCCGCAGGAGCAAGTAGAGGCTATAGGAGCGACTTTCCAGGAAGTGTACAAGGCAAATGCTAGCATTGGCCCGAACCACGATCTGGAGAATCGAGTCCTTTTGCACAATTCCTACCTTCGAAATGAAATTGTGAATTGGCGATTCGAGAGCTCGGGTTTCACCCAGTTCAGTGACGAAAATATGGCAAATAATGCCATCACCAACGATAGGGTACTACCCCCGTTCATTTCGAAGGAAGAGCTCCAAACGATCTTCGAATCGCTTAGAAGTAAGAAATCAGCGGGAACCGATGAAATACCGAACATTGTGCTTCGACATCTCCCTCTAGAAGCGGTGAACATTTATACCACCCTGTTTAATAATGCAATGAATAATGCACATTATCCAGCGCATTGGAAAACTGCGGTGGTACATCCCATCCCCAAAAGGGATAAAGATACTTCCAATCCGGCGCATCTCCGATCGATCAGTCTTCTTCCAAACATCAGTAAGGTGTTCGAGAAGGTGATCAATAGAGTCCTGACTAAGTGGGTTGAGGACAAACATATAGTTCCGGATAATCAATTCGGTTTCAAGGCGGGGCATGATATCATTCATGCTGCGTCGAAACTGGTTTCTGATATCCAATGGAACAAAGCCAAGAACCAGTGCACTGGTGCCTGCCTGATTGACTTGGAGAAAGCCTTCGATACCGTATGGTTAGAAGGACTCTTTTTCAAGCTGGACAGGTTGGGCATTAGTAAACCACTGCTGTATATTCTTTTTGATATGCTTTCCAGTAGATAGTTCATCGTGAAGTATGGCGATGTGACTTCTGCTGGAACATTTAACAATAAAACGGTCTGGAACAGGGTGCGGTGAATTCGCCGATCGTGTTCAACATTTACACGAGTAATCTGATAGGTTCACTTCACCATGCCATAGCGTACGCAGACGACATAATCGCGTACAGATCAGTTCCAAAGATTAAGGTCATTAATATACTTTTGCAGCGTGACTTCGATAAAATTAAGCAATATTGCAATGACTGGAAGTTGAAAATCAACTTTCAGAAGTCAGAAACCATTCTGATTAGGACGCCTTTGTCTGGGGCTTCTAGGGATACCAGAAAGAATTGGCGAATGTTCCCGATCGTGGGACAGCAAGGGCAGCCGCTTGCTTGTCGAAATGTAGTCAGATACCTTGGGATCTGGCTAGATCAATTTCTGTATTTTAACAAACATATAGATGTTGCTCTGGCCAGAGCCAAAGGTGCTTTTGCCCTTACAAAGAGACTGTTTTATAACAGCCAACTCGATGCGAGGGTGAAGGTGATCTGCTACATGGCCCTTATCAGGCCCATGCTTGTATTTGGATGTCCCGTGTGGTTCAACGTGAGAGCAAGTTTATTGGAAAAGATTCGGGTGTTTGAGAGGGCTTGTCTTAGGACTTGTCTTCGCTTATACAGAACACCAGAGTCTGAGTACATAAAATTCTATCCTAATGAGGTCTTATACAATAGGGCGAACCTAATAAGAGTGGACAATTTCGTCATTAAGTTGACTCGAAGGCACATTGCAAGAGCAATGACCTCATCGAACAACCTGATCTCCGGGGCTTTCTACCCCAATTATATGTATCACGAGAGAGTTCGCTTTGACGGCTTTATTCCTCCAGAAGCGTTTCTCTATCTAGATAGCAAGGGTCTGATCCAGGACAGATTGGCGGTGCCGCTAATCTTCCACGTTGCTCGAACAGCTGCGGACAGGCGACTCAACTACGACAGAGACGTCGCACATGGCAGTGCGGAGCGTCTCCGATTCAGTAGGGCGGTAGGGAGTCGCGACATGAGGGATGTTGCTCAGCAGCACCAAAACTTTTGGTGGCTTGTTGAAGGGGAGGATGCCTCGTCGTCGAACTCCTTCAGTGATGTGTAGCTTCATGTGAATCAAAGTGGGCCAGCCTAATTTTTTTTGTTAGCCATGGCCGGCTTACATAGTTTTAGGTAGGATTAAGGTAGTTTTAAGAAAAAAAAATATATAAAAACCAAAAACAAAAATATATATATGCATGTATTTATATATTATGTATATACATATTATGTATATATATATTTATGTATGTCTATGTTTGTGTTATATGTAAGTAGGTTAAGTAGATTAAGATTTATTTTTAGGTAGTTTGTAGGCTTTTAGTTTTAAGTTTTATAAAAAATTAAAAAAATGTCCATATACTAAGTTTTTGATTAAAATTTATTTTCTTAGTTTTAGTATTAATTAATGTTAAAATAGAAATAAAAGTAGACTGTAAGATTCGTCGAAAGACATAGTTTAAGTGTTAGGTTTATCTTAGAGTGCCCGCATGGGGCCATTAAGTTAGAATAAGATTATTTTTAAGTAATTTAAGCTAATTTTTAAGCGTTTTTTGTTTAGCATATAAGAGTAACTTAAGTTAAAAAATAAAAATGCATAAAAAACTGAAACTGAAAAAACTATCTTCTTCGCTACAATCTATATTATTGCCGCATGCCGGGTATTTGTGTGAAGGTCTTGCGTCTTCTACTTTCATAAAATTCAACTTTGTTTGCTTTTGAAGCAAACAGAAGATCGTTCAGTTCAACAACACTGTGAAAGTAGACGGTTCCTAGAAGGTTATCATTCATAGCTCAGGGCCCAATTCCTGTAGCCTATTTCGAGCATAAATTGGACACTAAGGAAGTGGAAGCTTATTGTCGGGTAAGGAGATGTAACTTAAGCTTAGCACTTTTAGGTGTTTGTTAAAAGATTAAAGCTTCCTTACGATCCCTGTAATCCTGGAGATTTTTCGGAAAGGATTGGTTTGGTCTGCCTGCGTTCCGGAGAGACAACACTACTTGTATCAACAGTTCTGCTCACGGAAAACCCAACTATCAATGGAATCCCTAACCGAGGATGCATGAAATCGTAAAACACGTTCCTTGTCTGGGCATTGTCTAGCAATGGGGGATCCCATTGTGACTAGGAACGCAGATGTAAGGTTGAAAGCCTTTCAACTCCTATTAGCAGAACCTCGTTATCCCAAAATACTTCGAAAAGTATTAAATTCCTCTTAACGGTTGTTATAAAAAGAAATAGTTCCCCGAAATATGGTTCTTTGCTATTAGGATTGAGTATGGCCCAACTTGGAAGATAGATCATTGTTCTCCTAACAAGAAGTGAAACTTACAATAAATTATCCTCCTCCAGAAGGACCTCGTGAGGATTCAAATATACTCCTTTCTCGATTCCCATTTTGGGCAAAGGTTGCCTCTGGACTACTAGTAAACTCTGTTAATAGAAACTGAAGTTCTGGAGTCATTAAAGACCACTTCTTTTTAAGTTGAAGATAAGTTTAAGAGTGATATGAATATGATATGAGTATCGGGACGGGGGAAGACTAAATATATCGAGTTAAATACGCTTTAAAGTCAAGTGGGAGCAGCTTTGACATTTCGCTTTCAAAATTTGTTCTAACCTACGTATAAGACAGGGTAGGTCTTTTAAATAACAGGTGGGTCCATGGGACCCATCTCTGTGGCAAATTCCCTCCCGAGCGGATTTTCACTGCCAAAAAAAGCGAGCTTTCCATGATAATAGCCTGATACTTAGTTTCGGCTGAGTAATCGCTGGCAAGGCTTTTTATTACTAGCTGAGTAGAAGGAGTCCAACTGTCTCCTTGTGAATTGTGAAAATATGAACTAAAAGCCATATACAACTGCCTACACAGTCAAGAGGCAATAACCGACAGAGAGTACTTCTACATCATCTGCTTATGTCAATAGTAAGAACTGTTGAGAACTGTTAAGCAGACCCCGTCCAGTATGCATTAACTAATTTTCCTTCCAACCATAATGTTCACTGTCATTCATTCCTCTAGTCTGTAGGCAAGACTTGAATGTTGCGCCATTTGTGAGGTAAGGTGTTGCCAACGAAAAAGAAAAGAAGACAGCTTGACAGCTGTCTGTTCAGGGTTATTAAAAATGGAGTACTACACGAAAGAAAAGCGCTCTTTTGTTGTTGAGCAATATTTTAAAAATAATGAAGGTTTGGCACCTACAGCTCACAATTTTCGTATAGAATATGGTCGGAATACTGATTTAACTGTGAAGAGATTAATTCAAAAATTCAGGAAGACTGGATCAATTAGTCATATTAGACACTCTGGCCGTCCTTCAGCAAGTCGTTCAATACAAAACATCGAAGTAGTTCGTGGGAGTGTGGCTGAGAGTTCAGGAAGCTCTCTACAGCGTATTCTCACGAAAGATTTGCATCTTTATACATACAAAGTGTAATTGACTTAAGAACTGAAGATTGCTGACCACTCACAGTGAAGAGAGATCGTTGAATGGATTATGGAACAACAACAACCCGATGCTGATTTTTAAAACAGCGATGAAGCTCATTTTCATCTTGATGGCGCATTTTTTGATGACCACTAACAACGTCAAAATTGTCGAATACGGGGTTTAGAAAATCCACGAATGATTGTTGAGGAACAAATGCATCCACAACATGTCACGGTTTGCTGCGAATTTTGGTCTGAAAGCATTATCGGACCATTCTTCTTTGAAAATGCTGCTGGTCAGCATCAGCATCATCATGGTCATCAATTTTTGTGCCTAAATTGAAGATATGGATGTGGACAACATGTGGTATCAAAAGACGGTTCCACATGCCATACAGCTCGAGAAACAATTCAATTACTGCATGAGTGATTATCTTGTCGTGCAATTTCTCAGGCGTCCCTTCGTTCCTCAAGGGTATTCAGGTTAATGAGCTTGAGAGGATCTCGATAGGGAGGTAAGGTTAGAGGATCATTCCAAGGTAGACCTCGAAGAGCAAATCGAAGAAAACGACGCTGTATGCTCTCAATACGTGATATATGAACTCATTGAAAGGGTCACCATGCTTGGTTAGCGTACTCGAGGAGGGGGCGAACGTAAGTGATGGGTTGCAGAATGCTTTGGACCTTTTTTTAACGAAGCCGAGTGATGAGTTTGCTTTAGAAATTATCTCATCAGTATGCGAGCGGAAATTAAGCTGCCTGTCGCATAATACGCCAAGGTATAGGCTCAACAAGGGATATAGGTTGGCCGTGGACACGGTAAATTCGAGGAGGAGACTTGTTGCACTTACGTGAGAAGGTAATCGATTGACATTTGGTGACATTGAGTTCCAAGCGGTTCTTGATGCAGCAGGTGGAAAAACTATTAAGATCTATTTGAAGGATGCTGGAGTCTTGTTGTGAGGAAATGAGTCTAAAAAATTTGGTATCGTCAGCATAGAGAGAAAGTGTTGAGTGTTGAATGAGTATTTGAAGGTCGTTAATAGTTAGGATGAAGAGGAGTGGACTTAGGTGACTACCTTGAGGAACACCTGAAGTGGCCAAGAAAGGGGCCGATAGTTCAGTCCTGCATCGATCACTATAAAAACGATTATCCAGGTAAGAAGATATCCATTTTAGCAAAATGGGTTCAAAGCCCGATGATATCATCGACAGGATCAGATAAATTAATTATTTGATCAATTGCATCGATAGCGAGTTGGTAGCTTTCGATAGATTGCGCCGGTAGGATGTAAAAACACATAACGTACAGGGACCTGCAGGGGAGTGTTATCTTTATTGAAACGTAGTCAAGCTTAGAAGAAGTAGAAACAGCGATTGGAGAAGAGTTTATGTCATTGCGGACACGTCGACACAGAGAATCATCTTTTGGACGGGTAAAATTGTCGTCTCGAAAAACGTTGAAACGGAATAATTCCTGATTCTTTATATCGGGAATTAGATTAGTTTCGATCAGAGCGTAGACCTCAAATGGGAGAGCGTGAGACTCGCGCAAGACAGCACGGGTTTTAGATCGCAGTCCTCTTACGTTTTGATAGTAGAAGGTAAGAGGAAGGTTATTTCGAGAGGGCGTATGAGTGAATGGTTGGAACACTGGCAATGGTAGCACATTAGGGACGAAAAAATTTGTCGTTGTCAGTTCTGCTCCGTTGAAGGTGTGAGATCCTTTTTGAGTGCACATAGTTACCGAAAGCAGCAAGGTAGAGTTGGTCAATAACCGCAAATTAATCATCAGAGAGGTAGCGGAGGACTTGAACATTGCCTATGGATCCGTCCAAGACATTTTGATTAATGATTTGCCAAAAGACCTCAATTTTATGCAAAAAAGAGACCGTGTTGACGTCGCAACAGAGATGATTTGCGAGGCTGAATCCGATCCCACATTAATCAAAAGGATCATTACTGGAGACGAGACGTGGGTTTATGAGTACGACACGCAATCCAGACATCAAGCAAGGCAAGAAAACCACGTCGTTTTCAGTCAAAAAAGAAGGCAATGCTCGCGGTTTTCATGGATTACAACGGTGTAGTGCATCATGAATTTTTGCCAGAAGGCCAGACAGTAAACAAAGAGTATTATTTGCGCGTTATGAGACGTTTGCGTGAAGCAATCCGCCGAAAGAGACCAGAATTGTGGGCAGAAAACTCGTGGATTTTGCACCATTCGTAATTTTTTGACGAAAAATGCAACATATACCATCCAACAGCCACCGAATTCACCTGATTTGGCTCCCTGTGACTTCTTTCTGTTCAATCGAGTTAAAAAACCACCACGGGGAACGCGTTTCAGCAGCCGAGAGAAAGCAATGGAAAAATCGCAGGAAGCACTGATGGACATACCGAAAACCGAATATAAAAAATGTTTCGAAGATTGGATCAAGCGCTGGCATAAGTGTTTTGCAGTCGATGGGGATTACTTTGAAGGGGACAGGATAGATTTAGATGAATAAACTTGTATTTTTAATTTTCTGAATAAATTCCGGGAACGTTTTGATGGTATGCCTTTTGGTGGCATACCTTCCAAAGGTATAATGCTGCGGTGACTCTCCATTGACCTAGCACTGGCATACATATCGAAACCCTGGCAAACAGTGTGAGTAGCCTTTATACCGAAAGTCAGAAAAGATGACTACACGTTCGGTAATGGCTTCAGACCTTTTAGTCTAGCATCCTTCGTGTTGAAAAGCATGAAAAACTCAATGTGTGCTAAACCGCTTTGCTTATGCATCCGGTGATTCTAAGATGCAGCATACCTAACACCGCGGAAGATCCCACGAGAGTACATTTTAGGTGGTCAGAATTGAAAGTTCACTCGACAAGAAGGAATACGTCTCGGCCATTAACAACAGCATTGAGGGTCCTTTCGCAACTCGTGACGGTAAGTGTGTCTCGGCAAGACAACATATCGTAGACGAATCAGTAATATTGTGGATAAAAGCAATGGCGGTGAATACGGTGCTGACTTTAGCCAATGTGTGATAGTGGGTGAAAGCAGGGACGCTCAGGGAAGCGATCTGTTCGCACTGCTATGGTACATGATGGTCGACTCACTGCTTAACGCTCTTAATAGTTCTAATGCCTATGCTCAAGCTCTGTACTAACATTTAAAGTACTGTCTGTTGGACTGTATTCAGACGTGATTAGGGATTCGCTCACTTGAAATGGCTTTTCAGTCTATCGAGAAGGAGGCAGCTGACTGTCTTGACTTATCTAGCAATACCATCCAATTCTCTAGAGAAGCTAAGTATTTGGGTGTCATCCTCGATAACAAACTTCTATGGACTAAACATGTTACGTCGAAAGCCTCTAGAGCGCTGTCGGCCTCCTAGTAGTGCAAAGGACGGTAAGACATCAGCACTGAACTTTATATATATCTTATGCGCCGATTGTCTGGTGGAACTAGCTTTCTCGAAAATACGTCTCTGCCGCTTTTACAAGACTCCAAAGATAATTAGTCCGCTTGACGCAGTGATAAGTCTTCTTCCCCTTGATATTGATATCTATCATGAGCTTCACTCTTAAACTTATCTCGCGTTTAAGAATTTATTTTTGGTACAATACATACTGCAATTTTGATGATGACCTTACGCGCCGACTGTGTTTTGCCTCTGGTCTTATGGGCATGCCGTCTGATGCAATGAAAACAGAACTCCTGTTGCTGAAATATCATAATACTAAATCAACCTTCGCTGTTTCCAGAAATGGTTTCGCCCAGAAGTGAGCCAGGAAAGGAATGTAATCGGCTCTTCATAGGCTCTAAAATCGATATAAGATGCGGTGCTGGTGTCTTTCTGGAGGACAACAACAACTTCCAAGCAGAGATATACGCAATCTTGATGGCAACGGAATATATTGTGAAGAACCGGTTGAGGGAGCGAAGCATTTGCATCTGTAGGAACAGCCAAGTTGCGCTTAGAGCCTTGCTGAAACCTCTTACGACTTCCAAGCTAGTTCGAGAATGCAATACTTTATTGAACGCCATCGGAATTCTAAATTTACTGATCTTAGTGCTGGTCCCAGATCATAATGGGATTACGGGAAATGAAATCGCCGATGAACTGAGACTCAGAGATGAGTTCTTCAGAAACTTGAGTTAGGTCTGCCTGCGTCCTGGATTAAGGATTCCGTTGACATTTGGGTTTCATATTAGCACAACTGCAGGTGGCATGACTCTCCATCTTGCAGGTAGACGAAACGAATGCTTCCCGACCTCTCCAAGAGGTCAGCGGCCTCTTCCTGCTGTCCCTCGGTAGAAAAGACTGCTGGCTGCTTACTGGGGTCGTGATGGGGCACTACGATTTTGCTAAGCACTTGACTGTCATCCTGCGACGCTATCACTACCTCTGTGGATGTACTGGTACTCTTTCCACGAAAGACTGAGAAATTTCACTAAAAGGAACATGCAGACAGTTCTTTGTCTGATGCCTTCCAAACTGGCGTAACAAGGCAGAAGTTGTTACACTCGTATTGTACAAGGAAGAAGTAGGTAACAGAAAATTGAAGCTTTCAATGAGTACGAATTTCGGACTACGTTTGCTTCTATTTCGCTGACTGTATACCCAGATCTCCTCCGACCGAAGCAAAACTGGCAACTCTGACTATCGACTCCAAGAAAGTTTTCCACATTTCGCCGCTACTTACGACAAGATTCATCCAAGAGATGCTGATGCTGATGTTGATGATGATGATGACGACACGGTCGGTGGTGGACTCCATTCATTCGGCTAAATTTCGCAGACAGAAACTTTTCTGTATGGCTTTGCATTGCGTGGATGCTGGTGGCTGGCTTGGCTTCGTTGGTCCCGATCCCAATCCCAGTCTGCATCCATATCATGATTTCAAAATCAGAGGAAAGGTTTTTTCTTTTTGTTTTTTTTTTGTTTTGTGTTTCATCTTCTTCTTTCCTTCCTAACGACTGCTTCTGCTGGTGATGTGTACGAGTAATACGTACCAGAAAATTTCGGTTGCATACTCATTTAGATATCTACCACAACGTCCAGTTAAGTTAAAAAGCGCTTTTGACTCGTTGGCTGGGTCGTGTTTTTTGGGGGAGGATATCAGTGCCCATTATCCATTTATCATTCATCTTTTCTCTCAGGCCGGGGATGTGCGTAAGGGTAGAAGCAATTCCCCGATTTCTGGAGTCGTAATTAAAAGGATACTTCATGCAGATTGCGTGACGGTCAGACAAGATAAATACGAGTACAGCACAGCACCGAAGAACATAGTATCCATAAACCGTAAACCGTATACAATATACGAGTTCGTACATACATATGTACATATTTGTAGCTGCCAGCCTAAAGAGAGTGAAAGTTAAGTGTGAAACGAATTAAGAGGGCGTGATAGCTTAGATATGACAAACGTGTTGTGTACGAGTTTACAACACGCATATCTCTTTATTCCTAATCATGTCCTTCATAAATTAAGTATTTACAAAAGAGACAACAACACTGTTTATTGGCATGCCAGTGGTCTTTAATTAAATTTTCGGTGACAATAATAAACGGTTTCCCAAGGCAAGGACAAACCGTTACAGATATATAAAACGATAGAGGCGTCACAGATAGACAGATAGATATGCAGATTCGAATAGACCTCGAGGATGATTTGAATGTCCTGTAAGAGAAATTAGTTTTCTCAGGCGACATTTTCACCATTTCGCCGGCGTGTTGTCCTTATGAATGTTTAATTCGAAGGAAAATATCGCTAAAAAGAATCTTTTTTACAAGTACAAGCCAAAGTAAGTAAGAGGTAAGAGTAATCGTAGCGAAAACAAGTTCTTGGTTCTTTTCAATACTTTTAGTACTTTGATGCACAGGGTTTCTATTCTAGGTACTGGACACATATGTACATAGATAGCATGAGTATCCTCCTATGCTGGATCTGAATTTGAATCTGAATCTAAATTCTTTACGTTATCTCTTCGTCTCGAGAGTGTAACAAGGCGTACATATATATGTAGCATCCGTCTGCATGGGGTAAGTTATAAGAGCACTTTGCCAGATAAATTCAACAAAATTGTGAAACGACACGACGACGACGACGTGTTGATTATCTATGTGAAGGTATAAGTATACTGGTAGTGGTAGTGGTAATGGTAGGTTATATCAAACAATCAGTAGTATCTTTTTGTTCGTGGTTAATTTATAAGCACATATTCGTATAGAAAGATTGTACACAGAAAGAGAGAAACAGCGAGTATACGGATACTTAGAGATTGCTTTGGGGAATGTTTGCTAAAGTAAAACTGTGAATCTGCACACCAAAGTTGTGAAAATTCATTTTCTACTTTAGCCGTTTTATGTCTATAGATACGTGACGTAGGTACGAGCACTTCTGGTCCTAGTCATATACGAGTTTATAGTAACAGCGCGGGCTTTTAATTTAATGAATGCACATGACTGTGATGAATAGATACTTATAAGGATACGTAAACATCATTCTGACTAAAGACTGAAGACGACTCAACCATAGACATTAGGTACATACGAGTATGTGTAATTAAATAGCTCTTTGGTAGAAATAAATTGCATGGAATATAATACCCTACAGCTTATGTGATGCCGAGAAGGATGTACTCGTACAGATACGACGACTCCTCGTCGTACAGATGTCTTCGCATGCTCCAAGAAGTCGTCTTTATCGACGAGAGACGATGGATGATGATGAGGTTCATTGAAAAAAGACGACGAACAAGAAAACGACGACAAAAGTGCTTACGAATGGGAAATATAAGAAATATACAAGGCGATGAGAATATACGAGTAGCAACGCCCCAATGCTTTTCAATTCAATGATTTGTAAGATAGCAACGCTGTACGAGTACATTCGTTTCGTACACTCGTACACTGGTACGTGGAATTTGAAGTGTTTTTATATGAAATCGTAACATTGACTAACAAGATTATGAATTTGTCATTATCGTGGGTATTTCTATATGGTTCCATTGAATTGGGGTTGAAGTAGCTATTTAAATCTTGGCACCCTTCCGTCTAAGAAAAATGTCACACACTGGGATAAATGAAAGAAATTAGAAGAAGAAAAACTTAGAACAGAGCAGGAAAAACCGAAACCGAAACCGAAAGCGATGCCTATGCATATTATGATTCCTTTTGAGGAGATGCGAGAGTATGAACAAAATAAATAAAGGGACGATACACGGATATAGAAACAGATTCACGAATACAAAAATATGGGGGAAAGTTATTTGGCTAAAGGCACTTCATTCTTTTATGGGGTAGATTATAATATTGTAGGTACATACAGATACAGACACTATGTAGATGTGCCTTATTTTTGTATCCGAGTATTCTGTATATTGCAGAGGTAAGTTGATACATAGAAAAGATAGATACGGAGAGAAGATAAATTTTCTTGATGGGCAAATTCCGCTGTTAACCGCCTAAGGTACGACTGCCGAGTATATATAGAGATAGAGAGGTACGAGTATGTATGATTAAAAGCATTGTCAGTTTTATTTGTCTTATTGATGTGTTGTCGACTATGGGTCGGTTGTTTGTGACGTTGTTTC
The DNA here is from genome assembly GCA_949129095.1 of Volucella bombylans. Taxonomy (NCBI): domain Eukaryota; kingdom Metazoa; phylum Arthropoda; class Insecta; order Diptera; family Syrphidae; genus Volucella; species Volucella bombylans. The sequence continues at coordinate 183,668,585 of OX422141.1, forward strand.
ATTGTTAAAACTTTTGTTTTCCAGATAAATAAAGTTCTGCAGATGATTTGCAGGCATTCGTATGTATCTTTTTGGCGCGACAGCCTTGGTGGGACAATAGATTTGAAAAAAATATGCTCGTACATATGTATGTTTGAAGTAGGTAGTAGGTACATATTCATGCAAAAGTTAAGTGCTGACTTTCCCAAAGTGGTCGCTTAGCTTTTGTCATATGGCATATCCATTCATACCTACCAAAGCGGTTTTGCATATTCAAAAACTCCGTAGGTAGGTACCTACCTACCAAACATACGAATATGTAGGTACTATGTAAAAAGCGCACATACGTGTCTACTTATGTACGAGTATGTACCTTATTCGTTTCCCCGTCACTGCTGTTCTCGTCAAGTGTCAGTATAGCGTCAGCATAGAATTTTTAATCATTGAAGTACCCTAGGTGCATACAGCAAAGCTTAAAACATTACCAGGGTTGACATTTACATGGTACGAGTAGGAGTACTGTTGTAGGCCTGAAAGTGTTTAAGGCTTAACAATAGACAAAGATGAACGAACTTAAGGCCGTAAAAATCGATATTTTCTCACATACTCGTACAAGCTTGGAAATTTTAGAGACAACCCACAACCGAAAACTTGAAGAGAAATTTGCAAGAGGAAATTATTATTTAATGTCGTGTCAGCTTATTTGTCCGATGATTCTATAGAACTTGTGTCTCGGGCAGAGGAGGCAGCTGGTAGGATCTGTCTTTTGTTGCAGAAAAGCTGCAATATTAGCCATTCAATTTTCATAACTTTTAAGCCGTTGGACGGGCAGGAGAGAACTAATTGAATGGGTTGGGTTTCTAAGCAGAAGTTTTGACTTTAAAGGTCCTTTGTAGGAAATATTTTGGGCATGTGCAGAAACGTGAAATGCTTTTTGTATGAATGTAGACTCATACGATGGACACCATATGGGCTACCAATACTTTCCAAAGGATACATTTCCTCTTTGGATCTGAATTGAGCACTCACAGAAAAACGTTGATTGTGTCTTTCTTTGCGTACAAGTTCCTCTGCCTAGGCCTGCATTCTTAAAAAAAAAAAATGTTTTAATGGTCCGTCACTGTACTGCAGCATTTGGTAGCCGTCTTTCTTTTTTTTTTCTTAAGGCTTTGCTCCTAGTAACACTTGCTAGCATAATTAATGGGATACCTACTAAAGAGCTCTTCCTAAAACGTAGATCTATTCTGCTCAATGTCAACCGCAACAAGCTATGCAAACTAAGATCTCTGTTATCCGAGATAGCTTGGTCTGCAAAACTTTGTTGCGGTGTTCTCTGGTACATTTCATCACCTGGTCGCTTTGACGAAATAATGCAGAGGCACGAATTGTCTTGTAACACACAGTGTCAAGGCTAAATTCGTTGTCATCAGTTTGATATGTGCTCATGACATCCTAAAGAGAAAGTCATTGCTGCCAAAGAATGTTTCTACTAGTTCACCAATAAAACGGTCAAACCAGAAAGCCTTAAGCATATGGTGAGCCATCGCATATGGGTTTAGATTAGCCGTGGATTAATGTCTTTAACGTTGTTCTGGCATCACTTTTTGGCGTGTAAGACATGAACGTCTCTTTTGATCCAACACCGCCAGTAATCTAAGTGTCATGAATCCTGTGAATTCACTACTTCACATCGAGGCAATTGACAAATCAAGTCTTTCCTTGTGAATCAGATTTAAACTTGGTATGGCTGGAAACTAGTGACTTCACTGTACCCAGTTACATGGACTCTCCATCTCAATATTAACATATGAAGGAACACGACGGAAGGACAAGGAGAGAAGCAGTTGACATCGGAGGTGGCCCAGGACCCGGCACTGGGCTCCGGTCTCTGGAACCTCTTTTACGACGGCTTCCTGCACCTACAAATGCCTACGGGGCCAGACTGAACGGCTTTGCGGTTGATTTCACACGATGTCGTGACGTGACGCAGCGGCGGACTGGCTGCAGAGTCACGGGTTTGAGCTGGGGGGCGGCCCAAAAAACGGATATGGTAGTCTTCACCAGGCAACGATGGTTCGGCGGGGACTTCCGTGTGAACGTCGCGGGTGCAGTAGTCTGCGCGAGACGGGCCCCCGCCCAATTATCAAGGCTTCGTCCATCAATGACGTTGTCCAATAAAAAGCGGGGTCAGAGCAAAGTACTACCGATTCGTTGCTACAATTTGATCATTCACAAGTTGCCGGTCATAGGTCTTGTTGGCGGCTGGACCACTGATAGCCCCTACCAGGACTTAAATCACGGTACCATAGGAGTCAGGAGCCCCCGGATCTCGGTCCGGGCCTGACTTGAAGAGGTAGGCCCCCTTGTGGGATGGTGGCTGTGATTTAAACCCAAAGTCGCGGGAAGGGTCTTCCTTTGGTTGACCCAATGTAGAGTACTTATTGCACTGGGTGCTGCGACCCTAAGAACAGTAAGAGGTTTTAAGTCGGCCCCGACTCATACCAAGCGATGGCAAGGCGTATCTTTGCCCCCATGGATGTATGGGCATCCCGTAAACATAAGTCTCCATGACAGGTGGTTTACGTTAAAAATCAGACACTAGTCCGCACGAGCCAGATGCTTCGATATTTCGGAATGTGGGTCGACTCACGACTTACCTTGCCCAATTATCAGGTCTTCGTCCATCAATGACGTTTTGTAATAAAAAGTGAGGCAGAGCAAAGTATTGGTCTTATCGGAACGGTTTGCAGATTTGACCAGTTACAAGCGGCCGGACATAAGTCTTGCCGGCGGCAAGACCACGGTTAGTGCCTACCAGGAATTAAATCACGGTACCAAGAGAGTTAGGAGCTCCTCAGATATCGGTCCCCCTTGTGGAATGGTAGCTGTTGTTTAAACCCAAATCGCGAGAAGGATCTTCCTGTTGATTTGACCCATTGTAGAGTTGCAAATAAGTACTGGGTGCTGTGACCCTAAGATCAACGAGAGGTCTTATATCGGCCTCGACTCATACCAAGGATGGAACTTGTGCCTCCAACACAGTTCCGAATTGGTACTCAGGAAGGCGGCAGGGATGGCAAGGCATATTCTTCCTCCCATGGATGTATGTGAGCGCGGTTGATAAAGCCACCAAGGTAGCAGCCGCACTGACTAGGCTGATGCCTAATGTTGGCGGCCCGAGAGAGGATAGAAGAAGGGTCGGTCCCCAATTCTATATTGATGTACGGTGCCGAGGTGTGGCCGGATGCACTATCGAGACGGAATCTCCGAAAGCCACTTACCTCGGTACAACGCACCGGGTCCCTTCGGATCGCGTGCGCTTACCGCACGGTTTCTGCAGCAGCCGTTATGGTGATCGCAAGAACCGTGCTTGTCGTTTTACAGGCTCGGGAGCATAGACATAAATCTCTGTCCCCGGAATCCGGATAAGATATTGACAGGATAAGTAGAACATTTTCGTGCTGGCAGCAGGAATGGGTTAACGAGGTTGTGGGTAGGTGGACACACTTGTACCGGTGCTGGGCCCGGTGACTTATTATCTTAGCTGGATTTTCTCTAGACACGGGCATCATCTAGATGCGACATTAGCCGAGCATACTTTCTTCGTTTGCGCAAGGTACAAGCAACGAAATCTGCTAGGCGACCGGCTGGCCTGATAATCACGCCCGGATACATCGTTTTTGCGACGCTGAGCTGCGAGGATGCATAAAGGACCGTGGGCGCATACGGTAACAATGAAAAATAAAAACTAGGAGCAAATCTGTGGGCGGGCCTGCGTCTCCTTGGGCGTAGGCATGGTTGATACGGAGCCAAGCTGCGTTGGCTGTGCGCACTCGTATCTTTGACTGACCACCGGGTTGCCAGCACCAATCGGGTTAGTAGCGGTGGGCGTCTTTTAGATTCACAGACGAGCTTCCACGTTACTATCACGGCGTTTTAATAACCCGAACGGTGGCTCTTCTCTGAAGTAATGCTAACGCTGTTCTATGGGGGATTAAAGCCCCATGGCAAGAGGGGGGCTTTAGTGAGTATCTGTTTAGTTCGAACCAATTATTCCACGAGTCCCTGTGGTATGCGCTCAAAAGAAAAACTACGTTAAATCCCACGATATCAGTGGACAGTGGACGTCGCCAAAACACGTGATAACCATGCCGTCAAACTTGTCGTGGGGAAGATCCATTGTTGCATACGCTGCAGCGCGCTGTGTGGCACGTAGCGCCGTTTTGTTGGAACCACAAGGCCATAGAAAATTGTGCCAGCATCGTTTTAGAAGATCACGACCAATATCCAAACCCAAACAGTAACTTGTGGATTGTTGTGGATTCACATAGTCATTCATTCAAAGAAATGGGAAATCGGAATTCACTTCCAACTGCTCCAGAGCCCAGTCACCTCGACGCTGCCTATGGTCGTTTAACCTCAGTTCCCGGGTGAATTGAATTTTGAACGGCTGCAGGCCTGAATTTACTGCAGCAATGTTTTCTGCAGACCTCACGTTTCGAAGAAATATATAGTATTGATGGATTGTCTACTGAACATGTTGGTTTGTCCAGCAAATGATGAATAGCCGACTCAACAGTACGATTATGGGAACCTTAAAAATCACATACCGCACTGAACGTGGATCGAACTGAGCACTCATTTTGATAGTAAAGTTTAGTAATTTGCATGCGTTGCTCACTACTGTAATTTTCCATGATGATTCACCATAAATTAGAATAATCTCCAAATTTGGCAGCTGTAGCTTTTTTAACATGGCTGCTATAGACTGTCAAAATTTGAGCTACCTTGTTGGGAAACTCGTTATAAACCTTTCTTTGGAAAAAGTCATTTTCGTCTCATCTCTAGCCCGATCCCATTCTGGTGTCGGACAAGGTCTCACTGTAAACTGGTGACAATCTCCCTATAAAGCCATGTATTTCGTAGTAGTCAGATGAAAGCAAGTATAGTAAGCGCTGCATCTCTGATAGGTTGTAGACAACGGCTTCTGGTTTCTGGGGTCTGTGCTGAAAGTATCGAAATATTTCGGAAGCCTCGATCAGATATGGCTAAAGCCGTCTCAAGCGATTGCAGCATGATTGCCAAATTAGCGGCTAGGCATCCGGAATATTGGCACTTGTACAATGGCCATAGTGAGATAAAATTCATGTCATTTTTGATTCTCACAACTGTCGGACATCCAGATTGTTAGAGCTGTGTACTTGCGTCGTAGCTATATGATCAATCTTGTAGGCGCTTTATTAATCAGTGGACTATCTCGTCCCTTTTACGAAAAGCAACTGTCAAAAATGTAAAAACAAACTGTGATGACATTTATGCCTCAAGTCCGATAACCAGAGTTCGATTTCGTATCCCTAATTGAGATTTAAAATCAACAAGAACGAATTGGACGTATACTAAGAGCATAACATGTATACGTTGTTCCACCATAGTAAATGTTGTAGTTTTTGTATTCTTTTTTTCTCCATTCCATTCCATCAAACTCTTTAGATAGCTTGTGCCAAATGTTGTTTGCCATGACCCTGTTTAGGTTTACCGTGATTTATTCGGCTTTATTCGTGCAAATTTTTTCGCCGCCTCACTTGTTCGTTTGCTGTATTCACAAACATAACACACATCTATTCAATTTGAGGGCCACTTTTTTAAGAACTTGTGTCAACACATTCTTGCCTCAGTCCGAGGGATTTCGTAATTCCGACTCGATTTCGAATTGTAAGTCCTCAGATGTACATTTGTCAAAAATACTCAAATGAAGTTACAACTCTAGGCTAGCTTGAGCATTGACGTTTACAGTTGACACCATATAGTGTAATTCCTATGGCAACACTTTCTGACCAAGCAAAGGATGCAGAAATTCGCAAATAACTTCATTGCTGACCAGATACGAACAGAATGATCCATTCAACTATAGTTTTGGCACGTAATACGCATGCTCAGAAATATGTAGTTGCCAAGACGAATGATGAATACCATGCCATCAAACTAGCAACTAGCAACCCCCTCTTATGAGATAGCTGGACCAAGTCCAAGTATCACAAATAATTCCAATTTCGAAAATAAACGTGAGCAGCCATTGTCTAGGGTTAAAGTGAAATCCTCCCTTAATGGATAAGTTTGAAGGGAAGTTTTCCCTCATCATTGAAGTTTTTGTTTACGTTAATTAAAAATCACGATGGCGGATTTGCAAAGCTGGAAATGCTCTTAATTCAAACTCGATTCGTTCTGAAGATGTAATTGTTTATTGTTTAATTTCTAAGCAAACTGCTTAAGGCATCAAAATTGTAAGAACACTGTATGCTAGAGCAAATATGGAAGTATTTTCCTCGTGCCAGGCATCGCAGCCATGATTTGTTCAGCTCACTAATATTGCGAAACTCTGAGGTTCTTCAATAGCACTTTAGTTCCTGTTTGCCTTTATTTTCACGAGATAGGAACTAAGGGGTAATCTTCATCCCATAATCGTGAAATACTTCTGCTAATTGACTCGACACATTGACCAGCTTAACCGCCGGATCTCAATAAAATCGAAAACCGGTTAAGAAATCCTCAACCCCAAAAACAAAAAAAAAATTATAAATAAAGCAAGTGTTAGAATTTTAATTGTTCACCCCACTATATGCTCGTAATCTCGTTGGTATATAAAATTAAGCCGAATTGCTATGTACATAGCAGCAATATACATAATTGCCAGAGTACCAGCAGTCTTCGGATCACGGTACCATCGACGGAAACCCTAGGGGAGAAAATCCCCAAGTGGTACTTCCAAACGCAGGATATGGCTGCGCTGGTTATATTATAACATATTTACCAGCAAAGGGTTGTTGTCTGACTTGCCATAGACCGGAAGCCAAAAACAGAAAGCATTAAATTATTTATATCGCGATAGCACACATACTCGTACACATGAGCTTAAGCGAATATAAGTCCTTCATTGCTAGCTTGGCTTATTTCTTAATAAAATTTCAATGCCAAAGACTTTTAAAACAATAAGAGCTACTGCAAGGGCTTTACCTTGGCTAATCCTTTTAAAATTAATTAATCTTCTTATGAAGACGTTTTCGTTTTTTTTTTGTTTTTTTTTTTTTTAAGAAAGTAAAGAATTTTTTCTTGCAATTTTGTGCAAACTTACGAACGAAAGAGAGGGTACTTAAACTCAAACTTGGTCCGTTTATTGGTCTATCACATCGGCAATATTAATGAGTTCGAACTCCTACTGGCATTAATAAACGTTAAAGTCCATTCTCACAGGGAAATGTTAATTAATACTTTTATGTGACAGCAAGAATACCATTCAGATAAAATATGAGCACATAACAATTACGGAGATACAATTATTTCTTTGTAATAGGATAAGGTCCTGTATTCCTTCCCTTTTTCTTATCCCTCATTTCCTAAGGGAAAAAAATTAATAACATATAAGCCAATTACTCGTATTTTCTGAACGAAAATTGAGGTTCGAATTTAATTATGATTGGATTTGAAGGGCAAAAGATACACAAAGCGTGCTCATAGAAATACGGTGGATCAAAATGAATCAATTTAAGTGGATTGGTGGCGATACCCAGTGTTGAAACGGTTTTTACACATCAACTCTGCTTATTTTATCTCCAAGTGGTAACCATCGGGTACTGGCCGATGTCCAACCGGACTCAACTTGTTAAACTTCTAAGCGCGAGTGCTGACCAGCAGACAAAAATAGCCGCACTATAAAAGGATAAAGCGTATGAATTCACCAGATGGAATCAACAGTGAAGTGAAATCCCGGAACAAATCCAATGAAACCTTATCCGAGCTATTACTAAGTCAGGGTCTTTGAAACGAGATGGTGGCGGATGAGCCCTTAGTGAACCAATGACAGTGCTCACATCCCCGAATGGGTTACTGGTTTCGGTCTAACCGAACCCTTGTCCTAGGCGTATCATTATGGAAGTGGCACTCCAGGTTGTGCCTCAATAACAAGCCTCGGATACGGACGGATGTACTGTTGACAACCCCTGCAAATGAAATAAGTGCAGCGAACTTCGGATCTGCACGTGGAATGTTAGATCCGGAGGCGGTGGACTGCTGCAAAGCAGATATTACCACCATCTAAGGATGAAAAACTGCGATATCTACTACGGCGATTGTTATCGCCGGCACAAGCAACTCTTATTGGGAGGAGGATTCGTTGTTATAGGCAGACCCAGGCAAAACGAGCGCCTCGTAACAATCCGTATTAAGGCTAAATTTGGCAACATCAGTCTTATATGCGCTTTCGTCAACACAGAGGAGTATCATGGAAGAGAACAGATAGCTTCTACGAGCTCTAGGACAAGATCTACGATCAGTTCCCTAGATATGACATTAAAATTGTCCCCGGCGACTTTAATGCGAAGCTAGGAAGAGAGAGTTTCATTGGCAGTACTGTGGGAAGCTATAGGCTGCACGACAACACCTCCGGTTAAGAATTCAGGTTAATTCTCATTTTGCCGGGTGGCGCTGCATAGAGGGACGAGAGCTGCTCACGATCTCTACGAGTAGAAGAGAAGAGACGAACACCGTCTTTTTAAGAGGGAAAAGAAGGAGCGTGAGAAGCGCGCGGTCGAGGAAATTGCGAGACGCTACTCCAGGAATGAGATTCTGAATTTTCACCAAAAACTCTCCAAAGCGGCGAGCGATGACTTGGTAAGGAGCATACACCTACTCATCTGTAAAATATGGTCGGATGAAAGTATGTCCGGTGAATGGAACCTCAGCATTATTTGTCCGATTCTCAAGAAAGGAGACCCTATGAACTGCGTCAACTGCAGAGGTATCAGTTTTCTTAACATCGCCTACAAGATCCTATCAGCCGTATTCTGTTCGTCAACAACCTGATTGCTTCATATCAGTGTGGCTCTAGACCAGGAAAGTCCAAATATTCAGACTACGGCAGATTTTGGAAAAAACACATGAGCTCCAATTATTGTAGGTACACTCCTCTTATCCATCGATTTTAAAGCCGAGTATGGCAGCATTTATAGAGACAGGCTATGTCTAGGTTTGGCATCCCTACCAAACTCCAACAGTTGTGCAGAATGGCGATGGAGAATGCACGGTGCTTCATCAAAGTCGGTAAACAACTCACTGAAACCTTTGAGGTCCAAGATGGATTTAGACAAGGCGATGAGCTGTTATGCGATTTCTTGAAAGAATAATGCAAAACTCACGCTCCAACATGGGAGACACAATATTTCAAAAGTCCGTCCAATTGATCGCATATGGCGGTGATATTGACATAATCGGAACAAAGCAGCGTGACGTCAGTGGCGCTATCGCGAGTATTGAGATGGAAGCGGCATAGATGGGTTTAACGATGAACGAGGCAAGACTAAGTATATGCAGTCAACCAAAAAGGACACCCTACACCGACGCTGCGGACAGAATGTCATCCTTGACAGATATACATTTTTAGGTAGTTAACGACTTTGTCTACCTAAGGTCCGCTATTAATTCAGATAACGAAGCCAGTGTTGAAATCAAACGAAGAATAACGATTGGCAAGTTGCTTCTTTGGGTTAAGAAGGCAAGTGACTGCCAGAGCGTTCTCTCGGAGGACTTTATCAAAAATGGATGAGGGTACTCTTGTCGGCTTTTAAAGGAAAATCCTTCGGGTGATTTTTGATCCTGTCTGCACAGACGGTGAGTAGAGGAGGAGACGAACTGTACGGTCTATACAGCGACATCGACTGAAGTGTGAATATCCTCAATGCTCCGGTTCGATTCCACCCCAGAGGGACGGTGCAGTAGAGGAAGACCGAGACTCAGGTGGCGCATGAAGTGGAAGGGGACCTCAGCCAAATTAGCGTGCGAAACCAGAGGCAGCTAGCTAAAGATCGGGTTGGCTGGACGACGCTTGCTGGTCCAGGCCCAGGTCCACCCCGGATTATAGCGTCACCTTATGTAACTAAGTAAAGTTCTTGCAAGGCATGTTCTTCGGAATTCCGTAAACCCATTGCAAACTGAGGCTTAAAGAAACTCAGTCAATTCAGGCTTCCGACAGCGTTCAAAGAAGTACTGCTTTTTCAAACTAGCACGGAAGTAGGTAGTGGAAAAGCTCATCAAGACGTTGAGCGCAGCTTTATTGTCGCTGCAAGTATATATAGATATTTCACCATCTTCATAAATTTTTCACAATATATCGCATTGGCTTCAGAACTGCGTTTACCTTTCAAATGGAGATTTCCTTACAAGATGTGATATCCAGTTCTTTCGTGCTCCAAAACAAAAAATTCGCAATCTTTACCACATCCCTTTCCTGAATATCAATTTGGCCGAGAGCATTCCTGAGAGCAGGGAAATCGATTGCCTACTGTAGGAGCTTCGGTAATGGCACGTCTATAAAACCAGAGTCAAAGGACATTCGACGCGGAAGCTCATCAAACCTCTAGTGCGTCTTTTATCAAGACAAATTTTTAAAAATCAAGGAGAGTGCTTTCCATGATATGAATATCAAGGGGATATTCATCAGTGCATCAAACCAAAGTCAGAAGTGCTAGGGAAAGCCCTCACGCAGCCGAGGGCTCCAATTCATTATTTGCAGTGTAGTAAAATCCGACGTAAGTCCAAAGGGTCCTTCTCGGTAACAAGTTCCGTGTTTTGCCGAAAGCTTTTTACAATGCTAACCACGGCTTCAAGATTTTGAAAGTAAAAAAAGTCGGATAAATCACGGATAACGTGATGACATTCAACTTGGCATCGTGGGGAAAACTGACGCACGATGATACTTTTTTAAACTAGATAAGCCCGAAAAGCCGGATTTCTTTTTCTCGTGAAGGAAACAACCTCTATTTTGAAAACATTGATTGAAAGTCCTTTTGTAGGGCACTTATCGTCAAATAAGGCTGCCTGCGCCTTAGAGGATTCATTCCAATAGACATTACAGCTACATCATTGTTAGAAACATTGTGAAGATAGGATGCTGGCATCTGGAAAACGCATGTCTCGCCCACATAACTAGTGCCTTACCTATGTCGACAGAATTTCACATGCGTCGAAAACAACCTCAATGTCGATGAAAATGCTCAGCACGCAGTCATTCTTTTAGAGTGCGCTTTCATTCCCTTCCCAACAAGTTCTGGAGCGCAGTTTGGCAGGACCATCTGCATTGGTAGATATGTTGTATCTTGGACAGGCCCGTGCGTATGAAGCTCTACCACTCTCCCACGTTCTTCAGCATGAAGAATGTCAACTGATAGGTCTGAAGCTCTTGGCGACCGTGTAATTATGTTTTCCTGTTCGTATGACAGTGCAAGGCTAGTAATTGATTCTCTTTAGATCTTCCAGCTGCTGGCCTATATGTACATTTTTGTAGCACAACTGGGATATACGAAAATGACATCGGTGCCAGGCGATTTGTTGGGATCAAAGGAGGAAACAACGTATTTGACGTACTTAACCGCCAGCACAACTAATGACAGATCTCTTGCAGTTCCAGTGTTACGAGATAGTTCTTAGAGAGTCTCTGCCTTAAATTCATTGCTGGTGTGATCAGATTTCTAAGTGTTTCCAGTCTGGCTGATTTGCCCCATATGAAGACTTTGATCAGTTTGCTGGTTTCACCGATTGTTCCGAACTGTTCGCAAAATTTTTCATAAGAATCACTTTTCGAAATCCAAATTAGCTTTTCATTTTCTTCTGGCTTCCATCTGTAAAGACCCCAGTCGTCTGCCAAATTAGTCTCAAGTGACTGGCTTAGAAGTTTTTAGAGCCTCCGGCAGTACTTTTTAGAGGGTAAGGTCTTTGCCTGTCGGAGAGCATTAGTCGATTACTTTCACTTTCACTTTTGTTAGACAAAACTGCAGCATATAAAAAGGCCAATCGTCCTGAAATCAAAGTCCCTTTGGAGGTTGTTGTAGTACCGAGTCATTTGGAAAATAAACTAACACAATGACGAATCTGTGTCATTCTCCGTTTGTTTCTTGGTTAGAGAATTACCTGAGTTTATATTGTGAGTGTGAATTAGGCACATAAACACTAGTTCTCGGTCTTTCCGATCGCTCGTCACATCGTGGTGCGGATCCTTCTAAACAATACAAACATTTCCCGAAGAAAGATTCTCAGTTATATAGTTTAATAAATTCTTCTCGCTTTTTTTACACCTTCAACAAACCCGTTATAGTCGAGCGTATCGAAGATTTCACTTCTTCTGTAAAAGGTAGGAATGTGACAGGATGAAAGTTTGCGGATGCTGTTTATTACCTCCCTTGTGAATCGATCAACCGCCTCTTTTAGCGTTTTTTTGAATCGGTTTTGTCGATAACCTCATGCTTATTAGTATAATTACTATTGGTACGGCCATATACTTTCAAAATTGTGGCGTAGTTATACTCTTTATATAAATGTATGCATATGTATTAATAATACATATAAAAAACGGCAACAATATAAGTAACCAAGCACCCTGTTATTTATGGCTAAGATGTAGTGTTTTTATTTTTACTGAATGTCACTTTGACAACTTGCTTGGTCGATAATGCAGATATGTCAACGAAGTGTCCTTAAAAAAGAGATACATGTTTTTAAGGATGGGTTTATACTGAGTGGAATATTTAAAGTGTTAGGGTTTAGTGCGGTTAAGGTAGGAACTGAGCGGTGTCAGCGTGGGATGCTCTAACTATCACTAAATACCAATTGTGCTTATTTCATGAGCTTATCGTATTCACCGGGTATCGGACTTGCGGACTTGACTTGTCAAATTTATAGACTTTGATTGAATCAAAGGTGATGCTAATATTTAGGATGATTGAAGACAGTAAGAATTAGTCATAGTGCTGGTGGTGGAAGATTGCAACATATTGGGTGAAAGACTGTTGTTACCTACGTGGTAGTGGTAACCAAATCTGATCAAGAAATGTTCGGGCGTTGAACAGACATTGTGCAGTTGAATAACCACCGGAGGCCGGAGACATACTAAATAAATATCAAGCTAAATTCAACTACTTATACCAGCTTCATATCTCCCGCCCGTACTGTAGAAATATGATTCGAAAAACTTAGAGGGCAATGTCCTAAGTATGACATTGAAATCGTTTTAGGTGATGTCGACTTCAAAATAAGAGAATGGGAACTCGTTAATTTCGGAACAAAAGACTAAAAACATCAGTTTCTTCGGAGGAAAAAGGAAAAGCGCGTAATAAAAAAATAGAGAGGTGCTACTATGGGAACAAAATTAACAAAACGTTAAAAAGAACAAGACTCGTACCTAGAATTGTGGAAAACACTAAGTAGAAGAGTTACAATCTGAGGATAACCTCTTCTCCACACAGTTTGACGGCGGGGGGATCCAAACTTCACTGTCAGGCAGCACAATCTATTCAACTTAATGAAAGCCAAGATCATACGACCAAGATAAGGTAAAGAGAACAATATCTAAATCTAACTTACAACATGCCGGTCAAATTACTCCGGCCAGCAAGAATAGCTAGAAACTCATTTCCAAATTTGACTGTAGGGAAGCCTGTTGAATAGAACCTTAACATTGTTTGTTCAATGCCACAGAAAACTGCGTGTACTATAGAGACATCGGTCTTCTTAACATCCCGTACAAGATTCTGCCATTTTGTATAAACGCCTTAAACCAAAATTCTCCGACTGGCTTTCTGTTTCGCTTTCTGTATTTACGGACTTCTTTATGGAAAGAAAAAGAACAGTGCAATCAGTTCCTCTTAAGATACCTAGGATTTGCAGAGCCAGGGATAGCGCAGACAAAACCTCGCTGTAAGTGGCGAACACAAGTGGAATGGGACCTCAACCATCTCGGAGTGCATAACTAGTGACATTTGGCCAGAGGTCTCGATAACTGAATATGTTCGTTGACTGAGGCCGAGATCCATCCTGGTCTGTACAGCCAGCTAAGTATGTAGGTAATAGTCAGCCGGAAACGACTTTAGTCATTTAAGTTATTTTACTCGCCATTTCACGTTACTTCAACGTAGATGGTAATCTATCTGGGTATGGTGCTCACCACTGCAATACATACTTTAGTGCCGCTCCTGTATTTCGTAAAATAACACCGTGTGGATAGCATGAAGTTAATATATCTTCTTCGGCTGACTTTCTCATTACGAAAACGTTTCCTTCAATTCCTTTTCCTCGTATTTGTAGTCCGATTTCGTAATGTTTCCAGATAAAAAATTTCCTTGCATCATGTTTTTTTTTTTTTTAAATATCATCGAAGTCTCGCCAAAATATTTCTTTTTTCAATTGCTCACTACGTTCTTGCCATATTGAATCGCTAACAATATTCCAAGTTTGATATTCAATTATCAATTTCTTGGCCAATAGTTGGTCGCCGAATTTTGACGGAGCTCAGTTTTCAATATTATGGAAACTGGTGGACATTAGCATGCGATGGCTAGCTGTTTGAAAAAAAAAAAACGATGGACGCCGCCAACTGCTGAATCACTCAACCTTCTGTTGGACACCCACCTTCCAGGTAACTCCTTATTCGCGGCCAGTAAAAACTTTAGAAGAATTACTACTGCTGCGACTCGGTCTGACTACAACAGACAAGCTGCTCTGGGCGCTGCATAGCTTCAAACTATATAAGTCTGCTGGGCCAGAGATATAATACAAATGTCCTCAGATATTACCCTGTCAACATGAGAAGGTGCTTAGAAATGGTCCGCATTCTCTAATCATGGAGAAAATTAATGTACAATAGTTTTCATTCAAAGTACTTCAGAACTATAAGTCTATCATTTTTCCTTCTAAAGACTCTAGAACGTCTGATCGATATCCATATGAGATCTAGAATGATCCGCGAATTTTGTGTCTACGGCTCAAGACGGCTGTAAACACATTGGCTAACCACATTGGCGTTTTTGCACATATATAGAAGGTACCTTTAGCAACGAATAACATCCGCAATCACAACTGCACTGTCAACTTTGAAGATAGATGACTCATCTGGGGAGTTGATCAGCCTTGTACTACATAGCAGGATTACCAACTCCAAACTGGGTGGTGCCACTGCTGGAAGATGTGTCAGCAGAGGTACGCCGTAAGGCGGTGCCCTTTCACCCCTTCTTTGGAATTTAGTGGAAAATGAATTAAAAGGTGGTTGCCTATGCTAATGGCTTTGCTATAGCCGTCGCAGATTAAACCATTGTGCTGATCGCTGTGGATTGGCAGTACACCCCCATAAAACTGATCTTGTCCTCTTTTCCAGGAAATATCTGGGTCTTATTTATGACTGGAAACTAAACTGCACAGAATAGAGTGCAGCTCTATTATCTTGCAAAAAAGCGATGGGGAACAAATATGGCCTTTACCCTCGCAGTACACACTGGTTATACCCCTCGGTTTAAGATCGATACTCACCTACGTTATGGTTGTTTAGTGGACGGCCTTAGACAATGCAGTCAACTGCAGCAAAGTTGGCAAAGCCCAAAGGACAACATGTATGTATATAAGCGGAGCCTCACGTACTACTCAATCCGTAGCATTTGTGGCGGTATTTTCTCAGATAAGCTTGACCTAAGCCTCTTCTTACGCCCTCCAAATCACTGTGGTGTCTTCCACGCGGAAATTTTTGCGATCAAAGAGTTCTGTACTGCCTGAAGAAAATCGTGACATCTGCAAAGTCTATCCGCATCTTGAGTCGTTCATAGACCTCCACGGAGATTAGAAGTGATTTTTGTTTCGGCTTAAAAAGTGCGGAAAAATAAGAAGCATACTTTTAGCCAGTGAATTTACAAGTGCTCGGTGGCCGTGGTGGTAAAGACCTGGGCGACAACATATTTGGTGTGACGATCCCGAGGCCTGGGTTCGATTCCCATCGGGAGACAAACTATTTTTAGTTCTAATTTTTGTTAAATAATAAGTGAAGTGAAAAAAACAAAAAAAAAAAAAAAAAAAAACAAAATCAGTTGATGGATTGTGGACAGCGGTCCGCTATGCCAATAGCGGGATCTGCGGAGATACCAGGCGAGGATTCGAGTGGTTCGAGCCAAACGCCAAAGGCAAAGAGAAAGAGGAAGCTAAAGCCAACCTCTAACTCGTTACAGCGTCCCACCCTGCCAACGTCCACTGAAAAGCTTGGTGGATTGAGGGCCTTAAACAATTTCGCTTCATTGGCGGCAGCAAGCGAATCGGACGATGGAGAGGAGGAAGTCTTGTCCATAAGTAACAGCATCAAAATGCTGCAGCAGAGGGTACAGGCCATAAAAGAACAGCAAATGGTCAGAAGGAAGAGGGAAGAGCATGAGCTATCCCAACAACAACAGCAGTCGCAGCTTACTCAAAAGCAGTCGCAACAAAAAGTACAGTCAGCACAAGGGCTACAACAACAAAAAGCAAAACAAAAGAAACAACAACAACAAGAGCAGCCACAACAACGGCAACAGCTAAAACAGCAGCAGCAGCAACAACAACAAAAACAACAACAGCAGCAGCAGACGAAGAAGAAGGAGAAGGTGCCTCCTATCAACACCTATAAATTGGAGGTAAATGCAACCAAGGACCTGTGTAAGTTGGTCATTGGTAATAATTTCAATATTAGTAGATTGGGGAACGATCGTCATGCCATCCACTGTAATACAGTGGAGGGCTACGCGAAAGTTAAAGAGCTCCTAAAGGAAACGACGACGGAGCACTACTCATACACACCGAAGTGTGAAAAGCGGCAATCGATGCTGCTAAAGGGGTTGGAACCGTCTTCTGATCCTGAGGGGATCTTGGCACTGCTCAAAGAGAAGGAGTGCGAAGGACTCAAGTTTGTGGGGGTAAAGCCATTTACCACAGCCAGAGCTAGGCGGTAGAAACGGAGTCTGCCGTTCTTCTTGGTGCAGCTCAGTCCCGAAAGCCGTCTGGATAGTCTAAGGAGTATCAATGTCCTAGACTACCAGGTGGTTCACTGGGAAAAATTAAAAAGGAGCGAAGGCGTTATACAATGCATTCGCTGCCAGAGGTTCGGGCACGCCGCGTCGAACTGCCAAATGCAGCCTCGATGCGTGAAGTGCGCAAAGAACCACAGTTCCGAGGAGTGTCCTCTAGGTAGGGACGGAGCATCCGATAGGACGCCGCTCTCGTGCGTGTTATGTGGGAACGTGGGACACACCGCAAACTATCGGGGTTGTCCTAAGTTCGCCGACATAAAAAAAGCAAAAATGGCTCAGCAGCAGAAGGTGGAGGTCAAACGTTCACCTGTCAGGTTTCAAACGCCAGCCGTCACGTCCCAAATTTCCTACGCCCAAATGGCGTCAGGTAGGGGGGCTACGGTACAACAAGCGGCTGTTGCTTCTCCGGCGCCAATGTCGAGAACAACGGAAGCTGCACCTAACATGCTAGCCATCTTGCTCGCAATCCAAGGGCAGATGGCTCAGCTGCAAAAGCAGGTGCAAGAACAGGCCAAGCGGGTGGACCAGATCTACGCGCTGCTACCGGGCCTATCGCAACACATGTCGTAATGGGTACGCACATGGTGGAGCAAACTTTGAAGGTCATTGCGGTGCATGTTAATTCACTGATTAGGATCGAACGAAGAGCCGCGATGTTTAAATTGCTACAAGACCAAACTCCTGATGTGCTTTTCGCTAGCGAAACTAAGCTAACCGATGATCACAAACTGGAGTACAATAATTATATTGTTAGAAGAAGAAACCGGCCCAGATCCAAACGTGGAGATGGTGTCGCGATCTTCATTAAAGAAGGTATAAAATTTCACAGAGTGTACAAGGGAGTGTTGCGCAGGTTCCGGGTGTTGGACACGCTTTTTCGACTTCTGAGGCTGGAATCGGGGGAGAATTATTTTATAATCGGCGGGGATTTCAACGCTAGACACAGAGATTGGGGAAATAATTTGCCAAATACTAGAGGGAACCTACTACTCGATTGGTGGGGTCAGTACGATGTCATGTACAGACTCGGTCTTAAAGCGACGGATAACCCGTCGTTTCCCAGAGGCGGGTCTTATTTGGATCTACTGCTGTACGACGAACGTATACGAATGACAGGTACGAATTTACAAACATTAAACTGTCTGCACACATTCGTGTATGACAGCGACCATTGCGGTTTTAGCACCGAAATTACGGTTCCCAACGAAATTGCGGAATTGGAGGAGTTTGTCCAAAGATATACTTACAACTACAGTAAGACTCGATGGACACACTTCTCCGCAACCTTGACTAGAGCGCTCTCTTCGAACACGCTCCACCCACCGTCCAATAGGAATTTGACAAACGAGGAGATCGACAATTACCTAAAACAAATGGACGAGACAATTAAACAAACTATGGACACTACAATACCGCGATATCGACGTACGACTAACGAAGACCTGTTCCGCAATCCTACTATTGACGCACTGCACCGACAGAAAAGTAGACTTCTGACAAGACTTAAAAACTTGTACAGACAGTTAACTAACCGACAACTCCCGGAGATTAGGACACTGAAGTCGTCAATTAAAAATATTCAAACGCTAATAAAAGAAAATTACAGAATTTCTGTAAGTTTGTATTGGAACAACAAGGTTCGGGCTGTAAACACCAGCAACCCGAATATGTTTCCGCAAATAAATAAACTATTTCGGAGAAGAAACCAAAACGACCTTCAGTGTCTTAAAATAGCCCGGACAACAGACAACGAACGGTTACTGACAATAGCAGGTATTGATCCAAATGAGGCGGCCGTTGATGATGACGACTTCTTTGTGATCGAGGATCCACAGGAGAAGGTTGAGGCCATAAGGGCGACTTTCCGGGAAGTATATAAGGCCAGTGATACCATTGGCCCTAATTACGACCTGGACAATCGCGTCTTGGTGCACGACTTCTGCATTCGAAATGAAATAGGGAACTGGCGATCCGAGGGCTCTGGTTTCACCCGGTTCACCGACGAAAATACGGCCAATAATGTCATTGCCAGAGAGGGTGACCTACCCCCGTTCATTTCGAAGGAAGAACTCCATGAGATCTTCGACACAATCAGGGCTAAGAAATCAGTGGGGACCGATGGTATTCCGAACATCGTGCTTCGACATCTTCCTCTAGAAGCGGTGGATATTTACACCACCCTGTTTAATAATGCAATGAATAATGCACATTATCCAGCGCATTGGAAAACGGCGGTTGTTCAACCTATCCCCAAAAAGGGGAAGGATATATCCAATCCGGCGAATCTCCGATCGATAAGTCTCCTTCCGAATATCAGTAAGGTTATTGAAAAAGTAATCAATAGAGCTCTGTCTAGGTGGGTTGAGGACAAACATATAGTTCCGGATAATCAATTCGGTTTTAAGGCGGGACATGATATCTCACATGCCGCGTCTAAACTGATTTCTGATATCCAATGGAATAAAGGCAAAAAACAATGTACTGGTGCCTGCCTTGTTGACTTGGAGAAGGCCTTCGACACCGTATGGTTAGAGGGTCTTTTCTATAAGCTGACTAGGCTGGGGATCAGTAAACCACTCTTGTACATTCTTTATACGAGTAATATGCTAACTAACAGACAGTTCATCGTGAAGAATGGCGATGTGACTTCTGTTGGAATATTTCAAATTAAAAATGGTCTTCAGCAAGGTGCGGTCAATTCGCCGATCCTATTCAACATTTTTACAAGCGACTTGATAGGTTCACTTCCCCATACAGGACAAAAAATCGAGGTCATTAATACTCTCTTGCAGCGTGAAACCATTCTCTTTAGGACGCCGTTGTCTAGAGCCTCTAGGGATACCAGAAAAAATTGGAGAATGTTCTCGATTATTGGACAACACTGACAGCCTCTTGCCTGTCGAAATGTAGTCAGATACCTTGGAATCTGGCTAGATCAGTTTCTGTATTTTGGCAAAAATGTAGATGCTGCTCTGGCCAGAGCTAAAGGTGCTTTTGCCCTTACAACGAGACTGTTTTATAGCAGCCAACTCGATGCGAGGGTAAAGGTAATCTGCTACATGGCCCTTATTAGGCCCATGCTGGTATTTGGTTGTCCCGTGTGGTTCAATGTACGAGCAAGCTTAATGGAAAAGATTCGGGTGTTTGAGAGGGCCTGTCTTAGGGCTTGCCTTCGCTTGTACAGAACACCAGAGTCGGAGTACAAAAAATTTTATCCTAATGAGGTCCTTTACAACAGGGCTAACCTAATACGAGTGGACAACTTCGTAATTAAGCTGACTCGAAGGCACATTGCAAGAGCAATGACCTCGACGAATAACCTGATATCTGGGGCTTACTACCCCAGTTACCTTTACCACGAGAGTCTGCGCTCTGGCGGCTTCGTTCCACCGGAAGCATTCCTCTATCTAGATCAGATAGGGTTGATCCAGGATAGATCAGCGGTGCCGTTAATCTTCCATGTCGCTCGCACAGCTGGGGACAGGCGACTCAACTGCAACAGAGACGTCGCACACGGCAGTGTGGATCGCCTCAGGTTCAGTAGGGCGGTGGGGAATCGCGATAAGAGGGATGTTGTTCGGCAGCACCAGCATTTCTGGTGGTTGAATGATGGGGAAGGTGTTTCGTCGTCGTTTCCGTCAATTACGGACCAGCCTCACTAATGAGGCAGAGCTGACCAATTTATTTGCTCTCTAAATAGCGGTGGCCAGCTTACATAGGTTTAGGTTAGCTTTTAAGAAACAAATACATATATCAGTGTATACAAAGGTGTATACTGATATATGTACTCGTATATGATTGTGTATAATGTCTATGTGTGTTTATGTGTGTATTGTACATTTAGGTTAGGTAGGCTAAGGTTTATTTTAAGTTAGATACTAAGTTTTTATAAAAAATTAATGTCCATATGCTAAGTTTTTGTAAACAAATTTTTTTCTTAGCATTAAGTATAGAAAATAAGTATTTATAAATAAAATGTAACAGCAGTCGAAAGACATAGATATAAGTATTCAGAGTAGCTTAGAGTGCCTGAGTGGGGCCAGTAAGTTAGTATAAGATTGTTAAGTAATTGTAAGCTAGCATTTAAGCATTTTTTGTTAGAATGTAAGAGTTAGTGTTAAGAAAATAAAATGCATTTAAAACTGAAAAAAACTCCGCATCTTTTTGGGTGGAATCGACTTAAAAATCGCTGGATTCAGTCTCACCTATTTTCCTTGTCTGACGATCATCTCTCAGGGAGATGGTAGAGCAGTTCAACATCCACCCATGTTGGGCGCCGGGTCACAGAGATATTCCAATTGTAGGGCCGAAGAACACGCTAAAATTCGAACCACTCTACTTATCCTACCTGAAAAAGATATTATCGGTATACCAAACCTGCAAACTAAATGTAAAGCTGGATGCTATTAGAAGAACAAACCTTAGGTGGTCTGTTGGTTAACATATCTTGCCGAAACTGGATCCGAATTGCTCTAAGAGTTTGATCTTTCTATATTAGAAATATCTCAGCAATATTATAGGTGTAATCACTGGACACTGTCTTATAGGTAAACATGCATAAAGGCTTTGCGATTTTACGAACAAGAAGGAGGAGGACACAATTCTCCACCTACTCTATGCGTGTCTAACTTTTTCCCAAAGAAGAAAACTGCACTTGGGAGATTCTTCTACAATGACTTAAGCGATCCTGTTCCTGATGTTCCTCACTACACGTTAAAGGATGAAGAAAACAAAACTTTAGATTATCGCGATTTAATTACTGAACACGCTTTCGTTGAGTCACCTAATTTTCTAAATTTTCTGGTGAACTCTAAGAGAACGATGAAGCCTATGAATTATGAGCAGGAGTCAGGTGATCATTGTTTTCAGACAACAGGAGACTAGTTTCTACAAGAGAACATCATTTGAACAATTTTAAAGCGAAAGGATGTCAACTTTGTGTATCGAAGTCTTCAAAAAAATCGACAAACCTTCTAAGGCCCAGTCCTTCATTGCCTATTTTACTCTGCTCAATTTCAATTTCAATTTTTTATTTATAAATCGTAGTAGAAGTAAGATCATAACTCTTTTATAGTACATAGAGCTCGTGGAAAAACAATTAGATTTCAAATTAAACTTAGTTAAATGAGCACAATTAAGAAATATTAATTAATTCAATACAAATTAAAATATTATAATAAAAAATAAGTAAAACTAAACAAAGAAGGAAGAAGAGGGGATAAAAAGAGAACAGCAGAATAAGGAAGATCAAACTATAGAAATTAGAACTTTGAACTGCTTCGCTCCTACTATTTGCTTTATACTGGTTGGTAGAGTGTTCCAGAGTCTAGTGGTGTGGACATGTTCAAATACTGAGATGATGGTGTTATTAAGTTTAGTGTACGTTGTGAATGTGCAAATTGATGTTTTGAAAATAGATACAATGGTGATTGGGTGTGTATTATCTTGTGCATAAAAACACAACATCTCAATTCCCAAAAAATTTGAAATGTACACCCCAGGACTAACTTATGAAAATGGGATGGCATCTTATTCCACAGGCATACCTTACCATATCATTGAAGGCAACGAGTAGTTTGAGCTGAGAATATGTTTCTAGTTTACAGTAGACAGGGATGGCATATTCAAAGATAGGTACAAGCAATCTCAATTTGGTGTCAGCTGTAGTAAAAGAGGAAAATAACCAGAGTTTTCGCAATCCAGAATAAATACATGACACAGTATAGTTTATATGATCGGATGCTGAAAGGGATCGGTTTAACTTGTAACCAAGATTTGTCGCTGTATCGGAGAAAGTAAGCCTAGTTGAATTAAGGAAAATAGGCGGTATCTGTTCAGTGCAATATGCTTTTTTCGAAATTACAATTAATTGACCTTTTCCAGGATTTACAATTAGATCATTATTTTCAGCCCAATTTACTATTGCTGATAAGTCTAAATTAAATCTAGCCACAAGATCTTCCATTAGGCCAATGGGACGGGATAAATACATCTGAGCGTCGTCAGCATAAAGATGAACAGATGCGTTTTGACAAATTTGTGGAAGATCATTTATAAAGAGACAAAACAAAATCGGGCCAAGGATTGAACCCTGAGGCACACCAGTAAGTATTTTGATTGGTTTTGAGCATTAACGACAACCCTTTGAGAGCGACTCATAAGATAATTCCTTATTAAATTCACCGAGGATTCATGAAATCCAAAATATAACTTCAATTTCAAGCACAAAATTTGATGGTTAACACTGTCAAAGGCTTTTGAGAAGTCAAGTAGGCACAACAGCGCAAGATATTCCTTATCAAAATTTAATCTTATATCATCGAGCACTTTGATCATAGCTGTAGAGCAGCTATGGTTAGCGCGAAAACCTGATTGCACTGGTGATAGTAAATTTAAACCAGCAAGATAACTAGATATTTAGTTCCCAAGAATTTTTTCAAAGACCTTAGACAAGCAAGGTAAAATACTTATGGGTCGAAAATTGGTCAACGATGTTGGGTTTGCTTTTTTTTTTGAACAGGAATAACCTTTTCTACGAGTATTTTCCAGGAAAGCGAAGATGTTATGCAAAATTTAAACAGATGTGTAAGGCAATTTGTAATATAAGGCAACAATATTTTTACAAAACGCAACTGTAAACCATCCTTACCCATTGTGTTTGATTTCAGACTTTGAAAAATAAGGATAACCTCGGCTTCAAAAACTACTTCGAACTCCAAATGGCGAGGTGAATCAATTAGGAGGCTGTTTTCCGGATGAAATGAGGAGTTGCAACTACTAATTGATACAAATGCATTGTTTAAGTCGTCAACATTAGGCATATTTGTTGACGCTTGAGTTTTACCTATACCAATGGAGCGTAAATTCCTACAAAAGTTGTTTTGATGATTGGTCAGAAATCAGCTTGGAAAGGAAATATCGTTTTTTTGCTCTTTTGGTGACGAATGAGGAGTAGTTTCTGGCTCTACAGAAAACTTGCCTATTAAAACTGGTTGGCTCTAATTTCCATTTAGCATATAGTTTTATCCTATTTTTTATTGCATTAACCATGGACATTTCTTATTGCGAACAACAACTCTTTTAAGAGGAACATGGGTATTAAAAAGATTATTAATTAATGTCTGGACAAAGTCAACTTTTTCGTCAATATCCGCTAAAAAGTAACTAGAGTGCCATGGAAGTAAACTAGCATGATAATCGAGGTTACTGAAGTTAATTGATGCAAAGTTCCGAAATTGAAAAGAATCCTGTGAGGGAACACTGGAAAAATCAATGTTATATGTGTAAAAAAGCATTTCATGATCCCTCTAGTGATAATTGGTCTTGCAGCAACAAATTAGAGGCGTCGGATACAACAAACATATCAAGGACTAAAATCAATCTAGAGTTAGCAAAGCAAATTAAGTTTTCAGTACAGAACTAACTTTGCCATGCTTTGCGTTTTAACTTGGTGTCACTACTCTTTTAATACGATTTATCGATTCAGCTGTCAAAAAGATATAGAAATCTATTGATTCTGTAAGGATACCTTAGTTTTCATTGTTTTTTTTTTCTTTTTCTAAGCTTTCCAATGTTTTTCCTATATTTATTTATTTACGAACAACATGCCGAAAAGAAATTTAAATTTAGTAAATTTACCAGCTGTCAGAAACCCGAGTTAACCTGCTAAATTTACTGGGTTAACACGGAGTTAACTCAGAGTTAAGATTTACTGAAGAACTTTTTTCTGAGGTTAAACTCCAGTTTAATCCCGAAACTCGGATGATCTCGCATTGAAAGTCCTGATTCTACTACGTATCTAAAATAAAAAAGAAAAAAAAAACTAACTAATAGACTCCCCCAGCTATTTTATTTCTAAATATTCTTTTCTATTTCTAAAATATATAACATACATGCGCATCCAACTTTTATAGTTACGAATATTAAAAAACGAGTAAGTCATAAAAAAAAAACAAATAAAAGGTGAACCGTTCTCAACTGCGTTTCCTTTGAGGCGAAAGAATTGGGAGCAAAGGGTTGCAATTGAAACTAGTTTTTCTCCAAATGGGATGATGAGTCCCTCCGGTCAGGGATAGTTATCCTAATTTTGAAGATAGCAGATTTCACAGTGTAGCACGCTTTCATTGGTCTTATGTTGACGAGGTTACCTTCTACCATCCTATGAAAAGATGCTGTTCCTTGGTCAATTTGAAGTGATCTGTATGACATTTAAGATTTGGTCCGGTCGTAGGGCAGCATCATTATTCAAATTTGCTCTTGGAATAGTTATATTTTCGGCAAGAGATGGAACGTGGGATTCGTTTTGAGAATTCTTGTAGCGTATATGGGTGAATAAGAGGGCCATATTCTCGTGTGCCGAGAGTAAGAACCAAATTAAATTAGCATATCAGAACCAAAAAAGGTTATATTAGGGATTTGATGAATATGTACATACTTTTCTGCATTTATCCGTTTTGTTATATCTGAAATTAGATGTTCTTTATTCAAAGTTAACTTTTCTCGATTAAACAGTTCTAATTTGGGATGTGCGTTTAGTTCCTTTTCATTTTATTTTTATTTCGATTTGCACCTTAATTGATTTTATTTATTAAAACAAAATTAAACAAAAAAAATAATTTAAAATTTAATCATCAAATCAATGTTCAATGTAATTGTATCAGGAATTGTGTCAGGAATCCCTGGGTCCTTGGCACTTTAATAGCTTCACCATTTCGTTGTACAACCCGCACAATTTTTTGTTGATTTTCCTACTCCCTGCAGACAGAAGTATACTCGTAGATACTTCTACTTTGGATCACTTTTCACTCGAAACAAGTAAGCGCTTCTTCATGCTTTTTTTTGATAAAGTCCATGCCTCTGTACGATAAAAAAGGACTGGAACGATTAACGTTATATACAAGGGTTTTTTGGGTGTCCGAGATAGGGCTTTGTTAAAAAATAAAAAAAGAAGCGATTGGCAACGGTTACTCTCTGACTTTAAGGTGGTTTATTAATCGCAGAGATTAGGTAAAAAAAATCCTTGAATACTTGAAGTTATACCTGTCTATTGTGACCTTTTGACCAAATCGTTGATTTTATGATACGTGTCCTTTCTCGATGACAGCACATACTTCGGTTTCCTTTCCTGAAGCCATAATAGTTATCGCAGACTACAGTCTCCTTTTTCAGGATTCAGGATACAACCCTGGGCTTTTATTCCTTTGATATGCTGTAATCCGACCATATTTAAGCTATGGTGCGTACGCTTCACGAACTACCTCCAGGTGATTTGAACTGCTAGTCAGCTGGGCAGTCAGTATCGGAAGACTTGTTTTAAGTTTAAGTATTGTTATCGTTCCTTCATTTTGTGGACGAGGACGGAAGTCTTATCTTTCATCGCATAGGTTAAATGATTTGTTATGTCTAAAAGTTTTCCACTGGGTCGCTTTTGTCTTTTAACACACTCAATATCGACTACGGGCTTAGGACTTAGTTTCTTTCGTAATCAACAGATATTACTGCCTTGCAGTCTTTCTATGCTACATGTGCATTTTTGTAATTTTAATTAAATCCAAATTTCCTTGCGGGTAATTGAGTTCCCACCTGTAGAGCCTGTGAATTAAAATAAAAAGAACAACGGATGCTTTCCTTTTAAAACGATTTAATTACAGGGAAAATTTTGGAGTAATAAACTCTATGTCGGAAGGAAAGACAGGATGTACAACAAAAATAAATATAAGTTAGCAGGTCATGAATTGACAGGAATGTCCAACACGCCCCTTCAATGAAATGATCTTCAAACTTGATAAGCAATGATAATGTTTCGGCCCAACTAGAGATTAGAATATCGGCGGTTAGAATATCGGTGGGCATATCATCCGTCGGCGGGTTCATCTTCAAGTTCTATGTTTTTTACATAGCACATCTCGAATAACGTGGCGACGAATGTTTATGTGTTTACTAATTTGATGGAACACATGATTCTCTGCGAGAAGCTTTGCACCCTGATTATCGTTGTATAAAGTAATCAGGTACAAGTGTTAAAATTCCAGCTCGATAAGAATACTTTAAGATGAGCCTGTGAAATACCCATATATTCAGCTTCTGTAGAAGAAAACGACTTCCAGCAAGATCAATGCAAGATCTTCGATCAATTTCTCACCTCCCGCAATCAGAATCGACGAATCCAATAATACTATCATGATCTGAAGTGTATCGCAATCTAAAATCGATTGTTCCTCGAAGGTAACTTAACACACATTTCGCAGTTCCCTAGTTAATATCAGTGAAGCAAGTGTATGCAAGTAAGAAGCAAATTTTCACTTTTGACAAGTCTTAAGTCAGGTTTTCTGCTTTCTGCAGCAAATTGCGTATGTATCCCTTTTGGCTTATTGATATTGATCCTGAATCTTGAGTTATTTCGCTTCCGAGGCAATATTTTGCTTCTCCAAGATAGAATCTATCCAGTTGAAATCCTTGGAACAGAGAAGACCATCGTCTACATAAATGGAGAGAACCAGTATTTTCCCATTTTTCCATTTTTCCAGGCAACGTACGCGCATGGATGTACATTTTTTATTCATTTCAACTCGCAATAAGGAAGATATCTGAGTCGTTGGCTTCTCTAAGTATTTGGACATTCAGAAGACTAAAGCTGTGTCTTGAGACGACTGCAATATGATCAGTATCGTCGACGGTGTTTTGATCAGTTCACTACCAGGTCACTTCGTGTGTTGTAAGGTATGGGAAACGTGTGCTAGCTATGATATTTGGAGCCCTAGTGTCCTAACTTTACGTTAAAATTATCACGAACGATGTCACGATTGGGACATTGCTCACAAGTCTGGTCCAAGAGCTTGTAAAAGTAATCTTTGGCAAAGTCGCATTTTTCATGTCGAGGACTGAGTGCATATCAGGCTTATTTTTGCGAATGTAGACTTGATGCGGATTGTAATTTTGCGTTCGCTCTATAGCAATTACGATAGTAAATATTTCCGGCCCATCCCATAGCACTGCTTGGATAGCAGTAGTATCTAGCAGACCTCTGCTAATTGTTCGGCTGCATGTGAACTATTAAGGGTCCAAATACCTTCGCATCGCTATTTTGACAATCTGGCTAAATAGCGAAAATCCTCGTAAAGCATTTGAAAATGCCAAATGCGGTTATCACCGGATTTGACGTTAGCGTTGACTACATTGTACTTTGCCTGGAGCCAAGGTTTTGTTAAATTTTCGTAGTCAGACTCAGATGGAAAATGTGATCTTGGCTATCCTTCGCAACTCCGATAAACCTTTTTTTAGGACGGACTATGTCGGAGTGGGATAATACGTCTCACTGCGGGCGAAAGACTGGAAAAAAAGAACGGAAGGCACGAATAAAGAGCTCGACAGGGCTTAACCTAAGTGAGCTGGGGGATGAACTGATGACGATTCATAGGGAAACACTCGTGAAGTAGTGACTCCTGTAGTAGGAGTACCTGACTACACGTCATCACCTAATATGTTAGAGCGTCCGCTGTTGCTATGCCTTCTTTCAGGCTTTACTTCTGTTTTGAACATACTGTTGTGTTTCCCATACAAAAGCAGTGTAGTGTAATTGAGTTGGACGATATACGAGTACATACTCGTATGTACATTTTCGAATCGTAATTTAAGAACCATTGGTGTCATTATTATTCGTTTCTGCCGTATCTGGGATTGTAAAAAGCGCGTTTCAATACGGGCGCTTGAAATTTGACAGTATATAGTGTGGTACATGGTATAGAAGACACTGCTGTCAAATTTGGAGGTTATTGTGATTAATATTAGGCAAATCATCAGGAAAAATTTCAGGGTTGTGAGTGTTCAGTTCGAAGACTATTGAGTCGATTCTTTGTATTTCTTTGAAACATAAGGTCTGCAGAAAACATTGCTTTGAGTGTGCAGGATAACTCGAGGTATTCAATTCCCCGTCGTACTCACTTGTCCTTTCGCAGACCTTCACTTGGTGAATTTTGCGTCAGGGCTTAGGCCTGCAACCATACAATCCAATTGACCAAGGAACTGAAATCAAACTACGTCGAGCATTCGCTGACTGGGCTCTGAAGCAGTTGCAAGTGAATACCGATTTCGGACGGAAAATCATCTTTAGCCACGAAGCTTGTATGGATTTTTTTTTTTTTTTTTTTTAAGAAGAACTTAACACTCAAGTGGGTATTAATACACTTAAAATGCCTGAGCACGTGTTAAGTTTTTAGGAAAATGGGACAGAGAGAGTAAGAAAGATTTTTGGGCTCAGTGGTTATTTCGCTCCATGGGTGACATCCAACATTTAATAGGGAGACTAAACTATTAGTGTGATTGGACTTGTTGTTGTATTAGAGGCAACCATTCGTCTTACGTGAATTAAGTTGCCTGAAAAAAAGAATGTCTTTGGGACGAGGACGATGACTATGTTCACAAGCAAAATCCACATGAAAGCCATCAGTTGCAAATCCATATACAAAAAGTCACTGTTTGGTGTGGATTTTGGTCTGGCGAGATCACTGGCCCGTACCTACTTCTTCCAAAATGAAGCCTGCACCGCCGTAACTGAGATAATAAATTTGGATCTTGGACGACAACTTCCCACTGAGAAGTCTTTAATTTTTATCACTAATCCTACTCTCGCCATTGTTATTGGAAATATTAAAAATTAGTTGATCCTTCTCAGAGTCTGATGGAACACTTTTTAGGTTGCATTGGTTCTTCTTTATAGCAGTACCATAGATATTGGACTCCTCCATAGGCACTCTCTTTTATTTGTTTGTTTGCTTTTGATAGCCAATTTGTAAGTAAGACGGTCATAGAGTTACATATCTGCCACAGTATGACTCATTCTACTGAGGAATAATGACAGATACACCCTTCGAATTTTGAGTATTTATTTCCTACTTACAGAACTCCGGATTCTACGAAGACTTACAATTTTGAGTGGCTTTCTTTACTTCATTGCTAATTGTTACTACTTACAGAACATCTCCAGAACATTGAGGGAGGTAACTACAGACTTTATGATGAGGTTTACAACCTACTCTATTGCCAATATTGTAAACATTGGCTAGAGTTGAACTTTGCTGTGTGTAGGATACATATGGCTACTCGAATGTCCTTTGTAGTTCCCGTCTCGAAGGCAATTTACTAAATTTGTAGATATGTTCCTGCATATGCGTATGAAGGATTGTGTAGCTGTGGATTACTTATTAATTAGAATTGCTATCAGCAACGAAATTTATTACATACGCACATATACATACTAGTATGTACTCGTTCATGTATCCCCACCTGTAAGTTCACAGATGTGTGTATTGTAAATTGATTGTAATACTTTCGTACTTAATTTACTCGACCACTAGACAGCCGTTTGAACGCAACCAATAATTTTCATGTGTAGTTACGAATACGGGTACGAGTATGTAATTGGCGTCTCTATTACTCCGACCACATAATTATGTGTTTCAATCTGCCCTGGAAGTTATCGATTTGATGCAAGTAGCCAATCGACAACGAAGGCTATTATTAGACTCAAGGTGCCTCACCATCCATTCTATTGTGTCTTTATATTCAGATGCCTACAAACTATGTATTCGTGTCGTACATATGTGTACCTGAAGATACGGGCAATAAACTATGTATTGAGTTGGAATTTGACCTCCTTGACGATAGTAATTTCTTGGAAATTTTTAACAACACAAAGTGGATTAACACAAGAAGAGAAACAATTACACAGTGCCTGTGAGTATATAAGCATCTCCGTGTCCTTCAGCATTTAATCTCTGTTTAAAAGGAGTTTCCACAATCCACAATCAATTTCCAGAAAGGTTCTCAACTTTACGTACTCGTTTTGTTACTAATGGGCCGTTTTAATTTATTGTCAGTTTTTTTGTTATTCTCTGGCGTACCGAAAATATTGAAAAGAGCAGAAGCAAAGATACAAATATGTATATGGATACGAATACGAATACGAATGCGAATATAAGACGATGAACCTCTATGTCATCATCATTGTCGCACAGCGGGTCGCATCCTATGTACATTGGGTTACAAGAGTACTAGCTGCATGCATTTTCCAATTCAGTTGCTTCCTTTCTTCACAGATTCCAAGATTCTATCTATGAATATCTGTATGTGCGTGTACAGCGCTCCGTTTTTGTTCCTTCGGCGGCGTAGAAGGCATACATATACTCGTACCTTCCCAATGGCAGTGGGTTGAATTACTTACTCTATTGCACTCAAAGGCACTAAGGCGCTTAGGTGGGTCGTGGGTCTTAATTCAAGCACTGGTTAGGGTTACCCAGTTGCCCAGGAAACTGCTTGAAGCACGCACTACACGTATACAAACTTGTAGCCGCATTTACGTTTAGATTCATCATAGTTGCTCCAATTAAATTCATAGCTTCAAACTAACGACGCTAATTTTATATTTAATCGCACACCGGCAGGGCAACTTACACAACTTTCAACACGAAGACCAGCAACCAATCCATAGCAATTAGACGACATAAAAAAGGACGAACAAAAGGAAGCTGACAAGGAAGAGAGTAACGGGCTGGACAAAAGAAAACAAAGCGAAAAAGTTAAAATCAAAAAAATAAGAAACAACAGAAAACGGAAGAGAAGAAGAAAAATGGAGGAAAAAACTGCTTACTGTTCCGGGAAAGAAAAATATTTGAAAAGGATATTAAGTTTGCTTGAATAACGGCCACCGAACGTTGGTGGGGAAGAAACCAGATAAAGCAGCAGTTACAAAAAGCGGCAAGAGAGAAAACCAATAAAAAGAAAATAAATTGCAGCCTAACAAGTTGGCTGCCTGCCTGCTGTGGATGCTGCCGAGGATCTAAAGTAGAGTTGGACTGAACTGAGCTGGATTTGTCGAGTGCGGTGCGGTGCGGCGAGGCATCACCCCCTTGTTGCAGCCGGATCCACCTATAAATGAAGTCCAGGTTCAAGTACGAATCTGATTTATTAGATTCCCGTGCACGGGCGGTATATTACTGGGTTTCTCTTTTTTTTTTCTGGTTTTTCTCGTTTTTTTGTTTTTTTTACTTGTTTTCACCTATTACCTGAAACCTGACAGCGTGCTTCTGTATTCACCTTTACATTGATTACTATTCCGGCAGTAGTTACCAACGGAAGGTGTGGACGTGGGCGCGCGCCACAATTTTGCTGGTGCTGCCGCCAGTTGGGTGGAAATTGGGTGGCGATTTTAACCTCATTAGTGGTAAAAGAAAAAATATGTATTCAAAGACTGATTGTGTGATAGTAACGAGGAGGTCGGCGGTAGCGGTGGCGGTTTTCCTACTCGTCGTACAGCGCGAACGGCTGTAAGGTTTCAATTTTCTCCCACCGTGTTGGGTTGGAATTTTTTTTTGAATAAATTTTGTGGTCGGCTGGTTGCATTGCATGTACATACATAATTGGTAAATTGAATTTATTACTTTTTTTTTTGTATTTCGATAAATAATAGATTGCGGGCATTGTGTAATGAAGAATGGAATAAGCCATATTTGAAAATTTGTAAAGTAAACATGTTGTCAAATTCATCACAATACAATTTAGATGTTTTTTTTTTTGTACCAACAAAAGCCCTCCAAGCATTAGACAATTTTTAAAACTGAAGTTGACCAGTAATCCGGATCAGAAGCCACCTTGTCAGAACATATCAAAAAAGCGAGAATAGGAGATATATGATAATAACGACCTATTCTCATATTGAAAGGGTCACTGCCGGCCATACCAGAGCCTGCAACTGAAAGGCTACCTATATCCAGAGACAGATGGCTCAGCTACAAGGCACCTCCAGTTTTAATGGATACGAACATAGAGGAGACAGCCTTAAGGTTGGATGTAAATTCAATGATAAGGAGCGAATGAAGGGCCTCACTGTTTTAGCTGCTCAAAGACCAAACCTTTTGACTAGAAACTAAGCTATGCAAAACCCAGGAAAAATATAAGTGTATCATGAAGAGAATAAGCCGACCCAATTCCATACAGAAAGGGTTGTGATTTAAAAGAATGTAAAAGTAACAGACTTTTAGCAGTCCCAGGTTGTACTCCGACTCTATATAAGATCCAATATATAAAAAAGGCTTTCAATGCTGGACAAGCATTTTATAAACACGCAAGCGTCAGCACTAAAGCCGCTGCCATTAAATTTCCATACTCACCTCCAGGTGGTGAAGCCTAGGAGATTATTTATTTATTTTTGCTGAAGTTAGGGTACCCAACCCATCTCTTATACGCATTCACGGCG
Organism: Volucella bombylans; assembly: GCA_949129095.1. Lineage (NCBI taxonomy): Eukaryota > Metazoa > Arthropoda > Insecta > Diptera > Syrphidae > Volucella > Volucella bombylans. The sequence goes on from OX422141.1 coordinate 183,701,672, forward strand.
GCTCCACGGCTCTAGTTTCAGTTTTTTTTTTTTCAGTTTATATGCATTTTTATTATATTGAATTAATTAACTCTTACAAGCGATATAAAAAAATGCTTAAGAATTAGCTTAAATAACTTAAAATTATCTTATTTCAACTTACTGGCCCCATGCGGGCACCCTAAGTTAAACCTAGCACCTAAACTATGTCTTTCGACGTATTTTACACTACACGCTTATAACTATTTTTATTCACTATAATTACTCGTAAAACTAACAAAACATTTTTTAACAAAAAAACTTAGTGACATGACTTTTTTTTTATTATAAAATTTAAAACTAAAAAATCTACAGACTACCTAAAAACAAATCTTAATCTACTTAACCTGCTTACATATAATACAAATGTAAACATACATAAATATAAAGGGTCCGCCATCTAACGTTTTTTTTTTAACTAGTACTTATTTCGTGAATGGTAACACTTAGCTCATGTCTGATTTGACAGATAATTAGTTTTATCCTTCCGGTTAATAATGGAAAGTAATTTCATTGAAATGGCTGCCTCGGCTGGCCATGCAGTAGTCTACACGATCGGTCCAATTTTTAAGCACATTATCGATTGTGTGCAGCTGTATTTTACCAATGGCTTCACGAATATTGTCCTTTAAAGCGTCAATTGTCTCTGGCTTGTCGGCGTAACACTTATCTTTTACGGCACCCCACAAATAATAGTCCAACGGTGTCAAATCGCAGCTCCGAGGTGGCCAAACGACATCAGCTCTATGGCTGATAATGCGATCTTCAAAAACAGGGCGCAAAACATCGAGTGTAGCTTCTGTGTGGCACGTAGCGCCGTCCTGTTGAAACCAAATATTGCCAATTTCCTCCTCTTCAATTTTTGTGAACAAAAATTCGTTCAACATGGCCCGATAACGATCGCCATTGACTGTAACGGCCACTCCTTGCTCATTTTCGAAGAAAAATGGCCCAATTATGCCTCTGGACCAAAATCCGCACCAAAAAGTGACTCGTTTTCGGTGTATCGGCTTTTCAATGTATGCGTGCGGGTTTTCTGTGCCCCAAATGCGACAATTTTGCTTGTTTACATACCCGCCAAGATCAAAATGAGCTTCATCTGAAAAGATGATTTTTTTGGCAAAATCGGCATCATGATTTTCAAAGTAATGTCGCAATATTTCCCAGCGTGTTACCATTCACGAAATAAGCAAATGTTAGATGGCGGACCCTGTATATATATATATTTTTTTTTTCTTAAATCTAACTTAAACCTACCTAAAACTATGTAAGCCGTTCATGGCTAAAAAAAATTAGGCTGACCCACTTTCCTTCAAATGAATCTATTACTCGATGAATTCGACGACGAAGCATCCTCCCCTTCAACAAGCCACCATAATTGCAGGTGCTGCTGAGCAAAATCCTTCAATTCGCGACTCCATGCCGCCCTATTGAACCGGAGACGTTCGGCATTGCCATGTGCGACGTCTCTGTCGTGATACATATAATTCGGGTGGTAAGCCCCGGCGATCAGGTTGTTCCATGAGGTCATTGCTCTTGCAACGTTCCTTCGAGTCAACCTAATGACGAAATTGTCCACTCTTATTAGGTTAGCCCTATTGTATAAGACCTCATTAGGATAGAATTTTATGTACTCAGACTCTGGTGTTCTGTATAAGCGAAGACAAGTCCTAAGACAAGCCCTCTCAAACACCCGAATCTTTTCCAATAAACTTGCTCTCACGTTGAACCACACAGGACATCCAAATACAAGCATGGGCCTGATAAGGGCCATGTAGCAGATTACCTTCACCCTCGCATCGAGTTGGCTGTTATAACACCTTTAGCCAGAGCAACATCTATATGTTTGTTAAAATACAGAAATTGATCTAGCCAGATCCCAAGATATCTGACTACATTTCGACAAGCAAGTGGCTGCCCTTGCTGTCCCACGACCGAGAACTTTCGCCAATTCTTTCTGGTGTCCTTAGAGGCCCCAGACAAAGGCGTCCTAAACAGAATGGTTTCCGACTTCTGAAAGTTGATTTTCAACTTCCAGTCATTGCAATATTGCTTAATTTTGTCGAAGTCACGCTGCAAAAGTATATTAATGACCTTAATCTTTGGAACTGATCTGTACGCGATTATGTCGTCTGCGTACGCTATGGCATGGTGAAGTGAACCTATCAGATCACTCGTGTAAATGTTGAACACGATCGGCGAATTCACCGCACCCTGTTCCAGACCGTTTTTATTGTTAAATGTTCCAGCAGAAGTCACATCGCCATACTTCACGATGAACTATCTACTGGAGAGCATATCAAAAAGAATATACAGCAGTGGTTTACTAATGCCCGACCCGTCCAGCTTGAAAAAGAGTCCCTCTAACCACACGGTATCGAAGGCTTTCTCCAAGTCAATCAGGCGGGCACCAGTGCACTGTTTCTTGCCTTTGTTCCATTGGATATCTTGGAATGATATCATGCCCCCCCCTTGAAACCGAATTAGTTATCCGGAACTATATGTTTGTCCTCAACCCACTTAGTCAGGACTCTATTGATCACCTTCTCGAAAACCTTACTGATGTTTGGAAGGAGACTGATCGACCGGAGATTTGCCGGATTGGATGTGTCTTTATCCCTTTTGGGGATGGGATGTACCACCGCCGTTTTCCAATGCGCTGGATAATGTGCATTATTCATTGCATTATTAAACAGGGTGGTATAAATGTCCACCGCTTCTAGTGGGAGATGTCGAAGCAAAATGTTCGGTATTTCATCGGTTCCCACTGATTTCTTACTTCTAAGCGATTCGAAGATCGTTTGGAGCTCTTCCTTAGGAATGAATGGTGGTAGAACCCTTTCGTTGGTAATGACATTATTTGCCATATTTTCGCACTGAACTGGGTGAAACCCGAGCTCTCGAATCGCCAATTCACAACTTCATTTCGAATTTAGGACTTGTGCACAAGGACTCGATTCTCCAGATCGTGGTTTGGGCCAATGATAATATTCGGCACTTCTTGGAAAGTCGCTCCTATAGCTTCTACATGCTCCTGTGGATAATCGATCACAAAGATCACAACAGCCTCATTTGGATCTCTGCCCGCTGCTACCAGTATTCGTTCGTTGTTCGCCGTTCGGGCGATTTTAAGACATGGAAGGTCGTTCTGATTATTTCTCCAAAATATTTTATTTATTTTCGGGAACATATTCGGGTTGCTGGTGTTTACAGCCCGAATTTTATTGTTCCAATACAAACTTACAGATTCTCTGCAGTTTTCCTTTATTAATGTTTGGAGGTTTTTAATAGACGACTTCAGCATCATAATCTCCAGGTTATGTCTGTCTGTACAAGGTTTTTAGCCTTGACAGCAGTCTACTTTTATGTCGGTGCAGTGCGTCAATAGTTGCGTTGCGGAATAAGTCTTCGTTGTCAATGTGTTGATACCGAGGTATCGTATTGTCCATTGCTCGTTTAATTGTCTCGTCCATTAGTTTTAGATACCTGTCAATCTCCTCGCTTAACTGATTTCTGTTGGACGGTGGGTAGAGCGAATTCGAGGAGAGTGATCTCGTCAGAGTTCTGGAGAAATGTGTCCAACGCACCCTACTATCGGGTTTTCCAATAAGGACTTGAAAACTTTTTTTTAAAATAAAACGCAAACTATTTGAGATATTTCAAAAACTTTATTATCGGTTTGAAGTACAATCAAAACATTTATGAATGGAACCCGACTTCATTCATTTCATATGGCCACCGCGGGCACGTTTGCAGCGGTCGATTCGTTGGACCCAATTTTCAACGACTCGGCCACACATTTCGGCCGAAACTGCCGCTATTTCGCGTTCAGTGTTGGCTCCGAGCTCTTCTAACGTAGTCGGCGTGTTGGCATAAACCAATGACTTAACGTAGCCCCATAGAAAATAGTCAAGCTGGCCCATTTCTTGAGATAATACGCTCAACATACTTACTCTTCAATAAATCGATTGTAGCGTGTGCTGTGTGGCTTGTTGCATCATCCTCTTGTAACCACATGTCGTCCAAGTCCATATCTTCCAATTCGGACCAAAAATAATCGGTGATCATGGAGCGATAACGCTGATCATTCACAGTAACGTGACGATCGTTATCGTCGACGAAAAAATATGGCCCAATAACGCCGCCGGCATGCAAACAGTTATTTTTTGTAGATGAAGTGGCGATTCATGAAGCACATGTGGATTTTTACGCGACCAATAACGCATATTTTGCTTATTGACGAACCCATTGAGCCAAAAATGACCTTCGTCACTGAAGATGATTTTGCGATGAAATTCATCATCTTGACGCATCTTCTCCAGAACCCAAACGGAGAACGTTCGTCGCTTCAAATGGTCCATCCGCTTCAATTCTTGAGCCAGCTTGATCTTGTATGGGTGTAAACCAAGATCCTTACGCAAAATACGCCATAATGTGGTCTAAGCGATGCCCAATTTTAGAGAACGCCGTGGAATTGACTGATTTGGATCGTTTGCTACGGACGCCTGAACGGCAGCGATATTTTCGACACTTCGACCAATCCGTTGTCTCACTGACATCACACAACGATATGTAGGCTAAAATTTTTGCACTGAACTTCTTATTGATGGTCTACTAGGGCGAGAATTACGACCGAAAATTGGAGTTAACGCTCTTAAAGTTGCAGTCACCGACTCCGAATTTCGGTAGAAAATTTTTATAATTTGCAGACATTGCTCGTTCGTGTACTTTACCATGATGAAAATGTTGAGTTTACTGAATACATTGACAGTGACAGCTTGATGATTAGTGAAAGGTGCGTTCACAAATTAAATTCAAAGTTGTCAAGTCCCTATTGGAAAACCCTTTATTAGAAATAGAGAAAAATATCAGGAAGATCTTTCAAAGCTGAGTTTTTAAAGACTGGTTAAAGAATGAATGTTTAAGAAGAGAGTGCGTCGACTTAGTCAATGACGTTGATTATTTAAAATTATTGTTACAACGGGTGACCAGATAGCAATGCCAGTTTTTCCAATTGTTATTACCAATGACATACAGTTGTCAAAATATTAGTAGGGCTTGCTATTTCATCATGCATCGTTTTACGCTTGCCGAACGTGCGGAAATTATTAAAAAATATCGAAATTCCAGGTCAGTTGTAAATACGCAACGTGAATTTCTTCGTAAGGTCGGTCGTCATCATGGCTTCAGTGTGCAGGCAATTAATTCATCGCACCGTGGAAAAATTTGAGCGTGAGTACACTCTTTTGAATCTTAAGCCACCAACCAGACAGAGATTGGTGCGAAAAGAAGAGAACATAGCCGCAGTAGCGAGCAGTATCGAAGAAGACCTAGAAATGACGATTCGGCACGGATTAGCTCAATTGGGCATCGCCAGAGAGTCAACTCGGCTTATTTTACGGTTGGACTTGGGCCTACATCCGTATAAGATTGTGCTGACACAGGAATTGAAGCTGGACAACCATAGATAACGCCGTGAGTGTGCTAATTGGGCGCTGGAAATGTTGGCCAGAAATTCGGATTTTGGGCAAAAAATCATCTTCTAGGACGAGGACCATTTTACGGCAAAATTGCCATTATTGGAGCGAACACAATCCACAAGTGTTCGGCCAAGCATCAATGTATCCACAAAGATTGACTGTTTGGTGCAGTTTATGGCATGGCGGCATCATCGGACCTTATTTCCTTCGAAATGAGGAAGGAGATACCATTACCGTCAATGATCTCAGGTATAGGGCTATGCTAACCGGCTTTCTGCAGTCAGAGCTCAACAGCATCGATATATACCAGCTGTGGTTCCAACAACATGGAGCTACATGCCATATAAGTGAGGCGACGGTCGAAGTTGTGAAGGAGAAATTTGGCGACTGGGTCACCTCACGGCGAGCGTTCATCAATTGGCCGCTGCGATCATGCGATTTGACACCACTCGGTTATTTTCTCTGGGGCTAATCTACGGTAATTAGCCAACCACTTTGGATGGGCTCGAGGCCAATATTCGGCATTCTATTGTCGGAATAACGCCGTACATATTGGACCGAGTCAACAAAAATTGGATCGACCGCTTAAAGCACTGCCAGCGAAGCGGAGGCGGCCATTTGTATGATGTGCATAATGGCATAAACGTAGCTTTAGCCCAATTCTATATCTCACACCGTTGTTGTTATATTTAAATATGTTTGCCTATCGTTCTTATCGGATCACCTTATAAAAATTATTGTATATTTCTACTTTGTCATCAAATTAAAATTGATAAGCATTTTCAAGGTATGAAGTGGGAAACATTAAATCATATACATAGTACTAAAAGACTACTAAATTTATTTAAGATTTTTTTCTTTTTAAATAATTAAAATAATTTTCATTGTATCAACAAATCTGTAAATGAATCATTTTAGCTCATAGGTTAAGGTATAACACAAATATGATGCTTATTTAACTAAGACACGTTGTGTATTTTGAATAAATGACTTTTTCGTGTAAAATCAAATGCTTGCGTGCTTAAATTCAAGCGGAAAATATCATAATCCGTGCGTGTTGCAACTTTGATTTTAAAGCGCTTGCATTTACATAATTCAAATTGTATATGCATTTGTTTTGAATTACGAAATTGCTACATTCAAAGCAGAAATTTACGTAAATTTAATACATTTTCCGATTTTAAAATATGTTTTTACTTCTAAATTGAAAGTTTCTTCAATTTAATTTTAAATGATGATAGCTCCAATTCATAGTCGCCAAAATTATAAATGATTAAAAGTTAGACTTAAAACAAAGCAGAAGCTGATTAAAGACAGGGACCATGAAGAGAAAATGTTTTACCTACTACTTCAATCCATAGTCGAAATGCATTCATTTTTAACTGACTTTTAGTTCATTTTTTATCCGAGGATACTCTACTTTGACTTTAATAATTTCGTGTTTACTTTTACTTTGATTTGAAGTTGCTTCTTTTTACTACTATTTGCGTGGTTTTCCAGTTCAGCGTGCAAAAGTCAGATTGTGCACAATGACGATGTAGAGCACTCGCTACTCCGTAAAGGTCGGAAGCAATCTAATCAAAACTTTTGAAGTTTGAAAATGTTTAGAAGGGGATATGCACTCTGATGAGACTTCTGTAGCATCATACTTGGAAAAACTGTGCGAAACTCGCTGGCCAACGCCAAAGACACAACTTTGCATAAGAACACAGTGAGTTATCACTCGTTCGCTTGAAAGTAATTAAGAAGAAATGACAAACGACGACAATACATACTGGATTCGGGGAAGCGAACAGAACATCACAACAGACAACACAACGGACAAAACAACAGAAATGTATGACTTTAGGTTGAGGATTTTGTCTACCTCGCTATTAATTCAGATAGTAACACCTTTGCAGAAATCAAACGAAGACGTTCCCTTGCAAATTGTTGTTTGTTGGACCTAAGAAGGCAATTTAGTAATGGGTCTGATCCGCAAACAACAAATGCATGGACATTAGGCAAACCAGATGAAGATGTCCGTATTCGGTGTGGTTGCAATCTTCTTTATGGATGTAAAGGGTGTTGTTTTTTTTTTGGCAGTATCAAACTTCCCAATAGAGAAGCTATGAAGCTTCATTTCTTTTCACTACAGTTTGCCATTTTATCATGGAAAGATTGACGCCAAAACAACTATTTCAAATCGCTGAAATTTATTTCCAAAATCGAAGCTTTGCTCGCGAAACTTACAAAGAACTTCGTGATATCACCGGCCATCTGAACGTGCTATTTATCGAATTATTGAAAAATTTCGCACCGAATTCACAGGTTGGATACTCACACACCAATAAGAACGACAACAGTTCGATCGGAAGAAAATATCGCGGCGGTGGAAGCTTTAGAACCCACAGATCAAGTGCAGTATCGATACGGTCACCAAATACCGTGGGCATCGAACTTGTCGAGTTGTAGAGTTTGAGTAGAGTCAATGAATCTCGAGAAATTTTCCAGGCGAGTCCTGAAACACCACCACCCCCCACCTTCCACCCTCCTTTTTCCCCTTTATCAAGGTGTCATACGACCCGTGCCGAGCCCAGAATCTCCAATAACTCAGTCGCGAACGGAGTATCCGGATGCCTGGCGACCTCCGGATTAGCTAGACTTATTTGTATACAGCACATCTCTGTACAGATGAACCATATTTTCTCGGCTACTCGTGGGACCATATTATGGACAAAATCTCAAAAAAATAAAACCCGAGGTAGAACGGTGACTGCACCGACTACTGGCAAGGCTCTTGCATTGTCGAGCGGAGGTAAAACTATGGCAGGCCACGGTCCACCATCCTCTAAAAGCAAGCGCAACGAGCCTAAGATCAAATCTTCAAGGAGTGTTAAGATTGTGCAAGGCATGGTCCTATCACTTCCTCCACACCTAACAGCAGCAAGTTTGTGGCAGGCCACAGAATTGTGACCGCTATTAAAACTCCTCCCCCTAAGAAGTAACCTGGGCTCAGCAACATCGACAAGCTCCATCTAAGGTGCTCTACTTAAGATGCCGAAATGCTTTACGCATTCTGAGAATTTTCGGATCCATTCCGGCGGTTGAGAGCAGTGCGGATATAAAGAGCAAGATTGAGTGAGCTAACAACATCCCAAATGACGGACTACCACTGCTTTCACTGGTTCCAAAAGACCAAAAGACTCTTCCAAGCGCCAGAGATCGTTGGAGGAAACCGTGCCGGTTCCCAAGAGGCCCAACTCTTATAACACCAAAACCCCTGGGTCATCCAGCAGCACATCTCTGAGGTATTTCAGCGAAGGCCTAAAGGACGATGTAATCGACAGGAATGACACCGACGGATCAATAACACCTAAACGGTGGAAGTTGGTCAAGTTAAAGCTTTCGAGCAACTTCTTGACCATCGTGCGGGAAAACCCTTCCCATCACAAGTGACGCACGCTGGCACAAAGGGCACGTCAAGCTTATCGCATGTTCCTACCAAAGATCTCTTGATCTTTTTACCAAAGCCATAGGTGGATTAGGAGAGATTTTGCCAGGTGCAAAACTCAAGGTCGTGTCTAAGGAGGATATTTCTAGCAGACCTCGAACTCGCACCTGGATCCCAGTCGAATCCTCCTATCCACAAAGCACTCTGAAGCTCATTAGGCTCAGCCACCCGACCCTTCCAGCTCATGACTGGAAAGTCGCAAAACTGGAAGGACTAAGGGGCTCTTAAGGCTCCCTTAAGGAATCCCTTAACCCCCTAGAGCAGACTAAAGGCATAATTCGGTTCGATTTCAAGTCAAGTCACCTAAGGGTCTTTAAAAAAGATGAGCTGGATGCTGATAAGCAACCTCGTCCTCTTTTAACGGAAACTTGAAATACAACCTTAGATCTTCGAGCGTCGATATCCTTTCTAAAGATGAATAGCGACGACTCCAAACTATCCGAGGCGACAATTAGGCCGACGATCTCCTCTTCTGACATCCTGTCTGAAATGGAGACCGATGCCGAAGAGATCCTCTACGATCAGAGGAAGAAAATGAGCTCTTGGGCACATCTTCAAAATCGGAGGACTTGAACAGCACCGGCTACTTGGGTAAATTGTAGCGATGATACGGTTTCTCCAGATTAATCTCCATCACTCAAAAAAGGCTACGGCCGCAATTATTCTGCGTCTCTCCAAAAACGCAGAAGACATTGTCCTAATCCAGGAACCATGGATCGTAGAAGGAGTTGTTTGTCGACTTGGGATAAATGTATACTCTCCCCTCTATACAAGAGACCAAGGTAAAATTAGAACTTGTATATTAGTGCAACGTAGCCTTAATGCATTTTTACTTCCTAATCCTTAACCGTTGCCAGACTTGGGACTGCCAAAGGCTCCTACTGGCTGGCATTGGCTTACGTGGGCCACGATCATGTGGACCCTCTCCCTGGTGATAACCTAGAAACGGTGGTACTGGAAGCTAGAGGGCAAAAACCTGGCCTCATCATCGTATGCTACGCTAACGCTCATCACACGGTATGGGACAGTACCAACATCAACGATAGAGGTGAGACACTTTTTGTTTATATTATAAGTACTATCCACATTGTTTGCAACATTGGCAATGAACCCACTTTTATAACAGGAAAACGACAGGAAGTGCTAGATATCACACTTGTCTCCGACAGCATCACTCAAATGCTGACGAATTGGATGGTATCATCTGAACACTCTTTTTCAAACCACAGATACGTCCAATTCAGCCTGAGTGATGCTTCTCTCAGCCAACAACATTCCGGAATTATCGGATAACTGATTGGTCAAAATACAGATGAATACTGTCAAAAACAATATCCTCTGAACTATCAAGTGCCCCGCATGACACCAATGAGCTTGACGTGAAAGTCAAGGAATCTACTCTGGCTCTCAATCAGGCTATGACCGCTTCCTGCCCTCTTATTCAACCGAGAGGCAAGAAAAAGCCACATTGGTGGACATCAGCACTAGGATTGCTTCGAAGCACTTATAGAAAACTTGGACTCATACAAAGAATCCCTCAAATTATACAAAAAAGAACTGAGGAAGGCAAAGCAAAAATCCTGGAGGTCATTCTGTGACAAAATCACGGAAACCTCTGAGGCATCGCGGCTAAGAAATACCTAGCTGTTTGAAAAAAACCGATGGCTCCTGGACAGCCTCAAGTAATCAATCACTCAACCTGCTACTGGACACCCACTTTCCAGGTAGCTCCGTATTCGCGGCCAGTAGCAACCCAAACAGCCCTACTGCAAGAGACAAACTGCTCTGGGCGCTACATTGCTTCTGCCTGCGCTAGAAAATATTATGAGGGGCTGTGCAGAACTTATCCACATTCCACAGTCATGGAGAGAAGTCAATGTAGTTTTCATTCCCAAAGCCGGAAAATGTTCTCATGTTGTCCCAAAGAACCTCAGACCTATAAGTCTATCATCTTTCCTTCTGAAAACTCTATAACGACTAATTGATATCCATATACGAGCTAAAATTGATCCAAGACTTCTGTCAACGGCTCAACATGCCTACTGTAAAGGTAAGTCGGTGGAAACGGCTCTACACTCACTAACTAGCCACATCGAACGATCCCTACAATATAAAGAGTTCACAATGGTTACTTTCCTGGACATAGAGGGCAACTTTAACAACACTGTAGGTAGACGACTCACTTGGGGAGTTTATCAGTCTTAAGCTAAACAGCAGGATAATCAACTCCAAAACTGGGTGAGACTTCTGCTAAAAGATGTGACATCAGAGGAACGCCGTAAGGCGGTGTCCTCTCTCCCCTTTTATGGAGCTGAGTGGTTAATGAACTGCTGATATACCTGGAAGCGGATATTAGCAGGTTGATTGCCTATGCGGATGGCGTTCCTATAGCTGTCTCAGGTAAGCATCTTAATGCCAATAAAGAATTCCCTCAAGTAAATCTCAATAGATTAACCCGTTGAGCAGATCGCAGTGGATTGCGAGTAAACCCCCATAAAACTGATTTTCTCCTCACTTCCAGGAAATACAAAATTCCAATCATAGACCCTCCCTCAATAAACGGTACCAGTTTAGTCTTTTCTGATACAGCGAACTATCTACGAGTAGGTCTCATTTTTGACAGGAAACTAAACTGGAAACCAAACATTCAAGAAAGAGTCAATAAAACTAGCTTTAGTCTCTTGCAAAAAAGACTTCAATCTCGCATAACCCACCGGCAATACATCTCGACCAATAGGCCTTAGTGGGTTGGTGTTTCCAACAGCCACTCTACCTATCTAAATAACTATCCTTCAAGGGCAGACCGCACCTAAGGCATTCTGATTTTTTCTGGTATACAAATGGTTCTAAAATAAAAACAGCCACTAACTGCTGTAGGTTTTGAGAATCATAAGACTCCTCTTTTTAAGTCAGCCTATGTGAACGTTCGTCTGTATTCCAGGCTGATGTGTTTGCCATCAATTACTGTGCAAACTCCTTCCAATCACCTAAACTGCAACCAAAATGAACAAGACACTCCAGGAATACGCTAGCAAGAGCACAGATACCGTATATTGAATTTCAGCTAAAAAAAGAATTAACCACACCACTAATTTACACCGAACTCATCTCTAATGTCATCGAGAGGACCTTCAAAATCTACGTCAAGAGTTTCACTTACTTCAAATCTACTAAAGTTTGCAGAATACATCGGTGCGAGTCCATATTGCGAGAGCTTTACCAAACCCTTCACATTGGCGATCAAAATTCCTAGATGTATATTCACTTCCTCTTGGATAAAAGCCTGCACTGTAATGGACGGATCTTCTATCCAGACTCTAATCGGAGAGTGACGAAACCGCGCTCAATTCCAATTTCACTTTTAAACAAAAGCCAGTTGCCGGGGAATTCGTCCACTCCATCATCTTCCCCCTCTGAAACTAATTCAAAATGTAAAGGAACTCAAAAAATCTCTCTAAATCTTGTCGATAGACTTCATTTGTTGAGCCTTGTATGCATCCCAGATCATATTTGAAGGTCGAGATATGAGCTTTTTGAAGCCCTTAGTGTACTGGGTTTCCATGAAACTATGTTAGGAATTCCACCGATGAACATGATTTTCAATGTCGACAGCGGCAGTCAGCGAGATATATTGTAGACAAACTGAAAATATATTTCCGAACTCTTCACATGAAGTAAAGGTCTTTCTGGGGTTAAAAGTAGCAAGCGAAATTGTGACAAAACATCGTGCATGGAGCAATCTCCTTGATCTATATTTTAAAATAATTAAGTAGAAATCTCTGCTGACCCAATGGTGTTCCTTTCTACAAAGGAACACATGATGTACTATACTTTTTACAATAAATTTAGCACCACCAGCTCCATTTGAAACTATTGGAAAAGCCCAAGTCTGCTAAACTCGATACGAAAAATTCGCATTCAGGACAGAAATCAAAAACGAACAATTCCAATCAGTAACAATAGACAATGATCATATTAGGATTACCTTGCCCACCAATTTCATGCTTCTTTTTCTAAAATACGATTCAATACAGTCCTTGACGATGCTACAAATGATTTTTCCAAAATCAAGGGAGAGATACGAGTAGTGTAAGCCCTCAAATATTCCCATCGAGAACCTGATTTACAATTATATCACTCTTGTGATATTAAAAAAAATAAATAAATAAAATTATATCACTCTTGTGATATTTGAAATAAAAGAAAATAATTATATCACTCTTGTGATAAAAACACAACTTTTATTTAGTTATATCTTCGAGTCCTTTTTTGGACTTCGCGTGTTCGAATCTTTCTTAAGACTAACTTACTTATTCCTATTTCTGTCCACCAAACTTCGTAATCAATCCGAATCAGAGGGATTCGGTTATTGGTCTTTTCCATAAACAATTTTTAATGACCCAGTTCTAAATAGACGCTGGGTAAGGGATATTTCACTTATGTATGCAATCGTGTTTATTTGGGGCATGCATGGTCATTGATCCAGGCACTTGATCGATGACCATTTGGTTGGATGCTTCGTAAGCGGTTAATATAATTGCTTCGATTTTTAGTGGAGTGCGCATTAATGCTTCATAAGCGGTTATTATAATTGCTTCGATTTTGGGTGGAATGCAATTAGAGAAAATGTAATTAAATTGTAAAATATGTGACATGCTAAGTTGACAAATATATGATGCAATCAAATTGTGAAATATGTGACATGCTAAGTTGACAAATATATGATGCAATTAAATTGTGAAATATGTGACATGCTAAGTTTACAAATATATGACATGCGCAAGATGAGTGCGCATTAAATAATTGTGGGTGCGGGGTGAGCAGTGGTAACTATAACACCCCCAACGTTAGATTGAGGCACCGACGAAATTTGAAGTAGTTGGTTACTCCGTTTGGTGGTTACAATTACGAGTATGATAATAATTAATAATATGGATAAGTCCGTACCTAGACTTATTACATTTGAATTCTTAGTAATATACGACATTTGGTCAATATTTTTTTCAAAGTCCAATTGTTTCAAATATAAGTTTTCTAATTTCAAATCAGATATTGAGGTATTTTCTTTAATTTTTGTCATATAATTTGGCAAGATTAATTTATCGTACACCTTAATACTAGGATTTAAATACTTTTTATTCATTATTTCGACTTTACAATTTTCAAATTTTATCATGAAGGTTCCTTCATTTTTAATTTTTATTTTGTTGCAATTATGATTTATTGTTTGATTATATATGTTTTTTAAAATTAATACACCTTGTAATATTTCTTTTACCTCTTTTTCTAGGAACATTTTTGTATAACAATGGGCTTCTTCATAATTTAAAATGTTTTTTATACATTCATTATTGACTTTTATTAAATTTTTCATGAGGTTGTCTTTTACATTTGTATTGTATATGTTATTATTTGAATCTACTAACACTTTATTTGTTTCAAGGTGTAAAGACTTATTTTCCCTGTTTGGGATGGGTTCAAAGGTGATTTGGGATAGAATTTGATTGGAATATTGAGGAATGAGTAGGATTATGACAATATTTGTTTCATGAAGTGTAATAGCGATCTTTGTGTGCATGTAGCTATCATAGTCTTTAATTAATTCTAGTTCTGTCTGTGTCAAAATATCAGTTGGGATTATACCAAGTTTGCCAGAGAAAACGATTTGTCCTATACCGTCGATATGATTTCGTAAAAGTGTAATGTCGCTGTCTACTTGATAAACTTGTTGTAAAAAGGTGAGTTCGTCTTCTATTGTCGCTATTTTATTTTGTATTACGTTTTTGAAATCGTTTAAGTAGTTTTCTATAGTTTTTTGTTGTGTGTTTATATGTAAAGTTATATTCTGTATTTGGGAGGAAATAGTATTGCTAATTAGAGTGAGTTTGTTTGTTGTGTCTGTCAGATTGTGTTGATTTTGTGTTAAGGATTCAAGTACTTTAGAGATTTCTTTTTCGTCATCACTGTCCATGACACCTGCTATGTATTTCATTCCTTTTCCAATTACATTTATCAATCCGCGTTTTTGTCTAAAATGTGGGATTAAATAATTAAGTTTTGCTTTAACTAATATAAGGTTTTTGTCAATAGAGTCTATAATTGGTGTTACGCTCATCTTAGATATTCTTAGAGTGTTAATGTTGCTTTGAATGATCTTAATCGTTTGTTCATACTCGGTTGTATTGATGATGTGCAGAACTTTAGTGTAGTAGTCTATTGTTTTGAGTTTCCCTACATTAATTGGGATGTATCCATGGTTGTTTGTAAGGTCTTGGACTTCAATCGTTTGCATTTCCATTAGGATGAGCATTGCACAGAATATTAGTATGGTAGTTATAAATTTCATTTTGGTTAATCCTGTAAGAAGATAATAAATCATACTGAATTTAGATTAAGGTTTAAAGTTAAATAAACATGTGTAATGATGATAGAAACGAATGGTAGGGTAAGTGTTTGTTATGTGGTTCTTCCAAGTTTAATAGTAGGATTCTCCTTATTTTGAAATTTTTTCCTTTGTCTCACATGGTTTTTGTAATATTTTAATCCTGTCTTTTTGTCATTTACATGATCATCATCGAGTTTTTCGGCATCGATCTTCCTATATTTGGCATGGTTTTTTCCGCCTCGTATTTCTTTTATAAAGTTTGGTCCAGGTGTAATTGATGTATCAACTCTATTGAGATTCAATTTATTGATAACTGTTTCTTTCTTTTTGAGGATGTTTTCATAAATCGTTGCATACTCTTCTTCTGTTATTTTTCCGTTTATAAAGTCGATGGGTCTTTTATTGGTTGTAGAGTGAATAGTGTTATTATAGAATTTTATTATTCGTAGTATTTTTTCCTCTACAGTTTCTAGGTTGTTTTCATCGTCATGTCTTAATAAACGGATGTGTTCGTTTATCGTATTATGTAGTCTTTCGATATCTGCATTCGAGGTGTGATTACTGTTCGAAGTATATTGAATGTCTATATTTTCCTTCCTTAGGAACTCACGAATAGGTATGGCTTTGAATCCTAATTCGTTATCTACTACAATCTTTTTCATATTACCATGAGTGCTTATATATTGTAGGACCTTTGCTTTAAATTCTGTCCAAGTTCGGCCATTAATTTTGTAAGCTTGAGCATATTTAGTAAATTTGTCAATAGTTGTCATAAATAATGTTTTCTTTAAGCTATAAAAAACATCTATATGTATTATTTCGTTTGGTTTGGAGGGTGTTTCTGTTAATTTATATTGGATTTTAAGTGGGTTTCTGTCATACTTTTCAATACAGCAGATTTCGCAATTATTTATAAATTGGGTGATTCTAATTTTTAAGTTAGGGTGATAAATTTTGCATTTCAATTCCTTAAACACTTCTTCGATACCTCTGTGATTATTTCTTTTGTGTTCTTTTTCAATAAGTTCGGTTAATTCTTCCTCACTCTCGATATCTTTTAATTCTTGAAAACATCTTATGATTTTGAAATTATTGTTACTTGAAAATAGTTGATTAAACGTATCGTTCAGTTCTGTATAAAATTCTTCATCTATCATTAGGGCATTCAGTTGCGTTGGATTAAAATGTGTTTTTAATAATGTAATAGCGAATTCTTTATCCATTGTCTTTGTGTATATTATCTTTCTATGATTTTTGAATATGTTTGAATTTCGAATTTTTAGTGAGCCTGACGTAATTTTTTTTATAATTACTTGATTTCTAAATATATTTATTGCTGACTCGGTGGTTCTTATGGTATTGGATTGTGTGTTTGGAATTATTTCTGAAGTGTGGACTTCAGTTTGAACAATTCTCGATAGAGCATCGGCGTTACTGTTTTGTGTCCCTTTTTTATATTTTATTTCATAATCAAACTCAGACAATTTTAATCTCCATCTTACTAGTTTTGAGTTTGGTTCTTTAATGGAAAATAGCCATGTTAGTGGTTTGTGGTCGGTTTCTATAGTGAATGTTCGACCGAATAGGTACGGGCGAAAATACTTTGTTGCCCAGACGATGGCTAGTAACTCTTTCTCAATTGTACTGTAATTCACTTCATGTTCGTTTAATGTACGACTTGCGAAACAGACAGGGTGATTTTCTTGAGAAAGGACGGCTCCAATTGCGAACTGACTTGCGTCTGTAGTCAGGGTAAATTTTTTCTTGAAATCTGGATATATTAAAATTGGGTCATTTACAAGAAGTCTTTTTAATGTTTCAAAACTGTTCCTATAATTTGGGTCAGATATGTTAATTTTGGCATCTTTTTTTTAAAAATTTAGTCATTGGTTTGGCAATCTTCGAATAATCCTTAATAAATTTTCTATAGTACCCGGTCAAACCGAGGAATTGTTTTATTTGTTTAGTTGTTTTGGGAATTGGAAATTTGAGAATACACTCAATTTTTTGTGGATTAGGTTTAATACCGGTTTGAGTGACAATATGTCCAAGGAATTCGGTTTCTCTTTTAAGAAATTCAGACTTATCGAGTTGAATTTTTAAATTGACTCTTTTAATCGTTCAAATATCTTGTTAAGTGAATCAATATGTTCTTGCAAGGACGTTGAGAACACTATGATATCATCTAAGTACACAAAGCACCTTTTATTAATAAAATCTTTTAAAACGTTATTCATAAGCCTTTGGAAGGTTGCAGGGGCTGTCTTCAGACCAAATGGCATACGTAAAAATTCGTAATGGCCATTTTCTACACTAAAGGCTGTTTTATGAATATCTTCTTCTGCAATCTCAATCTGGTGGAAACCTTTTGCTAAATCTAAGGTTGTAAAATACTGACATTTACCCAGCTTGTCCAGGATTTCATCCATATTTGGAATTGGGAATTTGTCATTTATTGTCACATCGTTCAGCTTACGATAGTCGACAACTAGTCTCCATTTTTGTTTGCCACTGGCATCGACCTTCTTTGGTACGATCCATATTGGTGCGGAATATGGGGAGTTACTAGGGCGGATTATTTTACTATCTAACATTTCTTCAATTTGTTTTGCTACTTCATTTTTATGTATGTATGGGTATCTATAAGATTTTGCGTAAATGGGGATTTCGTTAATAGTACGAATTTTATGCTTAATAGCGTTGGTAAATGAAAGGTCAGAGGTTTCTTGATAAAATATATTTGAGTATTTTTTAATGACTTTCAGAAGCTGTTGTTTCTCTTCAAGGTTTAAATGATCTATTCGAATCTGTTCGGATATACATTTTTGATTTTCTGAAGGGGTATATTTGGGGACTGTGTAATAAACATTACCGTTTACTTCTTTCGGTTCACTTACCATGTTGATGACTACCTCTTGGTAATTATCGTTATAGACGCTTTGGTTTATGGAGTTAGTATTACTCTCTGAAGACTTCTGCTCTGCTTGAGTAAATTTTTCTACTGAACTGGAAGGATTCTCAGACCACTGATTTGTCTTCTTTTGGAAAATTAAAGGAATCAATTCTCCTTCTATTTCTAGTTGATTATTCTTATAATCAATTTTAGCATTAAGACGCCGAAGAATATCATTACCTATAAGTCCGTCATAGAATTCATGGAATTTAATGACAAGAAATTCTACCAATTCCTCCGGACTACCTAATTCACTGAATAAAGGAATTCTAACTCGATCTTTTATTTCAATTGAGTGTTGAAGTGTCTTAAGGGTTAATGGTGGAGAGAGTATTCTCCATTTAGGGTGACATATTTTAGGGTTTATGATGGAGTGCGTAGCTCCGGTGTCAATCAACATTTTTAAAGGTTCTAATTTTGTTTTTACCACTATATATGGGAGGTCCCTTGTGAGGCTGTTGAGGGAAAATTTTCAACAATCTTATCAGTGTAGTTTTGGTTAGCAAAATGTTGATGGTATACTTGTGAGGATGTTGAAGGAAGGTGTTCAATAGTCTCACATTTGTTTATGTCCATTGGTTCTAGAGGTGGATGAACATGTGTGTTCGTTATTCTATTCCCGTTATCATTTGAATACGGGTTACTATGTCTATCATTGTAATTCTGATTGTTAGAATATTGGTAACTGGAGCTAGATGTTTGTTGAGATTGTTGGTAATTGTTGTTTCTTTGAGGCTTATTGAATTGTTGTTGATTTGAATGTCTATTTGTACTTGAATCGTTTCGGGAATTATTCTTGTTTTGTCTAAAGTCTAATTGATTTCGATTACCATTGTTAGTCGATCGTTTTCGAAATTGTTCAGTATTTTTTTCTTGTTTGTTTGTTCTAAAATGTTGCATTTCATTGAAACTAAAATTAGAATAGCCTGCTTGGAAAAGAATATCCATTGCAGATTCTAAAGTTTCGGGGTTCCTACAAGTAAGTATTGTCTTCATTGGTTCTGGAATTTTAGATTTGAAAATGTTTAGTGCTGTTCGCATATTATTCTGAGCACACGTGTTTGTTTCTTCGCTTGAACCTAATATCACTAGTGTTCTGTTGTTTAAATTTCTTAGTTTCCGTTTAATGTCGTTAAAAAAGTCAATGGTGGTTGTCTTGAAAGTGGTACCACGTAATTCGTCAAAGAGTTCTTCGCAACTGCGCCTATCTCCAAAACTGTTTTGTAATATAGTTTTAATTTCTGCCCAGGAAGTAGCCTGGCAGTTAATTTCTAATGTCTCTCGCGCTCTACCCTTAAGTTTACTTTTAATGAGGTCCGAAAACAATTGTTGGGACAGCGCATCGTAGGCTTGTAATATTGGATGTACTCTGTCAACTAGACTTATAAATGTTTGTAGTTCCCTACGATCGCCACTAAATTCGGGAAGGTTGTTTAGGTATTTGAGGGGATTGATAGAGACTGAAGGAGGGTTTGCCATCTTAATTAACTTAATTTAATACAGATATTCTTAGATGTAGTAAAATCCTATATCTATATATACATACACATATATATTATTATTATTATTATTACTATTTATATATATATATATATTTTTGTTTTGAATACTTGCTGTTTTTATCTGCTGATGATTCGGTTGCTATTTGTTGATCTTCTTCTGGATATTGTGCTCAACAGGTTGATTTGTAGACTGTTTGTTGATGAAGTTTTTGTTGTTTTCTTCCGGGTTTTTCTTTCCTTTCTTTTTTTTTTTTTTTTTTTTTGTCACTTGGATTTTTAGAACTAGACAATCACGGTAGTTTTTTTTTTTCTTCTTTAAAACGTTTAATTGGGCAACTATATATTACAATTTTTGACACTTTACGTTTGTCAAAACAATATATATATATATATATGCAGGTGCACGGAATAGTTAAAACACCAATTCTTCACTAATTTTATTAAATTGTTAGGACACCGACTGTTTATCACGTTGCTTACACACCAATTTTATTGTATGTATTAAGACGGAGAAAAAAAAATTTTAACTTTTCGCGGGAACAATCTTATGTTCTTAATTTTGCAGCGATACTCGGTAAAGTGTTAAAACACAATAACTTTTATATTCTTATATTAAGATACCCGAGTATCCTACCGACTGCGCCAATTATATCACTCTTGTGATATTAAAAAAAATAAATAAATAAAATTATATCACTCTTGTGATATTTGAAATAAAAGAAAATAATTATATCACTCTTGTGATAAAAACACAACTTTTATTTAGTTATATCTTCGAGTCCTTTTTTGGACTTCGCGTGTTCGAATCTTTCTTAAGACTAACTTACTTATTCCTATTTCTGTCCACCAAACTTCGTAATCAATCCGAATCAGAGGGATTCGGTTATTGGTCTTTTCCATAAACAATTTTTAATGACCCAGTTCTAAATAGACGCTGGGTAAGGGATATTTCACTTATGTATGCAATCGTGTTTATTTGGGGCATGCATGGTCATTGATCCAGGCACTTGATCGATGACCATTTGGTTGGATGCTTCGTAAGCGGTTAATATAATTGCTTCGATTTTTAGTGGAGTGCGCATTAATGCTTCATAAGCGGTTATTATAATTGCTTCGATTTTGGGTGGAATGCAATTAGAGAAAATGTAATTAAATTGTAAAATATGTGACATGCTAAGTTGACAAATATATGATGCAATCAAATTGTGAAATATGTGACATGCTAAGTTGACAAATATATGATGCAATTAAATTGTGAAATATGTGACATGCTAAGTTTACAAATATATGACATGCGCAAGATGAGTGCGCATTAAATAATTGTGGGTGCGGGGTGAGCAGTGGTAACTATAACAATTTACCCCGGTGATATCCATGTTATTCGCATATGGTGCACAAGATCAGCAGTCACCAGAACTGTTAAGGTCAATGTAGAGAACATTCATCTTTACGCATGCGAAACCCAACCGGTTTTCAATAGCATCACCTTAAGTACTCTCATTTATAGACCCAGCTTCGAGGATAATACATATTAGAGAGATTGCGTGAAAAACGGGGAAATATACCTCGAAATCTGACAAAACCCCTTAAATATTAGTAACAAAGAAAGTTAAGGAGTGAAAGAGGATTGTTACCATGGCTCACGAGTCCCAACTGCAGACATTTGAACGAGAACGAGTATACGAGTATATGGGTCCTTAATTCTCGGAAAGAAAAACGCCTAATTTGGTTAAAATCAATTCAGAAGGACATACCTGATCGATCGTTATATTTTAGAAAACCCCGTAGAACTATCATGCATACATTTGGACTTCAAGCCAGTCCAAGAACTTGGTCATTCTAAGAAAGAGTAAGACAGACAGTTGCATACTGACTGATTGACACATTATCCGAGAACTGATGCTACTGCAACTTTGGGGATGTACAT
The DNA here is from genome assembly GCA_949129095.1 of Volucella bombylans. Classification (NCBI taxonomy): domain Eukaryota; kingdom Metazoa; phylum Arthropoda; class Insecta; order Diptera; family Syrphidae; genus Volucella; species Volucella bombylans. Next base: position 183,723,430 of record OX422141.1, read on the forward strand.
AGATATTTGCACTAGCAATGTTGTGATTCTCTTCGACTCACGTGAAGAGTATTCTCAGAAGATATTCCTTCAACTTGAAGAGTACGTGATGGACGCCTTGGAGCTAAGTAAATAAGACTAAGATATGCTGGCGAGTATCTTTCAACTACCGAGAGCAAGTTAAAACAGATCACCAACATACTCGTAGAGTGTTAGATTCCGGTTAAGAAAGCCAGATTTAGGATTAAAAGGAAAACTTCTATTTATATGTGTAATTTTGATAGGAAATTACAATGGCAAAGTTGAAACCTCAAGCTGAATGTAATGCAACGGGCTTCCTTTATAAATATCACTGGCACGTTACAAACATATCCAAGGATAGTTCTCCAAACTCTATTCCATGTGCAGGCTGTAGGCTTCTTCAGCATCGGATTCTTTTCCCATTCCAACGAATTTATTTACAAAGTTTACCAGCATTAACACTGCTTCACAGTATGTAATCAAAAACTTTGCACAATGCACTTTGCACATAAATATCGATCGCTCCAGAATAGCGGTGGTTATGACCGAAATTTATGAAATTTGCGCTTGCTTGATAAGCGACGAACCCAACATCGCAAAGAAGTCAACATCGACATCGGTCGCTCCCGATAAGTGGTACATTGTTGTGTCACAACCGCGCAAAGGTGCCCTTGACACAATTTGTGTGCATCATCGGTTGTCGATCCCAAAATAGTGGTAGTTGCGACCGACATCAGTGAATGTTTTATTAAAGCGAAACGCTTGTTGAGACCGAAGATGACGACGTAATATGCAACAACTGATGAGTGTAAAACTCATTATAAACAATGAAATGTGGAACATTGTTAGCGCGTACGCCCCACAAAACGGTTGCGATCAATCGGAAAAGGATAAATTTTGGTCAGATTTCGGTAATTTACTCAGAAATATACCCATCGAGGAGATGCTTTTCGTAGGCGGAGATTTAAACGGCCACGTTGGAGAATCAAACGTAGATTATGAGGACTGCCACTGCGGTAAAGGCTTTGGAACCAGAAATTCTGCTGGTGAAGACATTCTTGCAGCATGTAAAGCCCACGGTCTCACTGTTTATAAAATACGACGTTTATAAAACATCAACGACATCTTATCACCTATAGCAGCGGAGGCCACGAAACACAAATAGACTATCACCTTTGTAAAAGATCGATGAGAAACAGTGTCAAGAACTGCAAGGTAATCCTTGGAGAATCGCTAGTTACCCAACACCGGCTGCTCATTACAGAATTCTTCACAGCGGAACCACCAAAAACACGAGAGCCTGTTAGAAAGCCTAAAATCCGGTGGTATAACTTATCGAAAGAACGAGGCACAAGATTTATTGCACGCGCTAAAGAAGTACTTCTTAGTATAAATGTTATCGCAGACTCACTTAGCCCTCAAGAAATGCAGCTTGCACGAGGCATGCATGACACACGCAAAGTCCCTTCTAGGATCGATATCAGGACATCATCACATCGAGAAAGAAACATGGTGGTGGAATGACGAAACCAAACGAGTTGTGAAAGACAAGAAGCAAGCATTCAAGCGTGGACAAAATGTGATCGGAGTAACGATATCGAAAAGTCTCGACTTGCACTTGAATATGAGCGACTTAAAAACGTTACAAAGAGAGTCCTGGCCCAAACCCGAGCAGCAGCAGCGGGAAACCTTTACCAGGACTTGGAACAAATATCCTCACGATCGGCAGATAGAAGACAAGCTATTCAAGAAGTTCAAACCTCGTACAATAGTAAAGTGCCAAATATTTTTAAACTCGCTGCGCAAAGGCGAAAAAATGCGATGCAAATAACGTCGCCAAAATACATTAAAGACTCCTACGGGCACTTACTAACAAACGAAAAGGACATCTGTGATAGGTGGCTTGAATATTTTAAAGACCTACTTAACAAACAGTTTCCACGTGATCGCGTCCTTGCAGCTGATCCATTCGAAGAAAAAGTTGCTGACTTTTCAACAGAAGAAATACGTATAGCTATCGGAAAAATGAAACGCGGGAAAGCGGCTGGACCAGACAACATCCCATCAGAGTTTTGGTCGAAGATGGAATGTATCGGCAGTGAATGGCTGTCGAAACTCTTGAATAAAATAAAATGCGGACAAACTATGCCGAATCAATGGAGAAGTAGCTTTTTGGTTCCGTTATACAAAGGCAAAGGCGACACGCGAGAATGCAACAACTACCGCTCAATCAAGCTAATGTCACACACGATGAAAATCGCTGAAAGAGTTTTAAACGAACGTCTTCGCAAAATCATAAAGCTCGACGATAGCCAGTGTGGATTCGTGGAAGGAAGATCGACGGTGGACGCAATCCAAAGCTTGCGAATATTAATGGAAAAACATCGGGATTCGTCAAAAGATCTGCACATGGTATTTATTGATCTAGAAAAAGCATTCGATCGTGTGCCTAGAGATCTCATATCAAAAGGTATCGGAAACGTATATACGAATGATACAAGACATGTATGGAAACGTCAAAACTGCTGTTAAATGTACCTCCGGACTTACGAGAGAATTTCCGGTAAATGTCGGGGTGCATCAAGGAAGCGTTCTTAGCCCTTTCCTCTTTAACGTGGTTCTAGACTATCTTTTGAAAGATTGCTTGCACGAAGCAAATGTAACATCGATTCTCTTCGCCGACGACGCAGTTATTCTAAGCGATAATGTCGTAGATTTACAAAACGTCCTAAGTAAATGGAAACACGCGCTAGAGAAAAAGGGGTTTCAAATAAGTCGCTCAAAGACGGAACATTTGACCTGCCCATTTTCGGATCCACTGCGACCTATTCCAGATATAATGTTGGACGGAATAGTTCTTCCGAAAACCACTAGGTTCAAGTACTTAGGATCAATCGTTAACGTAGAAGCGAAATGTGACGACGACGTAAGGCACAGAGTAAGCGTGGGGTGGATGAAATGGCGAGAAAATTCGGGAATCTTCTGTGACCGAAAATTTCCACTTAAATTGAAGGGAAAACTTTACACCATGGTGGTTCGGCCAGCTCTTACGTATTGTTCGCAGTGCTGGGCAATATACGAAGCGTTTAAAAATAAAATAACGGCAGCAGAGATGAAAATGTTAAGGATGTCGACTGGAGTTACGAAACGCGACTGCATTAGATCTACGCACATTAGAGGAAGTCTACACATAAAGAATTCGGTAATCGAACAACTTGAGTCGGATAGAATTAGCTGGTATTGCCACGTTCAAAGAAGATCTCCGAAAAATCCCGTTAAGAAGGCCATATCAACTACGGTCGCTCCTACTAAAAGAAAAGTAGGTAGGAAAAAGAATTCCTGGATTGCTCAGATGGCAAATGCACAACAACGTCTGGGGCTAACCGCCGAAGCGATACAGGACCGAGCAGTATGCAGACGCGTTCTGCGATCTGCGACATTAGCCAACCCCATAAGCGGAGCAATAGCGATGCAGTAAAAATGGGAAACTCGTTATGCATACGTTCGTGTATCGAGAAAAGGGCTAGTAAAAGGAAAAGAAGAAGAAGTTCAAATATAATTGTCAATAGTTATGGCTCTGACCCCGGCTCTGATACCGGCTCTGTCTCTGATTTTGACATTGAATTTGACACTGGAACTGAATCAGCAAAATGATGATGATATGGGAAAGTGGCCTAATGATATAAATGAAAATATAAGATTACTACTTGTGCAAACGCGGTCCAGAAGTAGTGCAGCACGTTAGCGACACGGATTCTGCTGCACCGACAGGATCGACAAGGCGGCTAACGAGAGAATGGTTTTATCGCACGTTGATTAACGGCAAAAAAGTATTACGTTCTTCGATGGATTATTCTCATTCTAAATCGTCATTATTTTGCTTTTGTTGCCGTTTGTTTGAAATTCCGGACAAAAACAACGCATCACAGTTTTGTTCATATGATGGTTTTAATAACTGGCAAAAACTAACTCCCAAAGTAGCCAGATATGAATCAAGTCCCCAACACAACCAAAATCTTTGCAAATGGTAGGAGTCAGAGGCCAGATTTCGAACATGAGAGACAATTGATAAAATACAGGAAAATATCGTAGCCAAAGAAACGAAAAAATGGCAGGAAATTCTTACTAGATAGGTCAATATTATTAAATTCCTCGCAAAATAGAATTTAGCTTTTTGTGGCCACGGAGAAGAAATTACCAGTACAAATAGGGGCAACTTTTTAGAACTGGTACACCTAATCGCAAATTACGATCCAGTGCTTCGAGAACACATTCTACGAATAAAAATGGGTGGAAGAACTACGAGTATCACTTACGAGTATATGTCACCACAAATTCAAAACGATTTCATTAATATTTTAGGAGATAACGTTCGTCAACAAATTTTCTGTCAAGTTAAAAAGGCTAAATATTATTCCATTATATTCGATAGTACCCCAAATGTATCACACAAAGATCAAACCAATCAAGTATTGCGTTATCTTAAAATTGAAAATCGGAAAGTAGTAGTAGTGGAATCTTTTATTGATTTTTGAACAGCTGAAGGCATTTTTGACATGATTTTGAGTAAGCTAAAAGCTGATGCTCTTGATATAATGGATTGCAGAGGTCAAGCATATGACAATGCTGCTGTTAGGGGCGGAAAATATACAGCAAAAAATTCAGCAAAGACTGAAAGACATAAACTACAAAGCAGAATTTATACCCTGCTCCAATCACTCTTTGAACTTGAGTTTGAGCCAAATTCGGTCACTTTCTTCGGTACCTTAGAACGCATATATTCATTTTTTCCGTGTCCACACACCGTTGAGAAGTTCTGCTTGGTACTTCAGACAAAGCATTGAAGAGGCTGCAAGAAATAAGATGGAGCGCAAGAGCTGATGCAGTCGAGAATACCTGGAACCATTATGAGGGCATTTTTAATACCTTGGAAAAACTGATGGAGGCAGACGAAAACCTAAACACACGGGCGGATGCAGGAGCATTGCTAATAGCACTGCAATCGTTTTCATTTCTGCGTGTTTTGGGCTTTTGAAAACCAGTACTGCACGAAGTTAATGATGCCCAAATATACTTGCAAACAGAAGGACTGAACCTCCATCAATGTGCTCAAAATATAAATGCATTACAGATCTTCCTAAAAGAAAAATGAGATGAATTGGTAGATGGTGCTTTTACTTATGCTAAAGATGTATGTCAAAAACTTGGAATTTTAATGGAACGTCCCAAGAAAATAAAAAAAAAATATTTTTTGTGACGAAAATATAGATGTTGCTTTATCCTATGAAAATGAACTGCGACGAAAATTATTTTCATCCTTAGACAGGGTCAGTGCTGAAATACAGCAAAAGTTTCAACAGATACGAAATTTGGCCAAAAAAGTTCGATTTTCGCACCCCAGACAAACTCTTAGATAAAAATTATGAAAGCAATTCAGATGTTGCACCTCATGAGGATGACATTGATAAGGATGAATTTGAGATCGAACGCGTATGTTTAAGAGCAATTATATCTTCTAAAGGCAACACAAATGAGCTCGCCAATAAAAGCCCACTCGAAATATTAAAATATATATTACAGTTTAGACTGGAAGTTAGTCTGCCTAATATAACAATAAGACTTCGTCTTTTTCTCATAATTGCAATAAGTAATGCCAGCTGTGAGAGGAGTTTCTCAAAATTGAAGCTTTTTCAAAATTATTTAAGGTCCACAATGAGCTCCCCAAGGCTATCTAATCTGGGTATCATGGCTATAGAGCAAGAAATCACGGAGACCATCGATACTGAAGGAATAATAAGAGATTTTGCCTTGATGAAAAGTAGGAAAATAAAATTTTAAAGAAGTTTTCTGTAAATATATATTTACAGTTTCGTGTAAATAAAAAAAAATTGAATTACATAATGCATCTGCATTTCCCCTTTTACTAAAACCTAAATTAAATGCTTTCATCATTTCATTTAAAATATATTTTTTTTAAACAAATTTTAATTATGAAATTATTTATTTATTTATTAATAAATTTAATTAATTAAAAATCAAAAATAATTTAATGTAATTAAATTAAAAAAAATCAAAATTAAAAGAAAACAAATAAATAAATGGAAAATAAATTACAAAAAATAATCGAATCCTGTTTTCCTGAAGAATTTTAATTTAGAAAATTAAAGTTTAATGGGAATTACCCTTATTTATTTGATATCCTAAGGTAAGTAATTTTAATCCGCTTCGAGATTGGGAGATCGGAAAGTAACCAATATGGGAAAATTTTAAATTTGAGGCTTCATTTTTGCTTCACTTGCTCGAAACTAGTACCAACAACAGTTGACAAAATTTTGAAGAGAAATTTTACCAAGTATTGACATACATATGTGTAGGTATAACTGGTTGAAACCGTAGACAAAGAATTTTTGCTTTTTGATGCATCGTGGCCTCCGCCAAACCAATTGACTTTCAGCAGACTGCTCGAAGACATCCGAAGGCGTTGGTGTAGGTGTATCAATTTTTCAGACTACCTTCTTAGCAGTCAGTGCTGATGAAATAATAGGGAAGAGCTATTTCTGCAGACCGTTAAACGACGATGATGATTCAACCTGAACAATAGTGGACAACAATTCTTGCGACCATACCTCGACAAAGTGAAAAGAGCCCAACAAAGCTGGAGGGATTCGTTCTATTTACCGCGCTGTTCAATGCGACGAGAGATGACTTTGTAGAGATTGCATACCAAGTCATATCTTAAATCTAGTCCGTTGTAAGTATGACACGAATGAAGTAAAGAGACTTTCTGGTCTGGGCCAACTATAGAGGCATCAGTTTACTCAACATATCGTTTAAGATCTTCTCTGCCGTACCATGTAATCGTATAAAATCTTTTGTCAATCAACTGACTGGTTCTTAACAGTGTAGTTTCTGGAAATTCAACACAATCAACCAGATTTTTACATCGCTGTCCGGGTGTTAAGCTTGTCGATACGATTTCTTCAACACCATACTTGAGAGCATAATAGAAAACTCACAAGAAAAGTCTATACAACTACTTACCAATGTGGATGACATAGACATTGTCTTGTTCATGTACCAAAAGCTAAGTAAATTCGCACGTCAAGGATTCGAATAAATCTTAAAGTTTAAATTGTGAACTTAACGCTCGCTCCTGGTATCATCAAACTGATAGTTACTAATTAAACAAATTTTAATACTAACAGGTCTTGTATAAGCTTATATGAACACTCCAATCGATAATTTTTCAATGAGATACTCGTATCTCTCAGTAAGTCATGAGTTATCGAAACATTTTTCAAGTGCAGAGAGTTCAAAACTATGAATCAAAGGAGTCAACGACTTCCATTTCAGCGAAACCATTTCCAGCCACTTACTCAAGTCAAGTCATAAGGTATTTATGGGTGTACCTTTCACCAAGATCTACCACAAAATTTATCATCTGCCTAATAAATATTCAAAAACCCGCAGACAAAGCCATTTCATGAATATTTCTTCTAAGACAGGCAAAATGTCACAGGTGTCTTACCTGTTCATTGGTGTAAATTATGCTTTCACTAATATGACTTCGGATAGGCTTCCTGGACAATTGGCGAACCATTACATTTGCCATTACGTGATTAATTCTGGTGTATCCTTCAACATCCAATTACTTAATGCGATTAAACTGTCCCAGCTACAATAAGATGTCAACTGTAACTAACAGCACATCTTAGTAATAAAATTACTCCGCAAAAAAATCCTCCGTCTCTCTTTCATACAAAGTCCTACCAAAAATTATGGCCAATTTCCAAGTGACTAGCAGGAAAGCTTTCCGACGTTTTATATCGAAAATCTTCTCTCCTTCAAAAAATTGCCTTTAAGCACTCTCCGAAAATTTGTCATTCAAAGGAGATAACCGACCCATGGGAATAGCCTTTGGAGAATTCAGTTACAGTACCCGCCCCATTTTGTATCGCACAGCTTATGGCTAATCCATTTTGGAAATTGCGTACTCTACATTTAGTTGTATATGCCAGGATTTCAATTATCCTAACACGGACTCCCTTTCTAATGGTTGAAGCCCGCCAGAAAAGAACAAAGCATTGCTCCACGCTGCAAACAGTGTGCACATATAAATCAGAAAATAGGGAAAAAATTGAAAAAAAAAAACATCACGTTTGTCCTCTTTGCCTGCGGTGATTTCTATATTTGTACTCATCTCTCAATCTCTCAGTCATTGAATCCTCCACATGTGGGCGAGCGAAAGATGGAGGATAGAGAAAGATATGTGCAAAGCAAAGGGACACTTAAAGTCCTGCGGAAAAAAGAGCAATCGCAATCAACAACAAGGAAGCAGGAAATAATATGGACGCAGCTTAAGCGATAAATAAACGGCTTCCATTCTCACATCACACGTTAAGAGCAGCAGCAGCAACAGCAGAAGTAGTAGCAGGAACAGTAGGAAGTAGCAAGAATCAGGAGCAATCCTACCTGAAACAAGTGATAGTCATAGTTGAAGTCATAGTCGTAGCCATAGTCATAGCATCAACAATCAAAGAGAATAAATGAAAAAGCACTCCGCAGTCAGGAACAGTTCTGCTATCATCATTTAGGATTTGCAAGGTATCCTCGTCTTTACTGGCGTATGGTTTCTTCACTATTCTCTCACCTCATCAGACAGCGCCAGAATACGAATAGCACAGCTCAGTTCAGCATAGTATACATAGTATGGCACAGGAAAAAAGTACATCCAGGTACTCGTACATCGGCATCACACAGTTCACCTTGAGTTATTGCTCCATATTTTTGTTTTCATTGGATTCGCTTGATGTCCTTTAAATCCTTGAAACGCAACCACCCTCAATATCACCGACCACCCAGCACCCAGCACCCAGCACCCACCACCCATCAGCATCATCATCCATCTGGGCTTCCTCTCTATGGGATACTTCCACTTTCCACATGAATTGGTCCTGCGAGCTGCGAACAGTGGTAACCAGCCAGCGTGTACAGATTGTCTACTCAATGTACTCGTCGTACAGGACGAAGGACCTCTTTTTTTTCTCTCCTCAATGTTTTCAATGTGTTCTGTGTACCCAGTGTACCCGTGTGTACCCGGGTGTGCCCAGTGCCTGTCACAGGGAATAGGCGATAAAGGGATACGACACGTGGAGGGAATCAATCACATAAATTGTTTCGTCGTTTTTCCTTCATTTCATGTGCAAGTTCCGCTGGAGTTGTGGAAGACGCTTGTTTTTTTTTTTTTTTTTTTTTTGTATTTTTTTCCTTTGTGAACGCGCCAGTAAAGGAGCCGTGAAATGAAGCTTTTAAGGAGTCAGGATACCAGTTTTCTAATTTATTTACTATACTCCCTTCGACTAAAGACGGAGACGGACCTTTTCTTCTTCCTCTACAGATGCTTTGTACGTATAGAGTTGGGTCTGTCTCTCTGTCTGTCTGTATGTATGCTGGAGTTTAGACTTCCAGCGAAGGATTAAAGACGACAACGACGATCGGACTTGCTTTAAAATTGACTTTTTTACGAAATTGGGGTGGGAGTTGGAGTTGGAGTTGGAGTTTGAGTTAGTGACGTCGTCGGTTGGTCGTATTTGAAATTTCTGCTCCTGCCCGATGTGGTAGAGGATTTTCCAAAATTGATTGGGCGACTCGTCAGATGGCAAATTGAATAGATTCGCCTCATTTGATGGGAAAATTGTTTTAAGAAACAAACACAGCGCCAGTAGAAAAAGATACTTTGTGAGCCACAAGTTACTCGTAGCTTTAATTAAAATCGTACCAAGTACGGGATACTCGTACATGCTCTGCTCTTTGGACTTGTTCAACTCAGGTTCTAGGGGACATTTTCTTTGTTGTCGTTTGGCTTATTACATTCCCTTAGTCTGCTAATTAGTGCTGGGTTTGTTCCACTTTTTTTTTTTGAAACAGAGAGAGTACGAATTTCCGGACATTTCAAAGAAAACAGAAACACACTCTGCGTGTCTATTTTTAACAAAAGAAACTCGGATCAAACGATGTCGTAGTAGTAGAGTCCTTTAGTCCTTTTTTTCTTGACAAAAGGAAAAATTTGTTATCCTTGAAATATTTTCATTATTCCGAGCACTCGCCGGCGTATGCCCTCTCCCAAATGTCGAAAATGGAATTTTAATATAAAAAAAATATCTATCAACCTGAGGGCACACTCAATGTCTGGGTCGAGTACTAATACATGGACGCATCCGTAATTCATCGCACGAATATATTCCTATTCCGATAGGGAATCTCTGGATATATTGTACTCTCCAATGGCTTTCTATCCCTCAGCCTAGGGCGGTATCAGTGCTGGTAGAATGAACTAAATTAATTGAGATTATTTTGATGATATTTTCGATGTATGGAATGCGTATTCGTTTTTGAATGTTTTTTCGCTGGCGGTATTTAGTTTCATAATTATTTTTGATTAACTCTCACATATCTACGCATGTCCTTGGACATGTTCACCTGGGTTATTGATGGATACAAAGCACGACGGGGGAGATGTATCCAATTAGCCGTGCATATACGAGTATGTGAAAATAGCACACACTAATATGCTGACGTGAGGTTTGATTTCCTGTTGGCGGTGGAGGATGCGACGAGAGGTAAATGCAACAAAATATGCGAATCAGGGTGTAGAATTTTTTACTGCAATATACTGATTTGAAGCTTTAAAGGTGTGCCCTGCAGGCGGTTTAACCAGAATTTACCAAAAAAAAAAGGATGTTGGTTCAATTTAAAAGAGAAATATCGATTTTCTGACAATTTCACTGTCAGGTTTTTTTTTGTTGTGCTGTTGGTGGTTCTGCAATGTATCCATCCCGCAGTTACATGTTATGTACAGATTTTTAAAGAGGTATTAATTTAATTCAGTACCTATTTGCTTAACTGACTGAAAACCAAATACCTTGGTCGTACTTTAACTTAAAACGAACCTTTGATATTCAAACCCGCAGGCCTTCAGCAGGCCCTTTCGAGGGGCACCTACACCATATAGGAGTCTTTAAAATTACGTTACTATTGTAATTTCTACAATTGGACTCCAATGGTCGACAGGGAAATATCAATATGACCACTGGATACTTGTCTCGTCCAACGGGACTAGGCTTGGCAAACCTAAGCACAAGTACCGAGCAGAAAACAGAGGAGCGACAAATCTTCAGTCGGAAATTACTTGACTTGCCCTGACTCACGCGGTTAATTCAATGTCAAAGTCAACAGTCAATATACGAGTATTATGTAGCTGAGGTCGATAAAAATTGTTCATGACTAGTCAGGGTGCTGAACTAGAGATGGTGGCAAATGAACGGGTTTAGAACAGGTCTACAGGCACCGAAATATACCACGCCTTCTGCCCAATGGGTCGCTCAAAAGGGTCTGGTCTTCCAGAGTGAGGATTGTGCTGAGGCTAACTACTAAGCCACGTTCAATCTTTACTGTTTTTGAGCAACCAACAACCGGTCCTTACGAAATGGTAAAAGAACAACAACGTCGGAATCTGCGCATAGAAAGTTAGAATCTTGAACTGGCCCCACGAAGCTAAACTAGCATAGCAAAATGTGCTACATTACCACCGTGGCTACTATAGCGAAAAGGGCCAGCCCGCATCTAATTGAGTGCATGATTGTTATAAGTGACACACTATCAACAAGAAGTCTTGACTTTTACCAAACGACTGATGGCATTGCAACAATCCGCATCAAAGCTAAATAAAAGAAATAGACAAAAGAAATAGGCGATGCTACAACAGAAAGTCATTAAGGGTCGTCGACTGTATGGGGTTTAAGTTTATTTAGGCAATTTTGAAAGCCACATTTAGAAAGCATAACGTCTTCGGTTATAAAGTCAAAAAGGGAACAACACGTGTGCAGACTGATTTAGACTGCTTGGCTATGCTACTGGGTGGCATTTCATTCAAGAAAGCGTACCTTAATATTCACAAAGGAACATGGTCATCTAGGATCAGATCAGTCAACCAAATTGATCATGTTGTACTTTTCCATTATTATAGACATTCAAAAATCCCGAACGCCTAGTATGGACTCTGATAGCTAACTAGTTCTATCCAAGATATGTCTGCTGATATCACCAATGTCAGAATAACAGAAAAAGACGGCGAAGGTACTTTAATGGCTGCAATCATAACTAACTAGAACTTTGATATTGCACATTCCTCACCCTCTAGACAAGTCAAAGGCAATCTGCTTCTAGTGCTGAAGAACAGTGGCATATTCAAGGCATCAGATGTGCTGGTTTTTATCCGGCCACCTCTACGAGACCCCTTGTTTGATGAAGAAGATTAGAAGTGCAGGCAGGCACCTGTAGCAAATCAACTATCCTATGAAATGGCGAAGGACGAATGTTGTTGGGCAAAAGAGGAGGGACGAACAACACAGCATTCTCTGGAGAAAGAAAATGAACATGAGAGGTGCTACTCCAAGAATAATATTCGGAAGTCGTACCAAAAAGTAAAGAGAACGTTGTAAGCCAACACGGCTTGGGCAGAGACTTGTAGAGATGTACAAGGAAACCAAGTGGTGCAGACTGGTCAAAGGCGAGGAATGAAAGTTAAAATTTCCTACCGGAGCAAAGTGTAGTTAAGATGCCAAAATCTAAAATATAAAAAGGCTGTTAGACGGGCAGGATACCAGCCCAGCTATTTTAGACAATGGAAGGGGAGTTGGTAGGCGACATACCATATATCAACTCAAACAAGATCTGTTCGAAAAAAATATACCTGGCTAGATCCATAGCGACGGAGACTTCTCTAAGCAATTGGAACTGTCGTATAGTGTGAAGAACTAAAACCGTCAGGGATCTCATATGCTTCTCATACTGACCACCAACCAGAGACGTAGAACTGCTTTTAATTCTGATAATCCTGGAATCTGTTCCTTAACAGTCACTCCTAACCTGTTTTGACGATATCTAACCACCAAAACATGAACAGTGTGAAAAGCTTAAATGGGCCGTTTGCAGCTTCAAACCTTATAAAACACCAGGACCCGAGTATCTGCATGACTATGGAATAATTTTCAGGATGTTTGAGATATCCTATAATCGATTCTGAAAGCCTTTCTAGCTTTTGGTACAATAGCCAGTTCTTGAACTGAGGTGAGAATCTCATACTCATCAATATGTCATCCGGCTAAAGACCCACAAGAGAATCTTCGATCTAAAGATCAAGTGCAGTCTTAACACAGAAAGACTGTCGAATACCCAGTATGCCCACTAAAAATGAAAATCACTTAGGAATCCCTGTACTTGTCTGTACAGATTCTCACGGCCCATTAAAAATCGCTCTCTCCCTCTCAAGGAGTATACTTCTTGCTATCGCGGGATATTTAAACAACGTTAAAACCTTTCCATCCATAGCTCTCTCAAAGAACTGGTCATAAATGACTCTGTTTGCAGTTTCATTATCAAGTAAGAGTCATAAATGCATCCAAGAGAGAAGTCATATAGGCAAACACCTCAAAGGTCTACTCTCCCTTTAATTATGGAACCGAATCCTCAATAGGCTGAGGATGTTGTGTGGTAGTTAACTCAGATGACGTCACTCTTTATATATCGGGCAAATACCTACACACACCCTATAGCATTCTCCACTACGCCTTAGGCATTAATCATAAATTCATCGCTATGATGGCGCGGGAGTGCGTGGATGAGATTGTTGATGTTTGTTCCGACTTGTTAATCATTTACAAAATTCAGCAATCAGATAAATACCAGCAGGCTTTGGAGGTCGCTATTGATTACAGAGGCAGCTTTCAGAACTAAAGTGTTCAAATGGCGAAGTTATACGTTCTCCATCACTGTTTCGGCAATTTTTCCACGGACTGTACGAAGGAAGGAAAGCGTGAAGCCCACAAATCGAGAAATACCTGTCCATTCAACGCGCCTTTTGCTGCATGGACCATCTCGTACTAAAGTTACTTTGGTTTCCTCTCACCAAGGGGCATTTCATGTAAAACGCATCGAAGTCCCTGAACGACGAACAACGAACAAATAGCGGGCATAGATCCAAATGAGGCTGCTGATGATGACAAGTTCTTTGTGATTGAGGAGCGACTTTCCAGGAAGTGTACAAGGCGAATGTTATCATTGGCCCGAACCACGATCTGGAGAATCGAGTCCTTGTGCACAAGTCCTAAATTCGAAATGAAATTGTGAATTGGCGATTCGAGAGCTCGGGTTTCACCCAGTTCAGTGCGAGAATATGGCAAATGATGTCATTACCAACGAAAGGGTTCTACTACCATTCATTTCTAAGGAAGAGCTCCAAACGATCTTCGAATCACTTAGAAGTAAGAAATCAGTGGGAACCGATGAAATACCGAACATTGTGTTTCGACATTTCCCTCTAGAAGCGGTGAACATTTATACCTCCCTGTTTAATAATGCAATGAAAATTGCACATTATCCAGCTCGTTCGAAAACTGCGGTGGTACATCCCATCCCCAAAAGGGATACAGATACTTCCAATCCGGCGAATCTCCGCTCGATCAGTCTTCTTCCAAACATCAGTAAGGTGTTCGAAAAGGTGATCAATAGAGTCCTGACTAAGTGGGTTGAGGACAAACATATAGTTCCGGATAATCAATTCGGTTTCAAGGCGGGGCATGATATCATTCATGCTGCGTCTAAACTGGTTTCTGATATCCAATGGAACAAAGGCAAGAAACAGTGCACTGGTGCCCGCCTGATTGACTTGGAGAAAGCCTTCGATACCGTGTGGTTAGAGGGACTCTTCTTCAAGCTGGACAGGTCGGGCATTAGCAAACCACTGCTGTATATTCTTTTCGATATGCTCTCCAGCAGACAGTTCATCGTGAAGAATGGCGATGTAACTTCTGCTGGAACATTTAATATTAAAAACGGTCTGCAACAAGGTGCGGTAAATTCGCCGATCCTATTCAACATTTACACGAGTGATCTGATGGGTTCACTTCACCATGCCATAGCGTACGCAGACGACATAATCGCGTACAGATCCGGTCCAAAGATTGAGGTCATTAATATGCTTTTGCTGCGTGACTTCGACAAAATTAAGCGATATTGCGATGAATGGAAGTTGAAAATCAACTTTCAGAAGTCGGAAACCATTCTGTTTAGGACGCCTTTGTCTGGGGCCTCTAGGGATACCAGAAAGAATTGGCGAAAATTCTCGTTCGTGGGACAGCAAGGGCAGCCACTTGCTTGTCGAAATGTAGTCAGATACCTTGGGATCTGGCTAGATCAATTTCTGTATTTTAACAAACATATAGATGTTGCTCTGGCCAGAGCTAAAGGTGTTATAACAGCCAACTCGATGCGAGGGTGAAGGTAATCTGCTACATGGCCCTTATCAGGCCCATGCTTGTATTTGGATGTCCTGTGTGGTTCAACGTGAGAGCAAGTTTATTGGAAAAGATTCGGGTGTTTGAGAGGGCTTGTCTTAGGACTTGTCTTCGCTTATACAGAACACCAGAGTCTGAGTACATAAAATTCTATCCTAATGAGGTCTTATACAATAGGGCGAACCTAATAAGAGTGGACAATTTCGTCATTAAGTTGACTCGAAGGCACGTTGCAAGAGCAATGGCCTCATCAAACAACCTGATCTCCGGGGCTTACTACCCCAATTATATGTATCACGAGAGAGTTCGCTTTGACGGTTTTATTCCTCCAGAAGCGTTCCTCTATTTAGATAGCAAAGGTCTGATCCAGGACAGATTGGCGTTGCCGATAATCTTCCACCTCGCTCGAACAGCTGGGGACAGGCGACTCAACTACGACAGAGACGTCGCACATGGCAGTGCGGAGCGTCTCCGGTTCAGTAGGTCGGTAGGGAGTCGCGACAGGAGGGATGTTGCTCAGCAGCACCAACAATTTTGATGGCTTTTTGAAGGGGAGGATGCTTCGTCGTCGAACTCCTCCAGTGATAGTTAGCTTCATGTGAAGCAAGGTGGGCCAGCCTAATTTTTTTTTTTTAGCCATGGCCGGCTTACATAGTTTTAGGTAGGTTTAAGTTAGATTTTTAAAAAAAATATATAAAGGGTCCGCCATCTAACGTTTTTTTTTTCAACTAGTGCTTATTTCGTGAATGGTAACAATTACGAGTAGCTCATGTCTGATTTGACAGATAATTAGTTTTATCCTTCCGCTGAACGAATATGGTTGTGTATACGCTTGAACAACGATTCGCTAAGTGGGCCTGCGATCGACTTAGAGAAGATTCCGATTTTGCCAAAAAAAAATCATCTTTTCAGATGAAGCTCATTTTGATTCTGGCGGGTATGTAAACAAGCAAAATTGTCGCATTTGGGGCACAGAAAACCCGCACGCATACATTGAAAAGCCGATATACCCAAAACGAGTCACTGTTTGGTGCGGATTTTGGTCCAGAGGCATAATTGGGCCATTTTTCTTCGAAAATGAGCAAGGAGTGGCCGTTACAGTCAATGGCGATCGTTATCGGGCCATGTTGAACGAATTTTTGTTCACAAAAATTGAAGAGGAGGATATTGGCAATATTAGGTTTCAACAGGACGGCGCTACGTGCCACACAGCCGAAGCTACACTCGATGTTTTGCGCCCTGTTTTTGAAGATCGCATTATCAGCCGCAGAGCTGATGTCGTTTGGCCACCTCGGAGCTGCGATTTGACACCGTTGGACTATTATTTGTGGGGTGCCGTAAAAGATATGTGTTACGCCGACAAGCCAGAGACAATTGACGCTTTAAAGGACAATATTCGTGAAGCCATTGGTGAAATACAGCTGCACACAATCGATAATGTGCTTAATAATTGGACTGACCGTGTAGGCTACTGCATGGCCAGCCGAGGCAGCCATTTCAATGAAATTATTTTCCATTATTAACCGGAAGGATAAAACTAATTATCTGTCTGTCAAATCAGACATGAGCTAAATGTTACCATTCATGAAATAAGCACTAGTTGAAAAAAAAACGTTAGATGGCGGACCTTTTATAACCTAATCCTCAATAGGCTGTTTACTAAATAAGAGGTCGTGGGATGTGGTGTGGTAGCTAACGCAGATGACGTCACTCTTTATATATCGGGCAAATACCTACACACACCCTATAGCATTTTCCACTACGCCTTAGGCATTAACCATAGATTCGTCGCTATGATGGAACGGGAGTGCGTGGACGAGATTGTTGATGTTTGTTCCGACCTGTTAGTCATTTACAAAATTCAGCAATAAGATAAATACCAACAGGCTTTGGAGGTCGCTATTGATTATAGAGGCAGCTTTCAGAACTAAAGCGTTCAAATGGCGAAGTTCTACGTTCTTCATCACTGTTTCGGCAATATTTCCACAAACTGTACGAAGGAAGGAAGGCGTGAAGCCCACAAATCGAGAAATACCTGTCCACTCAACGCGCCTTTTGCTGCATGGACCATCTCGTACTAAAGTTACTTTGGTTTCCTCTCGCCAAGGGGCATTTCATGTAAAACGCATCGAAGTCCCGTTTGCCCACTCTCTGTTAGATACGAAAGCATTCATACTTGTCCCGATCCGGTACAGTATCGATGATAGGACGTTGCTGCTTTGCCCGAACGGATGACAAATGTGAGCATACCGCGTCAATTTTTCTTACATCCTCCACAAATGGAGACATCTGAAGGCGACAAAACTAGTCCGCTGCCACTCTATTTCAGTGGAGACACGTGTTACTGTCAAAATATCAAACGAGAATTATGATTCATTGTTTTCGGTTCTCAGCTTTTTAAGTATTTTACTGAGGAAACGTAGGATATGATTCGTTTAGACCTGGCACAGCTTGATAAGCTCCGTAGCGGAGGTTCGGTTATTTCAAGCACCTCACGGCAACATCATAGGTCGTTGTCAGAAGTGCCCGGAAATAGAACAGCTCGTTGTGAGAAGAGCACGAATTCACAAATTTATAAAAAAAAAGCAAAAAACAATGAAAAACCAGTAAATCATTTACGCCAATCAATACGTAGCTAGTTATTAACAAATTATAGTTAACATTCACACTGTATTAAGGAAACTATCTGATAGACAATTTCTCACCTTCACTAGCATTTAATGTTAAAAAAACTACCGCCGCGATGTTTATCTAGTTCAAAGTGATAAATGAGTCTTTTGATATCAGTCACAGTATATCAAATTTAATATTCTAAAGTCTTTTGTAGTCTTCGTGTTGCTTTGTACTTCTAGAAACTAATTTAAAAATTGACATTACTTAAGCTTATCTTTGATGAAAAATGTGAGGGAAAAAAATTCACAAAAAAAAAAAATTGTTTTCCTACTTGTCAAAACAATTACTTTAATACACGTTGTCGTTTACCACCCCTATTTACTTAGACAACACGCAACTTAACTGACAGGCAGACCACACTTCGCTTTTTTCAAGTCGTTTTAGGGGGTGAGATTCTTATGATGATTACCGTATTCTTTATGCCGTAAATAGACGAACGTTTGTCACTTCAGATTATAATTTCCGTGGAGTCATTTCTTTTTTCCGTGGATTTTTGAAGACTACAATCTGAAAACGTTTTATTTTATGTCACCAATAAACGTTAATGGGGAGATAATAAAAAAAAAACAATATCTGCGAATGGGCAGTAGGAATAGGTGTATCTACAATAAATAAAGTACTAACGTCCTTCTTATTTATTTGGCCTATTAGCGAGGAATTTTCTTTTTTATTGTGCGAGCACCAATGGTGATTGAATTCAAAATTGATTTTCAGAGAATCGTGAAATGTTTGTTTATTTTGTTGACGACAAATGAATATTAAAACCCTGAGTTTAATTAGTTCATATCACTATGCATCGATAAGCATACAAATACGAGTAATTTCCCTATGTATCTGGTTTCTAAGGCACTATATTCTAATTTCAACATATTAATCATCTCAAACCACTAATTAGTCACAAAGTGTAGACGTACTGGAAATTAGTCTCAATTGATTCGTAGCCACATTCTCAGTTTTCCCATCTCCGCATTCATCACTCCTAACAATTTGCTCAAACTCTCACCACATTCTGTACCATCACAACTACTTCTGTTGTTCAAAACGTGTTCTTGGTCGTTGTTTACGATTATTTAAAAAAAAATGTAGGCAATTTCCTGATTTGAGAGACAAATTTTTGGCTGTGAAAGACAAGTACGAGTATATCCCCGCTCACGCATTTCAGATCACTTTGATCTGAAGCTATCTGGCTACGAACTAGTGCCACTATTCTTTTCCCACCACGGTCTAGCCATATACGTGCATATTGATGTAGCTTACCAAACTCCACCACAATGTGATCCATGTTCCAGTCCGGAATTCAACTTCATTTGGTTAAATTTTAATCTCCGTAAGCAAATCACGTTTGCAGGGGTCGATTTGTTTGACCCAATTTTCAACGACTCGGCTCTTCAACGTCGTCGGCGTGTTGACATAAACCAATGACTTAACGTAGCCCCACAGAAAATAGTCAAGCGGCGTTAAATCGCACGAACGAGGCGGCCAATCGACTGGCCCATTTCTTGAGATAACACGCTCACCATACTTACTCTTCATTAAATCGATTTTAGCGTCTGCTGTGTGGCTTGTGGCACCATCCTGTTGAAACCACATGTCGTCCAAGTCCATATCTTCCAATTCGGGCCAAAAATAATCGGTGATCATGGCGCGATAACGCTGACCATTCACAGTAACGTGACGATCGTTAGCGTCGACGAAAAAATATGGCCCAATAACGCCGCCGGCATGCAAACCGCACCAAACAGTTATTTTTTGTGGATGAAGTGGAGATTCATGAAGCACATGTGGATTTTCACCCGACCAATAATGCATATTTTGCTTATTGCCGAATCCATTGAGCCAAAAATGAGCTTCGTCACTGAGGATGATTTTGCGATGAAATTCATCATCTTGACGCATCTTCTCCAGAACCCAATGGGAGAACGTACATCGTTTCAAATGGTCCATCGGTCCATTCAGCTTGATCTTGTATGGGTGTAAACCAAGATCCTTACACAAAATACGCCATAATGTGGTCTGAGCGATGCCCAATTCTTGAGAACGCCGTGGAATTGACTGATTTGGATCGTTTGCTACGGACGCCTGAACGGCAGCGATATTTTCGACACTTCGACCAATCCGTTGTCTCACTGACATCACACAACGAATATGTACTCGTATATATGAATATGTAGACTCAAATTTTTGCACTAAACTTGTTATTGCCTGTCTACTAGGGCGAGAATTACGACCGAAAATTGGAGTTAACGCTCTTAAAGTTGCAGTCACCGACTCCGAATTTCGGTAGGAAATTTTTATAATTTGCAGAAGTTGCTCGTTCGTGTACTTTACCATGATGAAAATGTTGAGTTTACTGAATAAATTGACAGTGAAAGTTTGATGATTAGTGAAAGAGTGCTTTCACAAATTAAATTCAAAGTTGTCAAGTCCCTATTGGAAAACCCTTTATGTACAGAATTCCGGTTGGATTCACCCGAAGAATGGTGTGTAAAGATCTTCGCTGCGGAAAACAACTTGACCCAGTCTGTAAATGAGCGCAGGCGAATACCAGATGTTGATAGCCATATCGCCAACACCCAGGACTTGTTTTTAGCTTCTCACCCTGATAAGTACACGAGCTCTCCCCTCAAGGCTCGTTGGACCATTGTGTTATATCAGCTAATTTCTCGTACAACGACCACACAGTTAGAGAAAGGAAATGTATGGCAACACGAGAAAACCAATTGGAGCGGACATAACAGCTATCTAGGAACGATGTGGATGCCGATGCTGATACAACATGATGACAGAAACAATACTCTTTGGAAAGAGATCGTTTATCCCTCATCGGATGAAGAGTATTAAACCAAAACAAAAGGCCTGGTACGATTCGAACTGTAAAGAGGCCGTCTGGGTTAGAGAAATGTTTTTTCGCTCCTACAAGATCAAACCCGACAGAAGAAAACCGAAGAAATTTCTAACGAGCCAGAGATGACTGAGGCAAAAAATACTAAAAGATAACCAGGTACGTAAAATTGATTCTGGCTTTATTTTGAAGCTACGTTCATGGCATTATGTGTGGAATAGCACATCATTCTAGTGGCCGCATCGGCTTCCCTGGCCATTCTTCAAGCGGTCGGTCCAATTTTTGAAGACTCGGTCCAATATGTGCGGCATTATTCCAGCAATAGCGTGTCGGATCTTGGCCTCGAGCTCGCCCAAAGTGATTGGCTTGTTAGTGTATACTAAGAACTTGATGTACCCCTAGAGTAAATAATAAAATGGTGTCAACGCTCGCCGTGACGCTCTCAACTTCGAGCGTTGTGTCTCTTGTATGGCATCTGGCCGTATTGTTGGAACCACAGCTCGGATATATCGATATTGTCGAGCTCTGACCACAGAAAATCGGTTATATCCCTGGCTCTATACCTGAGACCATTGAGATTACCGGCGTCTCCTTCCTCATTTCGAAAGCAATAAGGTCCGATGATGCCGCCATGCCATAAACCTTGCCAAACAGTCAATCTTTGTGGATACATTGATGCTTGACCCAACACTTGTGAATTGTGTTCACTCCAATATCGGAAATTGTGCTTGTTGACATAGCCGCTGAGCCAAAAAGCCAAAAATAGGCCTCGTCCGAAAAGATGATTTTTTTGCCAAAATCCGGATCTCCGGCCAAGATTTCCAGAGCCCAATTAGCGAACTATGGTCGTCCGGCATCAATTCTTGCGTTAGCACAATTTTATACGGATGTAGGCGTAAATCCAACCGCAAACTAAGCGGGGTTGATTCTCTGGCGACGCCCAATCCAGCTGATCGGCGCCAAATCGATATTTCTGGGTGTTCATCGATACATGCCGCTACGGCAGCTGTGTTTTCTTCATTTCGCACCAATCTCTTGCTGTTTAGTGGCTTAAGATATAAAAGAGTGTAATCATATTCAAACTTTTCCACGAAATTCACGTTGCGTATTTACAACTGAGCCGAAATTTCGATAATGTTTTTAAAAATTTCCACACATTCGGCAAGCGTAAAACGATGCACGATGAAATGGCAAACCTTACTCAATATTTTGACACCTAGATGTCATTGGCAGCTTTGACAGCTGCTGATGGAAAACTATCATTTCTATCTGGTCACCCGTTACAATGTCCCAAAGGTAGTAACAATTTTTGGTCGTTGGTCAAAATACTGTCACATCCTCCATCTCAGCCCTCATTTACAATGACATTCCAGGTACCAGCTCTTTGGACAAGACCAATCTTCTTGCCGCACACAGTTCAACACTTCCAGATTGTGCTTTATCCCTGCCTACACTTGAGTTCACCTTCGCACTCGTGTAGTATCAAGATTACTTAAAGATCTTAACATACACAAATCCGCTGGTCCAGATGGTATATATTGTTGTTTGAAGAGGTGTTCTTCCACTATGGCAAAACCACCGCGTAAGCTTTTTCATCAATCCTACTCTTTAGGACTCGTTCCGAGCAGATAGAAAACGGAGGAGTATGTAAGTCATTTCAATAATTCGTTCACTTCAAACCCATTTTTATTAAATTTCAATTCTGGAGTGGGAAACTAACGGAAGGCATCTTTATTGTCTATCTTTAGCTTTATTGATTATGTCAGCGTTTACGAGCTTTACAAAAAACCGTCTGATTGTGAACAAGCTATATGATGTAGTTGGCATTTATTTTTAAGATATTGGAATCTTTCGGATGATTACCAGTTTTTGGAGTGTTTATGCTTACGACAATCTTACAAGTTGTTGACTCGAACTCATTGAACCTTGAGAGGGTCATTAAACACTCCCTCCTCTCCCGTTACATTGACGACACACAAAAATTTAAAACTATTTCTTTTCCTCATGACTCTGCCCTTCTTCAAAAAGCCCTTGATCGGTTTGCAATCTGGTGCCTCAAAAACTGCGTAGAACTTAATATAACCAATCTATAGCCTTCTCACGTAAATGCAACCCGTTTCCTCCCCGACTTTATTTTCTTTGTGGTCAGCCAATTCCCCGGGATCAATCTTTTCAAGACCTTGGTATATTATTCGATATCGATAGATGATCATTAAAGCCAACTCTTCACTTGGCTTTATTTAACGGTGATCTAAGGAATTTCCCAACCCGTACGTGACCAGATTTCTCTATGTTAGCTTTGTTCGCCCCCTGCTTTCACCGAACTGATGTATCCCGAATCGAAGGTATTCAAGGTTGATTCCTCCGATTTGATCTCCGTGGTCTGTACTGAACCAACTCTTTAATCTTACCTCCCTATCACCGCCTCAAATTTCTCAATATAAATTCGCTAGAAGAACCTACGAGGTATATTGCTGACATTCTTTTTATTCATCGACCTCTCTCAGTTTTCATCGGCTGCGCATCTCTTTTCAACTCCATTTCCTTCAACACCATCCCACATAATCTACGTTGTACTCGTCTTTTCTATCTACCGGCCCACCGCACCTATTATGGCTCCAACGAACGAATCACCCGAATGCTCCGAAAGGTCAACTCAAACCTCTCCGTCTCAATCAAGATCTCCTAGTTCTTAAGGCCTTCTGTTAGTTTTTAAGTTAGATTAAGCCAAATAAATGTCTGCAGTATCACCACATCAGCCCCGAGTATATATGTATAGCCTGATACCAGGGTAGGCCGAACACTGCTTGAGCAAAGCGTATCGCCCTAAATGAGAGACAGCAGTAAAGTTGTTGACATCTTGGAGAAGTTGGGAATCTTGATTTTATGTTTTGGAACAGAGTACTCAGACAGTCCATTGTACTCCTTGTAAGTTCCTTTCAATGGAATATTTCAGCCTTTCTAAGAAAGATGAGTAAGCGCTGCGCCTACAGTGTCAGCACCCACCACATCAACGTCGGGTACCAGAGGTAGTGCTCCGGAATGACGTCCTTCTAACGATATTGCGCTCTCAGGATACTTCGATTTACATTGAAGATGGCTCAGACCAATTCTTCTAATTCGAAATTAATTCTCCTTTTCTGTTTTGGATTGCAAACCTCGGTCTACATTTTACTCCAGGCTCCCCAATTTCACCAATATCTCTCAAGTGCACCCATTGGTAATCCAAAATTAATGCAGTGGCTCTTTTATCCGTGATCCGAATACCCTAATTGTTAGTGATTGTGAAGAAGAACTTGTAGACAAGGGAAAGTGTGTACTTTGAGTGGAGAAGTGGAGCTATGAAATGGACTACCACATGAAAATAAAAGGACTTGATGCTGTCGCATTCACAATACCAGATGCACTTCCTGCATAGAATATCGAATATCCAATTAGGTTGACAATTTGGCCCTCTGAAGGGAATTGGGTCGATGAAATATCATGACTGTCTATAATATTGCAAAGTTGCTTTCCAACTGAACTACTTTAAATAGTTCCTTTTCCATTTTGAGGCTGTATAAACTCTCAAGTATGATTTCGAAGCCATACAAGTTTCGTAGAGAAGTAGTTATAAAAGAAGTCACAAAAGAGGCCGAATAGTTATAAGATCTATAAAGGTACATCCATCCGCCACCATTTCTATTTCATCGCCTTGACAAGTCCAGAAGAATCATTTTTCACCTCAGCTTCGAGTTCGTCGAAGAATAGCTCCGCTATTTTGACTGCTGATTCAGTCACGCAAATTTGTGGCTGTAAATCCTGCTTCCAAGGTTCAGTCATTTCTAACAGAGCTTTACTTCAGTTTTGACCCTCAGTACAGATCACTTAGACGAGAAGCTAGTCTATTTCCTTGTATGTTATTTCTTCTAAAATATCTTAATCTTTGGTAGAAAAATGAGTAATAGTACTCCACCGTGGCGCCATCAATTTCACAGCAAGCGTCGCAGGATGTTGTACGAGTATCACACTAAGGTGCT
The DNA here is from genome assembly GCA_949129095.1 of Volucella bombylans. Classification (NCBI taxonomy): domain Eukaryota; kingdom Metazoa; phylum Arthropoda; class Insecta; order Diptera; family Syrphidae; genus Volucella; species Volucella bombylans. Next base: position 183,748,317 of record OX422141.1, read on the forward strand.
TGGCAAAAGCGTAAAAAGGCCAGTAAGCAGACTGCAGTCTTCCCTGCTGAGGGATAGCAGAAAAGTCGTTGGCCTTTTAGAAATGTTGAGAATCATTTGTTTGGTATGATGCCCAACTGTCTATGGAAGCCTTTACCGAGGTCGCAGGCCGTCCTAAGGTGCGGCAGTTGAAAAACTATCCACTGAGCCTTGCCTAGCAAGTTCATCGGCGGTGAACGTGATCCCATTGTGACCTGGGAATCAAACAAGTAAATTCACTTTCCCCAATAGGTTAAGTGAAGTCTTGCATTCTCGACCTAGCTTGCAGGACGTAAAAGGGCTTAGCACGGATTTAAACGCGGTTTGGCCGTCGCTACAGATGCAAGGGTAACATTATAGTGATAGTGTTTTCTGCTGCTCAACACTCGCACTTATAAGGATGGTAAGTCAAGCCTAGTTGGACGAGACTAGTACCATGAGGAGGTAAAATTAGCACAATTGGGGTGTAGTCGTAGTTACAACACTACAAAATAGGAGAAAAGACATCGCGTTTTGGACTTGTGTCGCAGGTATCATTCTATCATGGACACCTTTCTAGCAGTGACTGAGAATTGCTCTAATCCACTAGTTAGTTGGATGCTGTTTTTTATCAAGTCAAACATATAACCCAATTAGTATAGACGGCGATCTTTTTGGATTTGAAGGTCTCTTCTATGTGACTGACCAAACGATTTAGCATACCACCTCTAGAACGCTTTACAATTGAACTAGCTTGCCTAAGATAAAGTAAAGCTTGTCGGCCGTATTGTATTGTACAATCGGAGTCACGATAACAAGGGAAATACTGAGAGAGCTGCAGCACTTTGACAGAAATCGCAAACGATTTTGCCTATGCGTACTGAAGGCACTAGTACCCAGAAAGGATTACAGAATGTGAAGTAAAAATTATACAGACCCAAACCGTGCACAATGGTAGTCTACCTTATTAATGAACGATCAAGTTAATGAAGCACAGTTTATCTATTGATTGGGTTTATTAAAAAAAGTATTTCTTGAATTCAAATTGATAAAATGAATGTATACAGAGAAAAACAGAACTTTAGATACTAACACCGAATTCAAAATGCGCGTTCACCGTCTTTTAAGTTTCGTCGTAAACTGCTTCTCCTCGTCCTTGTCTGTCGTTCCTTTTTTCTTCTTTTTCGTATTGTTGTTTATTCTGTTAAGGGTAGGGGAAACGGTGTTGGAAAAACCGTTTATAAGCTTCAAACAAAGTTAGAAATATTTCAATTCACCAGGTTAGCTGAGCAAGGACTGCAGTTAACTCCGAGTTTGTGTTCCATTTGGGTGTTGCTTCAACTTATTTGTAGAGGAACACCGGAGACTTAGAAGCTCCATACTTCAAATTGTTTATTTATGTAGTCATATATGTACATTTATTTGAATACAAAATTATCTTCCTTCCTTAAATTAACCTTTTAAATCGTACGGGTATCCATCCGACATAAGACGCTCCGAAAGGGCCCTCCTTTGAATACCATTTAATCTTGCTCCTTGTTTTTATTGTAGGCCGTTAAATAGGAATTGTTCTTAAACGCCTTTCATTCCGTTTTACTTCGTTTTTCTTTTCTTTTTTTTCGAAAACCATGTCCTGTGGTTCTTCTGTCTTATACAGTACCACACGTGTCACTGTGCTTTGTTTACAAAAAAAAATAAATAAATGCATTCTCGGCACTTCACTGTTTGTCTTCTTATTCTTAGTGCGGCTTTCTGTTTCTGCCTGTGCAACAAGATGATCCTAAACTCTTTTTGCACAACTAAAGGATTCCACACGATGCCGGATGGTATTGTGTGGAGTGTTTCCCTCGAAAGGATGCGATGCAAAGACTTACATGTTGAGGTGGTGCCGACATCATTCTAATGTCAGCACTGCTAACTTAAAGCCAAGCAGTCGGTTCAAAAAATATAAATCCTCAAAGGAGAATGTACATATGTATGTACGAGTATGTACGAGTATGTATATCTATCTATTAAGAAAGCGTTTGACATTGCAGACGTCTACAGTGCATTTGGTTTTATTGTTTTTGTCTTGGAGGCTTTCCGTTGACTTTTCTTACACATATCATAATAGGTAGCTTCTTTCATTAAGCTGGTGTCTCAACATGTTAATTTTAAGTTGTAGGCGCATTCCTGTTGCATGTGAAAGGTGCCCTTAACACTTTTGTTAATGCTTGTCTTACCACAAGTATGTCATCCGTTTTTATCCGTTCGTATCCGCTTGTGATGTGTCCTCTAAAGCATTGGGCTTTATTTGATCAAGTAAATCCGCTTGACATCTGAGAACTACACGGTGTTGGGCTTCTTATTCGAAAGGCGAAGCAAACTTGAGAGAGATTTACTACGTACATATGTGTGAAGATTGGTTAATAAGATTTTGTAGGTAGAGTAAAAAAAAATTTTGTAAGAATGTTAAGTATAACACTTACCTTTGTTAGTCTACGGGTACACCACCAATGTACGTATGTACGAGTATAGAAGCATGGGCCAAAAGACAAATAAGAAACTCGAAACCGTATTCAATTCACTACCGAAACCGAGAAGCTGGACCTTCCTCTACCACACCCTCTTTCAAAACAGATTAAACGATTTTACAGGCCATAACTTTTTGCGCCATTAGGGCTGAAGTTTAAGCTGAGAATTTCTGTGCGTAGCTTTCTGGGCTTTGGTCAATTGCATACATTGTGGGAGAGAAATTTTATCGCGAGTGGCCTCTCGATTGTCTATAGGTATGCACACCGCATTGGTTTCGAACATGAATAAGATACTGATTTTCTAGGGTTCCTCTGCCGACACAGAACCGATTTGTCATTGGATGAGTTCACACCCGGTGGTTGGGTGCTGTAGAAATAGAGTAGTCACTGAGAGGTGTCAACCTGGCGATATTCTGCGCTGTAACTGTTTCTACACATCAATATTCCAAGTATGGATGATCGATGCCCATCCGGACTCGACTTTCTAAACTTATAAGCTCGAGTGCTGACCAGCAGACAAAAAAAGCAGCACTATAAATGGGACAGCAACGAACTTCGGGTCTGCACGTAGAATGTTAGGTCCATTAATAGGCCGCGTGCAACCGAACAACTGGCGGAGGCCTTGGACTGCAAAGCAGCTATTACCGCCATCTAACAAATGCGATGGGATGGGCAGGACAAAAAGGGGATGAGAAACTGCGACATCTACTAGGGCGATTGTTGTCGATGGCAAAAGTAGCGCCTATTTGGATGAGAACGAGCGCCTCGTAACAATCCGTATTATGGTCAAATTTGCCATCATCAGCCTGATATGCGCACACCCCCACTCCTAGGAGAAAAATGACGACACCAAAGACAGCTTCTACGAGCAGTACGCTAGCTATGACATTAAAATAGTCCTCAGAAATTGTACTGCAAAGCTAGGAAGAGAAGTCGTCTCTGGTAGTACTGACGGAAGGCAAATCCTGCACGACACCACCTCCGAAAACGGATTTAGGCGGCGGCGGAGAGAAACATTTTCATAGTTAGTACTCAGTTCCTACGATATTCACAAGGTGACTTAAAGAACTCCTGATCAACCAACCGTCAAGCAGATTGACCACATTGCGATCGACGCAAATCATTCTTTCAATATTATGAATGTCCCGAACATCGCAAAGGCAAGCTAATACTGTGAAAAAGTTCGACATCGAATGGCTACAATTGCAAGAGATCATGATCATGATGCCGCCAGTATCAAGTATAAGTTGGTAAATCTGTTGTTGACATTCCCTCTAAATCTTAGCGTCATAGCTTGACATTTGCAAAAGTTACGTAGCCAAGAGTACATCTATTCCTGTGTGTGTTGGCGATTTTTTACAATTTTGGAAATGGATTTAAATTTGCAACAACGAACTTGTATTAAATTTTGCGTAAAAAACGGATTCAATGGTGCGCGAACGTTGGAAATGTTGGAAAAGTGTTTCTGCAACGATTCGTTTACCATTGGAACGAGCGGTTCAAAAGTGGTCGTGAGTCAATCGAACATGATGAACGCAGTGGCAGACCATATTCGATGTCGATGAAAACATTGATGGAGTAAAAGAAATGTTGGTCCATAACCGCAAATTAACCATCAGAGAGATAGCGGAGGACTTGAACATTGCCTATGGATCCGTCCAAGACATTTTGGTTAATGATTTGGGTTTCCGTCGTGTAGCAGCAAAGTAGGTGCCAAAAGACCTCAATTTCATGCAAAAGAGAGACCGTGTTAACGTCGCAAAAGAGATGATTTGCGAGGCTGAATCCGATCCCACATTCATCAAAAGGATCATTACTGGAGACGAGACGTGGGTTTATGAGTACGACACGCAATCCAGACATCAAGCAAGGCAAGAAAACCACGTCGTTTTCAGTTAAAAAAGAAGGCAATGCTCACGGTTTTCATGGATTACAACGGTGTAGTGCATCATGAATTTTTGCCAGAAGGCCAGACAGTAAACAAAGAGTATTATTTGGGCGTTATGAGACGTTTGCGTGAAGCAATTCGCCGAAAGAGACCAGAATTGTGGGCAGAAAACTCGTGGATTTTGCACCATGATAACGCACAATCGCACAGTGCCATCGTTATTCGTAATTTTTTGACGAAAAATGCAACATATACCATCCAACAGCCACCGAATTCACCTGATTTGGCTCCCTGTGACTTCTTTCTGTTCAATCGAGTTAAAAAACCACCACGAGGAACCCGTTTCAGCAGCCGAGAGGAAGTAATGGAAAAATCGCAGGAAGCACTGATGGACATACCGGAAACCGAATATAAAAAATGTTTCGAGGATTGGATTAAGCGATGGCATAAGAGTGTTGCAGTCGATGGCGATTACTTTGAAGGGGACAGTATAGATTTAGATGAACAAGCTGGTATTTTTAATTTTCTGAATAAATTCCGATGTTCAATTATCTGTTTCCAGCCCGCGAGCTAAAATTGATAGTTATGTCAGTCAATTGAACGAAGACTTAGAGGCAGTTCGACTTTGGGCTTCGTGTAATGGGTTTCAACCTTATGTTTGCCTATTGGAAAGAACTTAGGGCATGTAGAAGAATACCCATATGTTTACCGGTCTGGAGATAAAATTAGTTATTCTAATAATGTCAAAAACCTCTGTGTTATCCTTAACAACTCTCTTAATGCTAATGATCATCTAAACGCATTAGTTAAAAAAATTTACATTGGCTTGCGGTTGATGTGGAAATCTGTCCGTTATACTCCAGTTGAAATCCGGCTAAAATTAGTTAGATCTCTACTTGTACCACACATAACTTACTCTACTTTGGTTTAAAGCTCACTGGACTCCGCAACAATCAGAAAATTAGAACTCGCTTTTAGCTCCATGATAAGATTTGTGTTTCACTTGCGTAAGTCCGACCACATTAGGGTGTTCATTATTACAATATTTGAACTATCGGAACTGCCTATTCATTGCACAACTTATAAATTATAAGAAGCCACATTACTTATATTACAAGATACAGTTTCCTAGATCATCTAGGACTTTTACTATTAATTCTCCTAATTTATTTTACTTGGAAAGTAGCTGTCTGTGTTTTGTTCATATATTAAGCTGTGGAATTCGCTTCCATGAGAAATCCGGCGTTTGGTAGGAACAAGAAATTTTAGTGTCTTTTTATTCGGCTATTTTAGGGATTACATGGGACTAACATTAATCAATAGATATTTGGTATATATATACACACAACAATATAGCACCGCTTAGCTTGTAAATTTTCTTAACCTTTTTTCTTTTTACATTTCATTATTATCGTTTAAAAATTATTATAATTTTTTTTTTCTCCTAATTGAAACGAAATTATTTTTATTTTTATTATAATAACGATCAGTGGTGCCACTTTGCTACGATCGTAGCAAAACTGCTACTCCATTTCCAAAAAAAGGCAAATTTGCTACGCTACTACGCACTCTCCCTAAATATCCCAATTTTGCTACGCTTTTACTCTCGTAATCACAATCACATCACAAATAAGAAAAAACAATATTAAACATACATATTTTCAAACTATTCACTACACTATCACTTCACTTCCACGACACCTACTTATTTGACTATTCTACCGTACCCTACACAAGCAGTAGAGTAGTAAAGGGTTTTCCAATAGGGACTTGACAACTTTGAATTTAATTTTTGAACGCACTATTTCACTAATCATCAAACTGTCACTGTCAATTTATTCAGTAAACTCAACATTTTCATCATGGTAAAGTACACGAACGAGCAACGTCTGCAAATTCTAAAAAATTTCTACCGAAATTCGGAGTCGGTGACTGCAACTTTAAGAGCGTTAACTCCAATTTTCGGTCGTAATTCTCGCCCTAGTAGACAGGCAGTAACAAGTTTAGTGCAAAAATTTGAGTCTACATATTCGTTGAGTGATGTTGCCGTGTCAGTGAGACAACAGGTTGGTCGAAGTGCCGAAAATATCGCTGCCGTTCAGGCGTCCGTAGCAAACGATCCAAATCAGTCAATTCCATGGCGTTCTCAAGAATTGGACATCGCTCAGACCACATTATGACGTATTTTGCGTAAGGATCTTGGTTTAAACCCATACAAGATCAAGCTGACTCAAGAATTGAAGCTGATGGACCATTTGAAGCGATGTACGTTCTCCGATTGGGTTCTGGAGAAGATGCGCCAAGATGATGAATTTCATCGCAAAATCATCTTCAGTGACGAAGCTCATTTTTGGCTCAATGGGGCCAAATGGGCCATATTTTTTCGTCGACGATAACGATCATCACGTTACTGTGAATGGTCAGCGTCATCGCGCCATGATCACCGATTATTTTTGGCCCGAATTGGAAGATTTGGACTTGGACGACATGTGGTTTCAACATGTGTGCTACAAGCCACACAGCACACGCTACAATCGATTTATTGAAGATTAAGTATGGTGAGCGTGTTATCTCAAGAAATGGGCCAGTCGATTGACCGCCTCGTTCGTGCGATTTAACGCCGCTTGACTATTTTCTGTGGGGCTACGTTATGTCATTGGTTTATGCCAATACGCCGACGACGTTGGAAGAGCTCAGAGCCTACATTGAACGCGAAATAGCGGCCGCTGCAAACGTGCCCGCAGACGTGGCCTTTTTAACGAATTCGAGTTCCATTCATAAATGTTTTGATTGTACTTCAAGCCGATAATAAAGTTTTTGAAATATCTCAAATGGTTTGCGTTTTATTTAAAAAAGAAGTTGTCAAGTCCTTATTGGAAAACCCTATAGTATAGTATCAGTATTCCTTTGCAATGGAAAGGTGAATACCTCTTATTCGCAAATCGCAATACAGAGTATGTGTAGTAAATCTATATGTACGCACATCTTTGTCCTTTTTCTTGCTGCCAGAATTTGTTTTCTTTGCAATGCGTCACGGCGTCAATTTATCTGGACGTAAGCTGTAGTGTCGACAAAAATTTGTTTATATATTCTGGCTTCATGGATAGGTAAGAAATACTTGAATCAAAAACCAATTCCAATTCTCAACTTTGTTGTTTCAATTACCTTCGTATAGATTTATTATAAAGAGGCCAATGTCACTGCCTGTAAGAGAAGATCAAATGCATGATGAAGAGCCAAAGTAAGGAATTTAAATGCAAGTTCAATTCATTTAATTTACGAGTACATATGAATGTTTGCTTTTAGAAGTGGCGATGCCGAAGAGAGACGTCCCGGGGAACCCTTGCCAAGCCGGACTCCCTATTCCAGGGGCTTGAAGACGTAATGGAAACAAAACTTTGACTGCATTTGAATGCATTTTGCATAGTGTGCTTAAAGGCTTTGACAAATTGCACGTCTCATTTGAGTCGCCACAATCAATCCACGGCGCATACAAAAAAGTATTGCGAAAAAAAAGGGCAACCAGCAATAGATGTATTACTTCTAAATTCGGAGGAAATTCGGCTCAAGGACAAAGTCAATCAAATAGAGCAAACGGTTGTTATGTTTTCTATCCTGCATCATCTACCATTTGCACTGATGGACCACTTTATTCCTCTGCTGAAGGTTTGCCTTCCGAAATGTAAGACCATTCAATTGATTCGCTGCGGCAAAACTAAGGCTTTGCAAATTGTCAAAGATGGCGTGCAGTCCTTATTAAAACGAAAAATAAGCGCAGATCATTTTTTCATGTGGTGTATAACATATGTCATTCTCTTCACTTGTGTGCTAGCTATGCCTGTCGTAAGTTGCCTATTGGAATTGAGCATTTGGCGAGAGTTGTTTACAATATTTTTGCTCATAGTGCTAAGAGGGTAAGTAATCTGAAGGAGTTCCAAAAGTTTTATAATGAAAAACCACATAAAATTCTCCGTCCTTGCCAAACACGTTGGCTTTCCTTGCAAAGTCTTGTAGACAGAATATTGGAACACTGGAAATCTCTTGCCCTCTTTTTAGTTTCAGGGTTTTTAGAAGAAAATTCAGAAAAATGTAAGAACCTTGCAGGAAAAAAGAATTCTGAATCAAAACTGTACTTTCTTTTCCTTTCGTATACTTTAAAAATTGTTAACAAAATGAATATAGAGTTCCAAAGCTGGGAGGTAAGGATTCATGTAGTTTTAAAAAACATAGAGGCAATGTATAGAAACTTATTAAGCAACTTTATAAAGATTGATAATATTTTAAGACAAAGTCATATTGAAGATTTAGATTTCAAAGAAAGTGATTTTTTCAATAATGTCTATGCAGGAATTCAATTCGAACAATACGTTCAGTCTAACGATATAGACCCAGACACAATAGTATCCGTTAAAGACAATATTGTTCAGTATTATGTAGAGCTGTGCCGTCAAATTCGAAAACGAATTGATTTTAAAAATAATAAATTACGATTTTTAAATTATTTGGATCCAGACTGCGTGAAAGATGAAAACGTACCGAGTATACTAAATTTACTAAAAGAATTTTCAAATCTGGCTTGCTCACGATCTGATTGGGATGATATAAACTCTGAGTGGCGACTTTTGAAACAAAGCATTTATTTATTTAAGAAGATTAATTTCGTTGATTTTTGGGTTGAAGTAAGTGAATCTAAAGATGGTCTTGGCAAACCGTTGTTTTTCAAGCTTCCAAATTTAATGAAAAAACTTCTCGTTCTTCAGATTTAAGCCTGATAAAAAACAAAAGGACGAATTCGTGTAAAATTGAAACAGTAGATAAAATAATGGCTGCAAAATGCATAGTTTTAAAAAGAAATGAAATATGGGTGTCATCTTTAATTTTTTTTAAAAATACATCTGTATGTAGAAATATTTAATTTTTCTACTTTTATAATAAAAAAGACTAAAACGACTTGCCTGAAATTGTATGTGATATTAAGTCTGGTTTCTATGTTATTGGTACACGTTTGCTCCAATATTTATTTACGTTATATGAAGTATTTATTTAATTTTAATAAAGAATTAAGCGTTTTTTTTGTTTATTGTCGATGAAAAACTGCATATTATGAACTTATTTAGTTTTGCTAAGGAAATTTTTTTTCTTATTGGCAGCACTAATTACGATACTTTTCTTTTCCCCTTTTTTTAATTGAATTATTTGTTTTTCTTAATGTACTTGTAAAAGAACATGGCTCTTCTTTGTACAAACCGCTATTATTGTTAATTAAATTAACTATTCTCGTATTTTAAGTTGCAACATATAGTCAAAATCGGTTATAACGAACTCGATGGGACTGGTGAATTTGTTCGTTATATCCGCTGTTTCGTTATAACCGATTTTCCATTTTACAAGTACTTTTACTTATGATTGGGGTAAAAAGTAACCTGTGATTTTTTGCTGTCGACATTTTTGTTTTATGAATTTCCCTTCTATTTTCATCTCCATTTTGGTCAAAAATTCTCCACAACCTTGGTCAAAAGTATCAAAACAAACGATTTCGAGGTATTGACAGCCTGAAGTGCATCTTCAATTTTCACTGGAATTATTTCAGTTTCTATAAGTAAAAATGTTGCAAAATGTTTTTATACTGTCAGAGAAGCAAGACTAAAAACTCTTCTTACCTTCTTCATTCTCACTCCACATTTTCATTGTGAACAGAATCAATGATGTGTTCGTCGGTTAATAACTCTGCAGTCACAATGTTGTTGTCCACATTAACCATTCTTCAAAACTTTATGAATCAAATACTTTATCATATCACTGAATATGTTTAATCCAGTGCCTCAAAGGCCAATTGTCTTCTTCTTTGGACTCAGTTTCGAATGAATTATCAGGTTCTTATGGGATAAATCCACAATGTTTAAAACAATTTTTTATAGTTGCCATAGACACCCTCTCCCAAGCTCTGGAAATCAGTAAAATGGCATCCAACAAACTCATTACATGTGGTCCATCTTGTTTCTTGATGTTACGAATTATGTTTAGTACTTGAAGCTTTCTGTAATGCTCTTTTAGTGATCTGATTATACCCTGATATATTGGTTGTAACACAGAAGTTGTAAGACCATCTATCTTTGGATGTGAAGAACAATTGTCCACTAACGACAGAATTATTTCCTTTCGTTTTGTCAACTGTCTATCCCAATTTCTTAAATGTTTTTCGAATATGTCTGATGTCATCCAGTCTCGTTTATTGAACTCATACAAGGATGGAAGTTCCTTGACCTTTTTAAAGCTCCTACTGAAACCGTAATTCGTTCCTTTGATATTTCACCTCCAACGCATTTTTCACCTTTGAATTTCAAGGTTTTATTAGGTGTCATTTTGTAGAACAAACCTGTTTCGTCGATGTTGAAGATTTAACATCCGCATAGCTTTGGCCAAACACCACGCAACCAATCATCCACAATTTCCACCATTGCACTAACGATGTTATATGTATGTTATATTATAAGTATGTCTTGGCCGAAATCGTTGAATCCAGGCTGTTGAGTAGGTGAAGAAATTTTTTCCCAGCCCCATTGCAAAGTCTTCTGCCTTAGTTTGTAGAATTGGTCCTCTTAAGGGGTTACATATGTTTCTCCGCTCAAAAACGGAGCGTTTTTCAAGATTTTTTTTCGCTACGATATTAAATTAATATAAAAAAAGTAAAATATACATTGTGTAAAGTATTCCTTGACGAATACAAAACTTTATTGACAATTGAAGAAAAACAATTATAAAGTATACAATTCGCCCATCTCCGGAAACCTCTCTTCAAAAACGTTCTGGGCGGTACCAGGAATATCTCTGGTAGATTTCATTTGAAACAAAAAAAAACTGTTAAAGTAGATGGATAAAACTAGTCTCTATCATAGCCGTTTTCAAAAATTTTCATTTTTAACAAAATGGCAGCTTTTTGAACGTACGAGGCTATTTTTGACTAAAAAACTAGCCACATTTTTATTTATAACAAATCTAAAAATTAAGATATCAAAAAAATCCTACTTAAGAGACTAGATGATGGTATTAAGAATATCCGTGCGAAATGGCATGCAAATCGGTCGAGTGGTTCAAGAGATATTTCTGGTACCGACTCCGAAAACACTGTTTCGAGGAAAACACAAACGAAATGCAAAATCTGCGGTGTGACTTGCCTGCGTGGCTTCGAAAGCAAAACTGAATTCTAATATTCTTATACAAGGTTTATATCTATTGCTAAGCAGGTATAAATATTTGCGAGGGCACTGACCCGTCATTAGAGAAGGTAGGAAGGCAGAGCTGGCACGCAGCTGCTCATGTCCCTAATGAGCGCTCCGCCTGATCCGACATTTAACGGTCATAACTTTCTTAATTATTGGAATTTTTGAAAAATTCCTGCGGCATTTGAATTGCAAAAGAATATAGAATTTTTTCATGCAAAAAAAATCGATTTTTTTGAGCGGAGAAACATATGTAACCCCTTAATAGAGTATTCAAGCTTCTTTGGGCTTTGAACCAGCTGAGCAAAGCAGCCTCTATGTCGGGATGTTAACTGCATCGAACTTTCTTTATTTTCAAGTTGGATTCTTCAAAATTCTACTAGCTTTTATCTCGGTCTTTGAAAATGGTAGAGATTGTTGAAGCCGGTACAGAAAACTCTGCTGTTAAACTTTTATTGGAATAACCAGCTTCGAGCCTTGAAATTATTGTAGATTTTTCTTCGATTGTAAAACCTCTACGTTTTGAACTCATTTTCCAAAAAAACTAACACTTTTAACCTTTCTTGATATAAAAAATTACTATTCCAGTTCCTCTCAAAAACAGAATGCGAAATTCGAAAAAAAAAAACAGTAAAAGGGAAATCCCCAGAATTTATCATTTTAAATTTGCAATGCATACTTAATTTGTTTTTTAATATTCGTTGAAAGCAATAGATTTTTAAATTTTCCATTTAAAACTGTTTTTTATAGGTTATATCGTTAAAAGCGATATTCGGTTAGTACAATTTGTATGAATCTCGGCCGGGACTTCAAGATTAGTTCGCAATAACCGATATTTCGTTATAACCGATGTCGTTATAACCGATTTTGACTGTATTTTATTTAGAAATTATTTATAAATTGTAAAACGAGGATAATGATAAAATAAATAAATAATAAATGATTAGTACTTGTATGATGACTGCCTTTCCTTAGGATATTCAAACTGTGTCCTGCAGTTACATAGCCATTTAGCACGTAATTTACTAGTGACCGTGTTGTTAAAACTCTGCTTCAGCATACTGAAGTTTGACTTTGCACATAAGTGTCTTAAATACCCAGAAATAAATAAGAATATATTACAGCGAAAAAGAAATGATCAACCACTAAAAAATGGACGTCATAAATGACCCTGTGTTGGTGTACCTAAATAAATAAAGGTAATGGCTCTTTCAGTGCCTATAAGGATACTTTTCGAATTTTAAATTCTGCAGAATGATGTACATTTATCAATGTATATGTAAATAAATATTTACATATACACATGTAAGCGTATGTATGTATATATGGCAATAAAAACTCAACATGACGCTTAAGCCATGTATCAATTTTAAGGAAAATAAATGGCGCTGTTAGGTCAATTATTTTCCACTCACCATGAAAATTGCTCTCCACTTTCCATGAAAATAAAAGCCTCTAGGCCATTTCACAAGCCTACCACACACGAGTCGATATGAATGTTGCCAACAATTCTACAGATATACCAACCAGGGGGTCCGTACTTCGTAGTCCGCACGTAAAACGCATATGAAACCACTGCCAGACAAAGCGTTTTCGTAGCATATATTCGATCATACGTATTACTCTCTACAATTTTACATAAAAGCAGGTGTCACTTCACTTGCTTTTGAAATTCAATTGATCCGGCAATTGCGTATTTCTTGCCGAGAATATTTTCGTAATGCTGATTCCAATTTCTACAAAGCAAGTACGCAAATCCTGGAAGGAAGCACATGAACGACTTGCCACTTTGATTCTCATGGCGAAACATTAATTCATAAATTTTTGTTAAAACTACTTGTACAAAGGCTTATGTTTGTGCATATAAAGGTGTACGAGTATATATGCGTACATACCTCTCTTTATTAAAGGACAAGCAAATTGCAATAAAATAAGGTACGGATACGGTATATTGCCGCACCGATAATAAAATTTGTTTGTCATTTCTTTCCCCTTTTTAAAATGATGCCATATAGTTGTACCATAGGTATTCCTACCATTATAAGGGGTCGATTCTAATAAAAGAAAATCCTTTTTATTTTGTGATACAGACACTTGTACCTAGATACAAAGGATTCGCTTAGAACTGAATTTTTTATTGCTGTCGTTTATATTTTTCATAATCAGGTTACGACATGGTTATGTTGCTTCAAAATCATAACCGATGAGTGCTTACAAAATTCAATTGTCTATCTTGTTTCATACTCGTAAATGTTAAAGTTCTATATAAATTGAATTGTGGAATGTTTGTAAGTATAAATGCAATACCTTTGGGTTCACAGTAATAAAGTAATTATCAATCCAAAAAAAAAGAAAAGGTATTACAATTTACTCAGCCAAAGTCTAAGCAGTCCAGACAAATTACTATAAAATTGCAAAGTACTTTTATGCTCGACGGGATTTTGTTCAAGGCTGGTTTGGGAGCTACAATACTCACAACACTTTCTAAATATTTTCTTGCTATGGATTTACAACAAATATTGTATGTACGAGTATAACCGGGCGATGAAAGAGTTTAAATAAACACGAATACCGGAAAGGCTGGAAAGGCGAGTACTTATTGCAGCTAAAGTTTGAGGCATGGGTGGAAGATTCTTCAGTTTCCACTTAATAAAGAGTTGAAGCCAACAATTTCCCTTGGCGATACTTTAGAACTAATGTAATTAAGAAAGAATCATCTGAAACATCTCCTATTCGGGGCTCTTGAACGGTTTAAATGATTTTGTTTTGCGCTCAGCGAATATTTGAGCGGTGAACCTTGGTGTACCAGCTTCATTTTTTTTAATTAAGATAGCGTACTTAACAAGCTCCTTTGTGACACTCAATTTACACATTCCTACCCCATGGTACATATATACATTCATGCACCTTTTCACATGATGCACTGCTGTTCCCACAATCTAATTGACGCATGCACCCATACATCTGGCGCATGCAACAAAATTCATGAGAAATTGATATCAGCAAACTTACCTGAGACGAACACAAGCTGCTGACTAGGCGTTTGGCAGAAATCATCAGATGGTCAACCCATGGTATAAATATGGTAATAGGTATTAGAATAAGTTTAGTTTAGCCAGTCGTTCATAGACCTCGACAGAGGATAGACGTGTGTCGGCTTCTTTTCATGTGAAAAAAAAGTTACAAAAAAACAAATAGAATCGTTTAAGCCAAGTGTTTCGGTGGCGCAATAGGTAGTGGTGCCGGCCAAGGAACCAAGGGTCGTAGGTTCGATTCCCGGAAAAGGACGGACTTTTTTATTAATTAAAAATCAAAGAAAGTAATTATAACACAAATTAAAACAAGTTCAGTGAAACCAGAAGATGAGTGGTGGTGAACGGTCCGCTATCCAAATAGCGGGTCCGGGAGATGGCACGATGTCATCTGATGAACAGACCGTAATTTCGGCCCGTTCTGAAAGTACGACTAAGAGTAGGAGGAAGCTGAGGCCAACTCCAAACCTCGTGAAGCGCCCTTTCCTATCAGCATCTACTGAGAAGCTGCCCGGTGGAGCAAGGGAAGAGGCGCCAACGACTTCTACAAAAGCAGCAAGACAACAACAACAGCGAAAGAGGACAGACGAATACCCATATGTTTCTGACGGTGGGGAAGGCCACTACATGGGTGGAAACAATAGTTTCTCATTCCTAGCTGCCTCTGAGTCAGATGAAGAAGAGGACGAGGTCAAAGCCATTAATAGTAGCATAATGCAGCTACAGCAACAAGTGCTTGCGATAAGAGCGAAGCAAGTTGCAAGGAGGGAGAAGGAGTTACAGCAACAACTTCAGATCCCTCAGAAGCAACAAAACACCAACGTGGAGCTACCACAACAAGAAAAACATAACCAGCCATTAAAAAAACAAAAACTACAAAAACCAGTACAAGAACTAACAAAGAAAAATCCTAAACAACAACCCAAAGATAAACAACAAAAACAACAACAGCAACAAAAATCGCAGCAGCAGCAACAACAGCAGCAGCAGAAGCAACAGCAACAACAACAAACGAAATCAACAAAGCAACGAGTTCCACCTATAAACACATATAAGATGGAACTAAAGGAAACTATTGAACTATGTAAGTCGGCCATAGGCAATAATTTTTTTGTTAAAAGACTTAGTTTAGATAGGCACGCGATCCACTGTAACACAGTGGAGCGCTATAATAAAATAAAAAACTTATTGAAGGAATCGACGACGGAGTTCTTCTCCTACACCCCGAAAGGGGACAAGCTGCAAACAATGCTGCTGAGGGGGTTAGAACCGTCGACTGATCCGGAGGAGCTCCTTGCACTGCTGAAAGAGAAGGAGTGCGAAGAGCTCAAATTCGTAGGGGTTAAGCCATTCGTCACGGCTAGAGCCAAAAGGGAGAAGCGGAAACTACCGTTCTTCCTGGTTCAGCTAAGTCCCAACAGCAAACTGGATGGTCTAAGGAGTATCAAAGTCCTAGACTACCAAGTTGTACACTGGGAAAAATTAAAGAGGAGCGAAAACATTTTACAATGTGTTCGCTGCCAAAGGTTCGGGCACGCCGCGTCGAACTGTGAAATGCAGCCTCGATGCGTGAAGTGTGGAAAGAACCACAAATCCGAGGAATGCGCTCTAGGTAAGGACGGAGCGTCAGAAAAAAGCCAACTCTCTTGTCCGTTATGTAGGAACACGGGACACACCGGAAATTATCGGGGTTGTCCCAAATTCCAATACATCAAAAGAGTAAATCTGGCTCGGCAGCAGAAAGTGGAAGTTAAACGTCCACTCGTGCAGACACAAACACCAGCCGTTACTCCCCACGTTACCTTCGCCCAAATGGCGGCAGGTAGGGGAAATACGGTACAACAACCAAAGGTAGCTTCTCAGGCCCCAGCGCCTAGAGCACCAGAACCTGTACCTGACATGCTGGCTATCTTGCTCTCTATTCAGGGGCAGATGGCTCAGCTTCAGCGTCAAATACAGGAACAGGCTAAGCGGGTAGATCAAATATACGCGCTGCTGCCGGGCCTAACGCACCTCCAGTCGTAATGGGTACGTACATGACGGAGCAAACCCTGAAGGTCCTTGCAGTGAATGTTAATTCACTGATTAGGTTCGAACGACGAGCCGCACTATTTAAGTTGCTTAAAGACCAAGCCCCTGATGTGCTTTTGGTTAGCGAAACTAAGCTCACCAAGAGACACAAAATGAGGCACAAAAGATACAAAATAGTACGGAGAAACCGACCCAACTCCATTCAGGGAGGTGGCGTTGCGATTTTCGTACGAAAAGGTATACGTTTTAAAAGAGTATACAGTCGTGTAGTACGTAGATTCCAGGTGCTGGAAACATGCATCGTGTATATCCCTCTCCGTAGTGGAAAGCGGTTGTACATGGTGTCTGTCTATGCACCTAAGGCTACTCAATCCACCTTATTTATCTCAGAGCTCGAGACACTTTTTCGATTTCTGAGGCTGGAATTGGAAGACAACTATTTTATCATCGGCGGAGATTTCAACGCCAAACATAGTGATTGGGGAAATAATACACCAAATACTAGAGGGAACCTACTATTCAATTGGTGGGGTCAACACAGTGTGATGTATCGACTCGGCCTTAAGGCGACGGACAGTCCGTCGTTTCCTAGACACGGGTCCTATTTGGATCTTCTGCTGTTCGACACACGAATACACCTGACATGCACAAACCAACAAACCATAAACTGTCTACGCACTTTTGTGTATGACAGTGACCATTGCGGACTCAGTACCGAAATAACCGTTCCGAACGAAACTGCGGAATTGGACGAGTTTGTTCAAAGGCATGCCTACAATTATAGTAGGGTGCGTTGGACAATCTTCTCCAGAACACTGACGAGAGCACTCTCCTCGAATTCGCTCTACCCACCGTCCAATAGAAATCTGTCAAACGAGGAGATTGACAGGTATCTAAAACTAATGGACGAGACAATTAAACGAACAATGGACAAAACGATACCTCGGTATCAATACACTGACAAGGAAGACTTATTCCGCAACGCAACCATTGACGCACTGCACCGACATAAAAGTAGACTGCTGTCAAGGCTAAAAACCTTGTACAGACAGTTTACTGACAGACATAACCCGGAGATTATGACGCTAAAGTCGTCGATCAAAAACCTCCAAGTATTAATAAAAGAAAATTACAGAGCATCTGTAAGTTTGTATTGGAACAAAAAAATTCGAGCTGTAAACACCAGCAACCCGAATATGTTCCCGCAAATAAATAAAATATTTCGGAGGAAAGATCACAACGACCTTTCGTGTCTTAAAATCGCTCGAACGACGGACAACGAGAACATACTTATAGCAGCAGGCATCGATCCAAATGAGGCTGTTGATGATGACAACTTCTTTGTGATCGAGGATCCGCAGGAGAAGGTAGAGGCTATAGGAGCGACTTTCCAAGAAGTATATAAGGCGAATGACATCATTGGCCCGAACCACGACCTGGAAAGTCGAGTCCTTGTGCACAATTTCTACCTTCGAAATGAAATAATGAATTGGCGATTCGAGAGCTCGGGTTTCACCCAGTTCAGTGACGAGAATATGGCAAATAATGTCATCACCAACGATAGGGTAATACCCCCGTTCATTTTGAAGGAAGAGCTCCAAACGATCTTCGAATCACTTAGAAGTAAGAAATCAGTGGGAACCGATGAAATACCGAACATTGTGCTTCGACATCTCCCTCTAGAAGCGGTGGACATTTATACCACCCTGTTTAATAATGCAATGAAAAATGCACATTATTCAGCGCATTGGAAAACTGCGGTGGTACATCCGATCCCCAAAAGGGATAAAGACACTTCCAATCCGGCGAATCTCCGCTCGATAAGTCTTCTTCCAAACATCAGTAAGGTGTTCGAGAAGGTGATCAATAGAGTCCTGACTAAGTGGGTTGAGGACAAACATATAGTTCCGGATAATCAATTCGGTTTCAAGGCGGGGCATGATGTTATTCATGCTGCGTCTAAACTGGTTTCTGATATCCAATGGAACAAAGGCAAGAATCAGTGCACTGGTGCCTGCCTGATTGGCTTGGAAAAAGCCTTCGATACCGTATGGTTAGAGGGACTCTTTTTCAAGCTGGACAGGTTGGGCATTAGTAAACCATTGCTGTATATTCTTTTTGATATGCTCTCCAGTAGACAGTTCATCGTGAAGAATGGCGATGTGACTTCTGCTGGAACATTTAACATTAAAAACGGTCTGCAACAAGGTGCGGTAAATTCGCCGATCCTATTCAACATTTACACGAGTGATCTGATGGGTTCACTTCACCATGCCATAGCGTACGCAGACGACATAATCGCGTACAGATCCGGTCCAAAGATTGAGGTCATTAATATGCTTTTGCAGCGTGACTTCGACAAAATTAAGCGATATTGCGATGAATGGAAGTTGAAAATCAACTTTCAGAAGTCGGAAACCATTCTGTTTAGGACGCCTTTGTCTGGGGCCTCTAGGGATACCAGAAAGAATTGGCGAAAGTTCTCGTTCGTGGGACAGCAAGGGCAGCCACTTGCTTGTCGAAATGTAGTCAGATACCTTGGGATCTGGCTGGATCAATATCTGTATTTTAACAAACATATAGATGTTGCTCTGGCCAGAGCCAGAGGTGCTTTTGCCCTTACAAAGAGACTGTTTTATAACAGCCAACTCGATGCGAGGGTAAAGGTTATCTGCTACATGACCCTTATCAGGCCTATGCTTGTGTTTGGATGTCCCGTGTGGTTTAACGTGAGAGCAAGTTTATTGGAAAAGATTCGGGTGTTTGAGAGGGCTTGTCTTAGGACTTGTCTTCGCTTATACAGAACACCAGAGTCTGAGTACATAAAATTCTATCCTAATGAGGTCTTGTACAATAGGGCGAACCTGATAAGAGTGGACAATTTCGTCATTAAGTTGACTCGAAGGCACATTGCAAGAGCAATGACCTCATCGAACAACCTGATCTCCGGGGCTTTCTACCCCAATTACATGTATCATGAGAGAGTTCGCTTTGATGGCTTTGTTCCCCCAGAAGCGTTCCTCTACCTAGATATGAAAGGTCTGATCCAGGACAGATTGGCGGTGCCGCTAATCTTCCACGTTGCTCGAACAGCTGCGGACAGGCGACTCAACTACGACAGAGACGTCGCACATGGCAGTGCGGAGCGCCTCCGGTTCAGTAGGTCGGTAAGGAGTCGCGACATAAGGGATGTTGCTCGGCAGCACCAACAATTCTGGTGGCTAGATGAAGGAGGGGAAGTCTCGTCGTCGAATTCCTCCAGTCCTACGTAGCTCCATAGGGAGCAAAGTCGGTCTTCTGCATATTTTTTTTTAGCCGTGGCCGGCTTACATAGTTTTAGGTAGAATTAGGGTAGCTTTAAGAAAAAAAAAATAATAATAATAAAAAATAAAAATCACAAAAAAAAATAAAAAAAAAATATTAGAACAGAGGTGGGTAACACCCTCTAAAATATGGTATAGGATTAGATAGTTTAAGTAGGATTAGGTAGGTTAAGATATAGTTGTAAATAGTTTATACGTTTAGTTTTAAGTTTTATATTATAACAAAAAGTCCATATACTAAGTTTTGCTACTTAAAGTTTATTTTCTTAGTTTTAGTTTTAATAAATGTAAAACAAAAAT
Organism: Volucella bombylans; assembly: GCA_949129095.1. Taxonomy (NCBI): domain Eukaryota; kingdom Metazoa; phylum Arthropoda; class Insecta; order Diptera; family Syrphidae; genus Volucella; species Volucella bombylans. Next base: position 183,768,621 of record OX422141.1, read on the forward strand.
AAAAATAGTCTGTAAGGAACGTCGAAAGACATAGATTAAGTATTATGTTTAACTTAGAGTGCCCGCATGGGGCCAGTAAGATAGAATAAGATTATTTGTAAGATATTTAAGCTAATATTTAAGCATTTTTTGTCTAGCTGTAAGTGTAAATGAATTCCAAAAATAAAAATGCATATAAAATGAAATGAAAATGAAGTTTAGTTTAGGGTTGGATTAAGATTGCACGAGTAAAGTCCGGTTCCTCGGAGCAAAAATTTAAAAGTTGTTTTTTTGTATAACAAGCAAATCAAATATTTATTAACCAGCGCCCAAGCTAAAGTAAAACGCCCGAGTTGACTCAAAATTGGTAAAGTGAAAATTCCACCCCTAGCCTCAACTCAACGAAAAAGTATGCTCAACACATCATAGCAATGTATGTTTAGTTTTATATTTTTATTATAATTTATCAGCGTTTCCATGACCTTGGAAAGAAATGAGGTAAGTGCAATGGGTCTGTAGGAGGAGAGAGAAGAAGATTCGCTCTTTTTAGATATGGGCTGTACAAATGATGTTTTCCATCTGCTCGGAAAGAGTCCTAAAGAATAGAATTGATGAAAAAGCTCAAGTAGTGGTTTTTCCAGCGAGGAAGCAAACCATTTGTTCACGTCGATAGAAACGATATCCAGATCTTTCGAAGCCTCGCGATGTTTCCCCATAACTGTTCTTTTGTCGAACTACCTCCCACAAAGCTGCATTGACAAGCATAAACTTTAAAATAGTGAGTTGTCGACTGTCTAGAACTTTATCGTATAATTTCCACTTTCACCGTTAGTTAGTTAGTTAGGTAGGTAGAGGTGGAACCCATTTTATTCATTTTCCATTTTTAATGCATTTTATTTCACTCTTCTTAAATTTACAATACTTACATGCTAACAGGAAAAATGCTTAAAAGCTAGCTTAATTAACTTATTCTAACTTACTGGCCCTCCAAGCTTTGAAACCGTCCTGCTTAACCTGAGACGTCAGTACTGCCGTGTGCGACGTCTCTATTGTAGTTGAGTCGACCATCACCAACTGCACGAGCTACGTGGAAGATTAGCGGCACCGCAGACCTATCCTGGATCAGCCGTTTCATGTCCAAATAGAGGAACGCTTCAGGGTGGACAAAGCCTTTCAAGCGCACACTCTCATGATATAAGTAGTTGGGGTAGTAGGCCCCAGATATCAGGTTATTGGAAGAGGTCATTGCTCTTGCAATATGCCCTCGAGTCAGCTTAATAGCGAAGTTGTCCACCCTTATTAGATTCGCCCTGTTGTATAGAACCTCATTGGGATAGAATTTTATGTACTCCGGTTCTGGTGTTCTGTAAAGGTGAAGACAATACCTAAGGCAAGCACTCTCAAACACCCGAATCTTTTCCATTAAGCTTGCTTTCAGAACACACGGGACACCCATATACCAGCATGGGCCGGATGAGGGCCATGTAGCAGATATCTTTAACCCTCGCATCGAGTTGGCTGCTATAAAACAGTCTCTTTGCAAGGGCAAAAGCACCTTTGGCCCTGGCCAGAGCAGCATCTACATTCTTGATAAAATATAGATATTAGTCTAGCCAGATAACAAGGTACTCGTATCTGACTACATTTCGACAAGCAAGTGGCTGGCCGTGTTGTCCAATTATCGAGAATTTTCGCCAATTCTTTGTTGTTGAAGTTGATTTTCAACTAATTGCAAAATCGCCTAATTTGCTCGAAGTCACGGTGCAAAAGCATATTAATGACCTCGACTTTTGGACCTGTTCTGTAGGCTATCAAGTCATCTGCATACGCTATGCTATGGGGAAGTGAACCTATCAAATCGCTTGTGTAAATGTTGAATAAGATCGGCAAATTAACCGCACCTTGTTGCAGACCGTTTTTAATGTGAACTGTCCCAACAGAAGTCGCATCGCCATTTTTCACGATGAACTGTCTGTTGATGAGCATATTATGAAGAATATACAAAAATGGTTTACTGATGCTCAGTCTGGTCAGCTTTTAGTCAACCAAGTCAACCAGGCAGGCCCTAGTACACTGGTTTTTGCTTTTATTCCATTGGATATCTGACACCAGCTTCGACGCGGCATGTATGACATCATGCCCCGTCTTGAAACCGAATTGATTGTCCGGAACTATATTTTTGTCCTCACCCCCCCCTTAATCAGGACTCTATTGATCACTTTCTCGAGCACCTTATTGATATTCGGAAGGAGACTTATCGACCGGAGATTCGCCGGATTGGATGTATTTTTACCCGTTTTAGGGATGGGGTAAACCACCGCAGTTTTCCAATTCTCTGGATAATGTACATTATTCAATACATTATTAAACAGGATAGTGTAAATGTCTACCGGTTCTAGAGGGAGATGTCGAAGCACAATGTTCATTATTCCATCGACTCCCACTGATTCTTTACTTATTATTGTGTCGAAAATCTCATGGATTCCTTTGAAATGAAAGGAGGTAGGTCTCCTTTATTGGCGATGACATTATTTGCATATTCTCGTCACTGAACTGAGTGAAACCCGAGTTCTCGAATCGCCAGTTCTGTATGTCATTTCACAGGTAGAAATTGTGCAGAAGGACTCGATTCTCCAGATCGTGATTAGAACCAATGACGTCATTGGTTTTATACACTTCCTGAAAAGTCGCTCCTATGGCCTCAACCTTCTCCTAACGATCCTCGATCACAAAGAAATTATCATCGTCTGCGTTTTCATTTGGATCTATTCCTGCAGTAGTCAGTATTCGTCCGTTATCCGTAGTTCGAGGAATTTTAAGACACTGTAGGTCGTTTTGGTTTTTTCTCCGAAATATTTCGTTTATTTGCGGGAACATACGAATCGAATCGAATTTAAAGCCCGAATTCTGTTGTTCCAGTACAAAGTTACAGATGCTCTGTAATTCTCTCTTAGCAATAGTTGGAGGTTTTTAATTGACGACTTTAGTGTCCTGACCTCCACGTTCTGTCTGTCAGTAAACTGCCTGTACAAGGTTTTGAGTCTTGACAGCAGTCTACTTTTGTGTCGGTGCAGTGCGTCGATGGCAGCATTGCGGAATAGGTCTTCGTTGGGTGTGTGTTCATACCGAGGTATTGTAATGTCCATCGTTTGTTTAATTGTTTGGTCCATTTGTTTTAAGTACCTGTCAAGTTCCTCGTGAGACAGATTCCTATTGGACGGTGGGTAGAGCGAATTCGAGGAGAGTGCTCTTTTCAACGTTCTGGAGAAGCGTGTCTATCGAGTCTTACTGTAATTGTAAGAATGTCCGTGAACAAACTTCTCCAGCTCCGCAATTTCGTTAGGAATTGTTATTTCGGTACTAACACCGCAATGGTCACTATCGTACACAAATGTATGCAGACAGTTTAACGTTTGTAGATTACTCCCAGTCAGTTGTATCCGTACATCGTACAGCAATAGATCCAAATAAGAGCCGTATCTGGGAAACGACGGACTGTCCGTCGCTTTCAAACTGATTCTATACATGACGCTGTGCTGACCCCACCAATTGAGTAGTAGGTTCCCTCTAGTATTTGGTACATAATTTCCCCAATCTCTATGTTTGACATTAGAATCTCCGCCGATTATATAATAATTCTCCTCCAATTCCAGCCTAAGTAGTCTAAAGAGTCTATCGAGCTCTGAGATGAATATTGTGGATTGGGAAGCATCAGGCGCGTAGACAGACACCGTGAACAGCCACTTTCCGCTACGGAGAGGGATGCGCACTACACATGCCTCCAGTACCCGGAACCCATGCAAAACACCCTTGTACATTCTTCTAAATTTTAATTTTTTTCTAATAAAAATCGCGACACCACCTCCTTGTGTTGAGTTGGGTCAGTTTCTTCTTCTACTATTGCTTTTACTGTGTTCCACATTGTGCTTATCGGTAAGCTTAGTTTTGCTAGCGAAAAGCACATCAGGAGCTTGGTCTTCCAGAAACTTCAACAGCACGGCTTTTCGCTCGATCCTAATCAGTGAATTTACATTCACTGCAAGGACCTTCAGGGTTTGCGTACCATGTGCGTACCCATTACGACATAAGGTGCGTTAGACCCTGATCCACCCGCTTAGTCTGTTACTGTACTTGACGTTGAAGCTGAGCCATCTGCCCTTGAATCGAGAGCAAGATAGCTAACATGTCAGGTGCATTTGGGCTAAGGTAATTCGGGGCGTGACGGCTGCAGTTTGAAGCTGAGTGGAAAAGGTGGAAGCCAAGTAGCATTAGGATGTGTCTTTTTGTTACCATGACTCATGTGACATGGTTGATGATATGTATATTGTTGACGATGTGAGGCAGTCGGTGCCTACATCCAGCCTGTGGAGTTAGGAAAACGGAGTAGATCTCGTATTCCTTTACCCGAGATGTCGTTAAGGTCGTCGAAGAATGGTTTTTTTAGTGCAACCAGTCTGCCTCTTGCTAGCGCCGGTCATTTGCAGAGGAAATGAGGGAGAGTTTCCTTCTCATTTTCTTTCCCGCAACTGCAGCAGTCGAGGTTGTAAAGAATACCTCGTATGGCCGCATTTCCTATGCCTCCCAATTGGAGGTTAACTTTCCGCAGCATTTGTCCTTTAACTGCTTCCAGCGGGATGTGCATCCTTGCCGCGAGTGATCCGTGAAGAGCTAAGCCCTGCCTTTCCATTTCCTTTCCCCGTATTCCATGTTTTGCTTCCAGTTAAGTTTTTAATCAAGCATGATACCCAGTGTGAGATGTGATCGTTAAGACAGGAAACTTTAAAACCATGTATTTTGATTTTGGTAGTGAATAGCACCAACTCAGTTTTGCTCGGGTTGACTCCAAGGCCACAACTTGCGGTCGAGGTAAGGTAAGGTATACACCTCACCTCTAGAGCAGTCTCCATGATTTCATTTATCACAAAAGGAAACTTCCCTGACACTAGTATCACTAGTATTCTCTGTCTAGTCTTCAAGAATTTTGTTCATACCATTAGCCAGAGTAGAGCAGATATAACGCCACCCTGTGGCGTTCCTCTATGCCCAAATTTGGGTTAAGTGACCGTTTTCTAGTGTTGCCCGAATAATTATTGTTCTGAACATAGAGACTATCCATTGGACAATAAATTCCTCTATGCCCAGCTCGATCTGAGATTTGTGAATAGCCTCAGTATGTAAGTTAATATAGGCTCACTCTATGTCTAGCGTATATTCTTTGCAGTGCATGAATTTTTCGACTGACCGCACTACGTAGTGGAGAGCCGTTCCCGTGGATTTTCCTTAAGGTAGGCGTGATGTAAATTGGATAGCGATGATTCCTCTAAAATGTTTCGCATGTGGATGTCTAAGGCACAATCTAAGGTTTTAAGTACAAAGGAATCCTTCGATGATTCGTGGCCGCGTCTACCTTCCTTCGGTATAAATGATATGAAGAACGTCTTCTTTCATTAGATAACAGTATCGTAAAAATTTTATTATAACAACCTATATAGATATATAACATTATAAAAATGTTCTCCTTAATTGATCGTTATTGTTCTACGAGTAGAACTACCAGGAAATTATGTAAAACCGAGCGTTATAGTCGACCGATGACCTTATAATAAAACTACTTTTATTAGCCTCAGGCCATGTAATACAAATATTGTAGAATTTGGTTTCGAACCTAATTACTAAACGTACTAAACATACGATTACGTACATACGAGTATGTTTGTTTAGTTTTAAGCATCTACTTCCTCTTGTATCTGAAATATATCTCATATCAATCATATTTACCAATTCTAAAAATATTAATCATTGCCGACATTTACGTATAAAGGGCTTTCCAACATTATATACGAGTATGTATATTATGAAAATCGATTCTGTAGAATAGTCGTATAATTAATTACAAGATTCGTGTTTGCTTATTGCTTATTAATATAACGGGTGACCAGTTAGCAATGATAGTCAATGATGTCAAAGCTACCAATGGCATTAAACTGTCAAAACATTCAGTAAGGTTTGCCATTTCATCATTCAATGTTTATCGAAATTCCGGCTCAGTTGTAAATACGCAACGTGAATTTCGTTGTGAGGTCGGTCGTCTCTTCATCATGGCTTCAGTGTGCGTCTCATCGTGGAAAAGTTTAAGCGCGAATACATTTTTTTGGGACTTAAGCCACCAACCAGATAGAGATTGGTGCGAAATGAAGAAAACATAGCCGCCGTAGCGGCCAGTATTGAAGAAGATCTAGAAATATTCATTCGGCGCCGATCAGCTGACCTCAACATACCCCACCCGGCCTACATCCGTATAAGATTGTGCTGACGCAAGAATTGAAGCCGGACGACCATAGACAACGTTCGCTAATTGGGCGCTGGAAATGCTGGCCGGCGATCCGGATTTTGGCCAAAAAATCCTCTTCTCTGATGAAACCCATTTTTGGATCAGGGGCTATGTCAGTAAACAAAATTGCCTTTACTACGTGGGGTGAAAAGTAACCTCCTTGGCCACCAGAGTGCGCTGCTACTGCATAAAAGGTTATGGTGCCTTGAAGTCCGTTCATATTTAGGCAGACATGCCAAATTTCAGTGCGATACTGTCTTTATTTTGTTTTGACAGCTGATTGTTGTTGACGTGTTTGGCATCATGTTGAGTATGGACAAAAACGATTTTCTTTCCCTCATAAAACATTATTTTTTGAGAGGCAAAACGGCGCAGGAAACAAAAGAAAAGTTGGATAAATATTATGGGGCTAATGCTCCGTCAAATTACACCGTCAAATATTGGTTTCGAGAGTTTCGTGGTGGCCGCAACTCCACTACCGATCAAGTCCGCAGCGGCAGGCCCTCCGATGCGGTTACAGAGGACAATGTCAAAAAAATACATGAAATGGTGTTGGCTGACCGGAAAGTGAAGGTGCGCGAGCTAGCAGATACCACAAAGATCAGTACTGAGCGCACGCGCCATATTTTGGGCAATATTCTTCATATGAAAAAGTTATCCTGCCGCATGCTCACTCCTGACCAAAAACACGAACACGAGAGTACTTCGAAAGAGTGTTTAGACTTGCTGATGCGGAATCGGGCGGACTTTTGGCGTCGATTGGTAACTCATCTTTGATGAAACTTGGATTCACTATTACACAGCAGAGAACAGAATGAGTGCCCGGCAATGGACTGAAGCCGGCACGAGTGCTCCGAAGCGGTCGAGGGAGGCTCGATGGGTCGGAAAGGTTATAGCGTCGGTTTTCTGTGATTGTCAATGGCATACTCTTCGTGGACTACTTCGAAAAAGGAAAAACCATCTACAGCGAGTATTACTGTGCATTATTGGAGCGATTGAAGGCCGAATCCGCTGCAAAACGGCCTCACATGAAGCGAAAAAAAATTTTGTTTTTGCAAGACAATGCTCCGTTGCACAAGAGCATCGCAGCCACGGCTAAAATCAATGACTTACGGCTCCAATTGCTGTCGCAGCCAACGTATTCGCCCGATTTGGCTACATGCCATATAAGTGACGCAACGGTCGAAGTTGTGTAGGAGAAATTTGGCGTCTTTCATCAATTGGCCGCTGCGATCATGCGATTTGACACCACTCGGTTATTTTCTCTGGGGCTACGTCAAGTCCTTAGTCTACGCTAATTAGACAACCACTTTTTACGAGCTCGAGGCCAACATTTGACACGCTAATACCGGAATAATGCCGCACATATTGGACCGAGTTATCGAAAATTGGACCGACCGCTTGAAGCACAGCCAGCGAAGCAGATGATTTGAATGATGATTCCACACACCTACCGCTCATTTCGATTAAAAACAGCTTTTAAAAGTAACAACAACTAAAAGATCTTGTATTGTACACGCGAAAATAGGTGCCATGACATAACGCCAAGCGACATAAGGCTAAATTTTAAAATTTTACAAATTCCAGCATTTTCACAAAACGACATAAGGCCAATTTGACTTTATGTCACTTTTTGCTGTTTGGGGTGAGTAACTCGCTTCGCTCGCTAACAGGATTTCGCCCTTTTCTCCGCAGAGTTTAATCGTTCGTCGCTCCGCTAAAGGTATGCCACCAACTGTCAGGCAGGCACCTATAAGCGAGTCTGTGGCGTTGGTGGCTCACTTCGCTCGCTTTGCACATGTGTTATTCTTATCTCAATTTTAGCGTTGAACGAAATATGTCTGGCAGGCGCCTATATCTTAATAGTACATTGAAACGTATTTGGTCTTATGGCTCAAAATAATTTGGACTTATGTCGCTTGGTGTTATGTCACGGCAGCGCGAAAATACAATATCGCTTTGTTAAAATTAATACTGGTAACTCTTGTCATGTTACAAAATCCAGAGAATGTCAATGGCGAATCCACATGCAATTGTATCTGTATCCGATTTCGGGGCAGATTGGTCGCATTGGGATTGTACCTGATTGTGACAGGAGTTGCACCAACAATTTCAATGCAATCAGTGGCAATTTGTAGTATTTTAAACCGAAAACTGAGCGATAGACCCCCGTGTTCGAAAAAAACCTCTCTCATAAGACCTGTACTGCAGATTCTTGTTGAACAGTGTATAGTTGTCCTCACCCGGGAGGTTACGTCCGTTATGACCCGTTGGGCGAAATGAGGGGTATGAGAGCCGTCGTGGACGCATTTAGCATTCATCCACCACCATCCCTATTTCAGCAGCCATACAGTCCTAAAAATACTTACTGATCTCAGCTCCAAAAACGTTGAAGTAGCCCATATAAGGCATCTGTCACACTGACTTTTGAGGCCGGCGACTACCACAAAATAAACACAATTGATGTGTAGCTGTGGGCAGGTTGATGCCGATTATTGCCAATCGTATCTACCAAAACGCTGTGTTGCTTACTTACAAGTACATACGTCTTTAAAAAAAATCCATTTAAGCTCAAATTGATTTACAATGTGAGAAACAATTTTAAGGTTCATTTGTGTCTTTATAAATCCTTGAATCAAATCTTCCCAGAAGCGAACAATTTCTTTTTTTATTTATTTCAAAAAATCAAACACAAATCGTAAATTTCATTTCGTTAAAAAATATTTCGGTCTTGTTTATTGTTATTTCATTGTAAACGTATACAATCTTTATTATCTTACACTTTTTATTTTTATACATACACATATATATAATATATTTTTTGTTTTTGTTTTTTTTTTATAAATAACTTAAAAGATAAAAGTTTTATATACATTTGAAGTAATTGTAAATGTATAACAAAGAAAAAAACTAAAACAAAAAACGGAAAACTAATACTCCATTACTGTAATTACAATTCTTTTGTTTTACTTAATTTTTTTTTGTGTTTTCCTTTTAATTTATCAAAAGCCAATAACTTACTACTCGTACGTATAAAATTAACAAAAAAAAAACTCATTTCTTTAGCAAATTAGTCAATAGCAACTAAAATTAAAAATTAAAAAAAAAATTATAATAAACATAGTTTAACAAGGGAAATAAAAAATTTGCTAATTTTTATAAAATGGCATATTACATTTTGTTTAAAGAAAATATTTAAAAAAAACTCTTTTATTCGTGCAGAATCTTATGTTTAGTTATTTTATTTATTTACATAAAGGCGGTCGATCCAGGCCGGCCCTGGTTAAAGTTAATTTTTTTTTTAAAACAATACAACAACATAATGTGGCAAAGGAACGTTAGATTAGGGTGTTTTTTTTTTTCTTCTTTTTGGAAATAGGAGTGTTGAAATTAAATTCCAGTCCCGGCTTTATTTTGAGGCCCTGGCCTCGAGTGTGGGACTTGAGATGACAGGGCTGGTCTTACGATTGTTTGGGCTTTTTTGACCATCGACTAGGGTGGGCATTTCACCCTTGCCCTCGACAGATTTTATCTTTTGCAAATACTGTTCCAGGGCTTCGTTGCCAGCGCGACGCATCCGAGAGAAGTGCTCCATGATGTATGGCTGAGGGTAGCCGTATACGGGCGTGAATTGGGGCGGGAAGAACAAATTCGGGTGAGCGACATTCGGCGACATGTTCGGAGCGCTCTGATTTACTGCGGCTGCAGCAGCAGCTTGAACGTGAGCATGCGCTTGGGCTTGCGCTTGAGCCTGGGCTTTGGCGCGAAGAATAGTCTCGTTGAGAAATTTATTCAAATCGTTTTGAGATGGATTGGCGAGCGACATAACTGGGGGTGGTGCCATTGAGCCGTTCACTTGCTGCGGAAGTTTTTTAACTAGTAGAAGGGGATGTTCCGGTGATTGTGGGGTGGGTTTCGGTGAGTTTCTTCTGCCTTTGTTGTTTACTAGGTTGTTATTGTTGTTGTTGATACTATTGTTGTTATTGTTATTATTGTTTTGGGATACAGGTGATGTAGCTGAAGGTGGTAACTTTGAACTGATGACTGTGATGTTTGGAGATTTATTGAACGCAATCCCGTTCATTTGCGCCGAAGCTAGAGACTGTGGTGGGGTAGGTGATTTTTTATTATAACTCTTCTTTGGGCCGGTTGTTCGATGGGCGATGGGAGATTGCAGCCCTGAGAGACCATTTGGAAGCAGAGAGTTCAATAAATCGCTAGGACGTTGATCCGGCGTTGCCCGGGGTAGAATATGACGGAACTTCTTCGACGCTGGCGGCTCGATTGAGCTCTTTGGCGAATTATGTTCAGGAGTATGTTTCTTTTCTGCAGAATTCGGAGCACTACCAGGAGAACGTTTTTCAGGACTTGGAGTTTTCTTACCCTCTCCAGGGGACTGTAATAATTTATTCTTACGTTCGATTGGGTTTAAAGGTGGAATCTGCTTACATGCTGGTTGTAAAGCTGTTGTCGCTGCAGGTGATGTTTTTGCACTCATCATACTCCGGGCAGGTGGTGACGACTTTGGAGCCATGATACTGTGAATAGTCACTGAAGTTAATACTGGTGGACTCAGGTTTGGATTGGGATTTAAATTCTGATTCTGACTGTGATTCTGATTCTGATTTTGATTCTGATTATGATTGTGATTGTGATTTTGGTGCTGATTTTGATTTAGCTTCTGCTGGGGTTGGTTTTGATTCATAGGTTGCTGCGGCTTAGCTGGCTGTGGCTGGCTTTTATTATTATTTTCCGCAGCTGGTTGGTCGGGAAGTTTTAAAATTTCAATGTAATTGTTGACTGGACTCTTGTGCTTCGGGTACGAGGCATTATTGGCTTGAGTTTCACTATCTTCACGAGTGATTGTGATCGATAGTGACGACGGAATGTTGATATTGCAAGAGTTAAGCAATGTCTTAACTTTCAACTGTTTCTCTGGTGGATCTTCAATTGGACTTGGACTCTTGGCAAATGGATAGACACGTTTCAATTGTTTCTCCAAAATAGTTGGTTTCTCCTCGGATTTCTGTGGAGACTGTGACAGCGGTGCCTGTACTGATGCCGGTGCAGGTGCTGATGCGGGTGCAGGTGGTGAAGATCGGTTATTGTTTAGATTTTCAGGTTTCTTTGTAGGTGGCGCTGGGAATAAACTCGAAAGTTGATTGTTGTTTCCACCTAAAACACTTTGCAAGAAACTAGAGCCAGTGTTTGGTTTCGGAGTGTACTTATAGGTGGGTTGAGTGGGAATATTGTAATTGGGCACATACTGAGGCGAACTGGGTGAATATATGGGTGAGTTTGGAGTGTACATAGGGGTGCGACAACCTGGTGGAACCTCATTACCACGAGATTTACTCGCATTGAACAGGGCGAAATTCAAGTAATTGGAAACATTGCCATTTTTGCTGCTGTTATTCGTTGCCGGTGACTTAGTACCTGCTGGTTGAGGTGGGCCCATTGCTGGGGATTTAGGACCGTAAATCTTTTTCTTTGGTCCATCCGAAGTAGGTATTGATTTGATTTCTGTTCCAGCGTCTTTAAGAATCTTATTCACATCATTGGGAATGTTTGCGAATGGATTTGGTTTCCCTCCCTTTGGTAGAATTGGTTGGAAACGCTTTGCAACCGGGGTTCGACTACCTGGTGTGGATTTTGGTGAACTACTCATAGGACGTGGCGTTAAACAGCCAGGTGGAGCGAATTTTACAGGCAATTTGTTCGCATTTGGCTTCTTCATCGGTTGCTCACTGTATGGTGGTTTCATGCCATTCTTTGGTGGAGTCGGCAGAGCAGGTGATGCCATTGTTGTATGCTTCGGTGGATTGGATTGGACTGGACTTGGCATCGATGTTGGGGTTAAAACTGGCATAGACAATGGTGTAGGTGGCGGCATAAGTTTTTCATCAACTTTCTTTGCAAGTTCTTCTTTCTTCGAATCAATTTGTTTTTGTTTCTCATCTTTGTTCGACTCCGGCTGAGAGAGGGGCAATTTAATCTTGAAGTCTTCCGGAGTGAGCGTCGGAGCAAAGACACACTTCGGCTTCTTTGGATTGCTTTTAACTGGATCTTTACTCTTACGTTTCGATGGCAAATTCAGTGGCGGTCCCATTAGGGATGACACAGGCGTGGAAGGCACTGATGGCTGAGAATAAGAAACTGGCGACAGAGTCAATGTTAATGGTTCGATTTTTTTCTCTTGTTTCACTGGTGATTTGATATCTTTCTTCGGGGTGAGTGCAAACGACTTCAAAAACTGTGACTGAGGGTCTTCAACAACAGCCGGTGGTGATGGCGCTTTCGTGTATTTTGGACTTAGTGGGCTTATTCGTTCAGCTTTAATAGTCAGTGGAGGAACGGTTAATTGTGAACCAACATTGTTTTTTCTGAATTCTTTCAGCGCCTTGGTTAGACCTGAACCCTTTTCTTTTTTGGTTTTTACCTTCCATTCTTTTTCCGGTTTTACTGGTTTTACAATCTCCTTACGCTGAGGATCGGACATGTTAATTATGGTGACACTGTTCTGCTTAGACAGATCGATCTTCAGTTTGATATTTTCCACTTTCCGTTCGTCCTTCTCGGGAGGTGAGGTTTCCTTTTGTTTGTGAGATTTACTACTACCTTTTGCAGGGGTTTCACCATTCGGCGATGGCAGTGATTTTGACTGCTTGCTGGGTTTGCTCACAAGAGTAATTTTCAGCTTACTGGTCTTTTGTGACACGGTTTCAGCCGGAGACACGGCTATTGGAGTGGTTGCTTTGGGTGGTGAAGAAACCATTTTTTCAATCTTTTCTGTTTTTGGTAGCTTTTCTACTCTTTCGATTTTTTCTACCTTTTCTGGTGACTTTTCTGTCTTTTCTGGTGACTTGTCAATCTTTTCTGACGACTTTTCTGTCTTTTCTGGTGACTTTTCAATCTTTTCTGACGACTTTTCTGCCTTTACTGGAGACTTTTCCGTCTTTACTCCCTCGACATGTTCAGTTTTGATCTCAGCCTTTAGAAACTTTTCCTTCGGCGACGGCTGTGGAAGGTTATGAATGATTGTCATACTTTGCGGTGGTAGTGATACCATCAAATTTTTTTCCCCTCTACTGTGTTCCTCCTTGGAAACAAATTTGGAAAAAATTTTCGTTTTCCGTTGCAGCCTCTTTGGCCTTTCTTTGACCCGGAAATAGAATCTCATTGGTGCATCACGTTTCCAAGTATAAATGTATGCCACATCCATTAGAGTATAGTGATCTAGCAGAACTATGGTCTTGACTTTGTACATGATGTCGATGCTAAAAACGCCAGCATCGATATCAAATTTTCCGTAGACAAACTTTTTCAGATGACCTACGGTGAAGATTGACGGGCATTGTAGATATTTAGGCTTGAGAAGTTGTACCATAAGGTCATCGTTCGATGGTACATGTTCACTAGAAAAAAGAAAAGAGAAGAGAAGAAAAGTGGTTTCATGTTAGACATTTTGCAAGATTTTAAGATAAGAGGAATGGTAAAAGGAGAGTAGTGTGATCCTAGGGATAACTTTAAGCTGCTATTACCAAGGATATGGTATAAATTGGCGAAGTGGCAGAAAAAAGATTTCTTAATTGAGGTTCTTGTTCACCTTGAACTGTAGCATCCCAAGATTTTGGAGAAGGATTGTGCAGAGCTCATTAAAACAAAGTTCGTCTTTAAGTGCAGGATAAATTCAGTCCAGTTGAAAGACCTGTGCATCACACCGAACTAATAGCACTTGAAAATCTACAAGGATTCCAGTCAAATCATCAGCATTTATTCAGAAAACTTGTCAGACCGTCTCTGACAACAAGAAGGTGAGACTATCAGGCATCCTTTCAACATCCCAGTACAGACGTTAATTTCTCTAAAGCTTCTGAACCGTGTAGGATGACAACCTACCGTTAAAAAACATCAATCTAAACATCCTTTTATTACTCTTGCTACTGCCTACTTCCTTTGGAGACCAGGATAAATTCACCCAGGAGCACCATACATTTCTAAAAATGTACACCATTCATTCTCCTCCGAAACAGTGAGGGCAAGAGACTTTAACATTGACTTTGAATTCATCTCTGTCTCTTTAAATGTCTGTCGAACATTAAGTACATAAAAGGATATATAAAAGGAAGAAGGAAAATTACTTCTTTATCTACTTTTTCATCATCTACTTATACTTACTCAATATCAGCGTATTCCAACGACAGCGACATGTACTCCGTGGGACTAAATATCAAATGTTCTGTATCTTCACCCCGCTGTTCGGGCGAAACTAGTGCTGCATCCTCTGGTCGACTCTTGTAGAAGGCACGTTTTCGCTTCAGCTCCTTTTCGTATAATCCCGGTACCAATTTGTAGACAATCGCTTGTAACGTTGTATCTGGCCTGAAAATATACAGAAAATGGGAAAAACACATTACAAATCCGTTCCAAAGCATATTTAAGCCAATCGTCGAATAATATGTAAGAACGACGACGGCGGCGGGACCTAATCATTGACTTAACAATGCATCCAAAGAAAGGAAAAAAAAAAAAAGATTCAATCAAGGACTTGTTGTATGTGTGGAGGTGGATGTGTATTATGTTTATGTTTGGAATGGTTGTCATGAGCAACAAGATATTTCCATCAGCCGAAGGCACTCATATAGAGAGAGTCAAAACGCCATGGGACAAGAATCAACTCAAGTGTGGGTCGTTTTGAAGTTTTTTTTTTTTTTTTGATCTGATGGAGAGGGGCCTATACCTATGGTATGCTCGTATTGCCGATCAAAACAAGACCCATGGGTTCAGTTCTTCACGGAGAGAGAGATCTCTTATTTTTCCTTAAATGATGGATGATTGCCTTAATTGAGTAGTGGACCATCATCATAAAGAGAAGCCGAAGACAAACTCTCCTTTGTCGAATGTGTGCTTCAGGAAGATGTGTTGTGTCAAGTGTTTGTCTTTGAGTTTGAGTGGGTTTTCGTCTTGTTATTCCTTGAGACAGGTATAATAATTGTTTACATAATGACAGATGACAATGAATATGACTTAATTCACCACTTAAACTCTCTCACCGCTACGCAGTAGGTACCAATATACACATATCTGACAAAAATAGAAGAAAAAAACAACAAACACTTTCGACATGTGAAAATTAATTTCACTTCAATTAATCTAAAAATGGCGCCGATGCGTGTGCGTTTTTCCCTCGATAAAATTTAATTTCCAAAAGTATCTACATGTCGAAAAAAAAAATTAAATAATAGATGCTTATGCTTGCTACAATATGTATATAGTACGCGCGACCCACTATAATTTATACTACACCAAGCATGCACGATGCAAGCAACACATAATCTAACAGGGAAAATACCAACAACAATAATAATAAAAAAAATGTGTAAGCACAGTACATATTTCTGAACACACACCAAGCTGAGGGCGAAACGAAATTCAAAAGAAAACAATATTAAACAAGAAAACAGCAAATTCATCTGAAAATACAAGGGAACACGGAGTATAATTCGTTTTGGAGGTTTTTTTTTTCCCGTTTTTCTTTTCTCATATTCATTCCATTCCACTCCACTCCGCCAACTTCGACATAATAATGATAATTATGTGTTTTCATACTTTTCGAACACACCCCTGCTGTACACTACAACCCTGCTCTAAACTTACCGTTGTTTATGTACACTAAAAAAAAAATTCAAAGAAAAAAAGAGGTAAAACGGCAAAATACGAGTATATAACACGAAGCATGCGTGTGCGTCCTGCCAACGAAACGAGTGGAAGGAGCGTTTTTTTTTTTTCTTCATTCTCTCAACCATTCCATTCTCGTTGATTTCTTTTTGTCAAAATAAATAGAACACAACAGAACAGAACTCCGCGCGCAATAGTAGAGCAAAGCAGAGGAACACATTTATCATGATTTATGCCTTTATCTTACGTTCGTTGTGGTTTATTTCTTTGCTTCTTCTACTGTTTCGTTTTGCTGTTTTTCTACATGGCATATCGAACTGAACTGCTACCCTTCTACAGCCCGCGCAATGATTCTTTTAACAAATTCTCTCATTCTCTCTCTTACTCTTCGGTTACCGCTTCATTCAGAGTGAATATCTGTATCGTGACGAATTGAAGAATAAAGATAGAAGGAAAAGATATGAGACATTACCTCAAAATAATAATAGAGAGAAACATACAGCAAAATGGAAAGACACACGAGTGCCACCAACCAAACCAACTAACTCACAACAGCTGTGCGATGTTTTTCTTAAAGAAGAGACATGAGAAGACCAAATTTGTTTATTTCTTTTCTTTCTTATCTTTCGTTGCATAGCGGTGTTTTTTTTGTCTTCTCCATTTCTCCGTTCGCCGTCTTTTATTTGTTTATTCTGTTAGAACAGACTTTAGACACAGAACATAAGACAGCCCGGGCCGAGTCTGGCCGAGCGCGTACCTCTACGAAAAAGAAAACAAACTGATGATCCCGAAAATAGATACGGGAATTAAATTAAATAGAGAGATGCCTCTCGTCTTCGCTCCCCCCCCAAAAAAAAAAACCAGAAGACAAAAAGAATAGAAAATAAGTTTTCCCATAATATTTTTGTTTACCAGAGTTGTTATATGCTGTTTTGAGATACGAAATACAATACAATACAAGCCTGCCTGCCTGCTTGCCCAGAGAAGACAAAAAGTTTTATGATTCCCTGGGGTGTACTACTATATTACTAACGGTATATTGATGTGCGTTCCGTTCCTTCTGTTGGTGAAGTTTTGCTGTCACACAATAAACCAACGCATGAATGAGTTTTCCTATGATAGGTACCCAACATATGTATGTATGGATTTAAAGCACAAAACTCGTTGTCGTCTATGACTCTCAAACAAACGTCAGGATGACGTTTCAGAGGCTAAAAAAAAAAACTTCAACAACACATCATTATTACCCGCCTACATCGTAGAATAATGTTCATGCATTAATCCCGTTTTAACTCCTATTCTCCAGCAGCAACATCCCCCTCTTACACCCAGTCCACATTTATTTTTCTTTTCAACATTTTCTACTATACACTTCCTGTGTGAAGATGAAAAACATTTCTGCTTTTTTTTTCTCTACTCTGCTGCTCCTGCTGTCAGTGAAATTAAATCTGAGCGCGCTGAATAGAATTGTTGACATTTTTTTGGATTTCTTTTTTTCTTTATACTTATATTTTATACTTCTCTCGATTTATTTTTTTTTTCAATGAAAAAGGGGTTGGAAGTCGGAATTTGCCTACATATTCATAGAAATGTTCGTTTTAAATTCTTTAAGTAACGTGAGATAATCTGACGGTTTTTTTTTAACGTCCTCTTTCTTTAGAAAAATGGTAGGTAAATGCATTAAAAAGGAGGAAAAAAAAATATTGAAAGAGATGTCAAGGTACCTACATACATATGTCATGGCAATGATAAAGTAATTTAAAAAATTAAATTTTTCTTTTGAAAGAGGATTCCTAAACGCCCTATGCGTGGAAATGTGGCTTGCGATTGTAAGTATAAAATAGTTTCCTTTTGATTGGAAATCGGATATTAGATGAAAATTAGATGAAAATTTAACAATTTACGTATTGTAAATGATGAGCGCCATTTTGTTCGACATTGCCAGTTGGAGGCATTCACAATAAAACTTTGATAGTATTGTTTTAAACTTAGCTCCAACTGTCAAGGTTTGTTTTTACCCAACAGAAACCACTGACAATTGAAATGTCATCACTATGGCAATTTATGTATGGATTTAGATGTCAAGTTTGTGACGTTTGAAATATTGTTTAGGACACCGGGGGTTGTTAGCAGTTTTTTTTTTTAGTATTGAATCAATTTGTGTCACAAGACTTATTTCTCCTGTCAGTGCTGTGTCATTCTCAGCCACAAGTACAGTCTACAAAACTATGGAACGGGATTTTGGATTGGATAAATATATATGTAAGCATGTATGCGCTTATCCATACACCAGTGGTGTCTGGTACGGGTACAATTTTCATTCAGACTGTGGCATGTGAGAAAGAAAATTCCGTAGACAATTTTGCAGACAGTCATTTAAAATGTTGCACTATCTAGTCACGTAGAACAGAAGTAGAGAATCCTCCATAAAATGGAAATAGAAATCTGTATACACTCGAATATAAAGGAATGGTTTCCAAATCTACACGGATGCATTCCAAAAGAACATTAGAGACTTGAGTTGGGGAGTTTCGGAGAGTCGTTGCACCTTAAATTTGTAAATGAATATGCCGGGTTTCAATGGTATTTAAAACCACTGTCACAATTATAAAAGTGTGCACTACTCATATGTGTTGCATTTATATTTAACTCCGAAGAACTGTATACTATCTGCGGCTTGAAGGAGCTATTCCGTTCAGAGAATTTGTTAATACTTAAACCAACTTTTTGAGCAGCAATATGGATTTGTTCAGCGATGAGGAGAACGTAACCAGGGGCTGCAAATTTAACAAGCAAATGTGTTTCCCTCATCTTTAATAGAAGTCAAGACGTCGTTGCCAATTCATTAGATATTCGAGTAAACTCAATCAAGGAGATATGTATTCAACGTTTGTGATTGGAAGTAACGTCATAAAGCCACAACAAAAATATCTTCTCGATGTGAGGGGCCTTGAAGTGCACTTGTAATCATAAGTTCATGGCACTCATATTGTATGTAAAAGCGCACTTATAACACAGCTTATCTTCTCATAGATGATTGGACCCTCAACTTTTTACCGACTCAGATTAGTAAGAATGAGAAACTTTGAGCAAATAGATCTAACGTAACAGAGTGGTGCACTAGAAAGTTTTCCGAGTGCTCTAATTCAATAGATCATCCCGAGATCTAAATTTTTTCCCATCAAGGAAGTTTTATAGACTTCTGATCAAGTGGTAATCTGGATAATAAATAAGGCGGATGCACCATTTCTTCCCAACCGAACTCCTGTAACTGTGTGCACCAGACCTGTCCCGCCTTTGCTCTAGTACCAACTTTAATTTGCGCAGACAGTAGACTTCTGCGGCAATAATCTGGTTACGAGGCAACAACTCAAAATGGATATTCAATCAGAATCCCACGATAAAGACAGTAACACCTTGAGCGGATGAAGTCTATCAGTGGGATGTTGTGTTGGTCTGTTTTCTGGACTAAGTCATTTGTCATCTCGGTAACTATGCTGTTTACAAACAGATCTTGATTGTGATGCGACAGAAGATCAGTGCAAGCTTCGATTCTGTACTGAACACGACCGCAAGGTGGTGTGGTACCTACCCACTTTCCCAACTTTATGACTTTTCCCATATTTGTTAGGTGTCGATGAATGATCATATGGCTTACGTTGAGTTGCCTTGATAGTGGGATTTCTTTTGACTGTGGACGTCAGGAACGCTTCTGGCCCACCCGAACGAAGTTCATCCATTTGTTATTTCTAAACTTTCAAAACCAACGTCGACACTTAAACTCGCTGAGGGGTGTTCTCCATACACATTTTGAATTTCTTTGAATTTTGCCTCCACTTCCATTCTGTTTTTTAAATAATAAAATAAGTCGTATATGCTCTTCTGATACATCCATTTCAAAATTCAGTTAAAAATGCTTACAATGATGCTAACACAACGAAATTTGCAGACCTAATGAGCAATACATTCCAAATACTATAACGGTTTCAGCATTAAATTGATTTTGTGCATTTTGTCAGTGGAAAATGACCCCAGGAAAAAACGCGCAATACTAATTTAACAACCTGATATCTAGGAACGACTTTAGCCAGATTCTGAGCCAGGAAAAGAATTAAAAAAAAAAAAAAACAATGAGTCCAGATTCAAGCAAAGATGGGTGCTAGCGTCACTATAAGCTTCACTTCACGTTACTTAAACTTGCAATTTTATTGGCAGGTAGACGGGCTTCTGAAGGTTATGCTGAATCTTTTAAATACTTTGAAAATGTAAGGATTTTCTGAAAGCAGTCAAAAAACAGAATTCCAAGTGCTGGTAAACTAAACAAATGCTTCGATTGAGGCTTCGATTGAATGTTAGGTTTTACTTTAGTCTAATCGTAGGCAGCATATCGAATGTTTCCTGACGTCTGTGGTAAGTTGAAAAATTTTTCAGTAGATAAGTTTGTAAACTGTTTATTAGCGTTTTAATGAGGCAATACTCTAAGCACCGAAATGAGCAAGGCAAGGCATATGAGACACCACATCCATCGATACAAGGTATGTATGAGGTGAACGACGACATACAACGAATCATTGACTTGTTGAAAAAGGACACAAAAAGAGCTCCATCGGTTGCGCTAAAGTATCTGCCGAACGGACTTAAAAATAGTGATTTATAGTGATTTATATTGAAAATATCGAAAAGAAATGAGAACGAATGCTCGATTCAGTCTGAACAACTAAAGTGTTGGAATATCCGTTTTCTTATTCAAAAATGAAAAAAGACTCTTGGACAGTCTAAGTCGGTGGCACATCGATGCCAATTGCAATATGGTTTATGAAGGCGTACCCACTCTAAATCAACAATATATGAAAACAAATCTAAAAGACTATCCAAATTAAAAAAAAAAAAAACAACAGTTGGCTTTAATCTCATCCCCCTAAGAACCATTCATTTTAAGTGCTAAACGATTATGTTTCAATCGACCTGTTGTCCAACTACAAGTTAAAACTTCACCCAAACTTGTTGTCACATCTAAACTCCAACCATCAAACTATAATTTATTGGACAGAGATTTTCAAAGAAAATATGATTTCCTTCAGAAGAATCCTCATACCCAATTACTAGGTATAACTTCTTTAAAACTTTACTTATCCCTTCCGGTCAGCAATAAATCCAATAAAACCCAATAACCATACGAGCGTTTATAATCTCCACAACACTAAACATAAAGCAAACAAAACAATATTGAACATTTAGCACATTACCCAGATATAGAGAAGGTGATGTCCAAAAATGAGGACGAACAAGGATGAGAGATTCAGGTTACACGACTGATAATCCCTTTAACCCTCACAAACTGACCATTCACCAGTACTCACACTTCTGTTGTATTGGCTAAAGAGAAAAAAAAAATCCAACTTTCTTATACCCATCGTCCTTCATCCGTAATTGGACATCAATTTGACAAGAGATCCTTTTTTGCTATAAATTAAATTTCTCCTTAAGGGTATTTCCCTATCAAGAAGACCATCTAACAAGACTCCAATGTTTATGGTCGTACTCATACTTGTATCTCGAGAAAACGCTTTAAGGGAGGAATTCCTAAATAATTTTTCGTTAAAGAAAAATTAATACACAAACAACAAACAAGGGGGAGGATACGTCGTACGTAATATGCCTTTTAAGATGTAAAACTTTTACTTTACGATTATAAGATAGGAAACTTTTCCTACATATTAGTTTGGAAGTTAGGTTAAGGAAAACTTTCAAGGAAATTGACCAGTCTTCCGGTGCAGCAACAACGGCAGAAGGCTGAACTAGCAGCAGCAGCAGCAGCAGCAGCAACAGCAGCAGCAAACGTCATAGTATGTAGTAAGGAACGTCAATCAAGAAAAGTGCTTCTCACCAAAGAGCAAGACAAGATTTTAACACACTATCTATCCTCTATCGATATTTGAACAAATCAGGGGAGGATTATGTCTTTGCCAGTGACTACTCTGACTGACTGACGGATGGGGAAGGCGACCTAAGCAAACACTTCTATTTTAAGAAAGGTGTCCTGAGGTATCTTATTTTTGACAGGAATTGGTTTTTGATTGGTAGGTAGATACAGGAAGTTACTTTAAATGAATTTTAATTTCGAAATTAGGAATGTAGAAACTAGAAATACTTACAAGACACTTCCTTTTTTTCAGAAATTATTTTGATAAAGTGAGGAGAGACCGAAAAGGTGGCAGAAGATTGGGGATATATTTACAATAAATACTATTCGAAATGCTTGACAAATATGGGAGTAGTACTGTGTCCAGTAGAAGATGTAAGAAATACATGAGATGCCACAAGGTTCCATTCTTTCGCCTGCAATATTTCTAGATTATTACATACAAGGTGTGTTCAAAAAGCATTGTGACTTTTGAAATTTCACTGTCAACGTACATTCGATTATCGTTTTGTTTTTTGTTTGCTGTGTTGGTACAACTATCCAATTAGCAAATAGAAAGGTTAGACGTGTTTTGGTGTGCTCGGCGATTTTCTATTATTATAAAAAATGGAGCAAAGACTTTGCATAAAATTTTGTGTAAAAAATGGAATCAAGTGCTCTAAAAAACTTGAAATGTTGATAGTGGCATACGGTGAGTCTACTCTAAGTAAAATAAATGTTTACAAGTGGTACAAACTCTTCCAAGATGGCCGAGAAGATGCCAATGACGAACCTCGCTCTGGACGCCACAGCACATTAACAAAAGATGATAACGTCGAAGTTGTGAAGAAAATTGTTTTCAATTGAAAAGGACGGAGATTTGTAACGACTGATGAAATAAAAACAGCAATGCCGGAAGAGCTCAAGGCTATACTAAAAAGTGCTTATGAGAAATTGCTTCGAGAATTGGAAAAAGCGTTGGCACAAGTGTATTATATCTGAGGGGGATTATTTGCAGGGTCCCACAACATTAGTATTGATGAGTGAATAAATATTTCTTTCTAAAAATATAAAGTTACGTTACTTTTGAATTCTAACAGTTACTAGCATAGAAAACGTAACATTCCATGCTGAATTTACAAAATACCTCTACATGCGTTAAATCCGTAACGGTTATGTTCCATTATGGTGTCATTCATTCCGTGATTTCGTGAGTTATGGGAGCTACAACATGTTGTAACGAATATCCTATTAATCAAACATCCAAGTCAGCTAATAGGCATTAGACATATGCCAGTGATTTTGATATATTCTACTACCATCTAATTGAGCCCTACGGCTCTTTATAAATTCATTCAAGACGAACCACAACTTGTGGCAGAATCTTAGGTTGAGCCACTCTGGTCTTAGTTTGGTCTCTTGACATCTCATATTTCCCTATTGGTACTTGATTAGTTTACTATGGAAAGGAAGAAACAGTAGGATACATCACAAAATACCTACGAAACCCTGAGCGCCTATAGAAGAGAGGGGTGCTAGAAATGCCGAATTATAAAACATTGAGCCAATGGACTGAAAGATGGGAACATTTTATGAGCTGTCTCTATCCAATTGGAATACCGAAATTTGATAGCGAGCTTCTTCTCTACATTCCTGACGAGGAAATGAAGGCGTACGAAGTGATTGGCGATTTTCCAGAAGTCTGTGTTCCACGTCCACCTTCTGTGAAACGTTAAAAATGAAGGAATTCAACGCCTGCAGATGATTCAATGCAATAAAAATTGGCGACACAATTTCAACTGCATGCCGTCGTTTGCCGCATGAAGTGGAGTTTTAAAAGTTTTCTAAGGCATTGGGGCGATTTCATACTCGCATATCTAGAGCAGTCGTGTCATCGAAAACTCTTAGATCTAAACTAATAACGAACGAATCTAGGAATAACCGGGTAGACTACGAAATAAAAAAAATTTAAAAATGAACCACATATGGCAATCTGACAATAGAAATTGTACAAATCCGTTGAGAGAAGATGAACCCATCGATTTATACCAGTGGATACAGAACAATGAAAATTGAATAAAGGTGCGAGACGTGCCAAGTCTAGGGTTCCAACACAGGACACTCGATTAATAGAGTAAGTCACATATTTATTCCTCTTTATTCCAACCTCTGTGTTACTCAAGAAACACAAATATCCGGAATTCAGTCCAACCAATAGGTAGAGCAGGTACCTACATCCTGAATCAAATAACATAACTAAACATTGAAGGTTTACAGATCTGCGGATAATATGCTGGGTTATTATCTCAGAGTAATAAGTTTACTTTGTTCGGCCTTTTCCAGGGGAAATCTTTGAGTAGCGTCTTCAGGTTAACCCACCTTGTTATGGATTCACCATCTAGTTTAAACTTCATTCTAAGGCCTGATGACGTGTGATAAATAAGAGGGTCAACCCAGAAAGACATTTTGTCATTGACTCCACGAAGTGGTACCTAAATACTAAATATCTCAGAATCAAACATTAATTAAATAGTTTAACAGACATGCACGTGTGCCTTCTACCTGTAAACATCGTTGTATTCAATACAAATTCAATAACACGACCATCAAATCAATCCCATAAGTGGTAAGTAGATTTCTAAACGTTTTCTACCTACAAATTAAAAAAAAAAAAAGTTTCACAGCACAATACAATTTTTCGACACGGATAGATTTATGCCTAAACCAGCGCCACCCCAGCGGCAGCGTATATCAGGTTACAAAAGACTTATCTAGCACCTTGATTTCCTTTCCTAAATTCCAATAAATTCTTTCCCTCATTTGCATTAAGTTAATTAAAAAAATAAAAAAAACTTTTACTCAAAGGCACCAACATCATTCGCTTCTGTATACCAACTAACTGCCAAATCCCCACAATCTGTCACTTGGAAATCCTCACAATACAGGGATACAACCAACAAAGCCGAACGCTATAACACGATGAAAACGATGAAAACGACAACAACGACGAAATATCATTAATATTGCAAGAAGCACACAGCCGTACACATAATGTACTTCCTGCCAATCAATCCATTCCATGAGTAGATACTTTCGTATTCCCAGCCCAATCAACCCTCAGAATAAAAAAAAAAAAACTTTGTAATAAAACCAGGAGCGCTACAGAGTACCTAGTCCTCCACTGCTATGTCTGGAATATTTTATCTATAATCCACCACTTTCTAAAGCAAACAGGAGAGGATAAGAAGTACCCAGAAGAAGAAGGAAAAACTTGTGAAAAGAAATACCGAAATCAATACTCGTTATCATCATTTTTTCAATTCATTGAATCCACATTGATAGGCAAAGCAAAGAAGGAACTATGTAAAATCTACAGATAGTTGAGTTGAGATGGGGAGATGAAGATACATTCATACATATTTATGATTGCATTATCATATCTCAATATTCTCTCATTAACCACTCTCCTTGTGGCATGGTAATCCTCCACCAACAAGATACAACAGCAAATCAAAGCAAACAAAACCTAAAGATACAAAATACAATGACACTTAAATCTATTCCCCCCGCCCAGCCAAGAAGGATGGAAATTCCTATACAGAAGATTTCATTGTGTCACAAAATGAGCGGGAAATTTATTTAAAAAAGGACATAAGGTTAGGTACCTGTGAAGAATGAACAGAGCAAACGACAGAAAAAAAGAAAAGAAAACAAAATAAAGACATTCACAAGGTATCATTCATAAATCAAATTCAATCCAACTTCAAGGATAATACAAAGAAGGACCTAAAGATACACAGATATGAAACCAACAGATAACAGTACTGAATACGTGGATTTCGAAGAAGAAGAAGAAGAAAAAAAAAACCTTTCAAGCTCATCTCGCTGACGAGATGACAAATGGATGGATTCTTCACCTGAAGAAACTAGAGAGGAGAATAAAGACACCTCGACAACGTTATACCGTCGGCATAATCGACATCTTAATAGGACGGGAAATTATGACACCAGTTTACGAGTAGGGTATTCCCGCACCGCACACAAACACACATCCACTCGAAGGGAAATGATAAGGAAACACACCCAATCTATCTCTCGATTCATTTCAATTAAACGACAGACCTGTCGCCCTTGGAATCATTAAAATCTCGTAAAGAGCATCCCCCAGTATCGCAGCATCTCTCAGCATCTGAGTATCTCAGTATATGAGTATTTCTGTATCTTAGCATCTCTTCATCATCACAGCATCCCAACAATAGCAACAACAACTTGAACAAACGAATGAAAGTGGCAGCAACGACTCCGACGATGGTGGCAGATAAAAATGAGCAAAAGCAAACCAAAAACTGAGAAGCGAGTACCACCAAAGAAACCAACACACAACACAGGGGAACAGAGATAGACACAACGTAGGTGCGCTCGAGAGCAGACAAACGAAATGCCAACCAATATCGTGGAGCTAAATAGTGGACGACCCACCAGTGCCAGTACCAGTACCAGTAGCAGTAGCAGTGGCAGTGGCAACGCCATACCTACCAACCCAACCCACCCAAACAGTGCAGAGTCGTAGAGTCGTCATCGTCATCGTCATCGTCGTCGTCGCGTCTCTCAACCAACTCAGGTGGGTATGGTGGTCGTGCTGCTGATGTTGCTGTTGCTGCTCCCCAATGGAGCGCGCTGTGGAAATAATATATTCTCCAACCAACCAAGACCATCCGCCCGATTGTGTGCTATGGGCTGTGTTGCTGTTGCCAACGATTCCGGCCATAGGTTAAGCCCTGGCTTTGACTGACAAGCAAACAAGACAAACGAGAACCAGACGCACATTAAAAATTCCCAATAGCATACAACGAGTACACCACATTGCCACGGCATGGCATGGCACACCGACACCGACACCATTACCATCACTAGCACTGGGCTTCGGCACTTGTTCTGGTTCTGGTACTGGTTCAGGTTCAGGTTCTGCTGACTCTGGTGGTTCTGAGCTGTCCACCATCGGTTTACCATCACCCTCTGGTCTCTCCTACCCCACGGAAACCTCTAGAAGAACTCATACCTTATTTGAATTTTTCTGCTTTCCTTCTTATTCTACTTCGTCTTGGATTTCACAAGTTTGTTGTGCTTCTTTACTTCTACGCTCATAGTCGTCGTCGTTGTCATTGTCGGTCGCCGTTGTCGCATCGTCTTCGTATGTTTTCACGTTTGGTGAGTTATAAATGTTTGTGCAGCCGTCGGAAGACACACACAGACAGGTTTGTTCACAGGGGGTATTTGGAGCAATGAATTCCCAGAAGTAGCCCAGAAGTAACAACATTCGGGGTTCTGCTCTCCTAATTTGTTTGCTTTCCCATTTGGAAAACGGCTTAATTAGCACTTAACGGGTAAGGCACCATACCCTGGATACCCAGGCTCTTCATGCTACACCATAGAAGATTCCTTTGGTCACGAAACCAGCCCCAGTCTTTGGATCGCCCTCCACAAAAGTGTGAAGATGAAGATGTGTTTATTGTTCGCACTACATTCTCAGTTGTTGCGGTTGTAACCTTTTTTTTTACCGTAAATTTGTTTTTCTTCTGAATTGACTTTTCTCCCTTCAAATGCCATCAACATCTTCGATGGTAATGTGCCTATCGAAGCGGAAAATCTGGTATATGAGGTGTGGGGCGTGTTCGTATGCACAATCTATTTTCGAAAATGAAAACCCCCGGAAATTGTCGCACATCCATTAAACGAACATGGAGCTCCGACTCCCTTTTTTTTCGCTCCATATCAGAGTGAACCACGTACCGCACATTTTTCTGAAGAGTTGGTTCCGTTTCACGTGGCTCCCGGGGTGATAATAATGTACACGACAAATCAAATCAAATGAATTTGCTTTTTTCCATTTTCATTTTCAGTTTTCATCTCTGCAACAACTGTGTGGAGTGTATATGCCTAGAGGTCCTCAATCAACCCAGCAATACACAGGCAGGCACAGACAACACAACAGAGTCACTCGCTATATGAACGCACAACCCCGAATGAAAATTTTTTGCTGACAATTTTGTTTTCCTGATTCCCCATTCCTGTTGGGGTTTATCATTTTTTTCGTTTCTTTGACATTTTTCTTTCTCTCTCTTGAATGAATTGACAGTGACTTTTCTCCCACCCCCACCCCTTCCGTGTAATACCAAGGTCGTTATCTTGAGAGAACGAACATGGTCTGTTAAATGTGAGACAAGGCGGCATGGCAAGGGTAATAAAAGTCATCCAGACACTTCACTTTCTCCTTTCCTTTTTGATTCTTGTTCTTGCAGACTAGTCACCTAACAATTGTCCTTTGGCCACCACACTCTATAATCCCCACACTACATCTTCAGACCACACTCAATTTTCACGAGGATTTCTTTATTTTTGTTTTTTTCCTGCCAATGTTGTGATACTGCCTGTGATACTACTGTCCTAACGAATGAGGTTAGAGGATGAAATTAGATTTACTTTTGTCCTGACCGCACGTCACATAAAAAATTCGATTACCAATCCCGATATCACCAATAAGACTATGACTTACTCGTAGTAACACTGGAAGAAGTCCTATAGCTGGCTACTTCATCTTTGGAAGTAGCTTCTGTTTGTCCCTCGGCTGATAAACGGTTTTTATTTCCGTGTAAAAGGTCAGAATCGACTACGAAATGGGGTGGAAAGTACCTCTGCCTTTTTATTCGCCCTCATCTCCATTCATTTATCGAAGGATTTTCGAACCAACCACAGTCGCATTCGTAAGAAAAAGGTAAAGAATCTTGTTGTTTGTCAGTTGCCCCAGGGAGTCGTTAAATTCATCTCTCACTGACCACTCCTATACCACACGAATTGCTTAAGGATTACTATTACCTACTATCCGTGCTTTGGACAATATATCTTGGAGATTCCATCTTTCCCTCTCTACCATTTCCAATGTAACGTGGGTTACAAAAAAAAAATGTTTTTTTTGGGAGACAAACAAAAAATGGGACAAGGATAGGGATGGATTTTATTACAACTTTCTTTTGTATCCCTGTTTTCTTATTTTCTGCACCTTCCAAACCTCAGAGGTGTAAGCAAGCAACTTTTCTATGTTTTAAAAAAAATAATAAAAAATCCCTGTTTAAAGTTTCTGAACACATCCCATCGATTTGATTTCCATATAGCGGTATAGTGTGAGACAACAAATGTCATCTAAACAGCATTACCAGGTGCAAGAAAAAATCGTTATCCATTAAAATAAAAATAACCGTAATATTGTATATATGGTATATGTATGTATATAGAAAAGGAATAGGGAAAAATCACTGTGCTGACAGTTAGATTAACTTATGGAATTTATTACAGGACGGTCTGTCCCAAAGGAATCCCTTTTTTATCCCGACTAGAAAAGAAAAAAACAAAAACCGAAAAAAAACCCTTTCTTCTTTTCATTCATATCCGTGTGTCGTCCATTATTCAAAAGGATGAACGGGTTTGTGTCAGGTGAATTGGTTTAAAGCTTTTACCGTCAAAGGAGAGTAATGTGACATTGGTTTGAGATACGTATAAAGGAATTTCGGACATGAATTTTTAAACACAGCGTTGCCAGGTGATTGAATGAGATATTCTTCTTTTTAATAAATTTGTAGATATTATAGATATAAACAGAAATAATAAGAAGGTGTTGAGAATACTCACTTTATATTTGGTTTGGCAGTATTTATCATCATTTCACAGCGTGGGCAATACTGTTCGGTGCGGAGATGCTGCATAATGCAACTATGGCAAACTGAAAGGACAAGAAATTTTCATAAAATTATTACTAAAAGTTGGTTTGAATGTCTCAATAGGATTATCTTGATTTCATTTAATGATAGCTTAGCGTAACAAATGATACGGGTGCAAAAATCGAATGAAACAAAAACTACCTCAATTTATCAGTGCACAAAATGAGAACAGCAAAATTGAATTGAATTGAAGGCCAAGTATTACAAAACATACGCACACGTTTTATCAACTATTCATCAATTTCAAGGGCAGCGAATGAATCACACAAGGCTGTACATGTTACGTACACATCTGCAGTGTACGAGTAGCTATCGTAAAGAGCATTCTACAGATTATTCAGTTAAGTTAATCTGTTTAGTTTTTGTTTTCTATTTAAATAAAGAAGAGAAATATGCACGTAGAGCAGTACGACTTTGGTAAGACAAGTAGCCGATGTAACATTTCTTAGAACACAGTCAGCAGCTCATACTCATGTATCTATTCGTTTTCTTGTTTTAACACTGATGACACATTTGATGCTCTTGACACCACAACATGATATGGAATCGATTTAGAGTTGCCAGATACCAGTTGTGCGTTCCATGTTCTTCAAAATGACCGACTAGAGGTGTCTCTTCCTACGATTTTGGGTATAAATGAAATAAAATGAGAAGATGATATCGTATTTGTCTGCAGTTACATATGTAGGGTAAAAACCATTTAACAGATTTTCAACAGGCTTCCACTTTATGTAACTTAAGAACAGGAGACTAATCGCAAGTGTTAGTGAAAAAATTGGAAAGATGTGGCGGCACTGAATGGAATATCTTTGAGCATAGTTTTTATTTTTTATAATTTACGCGCGCCTAAGGGGTTACATACCCTTTTACTGTTGCCAGGGCGCGGCCGGAAAGGTAGAAGGAGGAGGAAGGAAAATTGTTTTGTAGTGGTTTGAAACTCAGGTGTGTTTAGTTTCGATATGAAGTAATCGTGATTCTCTTTAGTGAAAACAAAGACCAGGCTTTTTTAGTTTATGTTAGCTGCACAGGTAGCACAAGGTGGCAAAAAATAAAAGCTCTCAATACTGGCAGATTACCAGCTAATTTTTCGCCTGAAATTGTTTCCATATAAATTTGCCGCACTGCACAGGTTGCAGTGATATTTTGTGCCCAATCTAAGGCATCAACTCGAGAACTACATATCAGCCTTGGATGACGTATTCGTACTATTGTCCGAGGACAGTTGGTTAGTTAAATAATCGATGTTTCAACAAGAGGTGTAAGATTTGAAGGGCCTATTATTTTACAGCTGATGTCGACCCTGACGACATATAGTATCGTGATAGATGTCATCTATAAATCTGGAAAATTTACCATGGAACGACCCAAACACCTCCCAGGAGCTTGAAATCTCCACAGCCACACAGTAGTAAGCGTAATAGCAAGAGTACTTAAAGATCACAAATCCGCTGATCCAGATGGTATATCTCCCCTTCTTCTGAAGAGGTGTTTCTTCCTCCATGCTGGCAAAACCACTGCGTAAGCTTTTTCAGCAATCCTACCCTCTAAGACTCTTTCCGAGCAGATGGAAAACAGTATTTGTTCGGTCCCCTAAAAAAGGCGAATCTTCATCTCTTTCCTCCTACAGACCAATTGCACTTACGTGCCTTCTTTCCGAGGTAATGGAAACGCTGATACACCGTCTGCTCATGAAATATTTCGAGACACGAAAACTTCTCAATGACTGGCACGCAGTACAGTTTTCATAGGAACAGGTCCACTGGTGATTTGATGGCATGTCTCACGGAAAAGTTGAAATCTGAGGAAACAGGATAGTTGCACTTGATATTTCTAAGGCATTTTACAGAGTTTGGCATCAGGCCTTTTGCCGAAAATGCATGCTTTTGGGATCGACGACTCTCTTCTTCAATGGATTCGAAATTACCATTCGGAACGTTCAATCTAGTTGTCTTGGATGGTTTCAAGTCTGATATTCACAAAATAAATGCTGGTGTGCCCCATGGTTCCGTTCTGTCCTCAACACTAGTTTTGATTTTCATCAACGATCTCTTGTCTGCTACTTTTAATCCAATATATTCTTTTGTTGCCGACAGTACTCTTTGCTGTTCGTCCCTGTTCTACGGCTATAGAACAAGAACAGCATCGTGTGCTAAGCTCAGTCAATTGCGATACGAATATAAACTAAATGGGGAACCACCAACAGAGTGAAATTTAATATTGTCTGCTGTTATTAAAGCGAAATATTTCATTGACTCTGATCTGGCCTCAATATATAAGGCATTCATTAGCCCAAAACTGGAATACAATGTCCACATCTAGTCAGGTGCCCCTAAGACAGGTGCAATTGCTTGCCAGGATCCAAAACCGTACGATAAAACTCATAGGTGACACTAATATTACACAGTCAATTGACATGCTTTAACACCGACTTAACGTCTCTTGCTTCACCTTATTCTATCGCTATTTGCACCATCAGTGCTCCGCCGAAAGTGCC
This sequence comes from Volucella bombylans, assembly GCA_949129095.1. NCBI lineage: Eukaryota > Metazoa > Arthropoda > Insecta > Diptera > Syrphidae > Volucella > Volucella bombylans. The sequence continues at coordinate 183,800,777 of OX422141.1, forward strand.
AGTACAATCCCGCCCCAAACTTTTAACTGCAACACCCGTCTTGCAATAAATTCTCAAACCCACTTTCGGACGTACACTAAAATATCGTGATTCGTTTCTGAGCCGTACAATTCGGTTATGGAATGCGAACAGACATTTAAGACCAACGCACCCCTCTTTCTTTCCTCTCTAATTTTCATTCGCCCGCGCTGTGTGAAAATATTGTTGTCAGATTGGGTCCTGGAAAACATGCATTCTGACATTGATTTTTGCAAGATCGTATTTTCGGATGAGGCCTATTTCCTGTAAAATTGGCGCATCTAGCGCACGTCAGTGCACCTATAACGAGTAACTCTTTGGTGTGGTTTACGTACCGGAGGTGTCACAGCGCAGTACATTTTCGAAAATGAGGCCCAAAAAAGCAGCTACCGAGACAAGGTAAACAATTTTTTGCGGCCGGAGCTCAAGGATCTGAGTACCAACGACCTCTACTTTCAACAGGATGGTGCTACGTGCACACAAGTCGCGAAAGAATCGAACTTTCCTGGCCGCGTAATTTTGCAATTCGGAGACATCCATTGACCGTTAAGATTGTGGGACTTAACACCGTTAGACTTCTTTCTTTGGGGCTATGTCAAAAGGAAGGTATACGCCAACCATCTGCAAACAATTCCAACTCTGAAAGCGAACATTGAAGCCGTCATCTCCGACATAGAGTGAAAGAACTATTGAAAATTTTGAGAAAAGGAGGATGGTCTCCAGATATAGCAGTGACGATCATTTGGAAAATATTGTGTTCCATAAATAATCTCCATGTGTCTACTTTATAAAGCAATAAAGGTTTCAGAGTTATTTGAACAATTGTTCGTTTTATTCAAACCTCTTGTTGAAACAAACAACAAGATCATCTGAGCCTTGAGGCTCTGAAAGTAAGCTGATCTTGTTCTCGCCCTAACTTGGAATTTCTTTAAAGAGGTGACGACGAATGGGGAACCAATCTCCAGGAACCAGGTATATTCTACTATGACAAGGTAGGTAGCTGAAAGTATGTGCTCGCAGAAAAAAGACTAAAGCTAAAAGAGGCAGCAACAAAAGTTGTGGTTAATTATTTTAAAAGAGTTCAACGACAGGGTACAAAATACACACAATTGTAGGTGTGCAATGACAACCGCCCAACCATCGGAGCAACAATTGTTCGAGAACCTGAGAGGAAACAAATCATCGAATCAAATAGAACACATAAGTTGTTTTTCCGACGTCTGGAACAGTCAGAGAACCCCCTCACCAGAACGCAAAGGGGTAGCTCAAGTAAGTGTGCATTCATACTGCATTTGTCAAGAGCGCTTCTGACAACATGCATATTCCTAGGGCCAACAGACTTCAGGATACCGTAGGTCGCCAACAATACAGAGACAATCTCAACCGGAACCGGAAGCAATTGCAAATCTAAGTACTCAGCTGTTGACGACCATTGGGAACCGGTGAATATTTTTTTAACAAAGGCAAAATAGCCGCAGTACGTGACGATTACGAGACACCTGAAGACTGCATTTCACTCCACGTTCACATAACAGCAATCTGAGCAGGGAAAAACTTTGGTCTTGAATCCCAGTACCGTGTAAGAATTAGATAGATATAACAATATCAAACGAATAACAGAAGGACAAAGTTCCAAACAACAAGGACTAAGACAGTTTCTTGATTGTATAGGACTCCTTTCTGATACTGATCGGAAAGTTCTTGAACTCCAGCGCCATGATGATGAATTTGAATGAGCATTTCGAAGCTTCCTAGTTCTACCGTACAACACAGCGATTGGTATAGGTACCCAAGGTAAACAAAGCAGCAAGCACTGGCAATCCTACGAAATTTCTCAAGCGGCATTACGCCCAACATCAGAGGTATTCAAACCCGTTGTGAGCGTTTTCTCCAAATAGTGGAATAAACGAATGATCTGATCCGATGGCATGTAGCCAAAGATAGATAGTCCTGACAGGCTGAATGAATATCTGGATTAAACTCAGAGTTCAGATCTCCGGTTAGGCTGTTTTTTTTCGATTTCGAGGAGGCTTTCAGCAGCGTGCATGTGTATCATTCTTTAATTATTATAATTATTATTTTTTTACAACAGTAAGCTGTTAGAAGCTTCTGGAACCCAAAGCGGTTGCAATTAAAATTCTAAAAAGAAAAGTCCCTCTCTCTGCCAATATTCCGTAAAAGAACTGCAATACAGGGATCCCCTGAAATATGGGAGGACAACATCTAACTTATGTCACTTCGGCATTCGATGTCTTGTTAACATTTTCTTTCTATCACAAAGTAACTCGACACTCGTACAATCCAACCTAATGTCGACAAGGGGAAAAAAGCCAGAACCATCGTTACCAGATGACGTTGTTTTCCATAGACATTTTCACTACACATAATCGAGTGACTTTTTGCCGCCAAAAATGTAAATTTTATTGCAACCAGCTGTTGTAAGAGTGAAGTCTTTAAAGTGTGTTATGTCACAAATCCGCCCTTGTTTCTGCTTTAATGTCAAGTCTTTAAGCATTCGCTTGACATTCAAATTCCTCATTGTTGAAGGCATGTGTGTTCCAATCCAATCCTATCCACCCCACCTGCACATATCTACTCGTAATCAGCTGTGGCTTGGTAAGTGTTCTCCAAATCAAACTCAGCTTTAAAATTTCAGTGCTACCACCACCAACAGTTCGATAGGAGTAAATGAGATGCCACAGCCGCACCCAACTCTTTTTACATACGCGTATCACACAAAAGATACAGCCACCCCCCGGTTTATCTGAGAGAATCATGGCACACACCACTAAACAACAACAACAATTCGCACACATATGAATGGATCACCACCTAAACAGGTTCTGGAGTGCAAACACACCACTCAAACTTGAACTTGCATTGAGATCTGCGACTGGGATTGAGAATTTGATTGGGACCATACTAGAGCTGTAGACCTGGAGCTGGGAGCTGAGACCTGGCAGCTCGTGGCATTTTGTGTGTGTATGGCCTATTCAGTTTGTACCACGTGACGCAACACCAATAGCAAAAACAACACAAGCAACTCTTTAAAGAGGGCGAACCTCTGACGGAGGTGCTGGAATTGTGTGACTATACTCCTCGTATTCGTTTACAGTGCTGCTAGGTCTAGCCCAAAGCAGTCAGCATAAACCAGCAAACCAGCGGACTGCCTGTGGAGCTAATTTCCATTTAAGCCGATTACTTGTCGAGTGATTAATTGTCCCGGTGGTCCTTGGTAGTTTGGTTTCTACTGCTTCTCTTGTTTGCTTGTGTTCTCTCTATGGTGATGGAGCTGGAGATGTGTGTGTGTATGTGGGGGGGGGGTAAATTTTGAACTTGTGCGGTACGTGGTGGTGTTTTTGTTTTAGTCATTCGTCACCCCTTAGATTGTTTACTCATTCTCTCTTTCCCCCTCACCGAAAAATACATTGCACACGGTATGTGTGTATCGTACACGTATATTGTGGTGAAGCTGAAAATTGGACGACATTATCGACTGGTCAATAGAGGAGAGTAGATACCTACTTGATCCTGATCCTGATCCTGGATGATGCTTTTTAATGGATGATGCATTTCTCCCCTTTTCAGTTAATCAATGACTACAAGGAGAGTGCGTTCTATGAATTTCATTATGCCCAAACGTACACATGTAAATTACCAATTCAATTGAATTCCATTGGGGTACGTACCTGGTGGTGGTGGTTGAATGTTAGATGTTGGATAATTGCACAGAAGGAAGAGTAGCTAACGATTGTGGTTTTGCAACAAGAGTTGAGATGAAAGTGTGTACGTAGATGCGACTTTTCGTAGATACATCAGGAGCTAGGTCTACTCTCAGTCTATTGCTCAAGTGATTGGTTCCAACAAAGTTTCAATTTGGTTTTGTGTGTTTTTTCTTCTACCTATAGTAGAGGCCCAAGCTGAAGAATTGCAGTTGGCTGTCGTCTCCGACATCGTGACTGTTATCGGCATCGTTGTAGCCTCATGAATTCTCTTTGTGTAAATATGCAAACAAGAAAGTTTTCGAGTAGGAAGAACGCTGCAAATTCGTAGCTCGTATTGTAGATGGCAGTTGCTGGTAGACAGGGCCAGAAGAGAAACATGAAAAGAAGTTTTCATTTTCATCATCCAACAACTACACCATCCTGGCGTTACTACATTCAGTATATGTACTCGTTCTAACTGGAGACCTGAGAGGAATCTCTAGCACACGAAGAGGGCCCTTCTTGTTTTTTGTGTCGACGACAATTTTGACACCGTATAGCATTTCCTCCTCCAGAAAAAACATGAAACTCGGGGCAACTTCCAACAGTTCCGACTGAGTTGTTGTAGTAGCTAGGTAGGTGTTGGCTTTGGCTATGCAGTAGAAACTTTTAGATACTTTGCCACTTTACAGCTTCACTTTGCGTCGTTAAATGGACTAGGAAAGTTTGAGTTGGTAGACTTTTTGTGTCGACTTAACGACTGGATACTACTCCCCCACCAAGCACACCCACTTTGTAACACAGCTAGACACGCATCCCAGCAAAAAAGAAGTGAAAAAAAACACCTCCTCTCCGCCCTGTCTGGGTAAATAAATTTGGAAAAAATGCTCTCGCACAAAAACACCCGAAAATTGGGGAGAACAAAAAAATTAGTGCTGCCAAATTTAAGTACAGAAAAAATCGTCACGTGATTTATTTAATTTCGTTGAACACACACTGGTTTTGGCGTTGATGTTGGCTTTTACGTTGGCGCTGGCGTTAGCATTAGCGTTTTCAAATTGTTCTACTACAGGCACAGCTACAATTCTGACTCCTGCTCCGGCTGCTTTGTGCGGTTGACGCAAGGAATATTAAAACAATGTGTTTGGTAGGGGCGGGAGCCCATTTATCCGACAAAACCACAAAGGGCTTAAAGGAAAACCGCGATAAAGCTAAACCGCCGTTTTCCCTTAACTTCCGCATACAATCCTTTGTTGGGTCTCTTTTTGCTGTTTTTGTGTGTTGTGTTTTAGCGTTCGTCGTTTGGGTTTTTTTTTTTATGATTAAGACCCACAAAGGAAGTGCTTTCCTTTGGCGGATAGTGGGTGGCACGGGTTAGCAGATACAAAACAAAAAAAGGAAAACAAACGCGCGCTATACAAAAGACAATAGAGATTCGTCTGTAACTAGTAAACAGCTATTGCCAGGGCAGGAGTCATATGGCACTCAGAATTCAGTACTCTCATTCGAACTTGCGGGGGAGTACCCTGCTGGTTATGTTGTAATAAACAGAAAAAAAAATTCAAAATTTCCAGTGGCCCAATGAAGTTGTACTCCCGTAAGAGGAACTAAAAAAGTTCACCAAAAACTTCCTCACTTGATGATAAGCTGAGAACAAAGCGCCTGCAACAACAGCGCTTTAATTTCCATGCCCCCCCACCCACATAGAATGGGAGTTGGGTACGAGTATACTCGTGCTGTGAATGCCTGCTCTAGGGTTTGTGTGACTCCCTGTGCCTGATGGTGCTTTGTGTGGAATAGGCCTTATCGTAGCAGTTCTGCTTTAATGTCAATGCCAGGCTACAGCAACAGAATGTCGGGGTTCAGTTAAGTTGAGAGTTGAGGGCGATGGTTGAGAGGTGAAATTATGGGGGGAAAATGATGAAAAGAGAACAACCCCATTCCAAAGCAGCGCTGCCAACAGAGCCAACACCCAATATCCAATACCACTGCTGTTACGATACAACTACACGACGAAAAGGGATGTTTCCCTCGCCATATAACGTTTTGCTACTGCTTTTTGCCACAGCTCTTCCTTGTTTTTACTGCTGCTGTTGCTGCTGCTTCTCTGATACTAGGGGCTGATTATTTCTACTTTCTTTTTTTTTCTGTTTTTGTGTTGAGAGCTTTCAACTCTGCGACATCAGAGAGAAGGTAATTTTTATTTTTATTTTTATTTTTGACAATTTTTTCTATTTTATTTTATTTGTTGAGGACGCTTTTCAAGGACAATCGTGTTTCGGGATAATTTTCTATCTATTACAATTTTATTTTCCCCTTTTTTGCTAGGCATGATTGAAAACTGACAAGAAAGACGGAAAGTTTTTTCACCCTGCTTTGAGAGTGGGTGGTGGATGGTGGGTGGGTGTGGCCGCATACCTTAAGAAGACTTCTTGTCTGACAAACGTCCGGGTTCAGAGAACAATGGACACAATCTACACAATACACAAGCAGTTGAGAATTCTCGTTTAGATATTGTGAGATGGCTGGGTATCCTGTACACACTCATTATTTGGGATGAAGGACGATGGAACGACTGCAATTTCAATTCAAGTGCAACGAAGCCAATAGAATTGGCAATGAATTTCGTATTCCTGGAGTAGTTCCCTTCCCACCACATCCACAAAAACCACCACACTGTGTAGGGCTTAATTTTGAAATATCTATAGCTATCCGTACACCCAGGTTTACCTGAATTCACTATACCTGAGCTGTTTTCCGGATCTGTTTGGGTAGTTTGAATGGAACTTGCTCCAAAAACAGGATAATAAATCAGACACCCATATGAGGACGAGAATTTTCAGTTTTCAACTTCTCTCATTCTCTGCGCGTAAGTTTCAATTTTTTTTCCAAAAAAAAAAAAAAAGATAAAAACATTTCTTCTTCCTCAAAAGTCCTCTCTCTTGTGTCTCTGTGTTCAGAGGAGTATATCCGTACTTGGAAGCTGTAAGCTGATGCCCGTATTTGAATTTAAAATGGACCAAAGCGTGTGTATATTACGAATGAAGTTTTTGAAGAGATATGCAAATATGATGGAGCATTGTGTTCAAAATGGGGGTATAATGCTTCTCTCAAAAATTCAAGAGGCTTCTTGTTACCCCACAAGTTTTCTAATTTTTTTTTCTTTCGGTCCGTCTACTTTTAGGGTTCCTTGTCAAGAAGGTAAAAATTGTAAAAAAAAAAAAAACTGCAAAGGAACGATAAAGTTATGAGACGGATGTGAAATAAGTCAAATTGTGGATGACCCTTGAGTGAGGCTGCAAAAAACAAGTAAATACGAGTACTTCGTCCCGTCTAGGAATTTGTACATGCACCATGTAGTGTAGACTATATGCTGAACTACATGGAACAAAATGCCTTGTGTTGGTAAATACATCCAACCACGTATACTACCTACTTTTAGGCAGTTCTCATTATTCACAATTAATCTGCTTAACCAAAAACCTCAACTGAGACTAATGAGATGAAAGTTTTCACTCAAGTTCAAACGAGCCGGACATGACATGGAATCTGTTTGAAATAATTTGTCCTCCATCTACGATTAACTCTAACCTCTCCCCCGTTCAAATGAGTCATGAAACAACCACAGGACTTATAGAAGCGTTCGTGCATGGCTTTGAAAATGAGAAAAGTCATTCTGGAATCCTTTAAAGTTTTCTCATTTTGATGTTATATGGAGTTAGACATGATGTTATTGCGCCAACCAAATGTCGGAATTTGGGGGATTATCTGCTTAAGTGTTACGGAACACTATGTTGAGGTGGCATCCCTATTGGAGGCTTTGATGTGTTGGCAAGTTTGAGTCGGATTATTTGTGGAAGATACTAAATTATTTGTTACTTGGGCAAACTTTCATTTCGAAGAACCGTACTCGTAGATGGAAATTAGGTTCTATTGCCTCAAAGTGATTTTTCAAATAAGTCCCAGAGCTCTGAATGTTCGTAGTTGAAAGTTGATTGCGAATACTGTATTATGGATTACTTCGTGAAGTTCTAAATCAACATTGGTGGTTTTGGCCGGACACACCAGGGTTGGAGCTGGAGTCTTCTCAATTTTAAACGTTAGAATCTATGATCCAAATGAACTAGATCACCAGGAAAGCAACCAACACCTACTCATGTGCCCCGAAATAGAGTACGTCATGTCCACATCTGGATAGTATCACTAAAAAAACAGAAATGTCACTTGAGATTGTCATGGTTAGGACGACAGTGTTTAGCTGAAAACCGTGCAGCTAGAAACTGATTTATTTTAAATTGTATACACCTTCATCAATGTATCTTATGGAATATCTACGCTTGTCCTTGACAGAGATGGACCAAGGTAACTAATAGTTACATGTCATGTGTACTTTAGCCTTGAAATTATTTAAACCAATTCTGTTTGTGATTTTGTAAAAGTGATTCTGAACCAAGCATTAACCAATTCCAAACAGAAACAATTTTAACTCGCACCAAACTACGTTCCATGCTCTAAACTCATACCCTTCCTCAGCTGAATCCAAGACAAGGAGGGACTGCATGAAGACGCTCGAGTTACCAATGTCCGTAATATCACCTTTCTATGTAACGAATGTATAGGAGTCGTCATCTTAATATTTGCATCTCCAATAAGCGTCATCTTCTTTACCGCATCAACTACGAAGGCACCAGTCTCTTTCCTAAACCTCGCCTATTTGAATGACTCAAGTCGGCAAAGTCTCAAGCTTGACCAAATCTAAGAAAGCCTTTGCGTAGTAATAAAATCCAGTCGATACCGCTTATAATACTTGTTCTACTGTTCGGCAAAGATATGTTCATGACTATTGACTAGCGTCATTTGATTCTTAAAAAAATATTGTATATATATTCACCTGGATTACCCTACTTCAACTGATGGAGAATAGAAAAGATTCAATGAAGTCTAAACGATCTAAGAGGGCACAGACTCTGGAGCGCATGGAAACCGATGCTTCTGTCCGAAAAGTCTTTGAATTCAAGTGTGACCATGCAGCAGGAGCAGATGACTTGCGCAGTTGGAAAAGGACTTCAACTATATCGACGTACGAAATCGGAGGGAGCTGACTATGAATCAAGTTTACAGGAGAGGTTGTATATAGCAAACTGTGATTTGGAAACAAAAATAAAGAACAGGAAGGTTGTCACATATGTTACTCGGTACCTATACACCGATCTAAACTTTGGTGTACCATGTTCAGTTTTGTAAATCACAAGTAACTCATCAGTCCTTTGGGCGGAACTGACCACAAGAAATCGTGATTTAACCTTTCTATAGCCGTACTTCGCAGGTCACACTTGTATAAGAGGCTGTCTTTTGTAAATCATCCAATAGCCCTAGACATCGTTTGAAGCACCAATCTGAATTTGAACCTTGTTTTGACGTGAAATTCTAGATTCACCTATGCTCTGCATGGGTAAACAACTACCATTCAACCTAGGTAACACTCGTATCATCAAAACGAGCGAGCTCCACGAGGTGGTTGTAAAAGAATTACTACAAAAGTCCTTTCCAAATTACTAGACAAAGTCCCTCTATTTCTATTCGTAACTAGTAAACATTTGCACATCATTTGAAATTTATTATCTGCTCATCTAACACGTGACCGCACGTTTCATTCAACTAACTTTGTTTCGACATAAACAAATATCTCCACATCCAAAACAAACATCCAAAACGCCCAAGGCTCCAAAAATCCACTGAATAACCCCGAGTAGATATTGATTTTTCTCCAATTAATAGTCAATTACCGTGAAAATTACTACCCCTCGGTCGCATATTTGCTCGTATCTTATGTGTATACATATGTACATATGTACATGTACCTACGAGTAACATAATCGCCGGCAAAATTAAGAATTAATTTCACCCTTGCACTAATGACGGCCATCGAAAGATATCGTGCATTTTGTTCGAAAATTACATTCGTTATGGGGCGAACAAGAGCAAATTGGTTTGACAGAAATGACATTTAGCGGCCGAAATGAGTTCTCAAATTCAACAGCTCATAAATAGTGTTTTTGGCTGAAGTTTTTCCACAAGTTTGAAGTTTTCTGTATGCCATCTGTCAAAAAAGAAAAACTTCCTGCTTTGCCCCCAATTCAAGGGTCTTACAAAATTTAGTAACGAGTATCTGCACAGTGATGAACAAAAGTCTACGTACAGTGCAAATTTTAACTATAAATTGTAAATTGTATTGATTTGGATATTTAAAGTACTTTACCACAAGAAAAAAAACTATTTTGCTTTCGATGTTATTGTAAAAAAGTTTGAATCGCTTTCTGACCGTCAATCTGTGAATAATACAGTTGGAAAGAAAAAATGGTCAGACTAGAAAGCTGAGCAATAGATGTGAAACTGCATGAAGCTCGATAAATACAATATAAATGCGCATTGTGACTGCACCTCGCATCTGTCATGCAAGCATGCGATGCTTTCATGATGCGATGCGTATCCCGTTGCGTGACGAATTATGATGTTTTGGAATGTTATGCGATGCGCAGGGTTTATTTCTTTAAGACGTAAAACAATGTGCAACAAACTGATTGGAATTCATATAATTTGCTAGATAATTGTGGTGCTTGTGACAACCGAATATTCACGTTTTCAAACTGCCGCCTCGTTGTTATTAAATGTAAAATCTCGTTTTTTGTCCATTGATTTCTGCATATAAATAATTATAATAATATAATTGAATGCTTTTATTTATTTAAGAGAAAACTTACTTCTCGGAATTCGAAATTATACTTCAGAGTGCATAAACCAAACAAACAACTGTCATCTGCATCGTGCTAGTTCATGATGCGCTGGTTGTTTTTCCTTGCGCAGTATATACATTCACAATGAATTTCGGAATGTACTGCGTTCAGTCACCAGTTAGCATTTCGGAATGGTTGCTGATGCAAAAAGCAGGCAGTATTGCATTTTGAAAAGCAGCCAAAATGAGGATGCTCACCGTATATCACAAGTATTTAAAAAAAAAAAAAAAACATTTCTCTCTATTGAGGAATTTGTTGTGGAGTATTTCGCAATAATTTTTACACACTATATAAACTGGATAAATAACAAATGCTTCATGACTGATGATATGTACTACGGATACACTACAACATATCTAATTCCCATGTAAATTCTCATGAGAACTCGCAAATCGACGCCGTTTGGTAGAATCTGGCATAAAAAAAATGAGTACCAAACCTAAGCCGCTACTGGCCCAAACACATATTGAAAAGACGCTAAGTTTGACAACGCAGAATTTATTAGGTCAAAGAATTCGCAGAGTTAACAGTATTCACACAAAACTTCGCTGTACAATTCATGGTGTAATTATACCAAAAGCCTGTCGAATTTCTGTATGGACCAAACAATTAGGATAGGCTTTTGCAAGAGGATAACGATCCAAAACATCAGAGTCGCCTCTACACGCGTCGGAAAGAGGAAAGTGGTGTAGGGTCATTAGATTGGCCGTCCCAAAGTCATGATGCGAATCCAAGGGGAAATATGTATGTGGTATTTAATGTAGAACTGGCTTAAGGGGAAAAAAATAGCCACTATAAAAAAGAACTTGAGCGGGTCTTGAAGCATATATAAAGAGGCCTAAGTTTAATAAAAAAAAATGATTTAAAAGAAATCTGATATTTTCGTTGGTTATTTAGACTCACGTTTTTCTTGAACACACTGTAGACAGGATATGGAGCGTGGGTATCCCAACGTATCTCAATTTGAGTAATGGCTGACATGTTATATTAAACTAACGTAGCATAATACCTAGAATAATACAAAACAAAAGTAAACACAAGGGTATAAGGATTCGTTTCATCGGAATCACTTCATGTCGCTGTTTCGTTTCATCGGAGTTCGAAATCACTTCATGTCGATTTTTTGTTTCACCGGAATTAAGAATTACTGCCCAACGAGCCATAGGAAGTTTCACTTCAAAAAATTGTAACAATGACAATTGTAACAATAACAATGAGATGAGCGAGTTAATAGTTAAATTAAAAAAGGCCCGGTTTTATCGCGAGACTGGCCAAATTGTCAAAAAATCTCACTCTACCCGTAGTTTATAAACAAAAATAAACCTGGAAGTGGTAGACCTCATAAGCTGACAGACCTTGATGGAAGAAGTATTCGGACAGAAGTCAAGATTAAACAGCAAATATCGTCAAAAATCTTAGAAAACTAAACTTGAAATCTTCCTGGACGCTTCAACAAGACAACGATTCCAAGCATGCGGGCGTAATTATGAAACAGTGGCTGATTTACCACGATCTAAACAACTTAATTCTCCACAGCAGTCGCCTGATCTCAACCCCGTACAGTACTTGTGAGATTATCTGGACCGGACACTTCGAAAGATAAAATTAATAAAAAAAAAAAACGTTCTCATAGCAGCTTAACTCGTGAGTGGTCGCAAATTCCAGCAGAAGTGACCCAAAACCTAGCTGATTAAATGTCAAACAGAATTCAGGCTGTCATTACGGCAAAAGGTAAGCCAACTAAGTGCCGAAGGAGGCTATTATATCAAACAGTGAATTTTATGAGTTCACATTAGTTGTTCCTTTTTTTCTATAATGGGTGGGGTCATCTGGCAGCACTATAACTTTGACATCTGTTTTCAGATCGGCTTATAACAGCCCGCATTCGAAGTGTCAGTTCAATCGAATTTGACACACGGAACAGTGCACGACAGTTTTACATTCAAAATATGTTCTTAATTGTGAAAGCTTAAAGTGCGTGTCGAGCAAAATATCCAGTGAGGTATCCTTCAGGTAATACTATCAGTTGTTTACACCAAAAATTTATCACCACCGGTAATCTTGATAATGCAAGTCATCAAGGTCGACGCCGTCCGAGGCTGACGGATGGGAACATTGAGGCTGTACAGGCTAGTGTTGGAGACCAATGACAACATCGAGTCGTCGCCGTTTATTGCAGTTGGGCATCTCTCGTACATCCCTCCGACGGATGATTCGTGCTGATTTGAAGTTATTCCTGTACAAAATTCAATTAACGCAACGACTTTTGCGAAAGAAAAGTCACGGGATTATGCGATTTTTGCAGTGAATATGGCTCAAATCGACGGCAAAAAATCATCATGAGCGATGAGCCTCATTTTTCTTTGAATGGGGTCGTAAATTAACAAAATTATTGGTCCTACGCCAATGTAAACCTTCAAATAATGCAAAGACCGCTCCACAAACCAAAGCGTGACTGCTGTTTGTGCTGGAATTTGTGGGGAAAGAATCATTAGCCCGTTATTCTTCGAAGACGGCGCTGGAGCGGCCGTAAGCAGAGAGCGTTATCGGGCCCCGATAATGGAATTTGTTGATGCCAATTCTGACTTTTAACATCATGGACAACTTTAGGTTCCAACAAGCCGGCGCCACAGCTCATACAGTCCGAGCCACGATCGCTTTATTGCACCCTTAGTTCCCCGGATGCCCAATTTCGAAAAATGGTTATTTTGACTGGCCTCCGCAATCACCCGACTTAACGTCTCCAGACTTCTTCCTGTGGGGTCATTTGAAGTACAAAGTTTATGTCAACAGGCCATTGGCACAAGAAGACAATAATTCAGACCGAAACCCTTCGAAAAGTGATGAGAAATGCCCAAAAACGGGTATATTGCACCATTCGGTAGGGCGGCGACCATTTACGTGATATCATATTCAAAAAGTGAACAGAACTAATTTCCAAGGTTCAAAATAGACGAACGTAGACTTATGTTCATCACTGTATCTATGTATTTAAGCTCTTATTAATTGAATTTTCTGTTCCTTCGTTTCTTTTTATAAATATTCTCGTTCAACTTGCGTGTAATTTTTTTGTTAAAATTTCCATCAGCATGTATTAAGTTTGTTTTATTACTTTTGAACCCTACGCCCCATTAAGCCTTATTTAGTTGTATGGTCGTAAATTTTACGATGACAAGATCAGGCAAAGAGAAGAAGAAGAAAAAAAAATATACGAAAAAGTTCCCTCTCGTGCGTGGTATGACAACAGTTCATCTAAAGAATAAATGTGTCATTAACTTTATGACATTTGTGGTGGAAAAGATGTTCGAAATGAATGCTGTTCTCGTAGACCAACTGCTGCTGTCCCATCGAAGTACTCGTATTCGTCTGTATATAATTTCGTAACCGACGGACGACATGTTTTGTCTTTTTTTTAATCTTGAAACTAATGACGTTTCTTTTGACATACAAAAATAAAACATCGCCTAATTATTGGTTTATTCTAAAAAAAATAATTTGACAGTTAAAATTTTTAAGTCATACTCACATGAATGTAGACACTCGACAATGGTTGTCGCATCGATAAGATATCCATGGCACAGATTGCATATGATATGTGGATTGACAGCTGTTACAAACACCCGTCGGGGTTTGCCAAAACTCTCACTGTCTTCGTCATCCCTCAAAATGTCATCCTCCTCGTCATCTTCGTTGATTGTGGGAAGCTGTGGAATAACTTCAACGGCTGATGTTGAATTACAACTTTTCCGTCGACTACTACTATTGACAACAGCGGCTAAATTGACTTTTTTCGATTTTGATTCGATTTTTGATTCTGACATTGACTTAGTGTCAGTTAAAGCGCCATCTTCTGTCTTAATCATAACCTCATCACATTCTGTCTTAATTTTAATGTTACTACTATCACATTTAGCTGTTGTTGCAGATGAAGATACAGACGATGCAGAAGATGATGATGATGATGATGTAGACGATGTGGATGATGATGATGAAGAAGATGACGACGATGAAGAGGATGATGATGACGATGAAGACGACGATGATGATGATGAGGAAGATGTGCATGGTGGTGGTGGCCATTCAGAGGAGGAAGACTCTTTATTGTCTTTGATTGTCAAAAAGTCATCTTGAGTGATGTTATTGTTACAACTACTACTGTCAACTGGTTCAATTGTTTTTTCTGTCATTGCATTTGTATCCACCAACGACGTTTGGTTGGATTTCATTTGATTGTATGTGACAGATGCCGCTACTGCTGTTGTAGGCATGGAATGTGATGGAGTTTCCGTTGGCGCCATTATTGACGTAGCTCCTGGCAATGGCATTGGCGACATTTTCGCTTCATACAACCTATTCGATACAAAGAAGAAAAACAAAAATCCAAATTCAACAAAAAAGAAATTAATAACGTTCTTGAATTAAATGAATGTGGAAGGTATGTTCGAAGAAAGCAAACAAGTAACACAGACAATAGACCGAAGAGTAGTAAAGGGACCAAAAGAAAGTAAAACGATGCAACCGACCGTGTCAAATCCTTCGTACAGCCCAACAAACAAAAGAACAAACATACAACGAAGACGAAGATAAGAATAAGTGAATAAGAATAAAATAAAATAGAAGAGAAAAAAAAATTTGGAAATGAGAAATTGAAAGGAAATTGGGACTGGCACGTCAGAGTAAAGGAAGTTGTGTATCAGTTGTCTTGTGCTACCCTTCTTCTCACTTCTCATCTTATACATTATACAACAATCGTTGACACATCACAAGGGTTAGATGCTGGGGCTAAACTCTAATCCTTGAAGGAGTGTACAACAACGATGATGAACCATATTCCGCATCTATTGTACCCCGAGTTACATTCCCGCCTGACATCTGACAGTTTTTGCCAATAGCCAATGATGGAATGCATTGCACGGGTATCTGCACGAAAAAAATTTCCTGTGCATACCATGTTCCTCTTGTTTAAGTAGGTACGAGTATATGGGAATGGGAATGGGAATGGGAAACGGAATAGAAAAGGGAAAAATATAATATACGGATACCGCCTGCCGCCATTTAATTAGTTTAGGGTGCAACGAAATCTCAATTCTCAGATTCTCCGGCACAACAGACAATACATTCCTTACCTGGGAACGGATAGTGTTTTTTTTTTTTAGAGTACCTACGAACAAACCCATGTGAAATTGAGAGTCATTTTGTTATTTCAAGTGTTAAATCGAGCGCACACGGAGTATTTTGCCGGTCCAGATTTCAAGGGTTTTTGAAAAAATATTTTCATTTCAAGGCAATTATTGCAGTATTTGTTTTTTCTGCCAAAAGAATCCTCATAAAACGACCCCATCCTCACAAACAACATCAAAATCACGCTAATTTCCGTGAAATATGAAAAAAAAAAATAAGCATCTGTCAAACTATTTTTCTTTTTCCACAAACTTGGCAAAACTTTTTTAAAAAATGAAACCAAAATCAATACAATACAGTGTGTTACATAAGTAAAACCCCACTAAATTGGAAATAATTGATAATAAATAAAAACGATGACAGGACGACACACCCTCTAAGCAACTTGAAAACTTTTATAGATACCTACTCTGTTAGATAGACATCTCTATGCTGAACTATACCTAATTAACAACCACTAAACTGATTAAGTTGGAGAACAAGTTCTGTCCATTTTAGTAATTAGATTCCTGATAAGGAGCTATTTAACGAAAACTTTACTCATGACAATGCAGTAAAACGACAATCTAGGTTTCCAAAGGGTACGACGGCTTTCGGTTAAGTTTTGTGAGTTTTGTGGGGAACACAATAGTTTACAATATGCCGATTCAGCAGGTCCTTGAGTTCATCCATTATTAATCAATCACATAGTAGTTAGACCTTAATTTGTTAAGAAATTTGCTGTTGTTGTTGAGTTTATGGGTTTTATCATGTGGGTACACACGTTGGTCGGTACACTCATATTCGACTATTCGACAATTTTGAGGGCAACACATGTGTACGAATACATACATGTACGCACATTCACTGAAAGATATGTATCTAATGTGTTGTAGATAGGCATTGAAATCAGGTAATAAATGAAGGGGTTCACGGTTTTCAGTACGCGCAGTAAATTTATTCAGCGGGGTAGGACAATTTCTTATACGAATAATCGAAGGGATGTAGAAATCTGTTTAACGACAGTACGAGTATGTGTATGATTTTTGCTATTTAATATTTTCAGCATCACAAAGCTTTGCTCTCTAATAGGTACTCGTATGTGTAAGGGAATTGGGGTTCCCTTGAATGTACATAAACGAGCATTTCAATTCAATTTATTTTTTTATTTTTTTATTTATTTAAATCATAAATGTGTAGAACGGTTGGAAGGGTAACGAACCTGTCTTCATTCACAGCTAACTATAATTATGTTAGTTTATAATGGTATAATACATACATACAAGGAAGCCCCGTATATTTTTGTTTATTTGATTTCATTTTGAAGCCGTTCAACCCAAAATTTCATAAATTAGACAATTTCGATCAGATTACCGAAGACTTCTCGGTGAATTGTGGCAGGATGCTTGGTTTGTATTAAAATAAATTGTTGAAGGCCAATGAACCGCGTAGGACCACAGCAGAGTCTCTTACCATTTTGCACGTACATTCATAGACCATGGGACCAGTGGTGTTCAACCAAATCCAAGTCTGTGTGACGTGAAACTCACTCTGGCTTTTCTAATAGACACAGACTTTTTCCCTTGCAATAGTGAAACCTGACAGAGCAAATGGAACTGCCAATTATAGACAAAATTAAAAATGTTGGCCTTCAATCGGCAGAAATTCGAAAACGGTCTTTTAGAAACAGAAGACTTCTACAACACATTCCATATACAAAAGTATGGTGGGAAATAGTAGAAGAGCGTCTCTAATCAGGGTAAAACTGATAGTTTTAGAATAGTAGATCGATCAGAAACTGAGACATACAAGGAACCTCGGAGTAGTACTGAGCAAGATCCGCTGGACCAAAAGGTAGACCACCAACTCTACTAAAGCAATTACAACGAACAAACAATTCGCGCAATACAACACGTTAGTAGCTCAACACACAACATTAGTTCAATTGGAAAGTTCACGGAAGAGCAGATAGATCTACTTCCTAAACTAGAAGGACGTTTTGACAATTTGACAATTCATTCCTGTGAAACAACTCTCAGATGAAATACGTTTCGTTGCTTTACGTTGTTCGAATTGAGCCGCTTTCAAACTGACGAATCATCAAAATTCAAAGGACGAACGCTTGAGGTGAAGGTGACATAGGAAATATAGTGCCCTTTGACTAAAAAATACTAGAAGACATTTTTTTTTTCAAACCAGACTGAGCAAGATTTTGAATACATTCAAAACGTATACGATAGTTTTGAAAGAATTGCATACATAATGTCGGGCAAGAGATATCCAAATCAGAATTTTAAATATTTATTTGCCACATTCAATTCTGAATAAAGCAAGCTCCCAACATGAACGAGTAAAAGGGAAAATCATGCAGAATTCTTTACATACGACGGGATTGAATGTCGGCTTAGATGACTGGTAAACTGTCTCCTTTTAATGACGGAATGACTGGCAATTCTTCGTGTTCCCTTGCAGAACATTTTTTTTTATATATATTTATGTACATACATATGAAGGTACGTAGTTTTTGGGGATATCCTTTTGCATGAGGGTGGGAATAGCAGAAATTCTCTGAGTAATTCAGCGGTAACAAATTGGTTATAAACGAATATTCGAGGGTGCCACCCCAAGGGTCATGGGTTGGATTTCTTTGTTATTTATTGGTGATTTCATCCGGGTGGACATGCAAAAGAGCTAAATTTTGAAAAATGTATATAATACAGAGTATATTAGATGGCGGACAATTGAAAATTACGCAGATTTCTCCTAAGTAACTTTTCACTTAAAAGTTCTTCGATGCTTTTAAGCACATGAATGTCCAATGTCACGAGTTCTTCCAATGATGTAAAGAAACTTGGTATTAGCTGTCGAGGGTGATCTGTTTTTTAAAGACAAGAGCAGGCACTAAAGAGGTATGAATAAATGTAATGTCCTTTTCTGAAAAGAGTTGTTTTTATCACGACTTGATCCAAAAGAGACAGGAGTTCGGACTAAAAATATATGTCCTTCGTTTATTCAGTAAATAACGCCATCTGTTGGGATGAG
Source organism: Volucella bombylans (assembly GCA_949129095.1). Lineage (NCBI taxonomy): Eukaryota > Metazoa > Arthropoda > Insecta > Diptera > Syrphidae > Volucella > Volucella bombylans. The sequence goes on from OX422141.1 coordinate 183,819,495, forward strand.
CTAATACTCTTATATCTTGCAAACGAACCAATTTCTTCTTCGAATCACAAGGTGGTCTAGCTCTGAGGCCCTCGATTATTTTCGAGGTGTACATAGGCAGTAGTGTAGAATAGCCAAAATGGATGCAAGAATAGGTCAAAAAGTATTCAAGTATGCTAACAATTGATAACAGCACTTCAGAGAGTTTTCCAAATCTATGTCAAATAGATGTATACTCCCTAATCGAGAAGGATGGCAGGTATTTGAAGCAAATGCTTTCTGTATTTATTGTACATTTAGTTTTCGCATTTCTCCTATTACTTAACAAACTAATGAAATCCATGATACTCGTATGTAGATACAGGCTAACCAAGTACAAAATGTCATATAATGAGTTTTCTACTTGTAATTTGTGCAAAGCCCTCGTGTTTTAGTTCGAATGATCACTCAAGTCGTTAAAGACTTCAACATTTTATCCAAAGAATTTGTGCGTGAAGATCTTGCCATGATTACATAGAGCCACAACACAACGTAGAGGCATATATACATGAAATACTCATAAATGCAAGGAAAATGCCTCTAGCTTCGTTCCACTTAGAGGCATAGTTCTGCGTACAGCCTTACATTTTTACCCTAACACACAATAATGAGATATGCTGCTATATATTTGAATGTACATACATACATTATGTATTCAAAAGTATTCCTGTTATATGATAATGTCGACGAACTCAGAATAATGACAAATTGAATGGCATTATGTTGGGATGATAGCAATTACTCGTGTGACTACCTTCTCAGTTTTGTCTATTTTCTTTATCTTTTGTGTTTTGAATGTCACTATTTAAATGGTATTTTGTTAGCGCCATCTATTGAATGTTTCAATAAGTTAAATTACGTCACTTTCATACTGTTTTTGGGTAAATGTGGCATCATATCTGTGCACGGGCATAGAGATAAGAGCAAATTGCGTTAATGGAACTGACTGTGGACAAATTGAATATGTGATGGATGATGACACGAATAACGTGATTTTTTTTGACTTTTTCACAAATATGTGAATCTAATGGTATCTAAATAGTATCGGCGGGAGTATCACACATAAGCCGAAAAATTATAGAAAGGAATCGACTTTAAAAATAAAAAATTCGTATATGCACTTAATTATACGCTGAATGAGCGGTGGCGCCATCTATTAGATGTGCGATGAGTCAGTAAAAAAAAATAAAAAAAAATCTTGCGTATTTTACAATAATAATAGATCTCACTCAGATGCATACAGATAAAGTAGGCAGAGGATGGAAATGTTTGTCCATTTACACCGTGAATCAGTCCTTTTACACTATAACGTCCCCATGGCGCCACATATGAAGGCGATAACACATTCTCAAAGCGAGAAAGAAATCTATATGATGTACTGGTCCTCTGTACTGATACGCTTATACGGTGTGGAATAACTATGACAAGTAGGCCATGAGAGAGCGACATTTTGCCTTTCGACTCCAAGTTTTACAGGACCATTGATTGTGATACAATAAATGTCACAGTGAATTAATTCAATTTGAAGAAATTTAAGGAACTGCGTGACTACATCGTGCAGCTTAGTGCTAATGTTGAAATAATGCAATTTACTAGGATAGTATGTCTGTTCGCTTAGTGTCCAAAACCTATGTAGAAATTGTTGTTTTTCGTACTTTTGGACAAACAGACCTGGTGCGTTAATTGCAATGTTATACGGATGGGCACTTTAGGAAGCCTTTCAAAGAAATAGTATACCTATGTATCTTTAAAAAATATGGCCTATTGCCTGACTTCTAAGGTCTCATAGTTGAAACTGTTTTAGATTGAATTCAAAGCAAATTCAAGAAACCCATGCGCATGCCAAACTTTGAACTAAGGGTAGGTAGAAAAGAACACTAAAAAATCTTACTCCCCCCAGTACTATAGTGCACTAAGAGGGAGATTTACTACTGGTGGTAGGCAGAAATATTACGTAATGCGAATACTCATGATCGTAAATAACTTTTTGTATACTTTGCATGCACTTGTGTGACTCATTCTATCATTATGAGTCACTACCTCTCTCGGGGACATGTCCTTTTTTTTGATATAAGGAACAAAAAAAAATTTACACCCACAGAGAAATGTTTTGGCTACTCTACTGGTACGCACTGGTTCATTTCACTAGATTGAGGAGAACGATTTGGTGAATTTTTGAGTCGGATTTTCTGATTTTTTCCTGTTTTACATCCCTGTATACAGATTGTTATTTGGAAAAAGGTGTCATAACTAAAATATTGACCATTATAAAAAAATAAATCAAACAAAGAATGATTAAGTGTAAATTACGGGTAAATCAACCCCTAAAATTAATTCTCCACTTTACGTCAAATATGTCATATTTGACATACAAAAATAATATCCTTACACCTGTCAGTAAGTGGTCATTATCAAAAAAAGTAGAAAAAAAAAATAATTGGAAAATTAGATTTCCATCCACTTACCCCATACTCGCATTCCAACTTGCAATGAGATTTTCAAAAAAAAAAACCAAACAACTAAATTCATTCTCAAAAAAAAAAAACTAAAACCACACACTAGATAAAAAAACAGGAAGGGCGACGAAAGATCGGGTGAAACAACAACAAATTCCATGTGTGTGACAATAAACATCTGTACATGGCCCGTGACAGGGCACAAAAATAAAAACTAAAAAAAAAACCAAACCAGTGAAAGGGAACACAAAAAACAGTGAAGAGGGGATTTCGAAACTAAAAAAAAAACTACAAAAGCCCTACAGAAAAAAGAAGAAAGAAAAAAAAACAAACCAAAACCCAGGGAAAGGGAGAATCAGCCACAAAAGGAGAATTGAAAAAAAAACTTAAAAAAAAAAATTTGGTACATACCTCAACTCTGCTGGATAAATCATTTAATCCACTGAATTATCCTTGCAATTGATTTAGATCCATTGGATGAGATGTGTAAATGTTCTCGATGGGTACCTAATAATCCACAATTGGCTGGTAGAATAGAAAAATTGCTCCAACGAAAATTATTTTTTTTTTTTACAAAAAAAAAAGTGCACTTTAATAGTAGAGAGAGGATAGATATCTCACTCCCAAAATGTTATCTGATCTTTCACTTTTTCTAATTTTTTATTTTTCAGATTCTTCTATTTATTTCTAAAAAAAATTGCTTTCACTAAATTTGAATTTATTTTCTCTCAAATTCCCACTATCACATGTAATTTTGAAAAAAATTTTCTCTTCAACTGCGCGTTGGCCTCAACAACGACGCGACGGCAACATATCCAGCGAATAACAACGCGAAGGTAAATTCAAAAAAAAAAAAAAAACGAAAACCCCAGATCGTTTCCAAAAATCCAAACGCACATTCACTTCATTCAAAAGAGGCAAAGACAAAAAAAAACACACTTTTTATATAGACAAACAATTTTATATGGCTTCCTCTGGTTTAGTAAATGTATATGCTCAACGGGTTTCGGTGCACATATCCGCGGTTGCACTTTTCAAGAATATCCTTCTAAACACGTCCTTTCGTAACGACAGTTTGTCGCGGAATGCCTGCACCAGGCTAACGGTCGTCAACAATAAGTCCTCTCAAATTTGAATTGAATCTCAAACTATATACATATACTTATATGTAAATAGATACTCTATGGTACGTGTATATAGAGGAATTCAGTAAATAAGCCAAACACGGCGGCAAAACTTTATTTACCATCTGTTGTGTCAGTGTCTTCTCTCTTTCTCACACTACCGTTTGTTTCATAATCGTTCATTGATCTTTTTCCACTTCGGAAAAGGGGACACTGAACACTCTCTCCCGCTCACTCAAATTCGAAACAAAAAAAACGAACCGAAAACAACAATCCAATCCAAAGTATGTGATCGTGTATCTCACTCTTCGTATCTCTTTCTCTATCCTATTTCGTATCACTATCGGTCGGGGTCTTTACTTTTTTTTTTTTTTCTACAGATCTCACAAAATTAAAAGTGAGGTTAGAAAACAAAATTCGTGTATTATCAACTCTCAAAAACAACTTCTTCGCATGTCTCTATCGTAATTGTTCAACTTATGTGAATTTCAAAGTAAAAAACAAAAGGGTAGGTGGATAACTTAAAGAAAAACTCTTCCAAATCGCTCTATCCGCAGAGCTCACTCTCCCTTCGAATGCCGAAATTGAACTAACCCAACGGTAATCGTAAGCCCTAAGTAGAACTACCGAGAGTCTGATGTCTGCCGAAAAGGTACACAGTAAAAAAGAAAACCATCACGAAAAAAGATTCAAAGCAAACCCGAATAAATAGAGAGAACCACAACAGTATATAAGAACACCATCTCATAGGAACGAAGAGAAACTGAAACTCTTTTACTAGCTATCCAAATGAAAACCAAAGAAAAGAGCGAAAGAGAGGAATTTTCTATTTTTCCTCATTTTCGTAAGACTGCCAATGAATTAGTGACACTTATTTACCCCACAATTGTGTGTTACTTTATCGCGTTTTCTTTTCATTTATTTTTCTATCTGCCCTTTTGTTTTGTTTTTGGTAATTGCCATTTGCTAGTGTATAGTTCAAGAGAATCAAGTAAATATTTAATGCCAGAGGGTAAGTAAAGAGTCGAAGAGTACTCCAAAGCATATACATAGGTAGTCGAGTAGGAGTTTGATGGTTTCAGTTCTGTTTTGCGGGCTTCTTTCTCATCCATATATTGTAAACAAATCGAGTTTAGGTGCTTTTATGTTATGTAAATTATTAAAAGGAATTCAACAAATTATCATACAGTAGATAAGGCTCAGTGTTATGAATGTGTTGGTGTTTAAGAGCAACTCGACAAGGGGAAGTACCTGTATATAAGAAATTAGAGATATGAATAAATTGAACGTGATACGATTAGCAATTTCCTGGATAGAATTTCTCATTTTACATCTTCCACATTGTTGTTGAGGATCTATCTATGGATCTATGCATGGATGTGTGCATTGAAAATATATGTATGTACGATTGAGAGGCTACAGCTGAGTTGTGCTCTGCGCCCTTCTCCAAATGTACATATGGGTCTCTGTTGGATGCCCTGAATCTAAATGTGAACCCGAGTATGAGGCTCCAGGTATCCGGTATCTTATGTATCAAAAGCTCTTAGCATCATATGCATGTTCATACCTCTTGCTGTGTGGGGAAATACAGAGTCACGAAGCTTTTTTTCTGTTTCTCCGTGCTACATACCTATACCTCTTATTTGGGTTTTCGAGTTCTTTTTTTTTCCGTTCCTTCTTCGTAGCCATGTGAGGAGAGATATGTATGTACATATTTGTGGCATATATTTCACTTTTTTTCTTCAATTTTTTTTTGCTCTCGAATTCTTGTTTTTGTACCCCCTGGGGTTGTTCGCTGTTTTACATACACTCGTTCGTACCTATACTTATGTGGACATGAAAAAATACTACATAGAGAATTTTGTGTAACAATAGCCAATGAATACAATGAATTGATGTTTTCGTGAGTTTCTCCTTCCCTCTATATGCGTTGACAATTAAAAAAAAAAACAACAACTACAACAATATGTATGTATGTAGGTATATACAAACACGATGACACAATCTTCACAATGATATCGCTTGTCGGAGACGACAGACGAAGCACGATTTCAAAGAGTATCGTATGTCCAATTAAAAGCAAGAAATCAACTCAGCTGCAGTAGAGAGGAAATACTGATAAATGGGTTGTAGATGTTTTTTTTTCTTTTTTTGTAATTCTTTTTCTGCACAGTTGGAGCTTAAGTGGATTCTGTGAAAGTTAGGTTAGATGAAACATAATTGGTAGGCAGAGATAAGATTGTTCTTGTAGTTATTTATGTATCTAAATACGAGTTCCCATTCATTGTGCAAAAACTGGATGAGCCAGTTTTTGTTTTCTTTTTCTAAAGGTTATGTAGAACATTTGTTTCCGTTCCTTTGCACTGTGTCGCAGCACCAATAATGGCTATCCAAAATTCTACCGATTTGGCAGGAATACCAGGAACTCAACCACTGATCGGCGTTTTCTATGGCTGCCAAATCAAATTCATATAACCAACAACTACCCAAATTAATATAATTCTTGTTTCATCTACCGAGCTTAACTCTTACTAGGTACCTACACTACATACATCAAAAGTTAATGATCTTGTAAAATACAATAATTACACAATTGTTCGATTTTTATTTATTTCTATTTTTTCTATACATTTCAAATTAAATCCACTTTAACTTAATTTGACACAGCATCTTACGAATTTAGAAGAAACTAAAGTCATAAATATCTCTCTATATATTTTTTAAATAAAACCATAAAATTAAGTCGAATTAATTTATTTGTTTTTTAAACAGTCTTACAAATCATTAAGTTTTCAGTCTTTAGTAACTCGAATAATAAAAAAAAAACATAACAAAGAGATAATAAATGAAAAATTAAAGGAACTTCATATTTTAGTTTTTAAAAAATTGCGGCTAGTATGGCCTACCTGGTGTTAAATTGTAATAGTGGTGTAACTCCACTTTTTAATAAAATGAATTTTATTGCTTAATTGTAACACAATTTCTTATATCTTTCAATGTAAAAGCAAATCAACTCCAAAAAGGCAATTAATTTTTCATAATTATCGTTTTTTATTTTTACAGTGAACTTTTCACTATAATAGTGAAGTAAGACCCAAATCAGTACAATAGCGCAATAAATCTAAGTTGATTGACTTTTATGGAGATTTATTCTTATATGTATGTACCTACATAATAAGCTTAACGTAAAAACCCAAAAAAAAAACACAATCAAAATGAAACAATAAAACCGTAATTAACTTGACATCTAATAGGGCGATGTGGTGTAAGGTCGGCCTTCTCTAGTAGTCGGCCACTGCGTTGTAAAACACAATGTAATAGGAAAAATCTTCGTTTAAATTCAATGCAAAACATGTGTTCCAACAGGATAACGGTTTTTCGTTGTCTGGATGTAAAATTTCATTCCATTGCACCTGCTAGTTTTTTTTGTAAAAACTGCCAGTTTGCTCCAAGTTTTCTTTGGTGTCGGGTTTGCGTTTTTTTCCGACAAAAAAAAAAAAAATAGTGGAAGTGAATTTTAAAACAAGGATTAAGCGGCAAACTACTGAAGCTGCCGCACTGTGTGGTTATTTTTAAGTTGTTTATAGCTTTAATTTGATGTTTTTGATTAAAAAACTTAAATTTTATTATTTGATAATTGTATATAAGGGGGGCCGAATTTAGAAGACAATTCAATTCAATTCTTCTTAACTCGGCCCCCCTGGCTGACTAAAGAAGACCACATCATTTTTTTTTTGCCAACCGAGACGGCTAAATCAGTGGAAATTGTATTCTCTTTTTATTGACGCAAAAAAAACATAAAATATTGCGTAGCTTCAGTACTCGGCCGCCTGTAAACGTAAAGATAGAATGAGAGGCCGACTATAGAAGACAAAAGTTCTTATGTCGGACACTTATGTTTTGCACAAAAATAATCTTCATACCTACATACCTCGTATGTAGGTAACAAAAATTCCGATTTATTTAAGAAAAATGGGTCCTGCCACTGTTCTTACTGCGGCCGAAGAACAAAGGCTTGTAAACTGGCTCATAGACCTTGCCAAATGCGGATTCCCACGAAAGCCAACAGGCTTGCTGAATACAGTCCAAAAAATAATTTTGGAAGACAATAGGAAGAGCCGATTTAAAGATGGGCTACCAGGGAAAACCTGGTACTATGGATTTCTGAAACATCACCCAGAATTGTCCCTCAGAAGAGCAGAGGGACTGTCGAAAGAACGGGCGTTGGTCTCTGAGAAGTACATAATACGAGTAAAGTGGTTCCGGGAGCTCAAAGATTACCTAGAAGAAATTAGACATTTTGGAAGATGCTTCTAGAATTTTTAATGGTGATGAAACATCCTTCTGTCTTTCTCCGAAATCAGGGATTGTTTTGGCTCCTAAGGGCTCGAAAAATTTATACAAAATTTCTTCCGGAAACGATAGAGACACTTACAGTTTTGTTTGTGCTGATGGAAAACCTTTACCACCATTAGTCGTCTTTCCTTATGTGCGCCCTCCTTAGGCTGTGGTTAGAAGTATGCTCGACAAGTGGGTTTTAGGTACGTCCGAAAGTAGCTGGATGCGATCGGAAACGATTTATGAATACGTAGCCTACAGTTTCAATGACTGGGTAGCCGAAAATGACATTAAACGGCCAATTTTATTTCTGGTCGATGGGCATAAATCACATCTGACAATGGGCCTTAGTGACTTTTACCGCAATAATGGCATTATTTTATATGCACTCTTGCCAAACACCACCCATATAACACAGCCAGCTGATGTGGGCGCACTTAAAGGCTTGAAAACAAACTACAAAGATACCATAGATATATGGCTAAGCATTCCGGAAAACAGAGGCAAACTAGTAAACAAAACAAACTTTTGTGAATTGCGTAAATTGGTTTTAGATAGTTCAGATAGGACAGAAAGTATAAGAAACGCCCTCCGAAAGTTTGGTTTGTTTCCATTCATTCCTAACGCAATAAACTATACAAAATGTGTGCAGAATGAGATTTATGTTATGAAATAGTTTCCGTTTTTATACCTAGGTACTCGTATCTATGATAATTAGTTACTATTCATAGTTCATTTATTTATTTATTTGCATAAGACCACATAACTTTCGAAGTAGCTTTTTTATTTTATTTTGTTATTTTTTCATTAATATTATCGGTAGCAAATAGGTAATCATACGAGTAGGTTATTTACCTAATTGTGTGTGTATTTATATTTATTTATTTACTTATTAGGCTCAAAAACATATCCTATGAAGCAATACATTTGACTGGAATACATGTTCCTATTTATATGAAATTGTTCTTGACTTACTATAAAACTTTAAAATGATACCGAAATACTTGTAACTTTTGTAAATAGAGTAAATTTATAATTTTTCAAATTGAGGCCGACTACTGTATACTCACGTGGTCGACTTCTGGAACTGAAGGGGCCGACTACATAAGAATCACACTTTTGTCATAAATAATTTGTTTAAGGCAGCAAATTTACTTAATACTTTTAGAATAACCCTATATAATCTTTTCAACTAATCATAAAAACTGATTCTTATATCCAAAATTAAAAAAACAGATTTTTAAGAGTTAATCAAACACAAAAAAAGAGTTAAGTGGCCGACTACTGGTGCCATCACCCTAGTACGAAAATACGATTTCTTTCGCTTAATAAGTGCAGTTTAGACCGAGTATATAACAGTGTATAATATTATGTCATTCGACATTAAACCGGAAAAAGTGTATAGAGTTAATAGTGTTACTATATTCATAAAGTGCAGATAATTTTTTTTTGTGTTTTTAAAAATGAATTGTGATGGATATTGAAAATTTTAGTGACTCTGGTTCTGATTGTCAACCTTCATCAGGAGAAATTTCTTCTGAATTTGGTAAGCAACATAAATTCATTTTTTTTACTAAGCCCCTTTATATTTTGCTTTAAAGATTCAAGAAAATAGTATTAACTGAATGTTTTAAATTTAAATGTATGTATATTTTCCAGATACAGACTCGAGCGTCAATGAGCAAGTTCAGGATCTTCAATCTGAACCTGGACCATCTACATCAAGGAAAAGATCAGTTAATAAAGAAACTTGGGCAGTCAATAAAAGGAAGTTTTTACGTAACAGTGGAAGAGAATATTTAACTGCGAAAGGAAAAAAAATGGAGCGAACAATTTTTGAAAATGCTGGTGCCCAAAAAAATGTATTACTCTGATAACAGAAAATGAAAGACATAAATTATTGTATTCGTTTTGGAATTTAAATGACTTCAATGCGCAGAATTTTTATCTGTTTACATTAGTGCAGAAAAAAATTTGTTAATAGAAGACGGCCAAAAGATCGTTCACGAGCGGGAAAAAACGTATCGTTCAAATATTTCCTAAGTTCCAATAACACACAAAATGTATGTAAGAAATTTTTTCTTAATACATTCCAAATCAGCGACGGAAGATTATATCGATGCCTTTCTAAGAATGATGTACTCGTAGCACAATTCAAAGATAAAAGAGGCACAACGAGCTTACGAAAATTGGACTATTCGGATATTGTTTCCCACATTGAAAGTGTTCCTGCCTACCAAAGCCATTATACACGGAAAAGTAATCCCAACAGAAAGTATTTAAATCCTGGGCTAACTATCACTAAAATGCACGGTCTATTTGAAGAAAGATGTATTAAGGAAGGAACTGAAGCTAAAAAATTAAAATATTATATGAAAATATTTAATACGAAGTTTAATCTTCATTTTAAGGCTCCGCGACAAGACACTTGTAAGACTTGTGATGACCTGAACTTGAAAATTTAAGGTGCAAATAATGAAATTATGAAAAATGAGTTGGAGATCCAAAGAGAAATCTATCAGAAAAAAACAGAATCAGCAAGACAAGGCCTTCAAAATGATTCTAAAAAAATTGAAGAAGCATACGTTTTCACTTTTGATCTTTAAAAAGTCTTGCACTTTCCGAAATTAACTACCTCAGTGGCATACTACAAAAGGAATCTTTATTTATAAAACTTGGGAATACATTGCTTTAATAATAAAACAGGATACATGAATGTCTGGGATGAGGTTGAGAGCGGAAGAGGTTCTCAAGATATTGCAGTTTGTCTAACTAATCATTTAAAAACACATGCGAAGCTACAAAAACATATAATTATGTACTCGGATTCTTGCACTTGACACTTGACCCTGATTATAGAATAATGACCTTAGACCACAAGTTCTTGGTATCAGGACATTTTATCTTCCAAATGATGGAGAATTCGGTATAATAGAGAACGCCAGTCGTCGCCACGCACAAATTTATAGCCCAGAGCAATGGATCGACATCATAAAAACAGCCAAAAACAACATGCAGAGTTTTTAAGCACGGGCACATTAGAAGCATGCATTACAAACAGAAAAAAAAACAACAAAATGTGACACCGTTTTATGAAGTTGATCTTAGTAAAAAGTCGAAAGGACGACAAATTAAAAATTAAAACAACATTCAGCAGGACCCACTCTATCCATCAAGAAGACCTGTCACTGAGGCAAAGAAGAAAGATATGCTTGATCTTCTACCATACATTCCGCCAATTCATCATCACTTTTATAAAAACCTTCCCTTAGAGATAACGGCACGTTCAAAACATGATGCTGATGAACGTTCATCTGATGACGAAATCGTGTATGATTAAGATTCGAAATGTCACTATAACGGTGAAGTAACTCCAAAATAAAATTTTTAACTTAATATACTTAATTTTTTTTTCTTGTTTTTTCCTTAGCTGTAAAGGTTATTAATATCTTTGATTACAATCCTCATGAGTCCAGATTCTGCATACCACACATTGTACTCAAGCTTCACCTTGCTTATCGTCAGAGAACAGGCCAGTGCAATAGATGCATCTAGCATCCGTCTGGTTACTGCTATCAGGACTTGGATCTGAAAGTCCTCCTCACTTTCTGATGATAAGGGCTGGGTTTTGCGATAGCTTCTCTTTTTCCTTACCATGCTTTGTTCATTATTTTCGTTGAACCTTAAATTTGTAGGAACCATCTGAAATTATAAATAGATAAAGCAAAAAGACGATAACATTATTTAATTAAAGCCTAAATATATAAGATGTATGTATGTTTCTACCATTGTTTTTGAAACCCCATGATTGTTCTTCTTTAACTCGTTTTTTGATGGATTCTTCTAAAGCTGGCTTGTAGAGAGATGATGAAATCCTCGTTTCCTTCCACGAGTCGAAGGTTTTTTTACTCGAACAGGGGTTACCAAAGTTGTTGATTCCGAAATACATTTTATCACAGTGGAAGTCGAAGGTTGTGAATATTTATTCGACTCATCTTGCTTAGATTGTGTCATCTCTACATTATTTTCACGTCCATCAGCAGGAGCAGGATTTTCCATGTTAGATAAAGATATTTCATCTTCCTCTGCTGCTAGAAATCGTGGTCTTGGAACACATTCCTATCAAAAGGAGATATCCCTGTGGACGAAAAGCCTTTCAGAGCAATTTCTGCAGTTTGAACCTTTAAAAAGGCTCGACCGAATAGCTCAATTATATCATACTGTGTTAGAGCTTTCGTGTTGTTTATGGTCCAGCTTCAAATTTTTTCAGTCAAATATTTTTTGAGAGGTCCCATGAAGTCTTATCTAAGGGTTGAATTTTGTGACTTGAATGCGGAGGTATAGATAGAATATGAACATGTTTTGTTCGAGCCAGGTCTATAAGTTCTATGTTATATTCCTGGTGTGGCTTGAATGCACGTCCATTATAAGCAATACAGGTGAAGATGCCGTTGGTTTCATTGTTGTTAAAAAGTGTTTAAACCACTTTGTGAACAAATTTGTCTACAACCATCCTGATGGATGATTAGTATATATTGAACCCGGCGGTGTACCTTTCATGAGGTGTGGATTGTCTCTCTTTTGCGGAAAAATGAACATAGGAGGCACAAGTGACCCTCCTGCACTCATGCACAAAATCGACGTAATAAGTGATCCCCTTTCAGCAGATGTTAATGCTCCCACCTTTTTTCGACCTTTGGCATTTTGGCTGGAACTACTGAAATCCCCGTCTCATCCACATTAAAAATAGTGTTGGGGGGAAATGGTACTTAGTCATGAGCATTTCTAAATTGTAAAAAAAAATTGCCAGAAAATCCAGAAGCACGGGCTAAAGACATTCCAGTCGGTTCTCGGAATGACAGCGATGGATGACGTTTTAGAAATAAAAGTAGCCAGTCTCTTCCCGCAACTTCATTTATAGCAGAAAATGGAATGGGAATTTGGTTCTTTATAGCTAGCTGGAATGCTAACGATCTTATGTTATTCCTGGTTAGACCAAATAGTTTCCCTTCCATTTGCAGGCAGTAGTCTACTAGAGACTGCTCGAGTTCCGGAGGAAAAATGGTTTTCCTGCCTAGTTTGGCACCTACCACTTCCTCCAAAGGTTTATCCTTTCTTGCCACTAAACGCCTCAGTGTGGTTCTCGGGACATTGAACATTTTTGCTGCCTTTAAAAAACCCATGGCCTACTAGGCCATATTTAAAATAAAGGGTTTTCCAATAGGGACTTGACAACTTTGAATTTAATTTGTGAATGCACTCTTTCACTAATCATCAACCTGTCACAGTCAATTTATTCAATAAACTCAACATTTTCATCATGGTAAAGTACACAAACGATCAATGTCTGCAAATTATAAAAATTTTCTACCGAAATTCGGAGTCGGTGACTGCAACTTTAAGAGCGTTAACTCCAATTTTCAGTCGTAATTCTCGCCCTAAGGGACAGGCAATAAAAAGTTTAGTGCAAAAATTTGAGTCTACATATTCGTTGTATGATGTTGCCGTGTCAATGAGACAACGGGTTGGTCGAAGTGTCGAAAATATCGCTGCCGTTCAGGCGTCCGTAGCTAACGATCCAAATCAGTCAATTCCACGGCGTTCTCAAGAATTGGTCATCGCTCAGACCACATTATGGCGTATTTTGCGTAAGGATCTTGGTTTACACCCATACAAGATCAACCTGACTCAAGAATTGAATCCGATGGACCATTTGAAGCGACGAACGTTCTCCGATTGGGTTCTGTAGAAGATGCTCCAAGATGATGAATTTCATCGCAAAATCATCTTCAGTGACGAATCTCATTTTTGGCTCAATGGGTTCGTCAATAAGCAAGATATAGATTATTGGTCGGGTGAAAATCCACATGTGCTTCATGAATCACCACTTCATCCACAAAAAATAACTGTTTGGTACGGTTTGCATGCCGGCGGCGTTATTGGGCCATATTTTTTCGTCGACATAACGGTCGTCACGTTACTGTGAATGGTCAGCGTTATCACGCCATGATTACCGATTATTTTTGGCCCGAATTGGAAGATATGGACTTGGACGACATGTGGTTTCAACAGGATGATGCCACAAGCCACACAGCACACGCTACAATCGATTTATTGAAGAGTAAGTATGGTGAGCGTGTTATCTCAAGAAATGGGCCAGTCGATTGGCCGCCTCGTTCGTGTGATTTAACGCCGCTTGACTATTTTCTGTAGGGCTACGTTAAGTCATTGGTTTATGCCAACACGCCGACGACGTTGGAAGAGCTCAGAGCCAATATTGATGGCGAAATAGCTGCCGTTTCGGCCGAAATGTGCGGCCGAGTCGTTGAAAATTGGGTCCAACGAATCGACCGCTGCAAGCGTGCCAGCGGTGGCCATATGAACGAAATATCTCAAATGGTTTGCATTTTATTTAAAAAAAAAGTTGTCAAGTCTTTATTGGAAAACCCTATATATAGACGGAGTCCTCTAGTAACCACATAAAATTATTTTCGGACAAATCAGTGGATAAATTTGTTCATTTTCGAAGAAGTAATTCTGTATACAAAAATTAGAAAACTTCATGAATATTTTATTTTTGTTTGTATTTTTTTTTATAAATTAAATTTAATAAATAATAATTCTTTTAATATTGCTTTTTTACAACAATATACGCCGCCATGTCTTTTTTTTATACATAATATCGATCACTTCACCTGGATCCACATGAATACCTGAGTGAACAGAAAGCATTGTAAGTGCGCTAAATCTTGGATGGCCCATGACGCTTCGTGATACTGTTTTGATCCCTTTCATAGTTAAAAAGGTTCTTTCAACGCTAGCTGTTGTAGCAGGTAGTGCGGCCAAAATTGTAAGCAAGTAGCTTATACTCCTGAAGCAGGTCTTGTCACATATGTCTATCAGTTTCAGAACATCGGTATAGGGATCAATAGATGAAATTTTTTCGCACAAGAGTATGTACTCCCCTTTAACAGCTGACAAGGATATTGCGTTATCGAAGTACAGAGTTAGCTTTTCCATTTCATTTTCTCGATTAACGGCAGCAAAACCTCGAAGCACAGCTTGAAACGATGGTAGAACATCCTCGTTGAACATAAATCCGTCAGTAACATTTTGTATTAGAGAATCTAGACAGGGAATAAGTATAGAAACTCTAAAATAATCTTCAGGACATATTGTTTCTGGATTGGAGCGTGTTGTTTGTTGCAAAGAAATTCTCGGAGTTGTTATCTTAAATTCAAATAAATCCTCGGCAAGTTGTGAAATCCCCGGCATTTTCTCTTATGTTTTTAAGAGATTTTAAGACTTGGTTTTTGTGAGTTATTGCAGACACGAAATTCAAAGATTCATTTTGTAGGAAAATTGATAAGAGTAGCGTTAAACTAAAAAGTTTTTCGCATACAATGAAGCTTACCAGGAAATCACTTCTTTGAATTGCTGCAAAGATAGTTGATGCTTTTGAAGACATCGCCCACGTCTTGGTGGATATTTCTACAAGACTAATCGCAATACATTTGAAGAGCTCTACAATATAATCGTGGAATTTTTCACGAGTGCCATGAGTAAATGGAAAACAAGAATATACGAGTATGTATGAGGTTAAAGCACAAGAGAGATGAGCGTGAGAAGAGGATTGTTAAAGGGACATTCTTTTAGACCACTAGGGTTCGGTTTAATCCTTCCACCTCTTAGTAAAATATTAAATGAATCTTCGAATAGGTATCGAATCGACAGACAAATGAGTGCACGCTCCAGGCAACGTCTTCAGGACCTTCTAAATATTATGAACAACTTTATTTCGGATATCCAAATGAACTTTTGTTTTGATAAATGCAAAGCAGTGGAAATGATACGTGGTAGAATTGAAAGAACTGAAGGTTTCAACTTTAAAAATGGTACCATTGAAACTTTAGAGGAAAATTAAAGTTATAAATATCTCGGAGTCCCATAAATGCGTGGTATCCAACATACCACAACGAAGACTCAACTTAAAAAATGCTTTATTGAAAGAATGAAAACATTACGCAAAACAAAACTGAACACTAGTAATTTAACTAAGGCAGTTAATACGGATGTGCGGATACATATATTCCTTTGGTTTGATAAAGTGGAGCCAAACTGCGCTGCAAGACCTCGATAGACAAATAAAGGTAGTGATGACATTGCAAAGATTTCACCATCCGTAATCGGCAAAAGAGAGAACAATCTTACCTAGGAGAGAAGGTGGCCAAGGTATAATAAATTTAGTGAATCAGCACAACATACAAATTGGAAAATTGGAGCAGTATTTTATGGAGGGTGAAACCACTAATCTAAAGTACCAAATTATTAGGCGAATGGACGAACACTATACCCCGTTAAAGCTAGGAGAGCCAGAATATCAGCCGCAAATTTTGTCTGTAGATCAGCGGATCGTGCAATGGAAGGTCAAAGCTATTCACTATTCAGGGTAAGTATTCTTACCAGAACTTGTGAGCTGCAAGAAACCATACTACCAGCACCAAGCTGATGAAGTCCTTTCCAGCAACAATTTTTAACTTTATTGGGATCGTCAAATGAGTACGGACCACACAATAATTGCGTCCCGCCCAGACATTGTGTGGATAGACAAGACGAATAGGTCTGGATTCGTAATAGATATAGCAGTCGAACATTTGGGGAAAAGATAGCAAAGTATGCTGACCTAGCTCATGAAATAAAGCAACGTGAAAGAGTGAGCAGTACGAATTGTGCCAATTGTTGTATCTAGTACGGGAATGATTGAAAGAAAAGTAGTTGAAGAACTTAATAAAGTGCGACGCAACGATCTTTTGACGAAGTTTCAAAGTCGGTCTTTCTCAATACCTGCGGGATTGTACGCACGTAAAAAAAGTCGTAAAAAACGAACAATTTATCATCAGAGCCTAATCCTTTGGCATAGCCACCAAGAACCTAATAAGCAAACAGATAACATATTCAGATATTTCTGAAGTAGTGAAAGTAGTAACATCGCCCCTTCATTGCGCCGTTTTCAATGGCGATGACAATTTCTCCCCTATGGACATGAATAACGAAGACCATCTACAATAGTAAGCGCAGTGAGTACTCCACAAGTACACACAGTGGAAAACCAAGCCACTGCACGGAAGGCACTTGAGATGGAGGAACAAAATGTTGATACAGCGCTATCAAATTCCTGGCTTCGATCTGGCAATCTGTTTTCAACAACGGAATGGTTTATGATAGCCATCCAAGATCAAGTCGTAGCAACGAAGAACTAACTTAAGTTTATTATCATAGACCCGACAGTCCAGTCAGATAACTGCCATTAGTGCGGAGCAAAGTGTGAAACCATACAGCACACACTTGCTGACTTTACGACGCTTGCAAATGATGCCTACAAACGTAGACATAACAATATGGGCAAAATAGTTCATCAGGAGCTTGTAAGAAAGTATGGCATAATAACATGGCCAACAGCTACCCCATATTATAAGCACTAGAGACTATGCAATCTACTGGGATAGATTAGTGTTTGCCGACACAATTGTCTCCGCCAACAGACCTGACATTGTTATCCACCACAAAGAGGAAAGAAAAATCATGCTCCTGGATTTTACAGTTGTGAGTAACAATAATATTGATTCGACACATTTTGGTAAGAAATACACAGCCTTACGTCAAGAGCTGAGAGAATTGTGGAGATGTAGCGCTGCAATAACGCTACAGCTAATAGTATCTACTACTGGACTCATACCTAAGTCGACGGTAAAAAATCTAGAAAAACTAAACCTAGAAGCAAACATCATAAAGGACATGCAAAACTCTGTAATATTGGATAGTTGTCGAATCGTGAAGGAATTCCTGTAATTTAGTACGAAATGGATAACCAAGAACATCCGAGCGTAGTCTTGCCATACAATCAAATAAGACAGATGAATGATACCCTACGAGATGTAGAGAAAAAAAAAAAATAAAAATAGTAATAATTTGGATATTTACACCACAGCTATACACACCTTTTGTAAATATATTTTTGTATATGGATGATCTTAACATTGAACCTACTGACATTTTGTATATATCTATTTCTTCCGATGGTAGTCAAATGATCGCTTTAAGATGGTGAAAAATTTCCACCTGAAGATAGCCCTCAACAGAGTTCCAAGACATCTTTTACGGACATTGTACATTTCTTAAAAAATGTGTACAAAATGAAACAGCTCAAATTACACCAGTCAATTACAGACAGTCTCCAAAGTTTCTAGCAAGTGAAATTTCTTAGTAAGCAAATACATTTCTGAATCTAGAACTACTCTTTTTGTCGCCGTTGTCAGTGTAATCGTTCGTAGCGACAGACGTGACAACCTTGCAAAAAAAAACATCTATTAAATGGATTACGTGTGCTTTATTGTTTTGTGGGACCTACCAACCCGAGTCTAGAGGCAGTTGTCTTTATTATTTTTCCGCAAACAAAAATTTAAAAATATCAGCTTTGTCATAAATGGGTCGACAAGTCACAATGACAATCTAACTCAATAAATGATGAAGGCTGCTTCAAAAGGTACGAAAATTTCACAGATTCTGTGACTAGAAAATGCGCTGGTTAATAGAAGAAGTTTGCCCATATATTCACGGGTGGATATGCTGGATCCGATTGTGGAAAACATGAAGCTAAGCCGTTCAGGCTTGAAGGAGATCACTGGTAAATATTGCCTCAAAAGCAATTAATATTTTAACCAAGGTTTTAAGAAGCAAATACAATTGGAAAGCCCAAGTGCAAAGCAATTAACAAATCCTGGGTCAATGTGATGATGTCATCCAAAATAGAGGGGTCTTTTGCACAAATGCAACACTTACGTGAAATAAATTTGTAACTTAAAAGGCTTTACATGTTTCAGTACTTTTTTAAGAGAGTTGTTAAATATGTACATATGTACGAGTATGTATTGTATACTGTCGCACGATTGATCGATGAAAAACTATTCCCACAGTTTGTTATTTCCTATCAATTCAGGTTCCTGTTCAAATCAGAAACCAAATAGCTGTGGTTCTTGTTTTTCTACTATTGAATATCTGGTTCTACCAGGACAGAAAGTATCCTCTGTTTTTATGGTAACTCAAACTTTGCGTAGTTGCACAATTTTAAGACAACAAACAAGCGAAGCAGCTTAAATTAAAGTAACATTTGATTTGTAGTAATTGACTTAAGACACTCCTGATTCACCTCTCTAGATTTAATATCAAATAATGCCGACACAACACTTCAATTATTTTCTTATGCAACTGCTCTTAAAAAATCCCGAAATATTGCATCCGAAAATAGGTGACCCTCTCTAATTCCTTTTCAAGTCTAGCTGCCTCCGATCGTCTATCCAATAAAATCTTTTTGCTGTCCAGGTAGTTTGACCTGGACAGTTCTGAATTAGACAATCAGGACCTTTACCCATAATTATATATGCATGGGTATTTAGGTAAGTATCTGTAGATGCAAAGTACTCTTTGTTTTCCTTCGTTGCATCCACTGTGTGCATAACAAATTTCTTGGAAATAAGTTCTATAGCTGAAGTGAAGTAAATAAACAAATTTAATTATTTCAATTAAATTTTTTAAATTTTTTTTTGTGTGAATGTTGAGATATTGAAAGACATTTTTCTGTTTGGAAAACGACATCCGCATCGTTTTAGTCATGTAAAGGGTGACCAGATAAGAACGGAAAAAAATTAAATAAAACATGAAGGGTGTGAGATATAAAATTGATTCTAGCTTTATTTTGACACTACGTGCATGCCATTATGTGCGGAATAGCATATCATTCAAATGGCGGCCTCGTCTTCGCTGGCAGTGCTTCAATCGGTCGCGTCGGTCGAATTTCTGATGGTTCGGTCCAATATGTGCCGCGTTAATCCGGCAATAGAGTGTTGAATGATGGCCTCGAGCTTGTCCAAAATGGTTGGTTTATTAGCGTAGACTAAGGACTTGAGGACAGAGAAAATATTCGATTGGTGTCAATCGCTCCTTCACAACTTAGAGCGTTGAGTCGCTTGTATGTCTTGTAGCGCCGTCTGGTTGGAACTACAGCTGGGATATATCGATGTTGTCGAGCTTTGACCCCAGAAAGTCAGTTAAAATCGCTCTATACCTGAGACAATTGACGGTAACGGTGTCTCCTTCCTCATTTCGAAAGAAATAAGGTCCAATGGTGCCGTCATGCCATAAACCGCACCAAACAGTCAATCTTTGCGGATGCATTGATGCTTGTGGATTGTGTTCGCTCCAATAACGGCAATTTTGCTTGTTGACATAGCCGCTGAGCCAAAAATGCTCTTCGTCCGAGAAGTTGATTTTTGGCCAAAATCCGGATCTCCGGCAACAATTTCCAAAACCCAATAGCCCTCACGGCGTTCTCTATGGTCGTCCAGCTTCAATTCGTGCGTCAGCAAAATCTTATATGGATGTAGGCCTAAATCCAACAGCAAAATAAGCAAATAATTGGCGATGCCCAATTCAACGGGTCTTCTTCGATACTGGCCGCTATGGCGGCTATGTTTCCTTCATTTTGCACCAATCTCTGTCTGGTTGGTGGCTTAAAATCCAAAAGAGTGTTCTCACGCGCAAAATTTTCCGACCTCACGACAAAATTCACGTTTCGTACTTACAACTGGTACAACTGGTGCATGGCAGACCTTACTAATATTTTGACAGGTGGATGTCATTGGCAACTTTAATCGCTACTAAAACATAACAATTGGAAAAACCACCATTGCTATCTGGTCTCCCGTTATAAGTCGAGACTCAAAACCTTGTACAGACAGCTTAATTTTAGACATTACTCGGAGGTCATATACATATAAATCGTCGGCCAAAAACATCCAAATATTAATTTAAGAAATTTGTATTGGAAAAGTAAAACTCGGTCTGTAAACATCAGCAACCGGAATGTGTTCTCGCAAATAAATAAAATATTTCGAATGACTAAAATCAACACGACCATCTGTGTCTAAAGACCGTGCGGACGACGGAAAATGAACAAATTCTGGTAACACTGGCAGTAGAAGCTCCCGATAATGACAAATATTTTGTGATCAATGAACCACAGGAGAGGATAGAGGTCATGGGAGCGACTCTCCAGAAATCGGTGTCTTCTGCACGATTTCCAGCCTCGCAATGATATGGAGAACTGGCCATTCAAGGACTCAGGTTTCACTGAGTTCATTGATGAATTTGTGACAAATATTGTCATCGCCATGTAGAGGCGTTAATTTTGAAGGAACAGCTCCATGAGATAATTGTGTTTTGACATCTCATTGATAATGTAATGAATAATCCTCATTATACAGCATATACAGGAGACAGCGTTGGTATATCCTATTCCCAAAAGGTATAAAGCCACATTCAATGCGGCGAGTCTTCGGTCGATGAGTCTTCCTTCGGTATTCGAAAAGGTGATCAATAGAGTCCTTACTTATGTAGAACAGTCGATACCGCATGATTCGATTTGAGCCCCGGGAGGCAAAGGTAGAGTAAAGGAAGTTCCTTAGGGAAATTTTGCTGGGGTGAAAATCGAAAAGGGTTTGGAAACTGTTTATTTCCGGTAGTATCCTAGACATTGGTTCTAGGAACCCATAATTTATTCGGTGATGATTGAGTTGAAAAAGTGGTATAAACCTTAAAGATTACGTGGGTTGATGTTAAGAGAGATAAGTTGAAGTAAAGAGGAGTTGTCGATGTTACTACATAGTATCTGATGGACAAAAAGAATGTCGGCAACTGTCCGGCGAACAGAAAGGGGCTGTAAGTCTAAAGTGGTAAATCTAAGTTATCAGTCCAGGGGGGTCCCCGTAAACCGAGGATCCAGCTTTGTACGACTTCAACCCGGGGAATATGGCTGGTGTGACAAGGTGACCAAACTTGGCTAGCGTATTCAAGAAGAGAGCGAACAAATAATATAAAAAGGGACTTAGTAACATAGGGGTTGGAGAATTGTATAGACTAGTACTTGATAAAACCAAGTGCGGAGTTGGCTTCATTTACATTGGAACAGGGAACAGGTCGATTCGTACGAGGAAAAGTTGGGAAGCGCTTACAAGTGTACTTTATTTATTGGTACTTACTAACATTGAGCTCAAGAAAATACATTTTGCATCAAAAGATAATCAGAGTAGTAGAAGACAATCAGAGTAGGTTGAGAAATGTTTGAAGATTTTCACAATCAGCATCATTGATTGATAGTATAAATATCAAAGGACCAAGGTGTCTACCTTGAGGTACTCTTAAATAATACATTATAATGTCGATCTTCTAAGTAGGATTTAGGTTAGGTTAGGTAAGAGTGGCTGTTGGAAATACCAACCCACTTAGGCCTATTGGCCCATTGTGATGCCACGTGGATCTGTGATCTTCTTACTACTGGAACCAGTTTGAGCTTTTAATAAAGCGTAGGAGACTGTTAACGTCTATTTTTTCTAGATCGTTTAGGTCGTTGTAGAAGAAAGCTCCTAGGTGAAGCTTCCTTCTCTGAGAGAGAGCTGGGCATGTGCAGAGTAAGTGGGGGATTGTCTCCTCCTCTTCCTCGTCCATGCAGCTTCTACAGAAATCGTTAGTAAAAGCGCCAAGCCTTCTTGCGTGCTTGCCTATGAGGCAGTGTCCGGTAATGACACCTATTATGGCGCTGAGATGTTTCCTATCTAAAAGGATCAGACACTTAGATCGACTCAGATCCAGCCTTGGCCAGATCTGTTTGGTCGCTAGACATGTTTGTCCAGCAGTCCACCTAAGGTCCGTTCTTTTGTTGGCATCTAGCTTTAGTGTTAGTTTGCACGTAGCGATTGGTATACCTATACTACCTTTGTCTGGTAGGATAGCTAGAGTGGTTCCAATTTTGGCGAGTTCATCGGCTCTGCAGTTCCCTGGAATGTCTCTGTGGCCCGGCACCCAACAGAGGTGAATGTTGAACTGCTCTGCCATCTCCATGAGAGATGATCGGCATTCAAGGGCAGTTTTAGAACACAATGAGACCGAGTCCAGGGACTTGATGGCGGCCTGACTATCCGAAAATATGCGGATATCCTTTGCAGATATCACGTTTTTCTTCAGCCAGGACAGAGCTTCTTTAATCGCCAAAATTTCCGCCTGGAACACGCTACAGTGATTTGGAAGGCGGAAAGAGAGGCTTAGTATTAGCTTATCTGAGAAAACACCGCCACCAACTCCGCTGTCGGTTTTAGATCTATCTGTGTAGAGATGGATTGACTTGTCCTCCATGAAAGCATCCTCCTCCCAGAATGATCTAGAGGGGAAGCTTACATGGAAGTTTTTGTCAAACCAAAGTTCAGGTATGGTGTAATCGGTGTTCTCTGTGAGGATTCCTAATGTATTAAGAATGTTGGCGTGGCCAAATGAATTATTTGTCCACTGTTTAGTCGCTTTAAGGCGAATAGCTGCAGTCGCAGCTACTTGCTTGCTAAAAATGTCGAGGGGTGTCAAGTGAAGCAGAATATCTAATGCCGCAGAGGGGGTAGACCGCAAGGCTCCGCTTGTGCATATACATGCTGTTCTTTGGACTCTGCTTAGTTTAATGCGGTTGACTGCATTTTCCAAGGCCGTCCACCAGACAACCACCCCGTAAGTAAGTATCGGTCTTATGACCGAGATGTATAGCCAGTGGGTTATGCGAGGTTGAAGGCCCCATTTGTTCCCAATGGCTTTTTTGCAAAAGAATAAAGCTATTGTAGCTTTATTGACTCTTTCCTGAATGTTAGGTTTCCAGTTTAGTTTCCTGTCAAAAATGAGATCCAGATATTTTGCTGTATCGGAAAATACTAAACTGGTACCGTTTATTGAAGGAGGGTCTATAGTTGGAATTTTGTGTTTCCTGGAAAAGAGGACAAGATCAGTTTTATGGGGGTTTATTCCCAATCCACAGCGATCTGCCCAGCAGGTTAATCTATTGAGATTTACTTGAAGGAGTTCTTTAATGGTATTGAGATATTTTCTGAGACGGCTATGGCAACGTCATCCGCATAGGCAATCACTCTGCTACCACCCGCTTCCAGGTATATCAGTAGTTCGTTAACTACTAAGTTCCAGAGAAGGGGAGAGAGGACACCGCCTTGCGGCGTACCTCTGCTGACATATCTTTTAGCAGAAGTCTCCCCCAGTTTGGAGTTGATTATCCTGCTTTTTAGCATTAGACCGATCAACTCCCCAAGTGAGTCGTCTAATTGCAGAGTTGACAGCGCAGTCGTGATTGCGGATGTGTTGACGTTGTTAAAGGCGCCCTCTATGTCTAGGAAAGCAACCATTGTGTACTCCTTATATTGTAGGGATCGTTCGATGTGGCTAGTCAGAGAGTGCAAAGCCGTTTCCACCGACTTCCCTTTACAGTAGGCATGTTGAGCCGCAGACAGAAGTCTTGGATCAACTTTAGCTCGAATATGGATATCAATCAGTCGTTCTAAAGTTTTCAGAAGGAATGATGATAGACTTATAGGCCTGAGGTCCTTTGGGACCACATGAGAACATTTTCCAGCTTTGGGAATGAATACTACATTGACTTCTCTCCATAACAGTGGAATGTGGATAAGTTCTACACAGCTCCTCATAATATTTTCCAACACTGGTAGAATAATATCTGAGGATCTCTGTAGCTCGGCAGGTATAATACCGTCAGGACCAGCAGACTTGTATGGTTTGAAGCTATGCAGCGCCCAGAGCAGTTTGTCTCTCGTAATCAGACTATGAATTTTGGTCACGGTTGCAGTAGGCTTGTTTGGGCTGCTACTGGCCGCGAGATGGGAGCTACCTGGAAAGTGGGTGTCCAGAAGCAGGTTGAGTGATTCATCACTTGAGGTTGTCCAAGAGCCATCGGTTTTTTTCAAAAAGCTGGGCATCATAGGATTTGTGGAGAGGATTTTTCTTAGCCGCGAAGCCTCAGAGGTTTCTGTGATTTTGTCGCAGAATGACCTCCAGGATTGTCGCTTTGCCTTCCTCAGTTCTTTTTTGTATAATTTGAGGGATTCTTTATATGAGTCCCAGTCGGTCACTTTTCTTGTGCTTTTTGCTGCGTTGAAAAGTTTTCTGCATGTGTTTCTGAGCAGTCCTAGTGCCGATGACCACCAATGTGGCTTTTTCTTGCCTCTTGGTTGAATAAGAGGGCAGGAAGCGGCCATAGCCTTATTGAGAGTCAGAGTAAATTCCCTGACTTTCATGTCGAGCTCATTGGTGTCACGCGGGGGACTTGATAGTTTAGAGGATATCGTTTCCGACAGTATTCCTCTATATTTTGTCCAATCAGTTTTCCGGTAGTTCCGGAAAGCTGGTTGGCTGGGGGGAGCATCACTCAGACTGAATTGGATGTATCTATGGTCTGAAAAGGAGTGTTCAGACGATACCATCCAGTTTGTTAGCCTTTGGGTGATGCTGTCGGAGACAAGAGTAATATCTAATACTTCTTGTCAGTTTTTTGTTATGAAAGTGGGCTCATTGCCAATATTGCAAATTAAGAGGTTAGTACTTAAAATATAGTCTAAAAGTGACTCACCTCTATCATTGATGTCGGTACTGCCCCATACCGTATTATGTGCGTTAGCGTCACATCCGATTATGAGGCCAGTTTTTTGCCTTCCCGCTTCCAGTACCACCCTTTCTAGGTTATCACCAGGGAGAGGGCCCACTTGGTCGTGGCCAAGGTAAGCCGATGCCAGCCAGTAAGAGCCTTTGGCAGTCTCTAATCTGGCAACGGTTAGGTCGGGGTCACTGAGGTTGGGAAGTAGAAATACATTAAGGCTACGTTTCACTAATATACAAGTTCTAATCTTACCTTTGTCTCTTGTATAGAGCGGAACGTATGAGGGTGTCCTAAGTCCACGAACCACGCCTTCTGCAATCCATGGTTCCTGGATTAGAATTATGTCTTCTGCGCTTTTGGAAAGACGCAGAATGAGTGCGGCCGAAGCCTTTTTTGAGTGGTGGAGATTAATCTGGAGAAACCGTATCATTGCTACAGTCTTCCAGAGTCGCCTCCACCACGGTGTTGTTGAGGTCCTCTGATTCTGAAGATGTGCCCAAGAGCTCATCTTCTATCTCTGATCGTGTAGAACCTCTAATTGTTTCGTCATCGGTTTCCATTTCCGACAATGTGTCAGAAGAGGAGACCGACGGCTTGGTAGTCACCTCGGACAGATTGGAGTCGTCGCTATCCAATTCTGGAAAGGATATCGACGCTCCAAGATCCAAGGTTGTGATATCGGGTGTTAAAGCAGGAGGAGGTTGCTTATCAGCATCCAGCTCATCCTTTTTGTACACCCTTAAGTGAATTGACTCGAATCCGAACCGAATCATGCCTTTCGTCTGCGCCAGAGGATTAAGGGATTCCTTATTGATCACAATTAACGCGCATCTATAAGAACCCCTTAGTTCCTCCAGTTTCGCGACTTTCCAGTCATGAGTCGGAAGAGTCGGGTTGCTGAGCCGGATGATTTCCAGGATACTTTCTGGAGAGGAGGGTTCGACTGGAATCCAGGTACGAGTTCGAGGTCTACTAGGAATGTCTTCCTTAGATACGACCTCGAGTTTTGCACCTGGCCAAACCTCTCCTAAACCATCGATGGCCTTGGTGAAGAGATCAAGAGATCTCTGGTTGGAGCAAGCGATGAGCTTGACATGGCCTTGGTGCCAGCCAGCGTCGCTTGTGATAGGAGGTGGTCCTGGGTTCTCCCGCATGTAGGATTTAATACACATAATAAATTGCGACTGAAAGCCAACAGCCTTTAGTTTGAGCAAAATAATTTTGCGAGAAATTTTGTCGGAAGCTTTGTTGAAATCAGTTGAAAAAATAATACTCTCAAACAGCTCAGGAATACACGAGAGCTTAGCAACGGGTCGATGGTTAGAAATTTCGTCCTTGTGGCCTATTTTTAAGAATAGGAAGTATGTTGGAATTATTTCAGATTACGGGAAATCTTCTATAGGGTATTGAAAGCTGGAAGAGAGCAGTAGGGGTTGAGCTAAATAAACATTGGGGCCGTGGGAGTGCTCGTCCTTGAGATCTACATTTTTTTTTTTGCTTACGACGGGTATTTGACAGACTTTCGTTTGGTGTTAATGAATTTAAAAAATCGTTTGGGATTGGGAATGAGGGTGAAATGCATTTAGTTCAGGTACTTAGATAGACAAAGTTCAGAAAAGTCAATATAGGCAGAGTGATAGTAAAGAAATCATTAATAGACTGAGATTTAAGATATCTGTGTCAGCGCTGGTTTCTTTTATTTCGAAGAGAGCGTAAGAGGGCTCTTCTTTGGTAAGCATGGTACACATTGTGAGATACAGTTAAAAATCTAGGAGTAAAAGAGTGGCAGAGCATCGTTGATTGTAAGTTCTGTGTTATCAAAGACAAAGCTAAAATTGGCATTACTAAGAAGGTTATTTAGTTTGGTAAAGTTTGTTGGATGATAATTGAAACTGCAAGAGTGTTCGTAAGTAACGGTTGCTAGACCATTGTCATATGAAAAAACTAGAGAGAGGGGTAGGTGGCATCTATATCATGTATGAAACGATGCAGTTGTCTATATCAGAGGTAAGAAAAGGTCGAATTGCCTGCCGATGCTATTGGTGACTCCACTCATCTGATAAAGTCCCGAATCAGTAAGTCAATCGGTGAAAAGGGCTTATTTTTCAGAGGTGGCATCAATGGCCGTAAATAAGTATTGATCGGCTTGAACTCATTGGAGCTTTGGCAAGTTCAACTCCCCTAAAAAAGTAACAATGTCATTGGGATCTACAGCATCGAATATGCAATCAATTGTATGTTCACCTTACTAGGAACCATGAATTGGTTTGGCAAGGACGAATATAACAACAACGTACATACTCGTATGTAAAGATAACGCTTTAAAATAGGAACTCGCGCAAGACAAATTCAAAGTATGATCTTGAAGACTTTTTAAATAGTTTGGAATCAAGGCGAGATGGAATAGCCAGAAGAACTCCATATACATAAGTTCTCTTCTTTGTCCTGAACATCAGTACGGTGGAGATCAAAGTCTTCAGTAAATAATTCAATATCTCTAATGTTAGGCATTAGATCGGTTTCCGTAAAAGCAAAAATGTCATAAGGGGGAGTTAATATATACGGAAGAGGATTTTGTTCGAAACCCTATTACGTTTTGATAATAAACTGAAACGCATTTGGGAACGAAAGCGGTATGCAGAGAGTTTTGAGCACAGTTAGGAACAATAATAATTTTTAAAACTAGAGCGGGTTCTTTGAAGGTGCAATAGTCGTTTAGAGATTACATGGGACGCGGAAGGTGAGAGGTCGTTTGTGGAATCGTTGGTAGTGCATTTAAAGCTGTTTTACGGCACTCGGATTAGTGGATACACTCTCCTGTTGGATTGAAACCATTACGTTTGTTTTGGTTTCGCCATCAATGGGTTTATCATGCAAGCACGCAAGATATAAGTGGACGTTCTTATAAATTTTATGGTCTCTCAAATGAGATATAACATGGGGGTATTATGAACATGATGACGATAATGAATCTGTGGAGAGAAAAAAGACCTACCTTGAAGGACCAGTTAGGGTAAGAACTATAGGTTTCTTTGTTTCGAGACTTATATTTTTGTATTTATTATTTCATGAATTAATTTTGGAAATGTTATTGATGTGGATGCCATTACCACATAGGTTGATGAAAAGCCATTCGTAGATTTTGGGGATGCTCAGCTTGAACGAGGAAAACTTCTTGGCGTTTGCAGGAGAAATTCTTTTGTAGTTTATAATCACAAAGCACAACCTTTTTTTGGAAAAAATTTGTCATGCAAGTTTGATCAGCTTGACGGGGAGCGCCTTTGATAATAAAGATGGAGAAATACTCCTTTGATTCCATTCAGAAAGCGTCCACGATATTTCAAAGCGCATGGCAGTAGAAGCAGTTCCAGGAGTAAAAAGTGCATCATGTTATGGTACAGGTTCTGAGGCAGTTTGTAGAATGTGTTGTAAATTAGGCTGAAGGACGAGTAGTGAGGCGCACTCAGTTTCCAAAACGTGGTGATTGAGTATAGACGAAGAAGTGGAATA
Source organism: Volucella bombylans (assembly GCA_949129095.1). Lineage (NCBI taxonomy): Eukaryota > Metazoa > Arthropoda > Insecta > Diptera > Syrphidae > Volucella > Volucella bombylans. The sequence goes on from OX422141.1 coordinate 183,848,489, forward strand.
TGCAGATTCAAGCATCTCGGCTAGGACTGATGTGTTGCTAGTGGACGTAGACTGTGGTAGTGTCAATTTTATTCACAGCAATATGAATTTAATCAGAAATATGTATCTCTTATTATCTTTTGTCATTACTAATTTCATTGATTTAGCGAGTTAAATCAAGATGGCAGTATTTTAGAACTGAAGTTCTAGATCAGTTTGAAGGTATTTCAGGGAGTCATTAAATACTGTAAAACCTGTGAGTCTATAGCCTATGTATAGTCCTATAGAGGACCTAACATAAGATTTAATCGTAAATCTAGGGCACATTTAAAGCCATTTTTAAGACTCGTGAGATTTGGGAATCACTTAGCGATTTTTTGTGATTTAATTTAATTTTGATTTAAAAAAAATTGATGGGGTAGATACTGAATTCTACTGCTGCAGAAATGTTCCCAGCAATTATTGAGCTCGTCACATTTGCGAAGCTGGCTAAGTATTTTTTTTGTAACACTGTTCATTGTCCATTGCCAATAAGGAAATAGAATCACTTTGGCATTTTATAGCGAGCATAATAATAAACGTTCAAGCTAAACACGCTGTACGTCCTTTTTAATATGTTCAGCATTAGACAGTCTATCGTTACGAATGGCGATGTACTCGTAAATTTTCCTGAAATATTTGAAATTAAAAATGGCCTGAGACAAGATGCGGTTAACGCACCACTTCTTTTCAACATATACCCAATCGAACTAGTGGGATCACTTCACCATGCGATAGAGCTTCCAAAAGGCTCGATCTAGTACAGATCAGGTCCAAAAATCGAGGCTACAAACAGACTCTTGCAATGTGACTTTGGTAAGATTAAGTGATACAGCGATGTCTGGAAATTGAAGATTAATTTTAAGAAATCGGAAATCATCCTCGGTAGGATGCCTTTCTCTGGGGACTCAACGCATACCAGAAATAATTTGCGAAATTTTTTGATAGTGAGACAGAACGTGCAGTCATTTGCTTGTGGAAATGCAGTTAACATAAATACCCGTGAATGTGACAAGATCAATGTTTATATTTCAGCAAACATATGTATAGATACCGTGCCTTTGTCGTTTCATTATAATTCAGGGTGGGCTGAATACGGCGCATAGTTAGCATGCTTTATTTTTAAGTCATGGTTTTCTTACATAGTATACGTAGTTTAAGGTAGTGTTAATATTAGAAAAATGAAGAAAATGTATTAAAAAGTAGACATGAGTCAACGTCTTACATTATACAATACTGCCGCAGTTAGTTCCCATACTCGTCGTAAAACGCAAATTAATGAGAAAAAATATTATATCCTGGCACATTAACACCTAAGATGAACCTGAATATTCCGATCTAATAAGATTACTCACAATTTGTATACATGATCAGGTTGCTACACTTGGAGACAACTGGTGGTTCAAAAGAAATGTCGAATGTAATATACATTCACGCAAGCCAGTGCCATACGGATTAGAGAAGCGTTGTATAGGGTTTTCCAATAAGGACTTGCCAACTTTTTTTTTAAATAAAACGCAAACCATTTGAGATATTTCAAAAACTTTATTGTCGGCTTGAAGTACAATCAAAACATTTATGAATGGAACTCGACTTCGTTCATATGGCCACCGCGGACACGTTTGCATCGGTCGATTCGTTGGACCCAATTTTCAACGACTCGGCCACACATTTCGGCCATAACGGCCGCTATTTCAATGTTGGCTCTGAACTCTTCCAACATCGGCATAAACCAATCGGCGTTAAATCAGACGAACGAGGCGGCCAATCGACTGGCCCATGTCTTGAGATAACACGCTCACCATACTTACTCTTCAATAAATCGATTGTAGCGTGTGCTGTGTGGCTTGTGGCATCATCCTGTTGAAACCGCATGTCGTCCAAGTCCATATCTTACAATTCGGGTCAAAAATAATCGGTGATCATGGCGCGATAACGCTAACCACTCACAGTAATGTGACGATCATTATCGTCGACGAAAAAATATGGCCCAATAACGCCGCCGGCATGCAAACCGCACCAAACAGTTATTTTTTGTGGATGAAGTGGTGATTCATGAAGCACATGTGGATAGTCACCCGACCAATAACACATATTTTGCTTATTGACGAACCCAAATGAGCCAAAAATGAGCTTCGCCACTGAAGATGATTTTGCGATGAACTTCACATCTTGGCGCATCTTCTCCAGAACCCAATCAGAGAACGTACGTCTCTTCAAATGGTCCATCGGATTCAATTCTTAAGTCAGCTTGATCTTGTATGGGTGTAAACCAAGATCCTCACGCAAAATACGCCATAATGTGGTCTGAGCGATGCCCAGATGAGAACGTTGTGGAATTGACTAATTTGGATCGTTAGCTACGGACGCCTGAACGACAGCGATATTTTCGACACTTCGACCAACCCGTTGTCTCACTGACACACCAACATCACACAACGAATATGTAGACTCAGATTTTTGCACTAAACTTGTTATTGCCTGTCTACTAGGGCGAGAATTACGACCGAAAATTGGAGTTAACGCTCTTAAAGTTGCAGTCACCGACTCCGGATTTCGGTAGAAAATTTTTATAATTTGCAGACGTTGCTCGTTCGTGTATTTTACCACGATGAAAATGTTGAGTTTACTGAATAAATTGACAGTGACAGTTTGATGATTAGTGAAAGAGTGCGTTCACAAATTAAATTCAAAGTTGTCAAGTCCCTATTGGAAAACCCTTTATGAAAATACAGTGTACGATGCTTATGTGCATACACGGTCTCTCCGTACCTGTAGAAATATTCGTGTCAGAGATATACAATCTGCGAGGACTAATAATGTTGTGCCTTCAAGAATTAAAATCATGTTTTGAACCAAAAAACTTACTACAGAGGTGAACTTGCAACGAAACCCTACAAAATGTGTTTTTGCGAAATAAAACAAAGTAAGAATGGAGTTATCATCACCTTGACAATTTAACTCTTGGATAAGATCGTAAGCGTATCATAAATTAGTGACAGACTTATGGCAATAAAACTGGCAATTGAACACGAAACTTGAAATACTGTTAGCGCCTACGCACTCCAAGGGCCGGTTTGTTCACTCTCGGTTAACTTTAACCACTGGTTATTCCATCGATTGCGTTTGTTCACAAAAATTTTAACCAGGGAATCCATCGTTTGGTTGGTTAACCAGAGAAATCTCGAACCGGCCGATTTTAGTTGATTAACGTAATTTAGCCGGTGATTTTCTGGAATTTTGTTCGTTTATGCTTGGTTTTCAAATCGCGGGCTACTTTAGAGTTATACAATATTTAGCTTTAAAACGAATTCTGCGCATATATTATGCGTTAAAAATGGAGCATAAATAACCAAAAGACAGGTAAGACATTATTTTAAATTTCAACGCCTTCAAGAATCGAACAAAAAAGGTAAACGAAAACAAAGTTAATCACGGGTTAAGTTTGACAAACAAGTTGACAGATAAACTGGAAAACTGGAACGAATTATCGCTAACCTATGGTTAGGTAACCAAAGTGAAAAATTGTAAACAAACGCGCTTTGGTTATCACAGATCTATAACAATGGTGTTACGAATTCTGTTTTTTTGCTAAAGCATCACATTTGTAGATTTGTAGGAATTCAGTTGAAAGGTGCTACTCACTAAAGAAATACATTTTTTTTTAATAAGAACACCCTGTCATAGTTATTGTTTAAACACTTAATTTTTCCTCTCGTTTTATTCTGTAAAATCGCGCGATTCTATGTACTACGCATTTTGTACCACTTGTTGCGGTTCTTTCATAGATGACTTAAAAACTATATAAGGGTCTACTTACTTAATTTTTGTCATTCATTTTTTTTTGGCTCTACTGGCGCATACATTTGGATTCTTTCAATCCTTAAATTAGTTAACAAAAATAAAATTATTTATTTTGGATAACGAGTTTTTTTTTTGTTTCTTTGGCTGCATTTCATTGCATCGAATTTCCTAATAAAACAATTAGGATTCAACCATTTTTTTTTTTTGGCGATCCTGCCAGGAGAACGAACTTTTCACATTTAAATATAGTGTGCTGCTCTGAACATATGCTACAAGCTGGTGAAACATTTGTAGCAGCTAGTGAAGTCCTTTGTGGCTTTCCATAACCCGTGGGCCTTTGCGCCGCATACAGAGGTTTCCGTGAGACCGCGAGTTGTTCCAAAACTTGACACCGCTCTTCAATAAAGTCTGCAAAATCCTGCCAAGTAGGGACATCCAAAGTAGCTTCATGACCAACCAATAACGACATGTTGCGACTTGTAACTTGCCGCCTTTTAACGTGGTCTTCCCATAATGCCTGAGTGTTGCTATCAACATTCGAGAATAGGGTGTGGAGCAGCAGCCCATCTGCTATTTGCTCCTTGTTTGCTATTTTTAAGCAGAGCACGCATGTGAGCATTGATGCTGTCAACCATGTCGTGAAGAGCTTCTACTGATCCCTTTTGTAATTGAAAAATTTCGTTTATATGAGCCTGAAATATATAGCGTTTGTTGAAATAGCGAGCCATTAGACGATCAACAGCATTTTCGTAGTTTCCTGGTAATAGTTCCAGAGACTGTAAGACTTTAGATGCATTTCCTGTGAGACAGCTTCGAAGGTATTGGAGCTTATCGATGTCTTTTATTTTTTCATTCTCATGCACTGATGATTTAAAGGAGCCCCAGAAGTCAAGCCATTTGTTAAGATCACCGGAAAATGTAGTTAATTTTAATTTGGGTAAATTTGAAGAAGGCATTTGAGGAGCAAATAACGACGTATTCTCCCTTTCCGACATGTACGGTCTAGGTCTCAGCCTGTTGATTAAGCAAAGTAATTTAGATTTAAGTTCACAATACGTGTCCTCAAATATTTCACGTTCGTTTGTCTTAAGTTCGGCTTCAAATGGGTTAAATAAAATTTCTGGTTACTTAACCAGAGATTTAATCAACTGTGAACCTAAGTAACCCGAAAAATAAAATTTGGGGCTACTTTGACGTGGTTTTAAATGGAATATTAAGGGAGGAAATGCTTTCAGAAACCAATACACCGAGGAATCGAACTCCGAAAAATTGTCATGAAGGAAACGGTCTCAGAACTAGAAAATCAGTGGCAGAAAATATATTAAACAGCTGTGGTAGGTTACCATCTATGTATGCTGGAATAACGCGAAACGGCGGGTACACGATTTTAAGGTGATCTTTTGAGAATCACTAGCAATCTTCTTGAAGAAACCAGAGAAAAGCCAACGAAAACCAGTATCAGTCGTGAAAATAATCTGGCACAACTTAAACCAATGAAAGCTCTGATTTCTAAATTTACAAGAATGGGTCAAAAATGTCATGAAACAAAAGAAAGACCTAAGGGCTCAGGATATGTGGAATGACTATAAGGAAAAAACTCTGCTCAGTATATTAGCTGCATATACGAGTAAATAACAAAACGTGGTGGTGGAACGAGCAGAAATAGCGAAACTGAGAGAGTTTGTTTTGATTTAAATTACGAACGTTGAAAAACTAGGCCTAAAAAGCAAACGTGCGTTTGCGGTGGTGGCATTATCGGGCATTAGGAGAGTGCAGCGCCTGATGACGGCGTGGCACAAAGTGGACAAATTTCGGAGGAGATTCAAGACGATCGCGATGAGTTTGAATGCTCAACCTGTGTGCAGATCTTTCCACTATATAAAGCCAAACAAGAAATTGAAACAAGTACCAATCGGCCAAACCATGTTATCAACGACATCCAGCTGTAAAAATATTCATTAAGATTTGCCATTTCATCATGCATCGTTTTACGCTTGCTTGAACTTGCGAAAATTATTAAAAAATATCGAAATTCCGGCTCAGTTATAAATACGCAACGTGAATTTCGTCATGAGGTCGGTCGTCATCATGGCTTCAATGTGCAGGCAGTTCGTCGCACCGTGGAAAAGGTTGAGCGTGAGTACACTCTTCTGGATCTTATGATATCAATCAGACAGAAATTGGTGCGAAATGAAGAAATCAAAGCAGCCGTAACGGCCAGTATCGAAAAAGACCCAGAAATGTCGATTCGGCGCCGATCAGCTGAATTGGGCATTGCCAGAGAGTCAACCCGACTTATTTTGCGGTTGAATTTGGGCCTACATTCATGTAAGATTGTGGTGACGCAAGAATTTTAGCCGGACGACCATAAACAATGATGTGCGTTCGCTAATTGAGCACTGGGAATGTTTGCCGGAGGGACCGGATTTTAGCAAAAATCATCTTCTTGCACGAGGCCCATTTTTGGCTCAGCGACTATGTCAACAAGCAAAATAATCGTTATTGGAGCGAATACAATCCGAAAGTGTTCGACCAAGCAACAATGCGTCCACAAAGATTGACTGTTTGGTGCGGTTTATGGCATGGCGGCATCATCGGACCTTATTTCTTTCGAAATGAGGAAGGGGACACCGTTACCGTCAATGGTCTCAGGTATAGAGCGATGTTAACCGACTTTCTGTGGGCAGAGCTCGACAATATCGACATATCCGAGCTGTGGTAAACAAGATGGCGCTATATACCATACAACGCTCGAAGTTGTGAAGGAGAAATTTGACGACACTGTCGTTCTCATCTGGTCACTCTATATATGTATACTCGTAAAATTATATGGAAGTGTTCCAGGCAGTTAACGTCGTAATATTATTCAACTCCGTGGCAAGCAGACACACGATTTGGCTCAAAATTTACGGATGATGATGAACAAATATCGGGAAGTTTCAAAAGATCTGAACATCGTTTTCATCGATTTGGAAACAGCGTTCTCCGAAATCAATCGAGATCAAAATCTCAAAATGTTGCGGAAAGTCGTAGACGATGTGTACGACGACGTTAAATCGAAACTTAAATGCACTGAAATTGGGACTGATTGAAGAATCCGAACTTAAGGTTGGAATACACCAAGGTAGTGTACAAAGTCCGTTGCTTTTTAACGTCGTGCAAGATTTTCTTCTGAAACAGCATATTAATGAGTCCGAAATGCATTCTCCTCTTTTCGCCAATTATGACGGTGCCGAGGACCGAGTATGTGCCTAGCCGTTTTTCTGAACTCGCAAACCCAACTTCTAACTTCTATTTAGAAGGAGTCATAATGCCGAAGTATGAACAATTTAAACATTAAGGCTCTGTCGCTAACAACCATGGAAATTGCTATGATTATGCCGTATATGTATAGAGTCAGTGGGTGGCTTAGAGGACACGAAAATTCCGCAGTATTATGAAACAGAAAAATTCTACATAAACTCAAAGGTTTGTTACACAATTCTAATTCATCCGGCTCTAACATACTCGTACACATAGTGGTGCTGGCTTATGTGCAAGAAGAACAAGGGTAAAAGGACATTGCCGGAGATGAAAATGTAATGAATGTCGTGTGTGACAAAACTGATCTTATAAGAAGTAGGCATATTCGGAAAAGCCTCAATATGTATATATAATAGATGTTCAAGTCTAAACCCAAGTTGGAAAGAGAGGCTGAAAGCACAATAATTGTGAGTGCAAAAACATCAGCAAACCCCTGTCTCAAATTTACCCCACCCCAAATGTGTTATGTACGCACCATCATCTCTCTTTAAACTCCAAAGTTGGTCACTATGAACGTTTTAAGCCCACCCATAAACAATGTTCAGTTGATTTTCTAGATAAAATATGTTTTAACTAGTTTTGATGTAGTTCTACGTTCGCCATCGTGAAATAGTTCTCAAGAAGGCACAACATCAATTATTTCTCCAGTCTAGTGGAAAATAATTCCACTTTAATCCATATTGTTAAGCGTGCCTCTGCCATTGCTGTAGTTTCCTTCTTGATAAATGGTTTTAATTAACATCTTCCGTACACCATTTCAACTGTTTTCTTATAACCAGAAGAAGCATTATGACATCTTTGCAGGTGTGTTGTACGGAATGTGTTTTAAAATTTTACGTATTTCTGGTGCTACATCTTGCAATTCAAAGAAAACTAGTTTAAAAGCTCTACAGCATAGCGTGTTTGTTTTCGGTTTTCCAAACATGTAAATATAGATTTATAAATTTGAATGACTAATTATTATCTTAATGAGAATCCAAGAATATCATTGAAACTTCCCTACGGGAGGAATGATTAATTATCGCAGCCTTTTAATTATTATCGAACCCGGTTGGTAATTAGTTGGGCATCTCATCTTTAATCTGATGGAATACGGATAGATCGTCGAAGTATATACATATACATATATAGGGTGTACATATATTTTTCTAAATTAATGGATTCTTTATATGAAAGAAACACAATAATATAATCTACTCTCAGAGTCAAAATGAAAAAATTTACTAAAATTATATTCCAAACTCAATTCGGGAACATTGTGTCTGTGTATCCGTTAATCATCATAACGAAGCCAGTCATAGCCCTTTTTAAAATTTACGTAAACCTCATATGTGCTCAGGTCTGTTGGTATCAGATGTCCCTTTAAATTAAATTCTTTTCCAAAGAAAATCGTGATAAAATAAAAACCAACCCTCACCGTATTGGTGAACATTTTACTGCTTTTGTACGAGTTGCCTAAGAAATGCGATGCGAATAGTTCTACTTGAGAATCTATATATCATATTTTCTTTTGGGACTTTTGTTTTGTAAAAAAATTTTTTTTTTTTCTGCAGTGAATCGAAGCGTTAATAATTGATTGCATTTACTATTTATGCAATTTTTGAGCACATATGTATTTTATTGAAAAATTCGTGTGACCTGAATTGGATCTTGATGTTTATATAAAAAATACTATTTTTAGCGGAACTTTTTTTAATATTTTGTAATAAATATTCCTTGCATGGGAATATTGTGATCTCTTTCCCTCTTTTCACTTTCTTTTTCTTTGCTTGTACACGGATTTGTTTGGAAGCCTGTGGTATGGTTTGCACTTTATTCGTTTACGAATTTCGATAACACAAACGTTCGTCATAGTCGTAACATGAATGAAGTTCAGACTAGCACAATGTTGAATGAGACAACTTCGTGTCAAAGAAGTGGGTTTAAGGTATGTCACATTAATGCACAGAATGTGTTGATGAAACATGGTTTGAACCTGGAATTGATAATTTTTTTTATAAAATAGCTGGATTTCAGCTCGCACGTAATGATAGGGTTACGAAAACAACAGGAGGTGGTTTTGCGATATATTGCAAGGAAACTTTAAAATGTGAAGTCATAAAAAAGTCGCTAGGAACCGATGTAGAGTATTTGATTGCAGACACTTCTGACGGGTTTGTTAAATTTTTGGTTGGTTGCTGCTACAATCCAAATCGTCTATTTTCAACTCAATGTTTTTTCTCTTCTCTATCCGAATTCTCCCCTTTATATTGTCGTTTGTGGTGATTTTAATGCCAACATGCTTAAACGATTAGCGATCCTACCAAGTGAAGATATGGCGGCGGCAAGTGACCTTGAAATTGTAAATAATTACTATCCAACATGTTTCCGGCCAGGTCAAATACTAAGAATTTGTAAGACTGTTAAGCAACAGCTTAATCTTAAAAAGTCGACTGGCCTTGTCCTCCTAGACATTGAAAAAGCCTTTGATTCAGTCTGGCACAATGGCTTTATATACAAACTGATAAAACTAAATTTTCCTAAGTATCTTATAAAAATACTACAAAGCTTTTTGTCCAATCGAGTCTTTAAAGTATATCTTTTTGGAACCTTCTCCTCAACAAATCCTGTTCCAGCCGGAGTTCCACAAGGCTCAGTTTTGGCCCCAGTTCTCTTCAATGTTTTTCTTGCTGATTTACCCAGAGTTCCCAACTGTGATATTGCACTCTATGCAGACGATCTGGCTTTATACTCTTCCCACGAATATGGGCCAATGATAGAAAATTATCTTCAAATTGGAATCCAAACATTTTTCGATTACTATAAATGCTGGAAAATAAAAATAAATGTCGATAAGTGCACAGCTATGTTCTTCACTTAGTTGCTTCTTGCCTACTGGAAGCCTCAACTTAGACAAGTCCAATATACCGTGGGTCACTACTGTAAAGTACCTAGGGGTGTATTTAGACCAGAAATTGACCTTCGGGTATCATATACGAGAAACTTTAGCCAAGATAGATGTTTTAATAAAAATTCTTTACCCTCTTATCAATCGTAAATCACTCCTTAATAAAAAGAACAAAATAATAATTTTTAAGGTCGTTTTTCAAGCACTGATGACTTACGGGTCTCCTGTATGGGGTAATTGCGCGAAAACTCATATTAAGCGGCTTCAAGTTGCACAAAATAAGGTACTAAAAATTATGCTCAACCTACCGCGAGACTTCTCAACTCTTATTCTGCACAAAAGAGCAGGTGCTATCCAGATTGGTAGAAGGATTGAAATTCTCAATGAAAAGTTCATGTCCAGATTAATTGACGTTGATAATCAACTTATTAGAGACTTACAGCTGTTATAACCTTTTATTTATGTTTTCACCTTAAAGCTTTATTATTTGCCTATTATTATTATTTATTTATTTATCTATTTACTATTTAATTTCTATTTATTATTTATTATTATTTATCTTTTTTGTAACATTATTTATTGTTCACTGATTTATTTGTTTGTTATTTATTTATATTATTTATTTACTGTTATTTATTTATTTATTAATTGTTTATATATTTACTAATTTTTTACTTATTTATTTATTTGTTTGTTTCCGGCCAGGTGCACCACCGAGCCTTTTAGACCTTGTTATTTTATCTGATTCACTTTCTGTCTTATTGTTTGATCAGACTTCTCTCGAAGATGTCAGCGAACATGATCTCCTATCCTACAATGTTGTCTTTAACCACAAGTCTTCCTCAAGCTCCTTTGTTTATAGGGATTACTCATCAATAAACCATGAAGCACTAACGGCCGCAGCGAACTCGGTCCCATGGTTGAGTTGCAGAATGGTTGCCGATCCAAATGAAAAGCTAATAATTTTCCAGACGCTTGTAATGCAATAATTTAATGATCATGTACCAACAAAAACCGTCGCGATCCGAAACAGTGCATGTCCCTGGTTCACGGAAGGGGTAGTTGGTGTTCTAAAGAAGCGAAACAGACTGTAACCGATGCTGTTCGTGCATCTATGCGACACTACTATTCATCTAAACTGGACACTTCCTTACCCTCCAAGGTACTGTGGAGAAATCTGCGGCAAGTTGGCATTGGTGTGAGTAGTGACCTCAAAGGTATACGAGTATACAAATGGTCTACCGAAAATGGTCTTGCCTTAAATTAATCTAAGACTCAGGCAGTTTTAATTTCAAAAAAGTTTTATCAGCCAGAAATATTATCTCCTATTATGTTATCGAATATATAAATTAAATTTGTTGATAAAGTCACCAGCTTAGGTTTTATAATAAACTGTAATCTCTCCTGTAATGACCATATAAATTATACATATAATAGGTTGTATCTATGGCTGCCTTCTCAAGTTATGGGCATGTGCCTGCTTTATCCCCCGTGTTACTAAGTTTAAATAAACTTACACTGATGTAATATACTTCCAGCTTAGTTCTGTGTCGAAAAACAAGTTACAGGTTGCTTTTAATGGATCGATTCGATATGTATATGATCTTAGAAGATATGATCATGTATCTGCTTACCAAAACAGTATTTTAGGCTGTCCACTCACACTATATCTTGATGCCAGAATTATTCCTATAATCGTATATTCGAAATCACCACGGTATCTTTATGAAAAACTAAATTTTTCACAGTCGGCTAGAATATTTAATTTTATAATTCAACCTTTACTTACATAATGGCATAATGGCTATGGAATTCATTGCCTGAACACAAAAAATGAGCAACGGGAGCGTCTCAATTTAGGATAGCTATATTTAATTATTTCTCTGAACAGCAGTAGTTTTCTTTTAGTTTTCTATTCTTTTTTTCTCACAGCTTTTTTCTTATTTTGCACTGAAAGTTACTTATATCTTAAATAAAAATAATCGTTTCTTAGTTTCTTTAAATATAAATGTGAAACTATGTGAATTACTAATGTTAAATTATTTTTGTTAGTGCTCTAAAAAGACTAATCTTACTTGTACTTAATGTCCGGAAACAAGGTAAATTTTTAAGGATTTTTTAGTCAGTGAAAAATTGGTATTTTATTAAAAAAAAACCTTTTACTGTTAGATAGAAACATCTGTTGACTATAAACAACTTTTTTTTCCAAGATGGCGGAGCTGCACGGCGTCAAAGTCGAGCGTTTTTGAAAATGGAATCCAAGCTGGAGACTTTATTTTTCATCTAAATATAACAAAAAATCAAAATAGGTCTTGTTAAAAACATTGTTTCTCCTACTCCAAGCCAAACCAAAAAAAAAACATTAATTTTGCAAAAATTATACAGGTCAGAAAAACAACATTTTTTTACCAATTTGTTTAAGCAATTTGCATTGACAATCATGTTTCAAAAGTTTAGAGCATAGATAAAAGTGTCAAAAAGATCTCCTCAACATTTTAGCACAATCGGACAATTAGTTTTTAAGTTATGTTGCAAGACGTTATGAATAATGCAGTTTCGAGAAAAAGCGATTTAAAGTTTTCGGGGTAAAAAAACAACAATGTTTCGACTTACCGATCGGCCATTCCAGGGGCATACAAAATTGCTTCTGATTCTTCGTAAAACCCATCTTGAGCTGCTCTTCCTTGTTTACGAAGTGTACGGACTTCTTTTGAGGCCAAAGATGCCTCTTTGTTCTGTTAAGAAAAGGAGCAGGCGGAGCGTCCCCTGCTCTAAAATCGAGCGTGCATCTGCGGCCATTTCGAAACGAATGAAGATTTTCCTTTGAAATGTTAAGAAGACATTCTTAAGATGTTGAATATGTACAACAATTTAAAAAAAAAAAAATTGGGACCGTCCCCACTTAATGATTATTTACATAAATAAATAAGTAGAAAAGATACTTACTCGTATTTATAGGATTTTTGTATTTTTTTCAAAATTTAAAAATTTAAAATTTTAGCTTTTTGAAAAATATATAAATCATTTTATTCACAACTTTACGGAACTAGCTATGCCTATATTACTTACGTAGTTTTGATTCAATATTCAAACATTAAAATGGATCCCGTTCAGATCACTTAGTTTAAAGAAGACATCGTCACAGTCAAGTGAAATTCTTTGTTAGATACTTGGTGATAGTGACGTTCCAGAAATTTGAGTGATATAGGAGTATTGAGTATTTACTGTAGTTTCATTGCTACAAATACGGTTTTGCCAATTTCTTTGTCGAGTGCACGACTTATAGTGATGTAAACTTATACTGGAATGTAAACATGTTTTACCCAGAACAGCAATGATAAAGACCCATAATAGTAGTTTTGTAGCCATGAACTGCTTTTCCAAGCTCATTCCATAAGAAATTAAGTCCCACAGAAATGCATAACTGGGTCGATATTTATTTCCAAAATACGTGAGTTATTTCATAACTAATGTGTGCAATCTTCTTTATTTCCTTACTTACCTACTTACTCACTTACTTACTTACTTAAATGTTAAATGGCGCTACAGTTTGTGGAGGATCTGGACCTTAACAAATAGATTTCACCCGTTATTGATTTTTGCTGTTTGGTTTTTCAGTGTTCTATTTTCGACAGCTCACGCGTGATTCGTAACATGCTCAGTTAGCATTGCCGTTTCATCGTGGAAATATTGCACTTACATACATCCGAATAACGCTTACAAGTCATTGAATTTTATTATCAAAATTCGTGCTGTGAAAAATGTTTTTCACACACTTCGGCCATTTTACGGTCGTCATAATCGACCTACTGAGCAAGCAATTTCAGCCATAGTGACCAAATTTTGTACCAATCTCGCGCAATTGGACATCAAGCCACTTACCCGTATGCATAGAATGCGTACAGAGGAAAATATTGGTGCTGTATCCGCCAGTGTTAATGAAAACCGTGATTTGTCCATTCGTCGCCGTTCGCTGCAATTGGACTGTGTTGCTCGACTACGTGGAAGATTTTACGCAAGGATCTTGGTTTAAACCTTTCAAAATACAGCTCGTGCAAGAACTGAAGCCTACGAATTTTCGGTGAGTGGGCATTAGAAAAGCTGGAAAAGCTCATTTCTGCTTGAATGGGTATGTTAATAAAAAAAACTGCTGTATTTGGTCCAATGAACAACCTCCGGCAATACAAGAACTGGCAATGCACCCGGAAAAATTTACTATTAGATGCGATTTATGGTCCGGCGGAATCATTGGTCCGTATTTTTTCAAAGCTGGCCGTGAGAGGATCGATAGACCGATTAAGAAATGAGGTCGGTGAGCAATTTATCTCTTGTTTCGGACCGGTGAATTTGCCGACTACGCCTATGACGCCTTTTGACTACTTGTTATGGAGATACGTCAAATTACTCGTCTATGCCGATGAACCAGCATCAATTACATGTGTTATTAGCGAGATATCATATTGGCTCGAAAAAGTGATTCAAAATTGGACTCTCGGTATGGACCACTGAAACCGTAGTCGTGGTCAATATTTACATGAAATATTCTTTAAAAAGTAAATGGCAAGCATTGATTTATCAACTCAAATAAAAATTTTATACACTTATTCAATTTTCCTGTGTTTTTCTTTTACAATTAAAAACCAAAGGCTTAAAAAATCACCCATTACAACTGCAAGGTGGTGGGCTAAGGCGAGGACTTCTTCTAGACGGAGCGTTGGCTCTACATATTCTAGCGACTGAAGTGACAGTCCGTAAACAGATGCAGTCGAAGAATCTTATGGTCAAAACGACCAAAAATATTTTCAGCTCCACACAGCAGTACTGGAAAGCTTTTACTCGTATATGAGTCTTACAACTCATTTGCTTTCTTCGGCGAAAAAAAAATAGCTATTGACGTATATGGTCATCCAACAAGAGGTGCCATTTTAAGTTAACAGAAATGAACTTTTTTTTTATAAAAAATGGTAATAATTTTATTTTAGTCTAAAGTACGAATTTTGAGGTTAGCACTGGAATACAATATCTGCCAAATGTCCACCTCGGCTCTGCCTACAAATAGTCATTCTTTTGATGAAATTTTTCATCACGTATTCGCATCATATTCGGTAGCCCCTGCATCATTTTCGAAAAAATATGGCCCAATGGCACCGTCAGCCGAACAACCGCCACAAACTATCACTCCATCACTGTTGTTTTCTAACTGTTTCTAATTCCGCACGTTAAATTAATTTAAGTCCCTCTTCGCTGCGTTTTCCCTCTGTTTTGGAGCCGAGGACTTTCCGAGCTGATATCCAAACTCTCTACATGTCCCACGTATACAAAGACAATGAAATCTATTTCTACACTCTCCGTCGATACAGATTGGGCCGTAGATCACTCGAAGCACTTTTTTTGGGAACGACCAAGAGCCTTCGCATCGTTTTTTTATAAACTCCATGACTCTGTGTCTTAGAGGAGGATTTGAATGATCAATCTTAGAAGGTATTGCTGTTTGTATTAAGTGCGTGGCCTAGATAGACAAAGTCCTTGTCTACCTCAAACTTATACTTTTTTATTGAAGTGTTTTAGCAGGCGTATGTCGCCAGACTCATCTTCTGCATTCGCTTGAATACATGCAAATGGCTCATAAATAGTTCACTGTATTCTGCCGAGTAGTTGTAAGTAGGCAAGTAGTTGTACAGCTTTCTCCATGGGAATCCTACAAAGCTCGTCAAGTTTAATAGGGATGTCGTCAGCGGCCTTAAATCACCAAATAGGTAATGGGTGTCGATTTGGAACTCGAAGGTCTTTCCCAAGATCTACTGTAATGTAAACATCTAGTCGATGGTGGACTTTTCAGTCCTGAAACCACACTGAAAGGAAAACCAATCAGCAGGTTGACAATAGGTTTAAAGAAATTACATAGATGATCTTGTAGATTAGACTGATGTCGCTTTTGTTGGCGCAGACTAGAGAGTCTCATTTCTATAGGATCGACCATACAATACTGAATCTCCATTCGTATGACATGCTTTCATCTGTCCATGCTCCTCACAAAGTCTTGAATAGCTCCACAACTAGGCCGTCAGTATCGGTAGCCTTGTTTGATGTAGGTTTGTATGCGGGCATCCTCACTTCGTTCAGTTTGTTTGGTTCGTTCTGCTTGACATTGGAATATTGCTCCACATCTTTATTTAACAACCTGCAGAAAGGTTCTTCTTTATCCTCGACACTAACTATGACTCTACTACTAAGTTCCCTAGTTCATCCTCGAAGAGTTCCGTTCGGCTTTTGTTAACCTGGCATGTTCTTTGTACATTCTGGTAGAGTTTCCGAATGTCTTTTTTGCTATAACGATCTCGCACTTCTCGTGACTGCTTTGCTTTCTGTCCACATGCGCTAACTGGCATTTACCATTAAGCCGGTTAAGGGATACTTGATCGGAAAATACCCTGGCGGTTTCTTGCGATTGCATCCTTCTAACTTTCGCATCGGATTCACAGCTTGGCTACAATAAAGTTGTCGTTTGAGTCAATGTTGACCCCTCAGAACGTTTGGTAATTTTTCTTCCAGAAAACTGGAGGCGCGAGTTGCGTTGATGGTAATGCGATCAATCTGGTTGGTAAAAACAAATGGAGAGGCTACCTTATGAATGCTGACAAGCGGGAATTACGTGATTACTGTGATAATGCTTCGTCCAAATTAATTCTATAGGCTGTGTATATGGGGCCAGCTACACGGGTAACAGTAGCCCTATACAAGGTTATAAGTGCGCTAATTTACTCAATTTCCGCCAACGTTTCTACTTCCTAGCAACAAATTTTGAAGCCCTTTTTCGACCTTGGCTTAAAATATATTAAAGTAGCTCTGAAAGAGGATCAGCATCTTGTAATATATTTATATCTTGTAATATAATACTTGAAATTAATTAAGGTATTTCTTCCGTTTGCGTTTGCAAACTTAGCATGTACTACTTCATATAAGGATTTACATATGGAGTTTGCAGGGGGCACCCCAGTAAAGCATGTATTTGATGATTATTCCTGTCCATCGCATTTATCGATCCCTTCCTTCATCAACCGGCGTTAGATACTAAAGCGATTTTAGGCCAGATGAGTCTATCATGGACGAAACCATTATTGATCAGATCTAGCTAAAAACCTTTGCAATGAACAAATTGGTGCTCATAAACTTTTTATCGGTATATAAGCGGTCTAGGCTTAATCTATAGGCCCATCTCTAGCCTTAACTTAGGTATCTACGATACAAGTTATTCTATCCTGGTTATCACTCTATTTTCAATAGAATACTTACGGAACTCAAATATTAAAAAAGTGATGCACAGTCTTTTATGAATCCACGTTTGTATATGAAACAAGTCTTATCTCGATCAATTCAAAAAATTACTTTCTCTGAAGAGACAAATTCTAGTGAAGTATTCTGGCCTGGATTATGTCGATATCAACCCAAAAAATCAAGGGAGTAGACAAGAATCCGCCTTAAATGGAAGACACTCAAAGATTTTTGGCGCATGAACCAAACTTACTTGGACAAAATTTACAGGCAGAAAGTTTATGTACAATTTGAAAATTGCTAGACAGATGTCTGACCTTTCATTGTGGGATGGAAGGCGGTAAGGCCTTTTTTCTTATTTCACTGTCACAAACTTTCTGATACACGCAGTGCTGATGGTAAAGACACTTCCGTCAACCCAACTATTCTTTTGCAAAAAAAAAAAAAGTTAATTTTGTAAATAGCACAAACTCTGTGTTAGGAAAAGATAAATCCAACAGAATGGAAAAAATATATAAATAAACTCCGAATCCTTACAACTCGTCCACCCCTGCTATTCAATTCTCTGTCCCCTTTTTCGACCCAACGAATCAACCCTGTCCCCTGAGACACCCTTCAATGTTTCCTCTCAGTTTTTTTTTTTTTTGTTTCCTAGAAACTTTTACTAACATTTTTCATTTTAGTATTTACTGAGGAAATTATTTACATTGTATGGCTTTCAGGCTTTTTATTATTCAAAATTAAAATCGGCACAGCATGTAGCAGAAAGCCGTAAACGGGTATTGATTTTTAAGTCGATTGTGTGCAAAACAAAAAAACATCGTAGCTGCGCAAATATTCATTCCAAACTCAAAGGTTAAAAGTTTTAATTGCAGTCGACCATGTTGCCTTCAAAAACTTCCTTCCAAAGGGCTTCAGAGAGTAATCAAGTAGAAGTTGGACGGACATACACTCGTAATTGGCTCATATTTTTCGTCGATAAATTAACAAAAACCAACAGGAATCAAGTCTACCATAAACCAAAAGTCTATTAACGTTCACAGTCGTGTTCTTATCACTTCGCGCTATGTCATTAAAATGCTTTTACATAAAATTAGTTGTCCATATAACGAAGCTCGAACCCTATTACCAATTACAGAATTCCACCGAGATTACTGCATCCCCGAAAATCAAATAGAGGGGAAGGATGAAAAAATTTAACATCCAAACTAAAGCCAAACTGATAGCAAAGCCATACAATGAGGGTGGAAAACTTATCAAACATTTCTGTCAAATCGAATTGGTCATTAATTCCCACATAAAGCGAATCTAAAAGACCCTAATGACCCAATGTTTGCTCGTAGTTGTACGAATGCAATAGCATCTACAATAGCTGTGGAGGAAATTTATAACAGTAGACACTATGGTAGTGGCACAGTCGCACCCTGCTTAAATTTGAAAGACCCCACTTCTAGGGTTGTACTCGTATCCGAAAACGTTCCTTCATTCGATCGACTTGATTGCCACGTGCTCGTTCAAATTACTTAAAATGTACAATCGTTCATGTGTACACATGTACACAAATACATTTGTGTGAACATAGACTCTACCTAAACATGGAGTAGCTCTCAATTAATTTAATTGATACTCTACTGCACTTTATATCAATAATAATAATAATAGTGCAAAATAGGCGTTGTTTCATAACCCAACATCACGTGCCAAAAAAAAATTCAACATGCACTGCATGCAGTCGTACGTTGCAGCAACAGTTCCCCGACTTCACTTCTACGACAACCTCTGATCTGAAATATTTTTCTCCAACAAAAAACAAACTAACAAATGCAACTCGAAGTCAACTCTTGACGCTTCTACTGGGTATGAGCAAACTTTTCGTGAACGACCATTTAGCATGACAATTAGCGCTGACTTTGGCTGTTTCCATATCCGATTCTCCGTAGTCCAACTTGGTGATGTGAATTTTGGGTTTTCATTTAGCATACACATTATGACCCTTGGAGCACTGCATATTACCAGACTTTGTTGCCCTATCTAGATATGACATAGGAACAACTGTATATTGCTGCTGTTACAAATGTACGAGTACTAAAATGGTAAGGTAATGACTGGGAGGTTTTTTTTTAGGGGAGCCGACCTGGCTTTGTACTTTTCTCGAGTTCCATTACGGGGAACTGGTGGCGGAGAAAATCAATAGTTTGGCAATGACTTGTCTGTTGGTGTGCACGTGTCTGTCAGGGCATATGAGCCTTGGGATTAAAATTACAAAAAAATTAATTGCAAACCTAATCCTGAGGTAGAGGTGGGAAATTAAGCATAAAAGTCAAAAGCTTCATATTAAAATTTTACCCACAAGGAACAACAGGGATGTTAGCTGGTGCGAAGATTGAAATGATTTGATGTCCCTTTTTGGTGAGGAAACGCTGCGCAGAGAAGGGATTGCTAATATTTAGCCCCTGCTATGCCTTGCTGGAAACGACAAGTGTAATTAAAATGTTTCTTCTGAAAAGCGGTTATTCACGCAACACGCTAATGTTCATTGTTAATTATGTTTATGTAGGGAAGGAATTGCCCCACCTCTTCTGGTTGGAAAAAATGCGTTAAGCTGTATGTGTTCCAAAATGGCAATTTCTTAGAATGCTATTAGTTAATAAAGTGTGTATCAAGTAGCATTCCAGGGGTGAACATATATCCGTATCTAAAGTGGTGTTCACAATCTGGCAATGAAACAGACCCTTATCGTGCGCACAGAATAACCGAAAACCATCTCAAAGTAAAGTCTTCGACAACTCTTCGCTGACGATTTTCTTTTGTAATTTTAAAAACTGTTTCGAATCTGCTTTTACTATGCTTTTTAAACTCTCTGCCACTATAACGTTTTCTAAGCCATAAAATTCACATTTAGACGTCCTCAGGAAAGACAACTTGGGTCTATACTATTCATTTCAGTATGGATAGCAGTGGCTTTACAAAATTTTCGACAATATAATTGTTTACTTATTACAGCTTAAGAAAACAGTTGATTTTCAAAGCCTTATTGGGAATTTATCCTGGGGAATTTCTTGGAGTTCTGAAAAACTCAAACTGGTGCATTTACATGAATTTCGATGGGGATCTCGTGAATACTGTCGGGATAGAAGATTTAAATAAGGAGCTACTGCATTCTATTCCCCGTAATTTACACTTACCAAATCAGTACCTTTACCTTAATCTGACCGAAAGATAGACAGTCACGATAGATACTATAGTGTTGTGACTCGTTGACAACAATTAGTGTCAATAGAATTTTTTTCTGTGAAGAAATACAGCCACAATGCAAGAATGCAACAATTCTTAAGAAAAGTAGAGAAATGTAAAGCTACGTTCATTATAACTAAATAAATTACAATTCATATAAATGTTAGGTTAAGTTAAAACAGGGGTGTGGAACCCTGTAAAAGCAGTTGAATTTATATTCAAATGGCAAAAATCGAAATAATTTCCCTGGTGCAACACCCAATTTCTTTGCAAAAGCCAAAAAGGACTTTGAAGTTTGTGCCGTCTATTTCCTCTAGGTTTTCGAAAAAGTATTTCTTTAAAAGTTTTCTTCGACTACGCGATATTGACTCGCATTCACACAGTATGTGTGTTATATCCTCAACAGCAGATTCAGCAAATATCCGTATCTGACAATTTGAGCCTCATTGCGTGTTTCCGCAGGAGACAGGATTCTCAATATTGTCCTAACCTTAACCCTGTTTAATTCTCCGTTAAAATGTGGTGAGAGATCCTTGCATACCCTGTGTCCTTAAAGACTTGACCACATTAGCTTGGCAGTCTTTCTAATTTTTTTCTCGATAATGCGCTTTACTATGGTAGGTAAGACTGGCAGTTAGAAATACCCACCCACTTAGGCCTATTGGCCCATTGTGATGCCACGTGTATCTATGTTCTCTTACTAATTGAACCAGTTTGAGCTTATGATGAAGCGTAGGAGATTGTTTACGTCTTAATTTTGTAAATCGTTTAGGTCGGTGTAGAAGAAAGCTCCTAAGTTTTTTTTTTTTTGTTTTATAATTTACGCGCGCCTAAGGGGTTGATACCCTTTTACTGTTGCCAGGGCGCGGGCGGAAAGATAGAAGGAAGAGAAAGGAAAATTGTTTTTGTAGTGGTTTGAAACTCAGGTGTGTTTGGTTTCTATGTTTGCTCTCCAGGGGTGGGAGTCCGTGAAGTGAAGTTCTCTTCTCTGGGAGAGAGCTGGACATGTACAGAGTAGGTGGAGGATTGTCTACTCCTCTTCCTCGTCCATGCAGCTTCTACAGAAATTGTTTGTAAAAGCCCCAAGCCTTCTTCCGTGCTTGCCTATGAGGCAGTGTCCAGTGATGACACCTGTGATGGCGCTGAGATGTTTCATATTTAGAAGGATGAGACTCTTAGAGTGATTCAGATCCAGCTTTGGCCAGATCTGTTTGGTCGCTAGACATGTTGGCCCAACAGTCCACCTAAGGTCTATTCTTTTATTAGCATCCAGCTTTAATGTTAGTTTTCACGTAGCGATTAGTATACCTATGCTACCCTTTTCGGGTGGAATAGGTAGAGTGGTTCCAATTTTGGCGAGTTCATTATTCCAGTTCCAGTTCATTCCAGTTCCCTAGAATGTCTCTGAGGCCCGGCGCCCAACAAAGGTGAAGGTTGAACTGCTCTGTCATCTCCATAAGAGATGATCGGCATTCAAGGGCGGTTTTAGAATTTAATGAGGCCGAGTCCAGGAACTTGATAGCTGCCTGACTATCTGAAAAGATGCGGATATCCTTTGCAGATATCACGTTTTTCTTCACCCAGGACAGAGCTTCTTTAATCGCCAAAATTTTCGCCTGGAACACGCTACAGTGATTTGGAAGACGGAAAGAGAGGCTCAGATTTAGCTCATTTGAGAAAACACCGCCACCAACTCCGCTATCGGTTTTAGATCCATCTGTCTAAAGATGGATTGACTTGTCCTCCATGAAAGCATCTTCCTCACAGAAGGATCTAGAGGGGAAAATTACATGGAAGTTTTTGTCAAACCATAGTTCAGGTATGGTGTAATCGATGTTCTGCTTTAAGGCAAATAGCCGCAGTCCAGCTACTTTTCTGCTGAAAATATCGAGGGGTGTTAAGTGAAACAGAATGTCTAATGCCGCGGATAGGGTAGACCGTAAGGATCCGGTTATGCATAAACATGCTGAGATGTATTGCCAGTGGGTTATGCGAGGTTAAAGACCCCATTTATTCCCAATGGCTTTTTTTTAAGAGAATAAATTGTAGCTTTATTGACTCATTCTTGAATGTTAGGTTTCCAGTTTAGTTTCTTGTCAAAAATGAGATCCAGATATTTTGCTGTATCGGAAAATACTAAACTGGTACCGTTTATTGAAGGAGGGTCTATAATTGGAATTTTGTATTTCCTAGAAAAGAGAACAAGATCAGTTTTATAGAGGTTTATTCCTAATCCACAGCGATCTGACAACGGGTTAATCTATTGACGTTTACTTGAGGGAGTTCTTTAATGGTATTAAGATGCTTAATGAGATGGCTATAGCAACGTCATCCGCATAGGCAATCACCCTGCTACCACCCGCTTCCAGATATATCAGCAGTTCATTATCCAGCTGTTTAGCATAAGACCGATCAACTTCCCAAGTGAGTCGTCTACTTGCAGAGTAGACAACGCTGTCGTGATTGCGGATGTGTTGACGTTGTTAAAGGCGCCCTCTATGTCCAGGAAAGTAACCATTATGTACTCCTTATATTATAGGGATCGTTCGATGTGGCTAGTCAGTTAGTGCAGAGCCGTATCCACTGACTTTCCTTTACAGTAGGCATGTTGACCAGTTGACAGAAGTCTTGGATCAATTTTAGCTCATACTCGTATATGGATATCGGTCAGTCGTTTTAGAGTTTTCAGAAGGAAAGATGATAGACTCATGGGTCTGAGGTTCTTTGGGACAACATGAGAACATTTTCCGGCTTTGGAAATGAAAACTACATTGACTTCTCTCCATGACAGGGGAATGTGGATAAGTTCTACACAGCTCCTCATAATATTTTCTAGCACAGCCACAACAATATATGAGGACCTCCTTAGCTCGGCAGGTATTATACCGTCCGGACCAGCAGACCGTGATCAGATCATGAATTCTGGTCCCTGTTGCAGTAGGCCTGTTTAGGTTGCTACTGGCCGCGAGTTGGGAGCTACCTGGAAAGTGGGTGTTCAGTAGCAGGTTGAGTGATTCATCACTTGGGGTTGTCCAGGAGCCATCGGTTTTTTTCAAACAGCTAGGCATCATAGGATTTGTAGAGAGGATTTTTCTTAGCAGCGACGCCTCAGAGGTTTCCGTGATTTTGTCACAGAATGACCTCCAGGATTGAGGGATTCTTTGTATGAGTCCCAGTCAGTCACTTTTCTTGTACTTTTTGCTACGTTGAAAAGTTTTCTGCAAGTGTTTCTGAGCAGTGAAAGTGCTGATGTCCACCAATTGGCTTTTTCTTGTATCTAGGTTGAATAAGAGGGTGGGAAGCTGCCATAGCCTGATTAAGAGCCAAAGTGAATTCCTTGACTTTCATGTTAAGCCCATTGGTGTCACGCAGGGGACTTGATAGTTAAGAGGATAGCGTTTATGACAGTATTCCTCTGTATTTTGGCCAATCAGTTTTCCGGTAGTTCCGGAATGCTGGTTGGCCGGGGGAGTATCATTCAGGCTGAATTGGATGTATCTGTGGTCTGAAAAAGAGTGTTCAGACGACACCATCTAGTTCACTAGCCTTTGAGTGATGCTATCGGAGACAAGAGTGATATCTAGCACTTCCTGTCTGTTTCTAGTTATATAAGTGGGCTCATTGCCAATGTTGCAAATAAAGAGGTTAGTACTTAAAATATAGTCAAAAAATAATACACCTCTATCATTGATGTCGGTACTGCTCCATACCGCGTGATGAGCGTTAGCGTCGCATCCGATGATGAGGCCAGTTTTTTGCCTTCCAACTTCCAGTATCACCCTTTCTAGGTTATCACCAGGTAGAGGGCCCACATGATCGTGGCCAAGGTATGCCGATGCCAGCCAGTAGGAGCGTTTGGTAGTCTCTAGTCTGGCAACGGTTAAGTCGGGGTCGCTTATATTAGGAAGTAGAAATACATTAAGGCTACGTTTCACTAATATACAAGTTCTGACCTTACCTTTGTCTCTTGTATAGTGCGGAGAGTATACGGGTTTCCTAAGTCCACGATCCATGTCTTCAACAATCCATGGTTTCTGGATTAGGATAATGTCTTCCGCGGTTTTTGAAAGACACAGAATGAGTGCGGCCGAAGCCCCTTTTTTGAGTGATGGAGATTAATCTGGAGAAACCGTATCATTGCTACAGTCTTCCAAAGTAGTATTTAGTCTCTACCACGGTGCTGTTGAGGTTCTCCGATTCGGAAAATGTGCCCAAGAGCAAATCTTCTTCCTCTGATCGTATAGGACCTTTTTTTTCATTTCCGACAGGGTGTCAGAAGAGGAGACCGATGGCTTAATTGTCATCTCGGATATATTGGAAAGGATATCGACGCTCCAAGATCCAAGGTTGTGTTTGGTAGTGTCTCCGTTAAAGGAGGAGGTTGCTTATCAGCATCCAGCTCATCCTTTTTGTAGACCCTTAGGTGTATAGACTCGAATCTAAACCGAATCATGCCTTTTGTCTGCGCAAAGGGGTAATTTGATGTTGGTAACCTCACTATTAGCGAGTAGGCCTCCTCTTCTTGCAGTGTCCTGGCTGCTGGGTGCCAGTCTCACTGTGCGACAGCCCATGACTATATCAGAATTGATATTGGTCGATTCCATTGTCTTGAGTGCGGCCCGGTTATCGATGTAGATAGCGATATCTCTTTCGGATATTGATCTCATCTGCATTAGCTCAGCCGCTCTGAGGAACGTCTGATTGGAAGACACTGCTTGCGTCCGGAACCTGTTCCTTCCCCTGGTTTCGAACCGTCTGTGAAAATTGCAATTTTATTTGACCTGATTATTGTTTCCTTTTGCCAGTCCTCCCCCTTCGGATATATTATATGATATCATACGGAATGTCAAAGGCGACCAAGGAAGGAAATTTATACATTAGAATTGGATTCCCTGGCAGTAGCTCCGCTAGAACCGCGCTGTGTCCGAAACTACTGCTCTTAGTAACCCATATTAGTGAGTCGTATCGCACTGTGGCCAGCAAGTTTTCTGATCTCTAAATCAAGCGGTGTTAGGTGCATAAAGGTGTCCAATGCTGCCGTAGGAGTGCTACAGAGCCCACCTGTAATGGTTATGTCATACAAAAGTTACTTTAGATGTGGTAAATTGAACAAAAAATTAATAAACAATCCAATACAAATAATAATCATAATCATAATAGTAATACTAGTAAATGAAAACAAAATATGCAATACTACTTTATTTACAAAGGCTTTAACTGTAGAATTATACACACTCAGCTTTTAGTTAGACGGTTTCCTTTACAAATAATTCATACTACTTATTTTTGGGCAATAAATAAAACTTCAATTGTACTATTGTATGTTCCACCCCAACTTGTAATAGCGTATTGAAGTTTTTAGTATACAAGTCCGTAATAAATCAATATTAAAATTTTTTGTAAGCACTGAGGTTTTAGAGGATACAGTTTGCGATAGCATTTATTTTTTAATTCTTCAAATTACAAATTACACCTACGTAGATACTCATAGATACTCTCAACACCTTCTATTTTAAAACAATCTGAACCTCACACTAATTCTTCTTGGTAGTTATTTTTTCCACAATTATGAACTGATAAAAATAATTGTGGGCATGAGTGAAAGATAACATCACAATCAAGTGACAGAGACCTTTTGAGCTACATGTCATAAATTTTGTTTTACTGCTTATAAATAATTTATTTTTGGTAAACCACTAGCGCAGAATGTTTAAATCAGCTTGCAGTTGAATTGCTGAGTCAAAGATACGTTTGTTATCATATGTCAATGCCATATCATCAGCGAATGATGTAATATTAGCCATATCGTTGGTAAAACAATGAGTGAACAACATATATTAAAAATAGGATTGATCCCAAGACTGAACCTTGTGGTACTCCAATTGTGATCTGCAACTGATGGCTGAAAATTCTTTCAAGTTTATCTCGTCGTTTTCTTTCCGATAGAAATGATGAGAATCATTTATGAACCACACCTCTTACACCAGCCTTATACAATTTATCCAACAGAATTTTATAGTTCACCATATCAAATGCTTTTGTCATATCTATAAACAGTACGAAACTACACAATTTCAGAATAGCGTCTTCAGTAGATCTGCCTTCGCGAAAATCAAACTGTGCGTTCTCAAAAATTTGGTCTTTTTTAGAAATGATACGATGCGTAGGTACTTTCATCAGTTTTTCGAATAATTTACAAAACGTCAGAAGTATAGATATGGGCCTATAACGGGTAATTGATCTTCTACTACCTGTTTTCAACAGAGGAATAAATTCTGCACTTATAAGAGACGACGGAAAAATTCCACAATTAACACCCAAGTTGAATCAACAATACGAAAAGATATACTCGTACATTTTAAAAGACAGTTAGTTATACCATCAGACGTGCATGCATTCTTGTTGTCAAGCAACATTACACATTTATGGATTTCCATTGGTGTGAAAGGTATTTTCAAATAAGTCTGCATACATATTACAGTTCCAAATGCATTGGGGAGGATAGGGTTTGAGAGATATGGTTTCAGGCAAAATTGGTTTGCAATTTCAATGGGGTCTGATATTTTCCTACCGTCTATATGAATTTTAAGAATTTTCTCTTTTGTATTTTCTTTGTTAAGAATATCGTTAACCAATCGTCACTCATTTTTTACATTACCTTTGCAGTTCTTCTATAAAAACATTTTTATTTAAATTTTTTTCATGCAGTTCACCAACAGTCATAAAATGGTGAGCTAGTTTTTAAAATATCAGCACTCACCAAACTAATTTTTACAACTTCATAATCGTGTTCTTTTTTAACGTATACTGTGACACCACCCGCGCTATAAGAATTATTACAATTGGAATATGGTTTATATCCGAGAATGCTATAGTTGGATAGCGCGTAGTCATACAACCAAACGCTGCTTGTACGAGTATTGCAGTCGAATTGTCAACTTTTGGCACATTAAAAATTTCCATTGCATTATTGTTTTGGGATTGTTGTAAAACATCAATCCTATGTTGTAATGCACTCACCGTTGTTTTAAGTTCTACGTTTTCATTTTGTAACAAAGCGATTTTAGATAAGTACTCTTGATTCATTTTTTCAAGTTCTTGTACTTCATTAGAGATCGCATCATTTGCTTGTTTTTCTTTTGGAGTGTCCATTGGACGATTGAGATTTCATCTCTTGTGAGCGCACTGAATACATTCTTGCATCCGCAATCAGTGGATCCTTTACGCTGAGATTCGAACAACCTCCTATCCAGAACATTGCCTACCATTTGATGTAATGTGGCCGAGTAAATGTAGGTAGTCTCAGCATCATAGCTTTCTGGCCTACTTCAATATTTCGGTATCACTTTTTGAATGACGGTATCACTAGGAGTTTTGAGGTTTCAGTAGCCTCGTCTGATTCAGACAGAAACTGATCAAAGTCCATGTTTGCACCTCTTAAAACGATTTTCCTCCAATGAGTTCGTGATGATTTGATTATCGGCTGATAGTCAAGGTACTTGGTGAGACACTATTTTCAGTGTCTCATACCAGCTGTAGTGAATGCCTCACGTTCCTCCTGGCTCAAAGTTATTTCTACACTACATATACACTTTCTAATTTTTGAATAGCTCTGGGAATATAAAATGTTCATATATTCAAAGTTTATATGCCGTATAAACGTCTTGAAACTTGAAACTACCGCAACAGACGCATTTTTGATGAATAAACCGACGCACACTCAGATATGTCGAGGTAGTCAGAGTTGACCACATAAAGCTGAGAAACTTCTGCGATTGGACTATATACCATGACTCAAAGTTTGACCAATCCAGTTTTGAGGACAGGAGAAGCTGGTTCTGTGTTTGCAGTATATAAACAGCACAAGAATTGGCGTTGTTTCATAATAGGGAAGGACTTTATAACCAAAATTGAAGAAATGTCTTCGGGCAAAGTCATGAGGGGTACCATAGAATTTTCATTAAAAGCCACAGCTGGATGGGAAATCCTCCTGGGTCCAGTCATCTTCGTCTTTTTCGCAAAGAAACAACTTTTAAATGGAATGACCTAGAGCTTATTGTCGTATGCGAATTGCCAGCACATGGTAAGTGAATCGACCTTTAGTTGGTGGCCCTGATTTTATCTATTTAATGCAATTATTCCCCATCAATAGCTGGCCAAGCCAACTTGATCACCGTTAAGAGACTTTCAACGGCTTCATATTTAACGAAGCCCAAGTTTGCACTGATGAATTCGGTCACTCCTAGGAGTATCTATTTAGACTACAGCTCTTCCTACATCTCTCAAGTAGTCTTCTAGACCGAAGTTGCTGTTATTTTAACTCCAAGATACTTGTAACCTTTAACTTTTTCTCTAGGATCCCCGTTGAAGAGCCCTTTTCTATTTCTGCATATTCTAACAGGACCCTTTTTTATAAATCTTTACTGGATGTGATGCGTATCAAGGTATCATTCCAAAATATCAGCCTAACATGTGTACAGTTACCACCTACCTACCGTTGACTCTGATCACTTTCTTGTTCCAGCCAAATTCAGAACTCGACTATCCAACGAGAAGAAGCTGCAAACCCACCAGAAAAGAAAATTCAGCATTGGAAGCCTTACCACGACTGGAGTACCCAAAGCCTGAGCAAGGGACTCTCCGCTGTGCATGCACCATCCACAAACGCCAACATTCTGTGGAGCTAGTATCGCGACATCATAGCCGATACCACAGTAGGCTACCATACTACCGAAAAGGAGCCCTTGGTATGATGATGAGTGCATACATCGAAAAAAGGTGACAAAAGGGAGGACAAGAAGATCTTTCGCCAAGACAGTTAGAAAAGCCAGCTATCAAAAAGATCACGGACAATAAGCCCGCCGACTTTGACGATCTACCAGCGAAGCTTTTCAAATACTGTTTTGGTAGAGTGCATGCACCAAATTATCAAGCAGGTATGGGTAGTTGAAACTATACCCGGGGACTGGACTATCAGCTATATATGCCCCATCCTCAAGAAAGGCGATCTAACATATATCTTGTAAGAACCTATCGATGCGATGCATATCCCTGCTACATGTAGCATATAACATCCAATTTAATGTACTATGTGAACGTCTCCAGCCTTTCTGTACCACATTAATGGTCACGTACCAGACACGAATTCAACGACACTCAACATTGTTCATCGATTTCAAAGCCGCATATGACAACATTCATCATCTTGAGTTCTACACGGGGATGAGCGATTTCAAGATCCCGTAAAAACTGATCCATCTGGGTCAATGGTGCAATACGGAACGCACTATCTGTCCAGCTGAAGGGATACGCAAACGACATCGCGCCCTCATAGAGACTTTTACGGCAATCGAAGAACAGGCGAAAAGAATTGGCCTTAAAGTAAATAAGAACAAAACTAAGTAATTGTTGTCAACAAACAAAGAAGCATCTGTCCACCGTCTAGGCAGAAACCTTGCTGTTGACAACAGTAACTTCAATGTGATTAAGGAGTTTAGCTACCTCGGAGTAAACCGAGTGGAGATTCGGCGAAGACTTACAACAAATGCTTTCAAAACTCCTAAGACGAAATGCATGCTCTCCGAAGCATTGATCCTGCCAGTTCTAGTCTATGGACCAGAATACTGGACAATAAGCTGGAAAGCAGAGCAGATATTGAAAAATTTCGAGAGAAAAATTCTTCATCGAATATTTGGTCACGTACGAGAGTAGAAAAAATGGAGGAGAAGTTACAACAGCGAACCATATGTGCTGTATCAAGATGTGGATGTAGTCCAAAAAGTTAAAACATGTTTTCTATACTAACTTGGCCATATCGAGGGAACGAAAACTAATGGAATCACAGACCCCAGGTGGTTCAAGGCGACAAGGCAGAGATGTTTCACTGGTCGGGAGCCGATTAAGAAGAAGATACTCGTTATGTTTTAGAGTGCATTACATGCAAGTGCATCATTAGCTCCAATATCGAAAGTATAATATTCAGGTTGGAATACAATAACACAACAACAGCAAATAGAAGGTCTTTAATTAAGACTCTGGCAATTTCTATTACATTTCACTAGGAAATTGAGCCATCAACGTACTAAGCATTCCCATTTACTGAGATATTAACATTACTCCAGTTAACTGACTGTGTACTTCGGTATATATATTCTCGAGTGTTCGTGTAAAATTATTTGGTATTCCAATGGTTTAGAACTTTTAGAGTCTCTGTGGGGCAAAAAGTCGTTTTGAAATCAACGAAGAAGGCATAGAATTAAATTGTTTGCTCAATGAAGACCTTCCTTAAACTGTTGGGTTATAATGGACGTTTCCTTTTAGTTAGTTTAGTTGTTTAATTGTCTGTCTGTTCATGGTAATTCTCCATCATATGGTCTTCAGTATGTGGCATAGTGATAGATTTAGGAGACATTAGGTCTCTTACCGGTAAACGTATTAGTTGCAGATCATAACTCTTTGGATTATTTCTAGCATGTGAGTTTCAGAGCTTCGTTTTCATAAAATCATTTCCTTTTTACTTACAAATTCTCTTGAAAATACGGTTGAGTTAGATATAAAGGTTTCTGAAGTGCTAATTTATTAAATGTTGAAAAACTAAACTAACTATTGACCTCTCGCAGTCGTCATCGAACCATTTTTTTTATTTATTCAATATATGATTCTTTAATTAGATTTCCAATGCCGCCGATGTTGAGGTCTTCTTTTGTTTGTGCGTTGCGTTCTATGATTCATTCTAACATATATTCTCCTGCCTAAGACTCTTTTCACGAACGCTTATACTGAGATATTCTAAGTCGAAGAAAGAAACGCACACATTCAGCCGATCTTTAAAAGGAGGAAAAAAAACTGTGCCTCGAATTTACAACCCCATAGATTTATTGCCTACCCAAGGGTAGGGACAAAGCCATTAGCATGGGAAAAGTCATAAAATTTCGAACACCATATACCAATAAACGATAGGAAATACCATGTTTAACACTCCACTGAAGATCACTTCAGCTGCATAATTAAAATGCTGGAGTTGGGCATTGTGCTACATATCGTATGTAGAGAATGGAAGCCTTGATGCTAACTTATTGAAGCGTTTCTTAAGGATCGATAGATCGACTTCAGTAGCTCTCAGATCTATATGTACTGTTTTACGATGTAGAATATAAAAACGCTTATAAACGAAAAGAACCAGATCATCTTATGTCAAAAACGCGCAGTAAAAAACCGTGACCACATTATGATGTCACCGTAAAAATAATGTAAATGAACAACTAAAGTGAAATGAACAACCAAAAATGAAAATACAAAACAAATGATGTCAGTACAAATAAAATATTGTAAAATGTTTGTGTGGGTTCAAACAATAGATCTTATTTTTTTCAACACAATCCCCTTATTCAAAATCACAATAGAGCAACAATTCATAATTCAATTACTTTTATTAACAACTTTATCACTACTTTTACTCCATTTTTAAACTAAACTTTAGAACTTTTGTCCATAGAGGTACTGATGGAAGTGCTTCATTGCCATAATTAAAACGAGAAGTTTACGCCAAGCTTCGCAGCAGTTCCATTCAGACCTGGAGAGTACCTTGTTGTAATATGCAACCACTTTCATTTGACCATCATGAACTGGAGAGATCAGAGCTCGCATCCAACATTTTTTAGGGTGTGCGGTAAACCAAGATGGGGGCATTACACAGCAGCCGCTTCACCTGTACTGTTGGCCTTTTTCCGCAAGTTAATGCAGGCTTTTTGCAATACCGGCAAAATTCTTTATGAACCTTCTGTGATACGTGGCAAGTCCCAAGAAGCTTCTCATATGGTGTTTATCTTTGGGGACAGACCAACTTTTCACCGCTTCGATTTCTCCTTATTCCTTCCGCTGATATAATGTGACCCAGATATTTTACTTCCGGATGGAACATGGCACATCTTTCTGGAATCCGATTCAAGTGAGCGCTACGCAGCCTCTCGAACACTTCTTTCAGATTTTCGACTATGCCTTGCCTATAATTATATATACTAGGCAGCTTCTCCATGTGAGCTCTTTGCAGTGTAAGTTCTATTAATCGCTCATCATCCTAAACTGCCAACGTCCACTCTGGTAGTGAAAGCCGTTTTCTCTCGAACTTTTGGGTTAATCTCTACCTGCCAGTAGGTACTATTCAGGTCAAATGTTGAAAACTATTTTGCTCCAGAAAATCTATTCAAAGTGTCATCAATTGTCGGTAGCTGTCCTTTTGGTGACATCGTTCAGAAGTCGCTTTTGGTAGTCAACACAAAACCTCGTGCTTGCCTTGATGCAGATTACAGAGGCTGGGGATTTTGTTCTTGAGTTTCATACTCTGGACTGTTACGACTGGTATTGCACGACTCGTCTCCGTTGCGGTCGATATAGACTCAATAGGTGCATATTTTCCCACTATCTCCCTCTTTTTCACTTTCACACTGAATGTCTTTGGATTTAGAATCCTTAAAGGAACCATGTAGTTCTTTGGTTCCACTTAGGTCTTTCATACCAAACAATTACTTCCGATGAAGTTCCACACTGGATCCGTTGCGTGTTAACACCTTACACGAACCTTCTCAATCCTGTTGCAATTTTGATGATTTGCTAGATTATACAGCCACACAGTCTCCGTTTTTGAAGCTGCACTATCTTTTACAATAACTTACTGGCCCCATGGGGGCGCTCTGAGTTAAACCTAACACTTAATCTATATATTTCGACATTTCTTACTGTATAGTTACGAGTATTTAAAGGCCTCTAGGAGCACAAGGCCGTTAAAGCGCACGCTCTCGTGATATACATAATAAGCCCCGGAGATCAGATTGATCGTCGAGGTCATTACTCTAGCAATGCACTTTCGAATCATCTTAATGACGAAATTGTCCACTCTTATTAGATTCGCCTTATTGTACAAGACTTCATTAGGATAGAAGTTTATGCATTCGGACTCTGGTGTTCTGTACAAGCGAAGGCAAGTTCTCTCAAAAAACCATGTATAGGCCGGATAAGTATCATGGTGCAACTTACCTTTACCCTTGCATCGAGTTGGTTTCTATAAAACAGTCTCTTTGTAAAGGCAAAAGCACATTTTGTGTATATATATAGATACTTACCCCGTTTATATGACAGCTCAATGCGCATTAGTTCAATTCGCTCATATAAACACCACTTCAAATCGGATTGAAATAGTCAATACGCATTCGTTCATTCCTGTTCATAGACCGCATTAAAAATTTTAAACTGAATTGAAATATCATATGAACACTTTCAAATCGCATTGAAAAGTTTTACTCTCTCGCGCTCTCAGCATTCTCTCATCTGTCATCTAATTTATTGTACACGCACTTCGTTCGAATTTACCAAACTGTCAGTTCAATCAGCTGTTTGTTAAACTTACTCAATTTTCTCTCGCTCATTTTGGATTCGATTTTGGAAAATTTTATGTAAACACCACCCTTTCTATGTGTATTTAACCAATGCGCATTTTGTCAATGAGTCAATGCGCATTGTGCTATCATATAAACGGGGTAACTAATTGTGAGTGGCCGTGGCTCAAGTGGTTTGGTGAACTGGTTTCCAAATCTGAAGATTCGGTGTTCGAGTCCCAACACAATTTAGTCCCCCCCGTTGGATGCTAACCGTGGAGCGAAATAGCCACTGAGTCCAAACATATTTCTTATCTTTCTATCTCATTTTCCAAAACACTTAACACATGCTGAGCCATTATAAGTGTATTGATACCCACTTCAGTTCTTTTAAAAAAAAATAAATAAAAAAGCAAGTTGTTGCTCGTGTTTTCCTACGATGGAAAATTTTCGCCAATTCTTTCTGGTATCCGTAGACGCCTCAGACAAAGGCGTCCTAAAAAGAATAGTTTCCGACTTATGAAGGTTAATCTTCAACATCCATCATCAATATCGCTTAATCTTATCGAAGTCACGTTGCAAAAACGTATTTATGACCTCGATTTTTGGACTTGATATGTATGCGATCAAGCCGTCTGCGTACGCTGTGGCATAGTAAATAAGCTTACCAGATCGATTGTGTAGGTGTTGAATAGGATCGGCCAATTAACCGCACCTTGTTGCAGACCATTTTTAATGTCAAATACTCCAGCTGAAGTAAAATTGCAAAAAAATGTAGTGGTACATCCTTCTCCAAGTCAATTAAGCAAGCACCGGGGCATTGTTTCTCGCTTTTACTGCACTGGATGTCAGATAAAAGTTTAGACGCGGCAAGTGAGATATCATGTCCCGCCTTAAAACTGAGTTGATTATCTGTAACTATATTTTTGTCTTCAACCTGAATCACCGGTACCTATACCAGAGGGCTTTGAAGTGGTAATGGAATATGACGTCATTGCATGTGTAACTCACATTAAGTCAAATTCTGCTGGGGAAGGCGGCATACTAACCCGTTTTATAAAAATTATGTTGCCTCTAATAATAGTTCACCTTTCCCATGTCATAAATCATTGCTTCATGACGTCCACTTTTCCTCAGTCGTGGAAAATCGTAAAAGCCTTGCCCATTGTTAAAAACGCTAGGTTAGAAATTTTAGGGGATTTCAGACCAATCAGCATATTTCCATGTTTATCAAAGGTCTTTGAGAAACTTATTGCAAAGCAGATACTTAAAAAGCTATCATTACATAAGCTACTTACCCCAGGTCAGTCTGGTTTTCGAATTAACCCCAGCTGCTCCACGGCCATGGTTAACATTATCGAAGAAATCACAAAGATTTTGATAGCGGTTTAGTGAAGTTTCTCTGTCTGCTAGATTTCTGAAAGGCCTTTCAAAAGGTCAACCATGAAATACTCTGAGCAACTTTTTCGGTTTCAGTGACAGGGCTGTAAGACTTGTTCGCAGTTTCATGCGGTACAGCAAGCGAAGGTTGCTTCTCAGGCCCCAGCGCCCAGGGCACCGGAACCAGTACCTGACATGCTAGCTATCTTGCTCTCTATCCAGGGGCAGATGGCTCAGCTACAACGTCACTTAACTGAACAGACCGCGCGGGTGGATCAAGTATACGCGCTGCTGCCTGGCCTAACGCACCTTTTGCCGTAATGGGTACGTACGTGGCGGAGCAAACCCTGAAGGTCCTTGCTGTGAATGTGAATTCACTGATTAGGCTCGAACGACGAGCCGCACTATTTCAGTTGCTTAAAGACCAAGCCAATGATGTGCTTTTGGTCAGCGAAACTAAGCTTACCAAGAGACACAAAATGAGGCACAGAAAATACAAAATAGTACGGAGAAACCGACCCAACTCCACTCAGGGAGGTGGCGTTGCAATTTTCGTAAGAAAAGGTATACATTTTAAAAGAATATACAGTCGTGTAGTACGTAGGTTCCAGGTGCTGGAAGCATGCATCGTGTATATCCCTCTCCGTAGTGGAAAGCGGCTGTACATGGTGTCTGTCTATGCACCTAAGGCTACTCAATCCACCTTATTTATCTCAGAGCTCGAGACACTTTTTCGATTTCTGAGGCTGGAATTGGAAGACAACTATTATATTATCGGCGGAGATTTCAACGCTAAACATAGTGATTGGGGAAATAATACACCAAATACTAGAGGGAACCTACTATTCAATTGGTGGGGTCAACACAGTTTGATGTATAGACTCGGGCTTAAGGCGACAGATAGTCCGTCGTTTCCCAGACATGGGTCCTATTTGGATTTCCTGCTGTTCGACTCGTATTATTCATGCTGCGTCGAAACTGGTTTCTGATATCCAATGGAACAAAGGCAAGAAACAGTGCACTGGTGCCTGCCTGATTGACTTGGAGAAGGCCTTCGATACCGTATGGTTAGAGGGACTCTTTTTCAAGCTGGACAGGTTGGGCATTAGTAAACCACTGCTGTATATTCTTTTTGATATGCTCTCCAGTAGACAGTTCATCGTGAAGAATGGCGATGTGACTTCTGCTGCAACATTTAACATTAAAAACGGTCTGCAACAAGGTGCGGTAAATTCTCCGATCCTGTTCAACATTTACACAAGTGATCTGATAGGTTCACTTCACCATGCCATAGCGTACGCAGACGACTTAATCGCGTACAGATCAGGTCCAAAGATTGAGGTCATTAATATGCTTTTGCAACGTGACTTCGATAAAATTAAGCGATATTGCGATGACTGGAAGTTGAAAATCAGAAGTCGGAAACTATTCTGTTTAGGACGCCTTTGTCTGGGGCCTCTAGGGATACCAGAAAGAATTGGCGAAAGTTTTCTATCGTCGGACAACACGGACAGCCACTCGCTTGTCGAAATGTAGTCAGATACCTTGGGATCTGGCTAGATCAATTTCTGTATTTTAACAAACATATAGAGGTTGCTCTGGCCAGAGCTAAAGGTGCTTTTGCCCTTACAAAGAGACTGTTTTATAACAGTCAACTCGATGCGAGGGTGAAGGTGATCTGCTACATGGCCCTTATCAGGCCCATGCTAGTATTTGGATGTCCCGTGTGGTTCAACGTGAGAGCAAGTTTATTGGAAAAGATTCGGGTGTTTGAGAGGGCTTGTCTTAGGACTTGTCTTCTCTTATACAGAACACCAGAGTCTCAGTACATAAAATTCTATCCCAATGAGGTCTTGTACAATAGGGCGAATCTAATAAGAGTGGACAATTTCGTCATTAAGTTGACTCGAAGGCACATTGCAAGAGCAATGGCCTCATCAAACAACCTGATCTCCGGGGCTTACTACCCCAATTGTATGTATCACGAGAGAGTTCGCTTTGACGGCTTTATTCCTCCAGAAGCGTTCCTCTATCTAGATAATAAAGGTCTGATCCAGGACAGATTGGCGGTGCCGCTAATCTTCCACGTCGCTCGAACAGCTGCGGACAGGCGACTCAACTACGACAGAGACGCCGCACACGGCAGTGCGGAGCGTCTCCGGTTCAGTAGGGCGGTAGGGAGTCGCGACATGAGGGATGTTGCTCGGCAGCACAATTGAGTGAACCCTGAGTTCTCGCATGGCGAGTTGTGCAAAAGGACCTGATGATGAATGACCTCATTCGCCTTGTACACTTACTGGAAAAACGCTCCTATGGCCTCTACCTTCTCTTGCGGATCTTCCATCACAAAGAAGTCTACTCTTGGGGCAGTAGAGTGCGTCAATACACAGTTGCGTTGCGGAATGCGTCTTCGTTGTCAGTGTATCGATACCGACTTATCGTACTGTTCATCGTTCGTTTTATTGCCTCGTCCTTTTGTTTGAGGTACCTGTCAATCTTTCCATTGGACAGGTCCCTGTTGAACCGTGGGTAGAGTGAGTTTGAGGATAGTGCTCTCGTCAAGGTTCTAAAAAAGTGTGTCCAACGTACCTTAATGTAATTTTAGGACTACCTTTGATGAAACTCCTCAATTTCGCAATTTCCGGTAGGTACTGAGACTAGAATGGTCACGGTCATACACGACAGCGCGTAGACAGTTTATAGTTTGTTGGCCCGCCCCTGTCAATTGTATCTGGAGATCCAAATAGAAGCCGTGTCTGGAAAAAGACGGACTATCTGTCGCTTTCAGACTGAATCGGTATATAACATTGTGCTTGCCCCACCAATTGAGTAGTACGTTTGGTATACTAAAGGGTTTTCCAATAGGGACTTGACAACTTTGAATTTAATTTGTAAACGCACTCTTTCACTAATCATCAAACTGTCACTGTCAATTTATTCAGTAAACTCAACATTTTCATCATGATAAAGTACACAGTACCGCCTCGTTCGTGTGATTTAACGCCGCTTGACTATTTTCTGTGGGGCTACGTTAAGTCATTGGTTTATCCCGACGTTGGAAGAGTTCAGAGCCAACATTGAATGCGAAATAGCGGACGTTATGGCCGAAATGTGTGGCCGAGTCGTTAAAAATTGGGTCCAACGAATCGACCGATGCAAACGTGTCCGTGGTGGCCATATGAACGAAGTCGAGTTTCATTCATAAATGTTTTGATTGTACTTCAAGCGGATAATAAAGTTTTTGAAATATCTCAAATGGTTTGTGTTCGCTTATGAAATAATTCTTCCCCGATTCCTGTCTTAGCAATCGAAAAAGTGTCTCGAGTTCTGAGATAAATAAGGTGATTGGATTAGGCGCATAGACAGAGACCATGCACAACCGCTTTCCACTAGGGAGAGGGAGGTACACGAGGTGCTTACAGCACCTGGAACCTACGCACTACACGGCTGTACACTCTTTTAAATCGCAAGCCTTTTCTAATAAAGAAAACGCAACACTACGTCCTTGTAAAGAGTTGGGTCGGTTTCTTCTTACAATTTTATATTTTCTGTGCCTCATTTTGAGCTTTTTAGATATGTTTCGCGCATTTATAAAGGTGGTCCCGGAAGCAAGAATGTCCGATGTAAACTGTGTATAGCAAAAGTTTACCTCTCCCCATTTTTTCCTCGCCTATTCTTCGTATTTGCAAATTTGCATTTTCAAAGTCTCTTTGCTGAGGTGTCCCATCGCCTTGCAACTCTATCCCTGCAGTTTCTCTGATGGTTTAGATGCTTCTTTCTGTCTGCCTCTTTCGTCATTAAATGTTGATGCCGATACGTCGGCCTTCAGACCAATAGGCACTCACACTGTACACGAGTTTAACCTTCCCATGTACGGCTTTATTCAAGGTGGCGCAAATTAAATCATCCAATTTTGTTTTTGAATTACTTTTTTACTAAATTTCCATGACTTTCCGCAAGATTTCCGATGATAACTGTTCGCATTCCTGTCGAATATTCTCCTCAAGAGCTGCGATTGACTGAGGCTTGTTGGCATAAACCCGCGGTTAAATCGGGCGATCTTGATGGCCATGCCAAATCACCTAAACGGGAGATTACGCGGTTGCAACGTCTCGTTGAAACCACATGTTCACCAAGCCTCGCTCATCCAATTCCGGCAGTAAGAATTCGTTTATTGTGGCCCTGTAGCGTTCGCCAGTAACAGTGACCATATTGCCGATTGCGTCCTCAAAAAAATACGGCCCAATCACTCCTCTCGCGTGAACGCCGCACTATACAGTGGCTTTGAGTGGATGTAATGGCTCATCGTACATCACACGCAGATTTTCGGTGCCCCAAAATGAAGATTTTGCTTATTGACGTAACCGCTTAAGTGCAAATGCACCTCGTCGCTCATGATGATTTTCGGCACTAAATCGTCCTCTTCATTGTTGAGATGGAGGATGGCCTTACAGTAATTCACACGCGACACATGGTCAGGAAACATTAACTGATGCACTGTTTGCACTTTGTACAGGAACATGTGTAAGTCTTTTACTAAAATTCGCTGTAGGGTCCGTCTGGTGATGCCCAATTGCCTGGCCCATCATTTGGTTGATGTTTCTTCATTCTCAGCGACATTTTTATAGCTACTTATAGCTGATACCCATATGTGAGCTTTGTAGCCTCCCTTGTTTGGAAATAGCTTTTTTGTTGGACTGTCTATCATTTTAAATGGTCTCTAATATTAAGCTGATAGTCCAACACCACTCATAGGTACTTAATCTTGACTCAATGGTGTGTTCTTCATACACTTACCATATGCATTGATCAAGCGCTCAGCTTTCTTTCAGAAACTTATGAGAACGGCCCGTGTTCTGCGCTCTGCCAGACCTGATGGGCGAAGCTATGTACAATGTACATATATATATTTTTGATGGTGCCACTGCAGAGTTGTGTCACTTGCTCTACTGTTTTGGCAACGACTGATATTGTAATATCATCTGCATATTTGGTATTCCCCCGTACATTATAAAGGTTCTCCCAAAATGCACGCAATAAGTATGATCATTTTGATAGAAAACACAGGTTTTTAATTAAAAATTGTAAATCGTTTATTGATTCACAAAGTATATAAAGTTATGTATGGAATACATTGCGAGGCCAATTCTAATCACCAAAACGGGAATTTACACGACCTGGAAATGACTGATGCAGTAATTGAGTTGTTTCTTGGGCTGTATGGCATGTGGCGCCATCTTGTTGATACCACATATTGTCCACATCTATACCTTGCAATTTAGGATTATTATGTCTCGATAGCGAGCACCATAAACTGTTATTGCCTGACCAGCCGCATTTTCAAAGAAGAACGGTCAGATGATGCTTTCCGCACAAAATCTACACCAAAAACTGACACTTTACGGATACATTTCTTTCTCAACAATCACTCGTGGATTTTCTGAATCCCAAATTCAAAAATTTTGACTGTTAACAAAGCCATTAAGATGGAAATTATTCTCATCGCCGAAGATGATTTTGTTTGAAAAAAACCAGCAACCACTTGTTGTTGTTCCACAAGCCATTCAACGAAATCTTTTTGCTGTGAGTGGTCAGTACGGTTCAGTTCTTAGGTCAGATGCACTTTGTATGCTTGAAGATGTAAATCCTTCGTGAGGATA
This sequence comes from Volucella bombylans, assembly GCA_949129095.1. Taxonomy (NCBI): domain Eukaryota; kingdom Metazoa; phylum Arthropoda; class Insecta; order Diptera; family Syrphidae; genus Volucella; species Volucella bombylans. The sequence goes on from OX422141.1 coordinate 183,889,417, forward strand.
CGTTGTAGAGAACTTTTCGAAACTTCCAATTCTTAACTACGATACCGAATTGATGTTCTTGAAATTCAGTAACACTCCCACAATGTGCTTCGATGGTTTGTGTTAAACGACTTGTACCATACATACCGCTTGGTATATACTGCTGTATGGAATGGGTGCTTAATTTTTCCTTGAAGCCTTACTGTTGATTTAAAGATCACTGTCTTCTTGGGAATACTGTTTGAGTCAAGTGCTTTCTCTACTATATCCAGCTGGCATAGGGTATATACGACGGTGGCGGCTTGCGACCATTATGAATGAGTGCATGCCTTTGTCTTTTCCATTATTGTGAGAATCTTTCTTTCACTAAACACCTTGTATAGAGGTTCTCGAATGCCTCTGTTCTCATTAGAGCGTTGCTGCGAGAGGTGGAATTCTTTTCGCAACTTTTATTGTCGTTCGCGAAAGACTGACACCATCACTGCGAAACAAACTGCTGACTTGCAACTTGGAACACTTTTATGCTTTTGGGAACCTTTCCGTCTGCCAGCTGCTAGCGCCTTTGTATCCTCAGGCACTCCGATCTGACCTGAGCAGGCTAGTATGCTGGAACTGTGAAGGTATGTTTGTCGTATGTTCATATGTTTTGCTATTGTGATACATTGATGTTGATACTGGAAAGGTTTTATGAAATCTAGCACTGCAATCGGAGAAGATGGACTTGGAAAACTAATTTATTAAGTACCTACCAGCCAGGACATGAACTCTCCACAGCATGACTTGCAATATGGTATGTCCCCATAGACTGAAAATCTGATTCAAAAAAAAAAAAATGTACTAAAACCTACAATGAATGAAGTAATGCACCTCTTTATTCCGGACAAAAAAAGTAGTACCTGAGTATGGGGTTGTTCTAATGCTTGGTTCACTGCTTATCATCATCACTCCACAGAAGCTGAACTGGATAGAGGTCATTTAACTAGAGGTTACAACTTATTTGAGCACTCTCCAAACGGATAACGATATTTCCAGGTCTGCAGAAATAAAAGAAAACCAAATTCGAAACTCAGTCCTCCAGGGCTTTTGAGTGATGGCAACGGCGCCCAACCAAACTCTAGATACAGTGCCTGATTTGGCCCTAAAAAGCTAAAAATAGATACAAAAAAAGTTGAAGTGGTACTCGTAGGTACTCGTAAATATCTACTGTTGCCAAAAAAGGTTGAAATTAAAACCATCATCTCTCTGCAACAGTTCAAAGTTCAGTTTTCAGTTTTTCACACATCGCTAGATGCCAGTAGCTGTAGAGTTTTTTTGTTTGTTATTAAATAAAAAATATATAGATACATACGAGCACATGCATATAAACATGTATTCATGAGTATCTATTCATAGATACGAGTGCATATGCAGATTTTTAACTAGGCCGGGTCATTTAAAGTAGAGCACGTTTAAGGCTCAATTAGCTCCAGGGAAACCAGGTCATGGCATAAATTTCTCTGTTGGGAACTGACAGGCTAAATGCATTCATTTGGCATCATATTCATGTATACGAGTGCTCATTCGTTTACCTCTCCTTCCAGTGTTGTTAATCGATTTTTCATTTCAGCTATTGTGTCAGGTAGCTTGAACAGGCAAATGTATGATACATAGATACGAGTGCATTCGTTCGTACTCATATCTGTAACTAAAATACATAGTTAAATGTTTAAACGGACTTAGATAACAACACATGGGCATGGTGAATGAAATGTAGAGGGTAACTACATACATATTGTAGATGGATCTCTCTGAACCGCTGACAGATTTAAAACGTCTGTCATCATGGTCTATCTAAAACAGGCCCAGTTAACCAGTTAAACAGCCCATCTAAATCGCTAATAAACTTGGCTGGTTATCATCTGCAACATTGCTACCAGCATTAGCATTCAAAGACCACTCCGTCGACAAGACATTGCAATTAATTTCCGATTTTACCGTCGTTATCTAAAACGAGAACCATTTAACAAATTCCATGGCGGGATTCTTGAAATGCTATCGCTTGCGACATGTCAAAGGAGTGCCAAGCCAATTTTATCCCACAAAATGTTGCATGTGTTCTCTCGGTGTTCGGCATTCGGTATTCAGTGCTCGGTGTTCAGTGTTCGGTATGCCGTGTTGTATACGCTGCAGCACCACTTGAGCCCTGTGCTATCGCAACGACACACTCCACCATTTATCATTGACATAATTTACATAAAGCGATCCAGAGACTTTGATAAGAAGCCCTGCAAGGATTAAGAAAAAAACTTAAGCAGTCTCCAGCATTTCATCCGCTCCATAGACTTACAGAAACTGGCGCTGACCAAAAACCAGATATAAATCCTAGTCCCCGAGTCGTTCGAGTAGGTACTCGCACGTATTATGCAAGTACTTGTTTGCGTTCGCGTACAACTGTCAGTTTCAACGAAATGACAATTGGAGTTGCAATTGCAAATGCAAACAGTGCCCAGCGGTGTCATAGTGAAGTTCTTGCAGCAAGAGAGCACACAAGTGAGTAGAGCTCTAGTGAGTAATTTCGTAACTTGATATCGCAGTGCAAGAGGGGAGTAAAAACGAATCAAAAAAAAAAAACTCAGCAATCATGCCAAGCATCGTGTAATTGAACGATGCACTAGGAACGGAATTATCACAAGAGGAAAGGGACCGAGGGAGAAACAGGGCACAAAGAAGAACGTGCTTTTGTAATTAGTGATTATGCTTTGTGCTCTGAAATTCCCTCTGAAATGAGAGAGCACACGACCCAGAGAGTGAAAGAGTGGTTGAGTTTGAGTGCTGTGCTGTGCTGTGCTGTGCTGTGCTGTATCTCTGCGCGCAATACAGTAGCTGTTAGCTGCATTCCCCTCACTTGAGTTAAATTTATTTTATTTCATATATTCCATTATCTTTGGTTTGGTTTGTTCGTTTTTTCTCATTTAACAACACACACACATTTATCGCTTGGTTTGCAGCACCGTGTTCGTGCCTGCTTGTAGCCGAACGAATTGAATTCAATTTCAATTGGACGCATGCTATGCGATGACGTCACGACAGATGTGTGCAAAGCATTTTGTTGTTCTGTTCGTTTGTTTTCATTTCTCTTCACTTTATTCGTAATCGCATTCGCATTCGCATACGGATTCGTTTGCCTTCATTTGGTTTCGTTTCTATGTTTTTCGTCTTCTTTTTGCTTTTGTGATTATTATATGATGTGCCAGGCGGGCTGTGTGAAATGAGTGTTTATTCTCTTTTGTTGGCTGTTTCCACATACGACTATGTTTGGTTGGAGTTTGTTTGCCACCGCGTTGTTGGTGTCGTATCTAAAGAGCAACCGACGACGGCCGACCGTCACCGCAACTCAACCTCGCCGTGATAAGTATATAAGGCACACCGAATTGACAAAAAAAACTAAGTTCCATAACGGTAGAGACAAAAAGAAACAGAAAAAAAAACTGTTTTTTTTAGGCCTTTTTCAAAATTGTTTTACATTATGTACAGTTAAATGATGATAGATCGCGCGACTTACGGATGAGTTTCGTTGATCAACTATCCAATTTGGCGCAAATTTTGACAGGAGTGGCTTTCGACATGCCTTGATGTTAAGTATTAGATTGTTCATGTTTCTTAATAACACAGTTGTTGCCAAGCATTTGTCTCCTATCACTGTCATACTAGACTCTAAATGTTCTTTAGCGAATTTTATGGCACTGCAAAGGACTAGGTAAATGGTTGATAAACAACAGAAACCTTTTGAACAATACCCACAACAAATAAAAAAAATGCAATGTTGCGCTGTCATAATTTGTATTGTTATGTCAAAAGAGCTGATTCAATTTGATGAGTTGCCAGCGTTTAATGTAGGTACATATGTACATATGTATGTAGTTACCTACTGGATTTTTGGTTATTTCACTACCTATCTGTTGTTTTTTTCTGACCACTTTGTATCTTTTCTTCGTGAACAACGCAATCTTTTCGATCATTTTTTAAAGACATTTTAGGTTGCTTATACACGTCTTTTCAAAATGGCCCAAAAGCTTTTGATTATCTACATATTTTGGCCGAACGAGAGAGGAATTCAGCAATACTTTTCACCGCAAATCGCTTCTTTAGCGACTGATGAAAGTTTTGGGTCAATATTTTGTTGAAAGACCCAAAGCAGTGAAATCTGCTCTTCAGCATATGGTAGGTAACATTACGGATTTCAGATCACCCTTCCTAAGGTGATCACCTTCCTAGAGGTTTCGCGTTTTGGGCAACAACTTGAAGGATGAAACGTTTCTTTTATCTTACATGAGTATTTACTTCATACTTCCATTCCCGTTGAAGAGGGCAGTTTCAAGGTGGCGCTAGAGTGGATCTGGGCCTCAACTAACAGTGTTTTTCCATTCGCCTCGGTTACTTACACAAATTTGGATAAAGGTCACCTTACACTTGAGCGCGCCATCTAAGTACAGGCATTCCTTAACTGCATTGCCCGTCCGGAATGGATTCAAAGACATTACGGGCCGGATCAGTGATGTCCATTTGCCCAACATGATCAAGTCGAAGCTGATGAAACCTATCCCTGCTGACTAATTCAACGCCTGCGTTGCAAACCCCATAGAGGTTGTTATTATATGTTCTCTAAAACAATCCATTTATGCCGACGGCACCGGAATTAATCGAAGAACTGTTGTCTCGAAGCTGCCAGAGGCATTTTCGTCATTTTTAGATAAAGTCCATGATTTTGTGACATACCGTAGAGGTAGGATTATATGTTGCTTTTAAGTACAAACAAATAAAACAGCGAATGGTAAGAGAGATTATTTGCTTGATCTACAAGGCGGTGTTATTGTTTGAACTTATAGCGGAGCCCAGATAGACGTGTCCACAGTATACACTTTGTTTTACCCTCATTTGACGCTAAAACCACCTTCGCGACTTCTACTTCTACCGAGTGATAGCTCGGCTGATTTGTTGCTACAATGCCGTCGGCAAATGATAGCAGTTCTATTGGCTCTTGAAATATTGTCCTATGATATTGGTCTGAGGGTTTGCCCTCATGCTGCTGAGGCTGAAGAAATCCGACTTTTAAGGAGCCGTAAGCGTTCTTCTCTGTCATTCTATTTACATAAAAGGTTCTATGAACGCAATCATATGCGGCCTTAAAATCATTAAACAGTATTGATTTGTTGCTATTGGTTTTTTTTTTACAATATTTGCAGTAAGATGAATATCTGGTCGATGGTGGGGCTTCCAGACATGAAACTTGGCTTTGAAGTATCATAACTTTAAAACGGTTGATTGAAATCATGAAAAGAGTTGAGCAAGACCGGGTCATAAGCAGTCATGACACCGCAGAAGGGGTAAGGGATAAATATTCCTACTTCCTAGTATACTACTATACTAAATAAACGAAGAACATGTGAACTATTTCGATAAGACAGACTTTCCTGAATAATTTGGTCTTGCAGCTAATAATGACGTAACTGTAGGAACGATCCAATTTTACCACGGCGCCATGCATGGTAGCTAATAGATGACCTATTCCTGGCACACAAACACTATTCGCCCTTGAAGCGAATGGTAACAGGTGATGAAAAATGAGTCTCATACGACAATGTTGTACGAAAGCAGTATTGGTCGAAAAAAGATGATAGGGCTCCACAAAAGATTGCAGGCCCAAGATTAACGACGAGAAAGATGAAGCTGGGTGTTTGGTGAGATTAGAAGTGTATCCTCCATCATGAGTTACTACCGCCTGGTCAAATGATTGATTCGAATGTCTACTGTGAGCAATTAATGCGGTTGAACCTAGCAGTTGAGAAAAAAAGAGGCCAGAATTGATCAACAGGAAAGGTGTTGCGTTTCATCGTGACAACGCCAGGCAGCACACATTATTGATGACTTGGCAAAAATTGAAAGACCTTCTTTGGGAAGTTTTGGTGCATCTACCATATAGCCCTGACACTACACCGTCAGGTTACCATTTGTTCCGATTTCTACAACACCCTCTTGCTGGCATAAAAATGGATTCAAAAGAGGCATGTAAAATTCACATGACTCAGTTTTTCAATAAGAAAACACCAGAAATTCTGTCTACACTGATGGAATAATGATTATAATCAAAAAGTGGCAAAAGAAATAGACAGTATTTCAGTATTTGGTTCAATAAAATTAAATTTTTGTATAAAAAAAAGTAATCTGAACTTTAACTATCATACAAAAGCGCCGATACTTTTTTCCCAACTTGATAAAATTTTATTCACGATGTTAAGGAGAGTGATATCTCTATAGCTGACACTGTTTAGAAGGTCTGCCTTTTTGAGAATCGTAAAAACGATGCTGGGACTCCATTCACCAAGCATACTAAATTCCCGATGTTTTAAATAATTCGATCCGACTGCAGTCGGATTCTGCTGTCTTATTGCTCTTTAGTTCAGACATCGCTATCTAGACTTCTTGGTCAAGTGAACGCGATTGTTGGCGATCATCATCCAAGTTGAATATTTGATTTTGCCTGACAGCGGAAAGTTGGTCTTCTGCGCCGTTGAACAGTCTACAGAAGTACTTCTTCCAAATTCTCAGCACCGAATGTGAGTCTTCTATTATGTATGTTCTCTGCATGTATTTGTGTTCTTGGGATATGGCCTCTATATAGCAGTTCTCTGCTTCGGTATTTTCTTTGTGAGAAACCAATGCTCCTCCAGGCTCCTTTACTCATAGAGTTCTTAAGCAGCTCTTGTCGTCCGATAACACTCGGCAAGTTAATGATATTATTTTTTTGTCAACACTGAGTAGAGTGGGCTTTTTTGCTGGTCGAAAAGGACAGAGATCATCTTATTTCAAGCGCCTGCGTATCGTGTTTGCTTCAGGTGAAAGTTTGAGTTCTCTAAAGATCTTTTTGGAGGGCCTCATTTTTTTTTATTGATCGGTTTGTCCATTTATTTCTCGTGGATCGTCAAATGACAGCCGAAACCTATATCAGGAAATTGAAGAGTAATAAAGTCCTGTACGATGTATTGGAAAGCCAGTATATTCTACAAACATGGTATCGAGTTGGGTGAAGTTTTTTGATATATCGTTAAATATTATGACCGGTAAATTTTGCAAGGTTTCTTAAATTGTCAAACAATTGTACCCACAGTCCTTATGTCCGACATACAGTGCGTTTGACAAAAGCGTATACAATAGTTTATGTAGTTTAAGAAAACAACCGAATGTCGTAGGGAAACTTTTTTTTTCTGATTTTTTACCATTTCTTTAATACCCAAAGTGCTGAATATGTCTCACACTCACATACATATGTATGTCGATAACTTACAGTCATTTTCCTGCATAGTCCTGCGGTAATTGCCAAGATATTCTTTTTAAAAGGAGTTTGAACTGTTTTATTGGCCTTACGTCCGATGGGCAATCCAACACATTGACGTCATTTTCCTCTTTGAAGCTCTGTCTTGTTGTAGGAACCAATCCCCATTTCCACGATATTCTTTTTATAAAATTAGATTCCTTGGTGAATGTCATCAATTTTCCGAATGCTTCCGCTCTGAAACAGCTATAAACATGCACTTGGCTCAGTTCTCTATCGACAGTTTTGTTATACGAGTCCACATATGTACATCCCAAGGGATTGGTTGGGAAAAAAATTAAGCCTCGTCAGTGAAAATAAGCCGGGTCCAGTCCATATCTTTGTAAACCTGAGCCCACTCAAGCACTTTTTTAATGTGTTTTTCGGTTAACAAAAGCTTGGCAGCAAGCCAATTGGGTTGAAGATGGAGACACGGTCACTTCCCTGTATTTCTAAGGCTAACCTTTTTTTCTTTTTTTTTTAATATTTTATTAATTCGTAAAAATAAAAAATACAACAGAATAAAGAATTCATAATAAATCTAACAATTGAATTAATAAAGTAGCTGCAATCTATAGTTCAAAGGGAACTAGATGCGAAAGCAGAATGAAACAATGTGTTTTTATTTAATTTTCAATTAATAAACACTAAGAATTTGTAATCTAGTGGGGTCTTAATATTTCTATATTCTATAATATTTTTTGTATATAGGTATATTATTAGGCTTGATATTAGGTTTAGGTACATATATAACAAAGAAAAATTTTATAAGGTTTATGAAAGTAAAACAGAATAATTTAAATTATAATGCATAATAAACTAGAAATATCCTCATAGCTTTTGTCTAATAGCCATGATTTTACTTTCTTGAAAAAAATGGATTTATTTCTTATGATTTTAATGTTATTAGGTAAGCTGTTGAAAAGCCTAGGAGCAGTTGCCGTAAAGAAGTTAAAGAAAATTTGCAGATTGTGATTTGGTACAATAGCAAGATTTAAATTGTTGACTCTGAGGTTATAGTTAGCAGAGAATCTATTTAATTGATAACCCGTCATTACAAAAAATATCTTTAAGACTTTATAACAATACAAATGTTTAACAGGAAGGACTTTAAGACTTCTGAAGAGAGGCAGACTCTTTTTGTTGCAAATAAGACGAATAATATGTTTCTGAGAAACTAGAAGAGGGTTGAGCTTGTTGTTATGAGTGCCACCCCAAGAGGGTAATTAGCTGGTAATTAGCAACCAGCGGAAAGACTTCAGGTGTTGATACTTGTTTTTTTTTTTTGGGGATAATTTACGAGTATAAGAGGGTATCACAGCACCTAAAATCTTTTTAAGCATTGAAAGCCCCGGTGTAGTCCAACTGTTTCCAGTTAGTTCAGATCTCCATGCACTTGTGCGCGCCAGCTTAGATGAGGTCTTTCGTCACTGCTTTGTGCCTGTAGTTTGAAATAGAAGACTCTTCGGGCCAGAGCATTGAGGTCATTCGCACCACATATCTTAATCTTTTTAGGCCTATGTCGCTGTACAGCTCTTAGAGTTCGTTTTTAAGACATCTTCTTTAAAGACCTTCTCCGCAAAGGGATTAAAAACAATTCAATCTTGCGTTCAAGACGACCTTTTAGGGTGTACCACATGAAGTGTACAATTTTGGAGTAAACATTTAAAAGCCAATATAGTTGGTTTAAAATTTTTTAGTTAATCCAAATATGATCCATTGGCATCTATGACTCTATTTCAACGTGATTCAAGGTAACATATTCCTTTTTTGTGAAAGTCCTGACTTTTTTCTTGGTTTTGGAAGATTGATTCCGGAAGAAGTGATAGTCCGTTGAGGAAATATCAGGGGAGTACGGTGGATGGGAGAGAATTTCAAATAAAAACTGTAGCATTTGAAAGAAAAATGAAAGAGCACGAGAAGCGCTCGGTCGGTGTCTTAGAGAGGTGTTACCAGAAGAATTTATAATAAAATAAAACAAATCTTTAAGGTCCGAATAGAAACAAACAAGGATGCAGAAGGAAACCTCATAGTAGAACTACAGTCGGTGCTTCTCAGCACCAGATTCTCATCTGGAAAGATTATTTTTGCAGACGGTTAAACGGTGATGACAAACAATATCAGACCTTCAGGCAGAATGAATCATTCATCGGATAAAATTTTCGTTTACCCGACTAAGACGATATCAGGACAGCCACTTCGAAAATTAAGTCCAACAAAACTACTGCATCCTATAGCTTAACTGCTGAGCTGTTTTAAAGCAGCAGAAGAATTTTAGTTTTTTGAAAAAAATATTTATTTATTTATTCGTCTACATTATTGTTGTCGCCTTCAAAATAGTACCCATTAGATATTATGCATTTGTGCCAGCGTTTTTTCAGTCCTCGAAACACTTCTCAAACTCGATCTTTGGGATGGCCTTTAGCTCTTTCAGCGATGCGATTTTTTTCGGTCTTAAACCCATAAATCCGTAAACCCATGTTTCGTCACCTATTATAACACGTTTCAGTAATTCTGCATCGCCATTGACTTCATTTAGTGACTCCTGAGCTACTTCCATTCGTCGTTGTGTTTTGTTCAAAGTTCAACAATTTTGGAACAAATTTTGCTGCCACCCGTTTCATACCAAAAACATTCGAAAAAAATTCATGGCGTGAGCCAATTGATATGCCAACATCATCAGCGACTTTGTAAGGAGTCAGTTGGCCACGGAGGCATCCATGATGCAGAAGTAGATGGCAGTGGCACGCTCGCGGTTGCTCGGCTCTAGCTCCTGGGATTGGGTTGGTTCTTGCCACTACCCCGTGCATCTCAACTCAACTTACTTTTTGTTTAGTGCCGAATTATAAAAAAAAAGGAAAACAAGGATAGCCTGGAGAAAGCTACGTTATTTCTCGGACGGACTTAAAAGAGAGGAGGAAAAAAAGACGATAGAAGGAAGAGGAAATGAAACAGCAAGATCACATTTGTGTGTCATCACCACCGGGGACTTTCGCGTTTAAACTAACTCATCCTTCACTACCCTGAACCCTAAATACCGCACTTAAATATCGACTTATAACTAGACCTAACGCTAACTTACCCTACACCGAATACTGCGTCCCAGTATCACACAGCGATGACAGCTCGTTAAGACCTGAAATAAGCCGGGTGTTGCTGACTGAGGATGGCCAACCTATCCTTATCGCACTTAAACGCGACCAATTGCTACCATTTTGGCCAGATCTGTGGATGGTAGCCCCTAAACGAACTTCCTCTCAGTCGCCACTTCAGGAAAAGTCAGTCACGTCATATTCGTTATGTCGTCATCGTTTGTACGTTACGTCTGGTCACAGTCGATATCTGAAAACACGGTTTCTGAGCAGATCAACGGTGGCCGTCCAGTCTCAAGGCGAGAAGCCAACGGACTTTGTGAGGTAACCGGAAGTCTGTAAAGGATCAAAAACGGACTAGAAATGAGAGGTCGATAAGCTGACTGCTGTCCGATACAGTTATCCCTAGGTTGACTTATCGTGAGGCGTGGGCTTGAGATCACGAGCTTCTAGTCTAAAACTATCAGCTTAAAGTTGCGCCTATATACTATTTGTCCTATCTTATATTTTATATCCTTACTCCTAGTCATGTGCCTTAGATTGTCAAAAATTTTCCTTCGTATAAGCCCTAATTTGTCATTCTTTTCTAATACCTCAGTGTTCAGATATCATGTGTTGAATCATATGTGTCCCGAAAATGGCATAATACGGCTCAAACCTGGTCGAATCGTGCATTACGCTCTTCAAAGAAAATGCCGCGTCGTTCACATGGAGGTCTCAGTTCTTCTGGTCATCTTGTATGTATGACCGTATTTTGGCCAGTACAGACCGGTCGACTCTCTCTGACGCATTAGCTTGAGGAGAGTAGAGCGCAGTTCGAACATGTTTGATGCCATATTTTCCTAGAAAACTGGCAAACAACTCGGAGACGAATTGTTTGCCGTTATCCGAATGCACATACTCGGGCACACCAAACATATGAAATACGCCTTCCTCTAAATATTTTACTACCTCTACGGTTGTTGCCTTCCTTACTGGTTTCAAAAACACATACTTAGAAAAATGGTCTAAAACGATAAAAATGTGGGTATTCCCGTTCTTAGTTCGGGGATAAGGTCCTAGAAAATCAATATAAAGCCTTTGGAAGGGTCGCTCTGTAACGACTTGCTGTCCCATCGGCGGTCAAGATACCGTATTGAGTGGTTTGCAGCACTTGCAGACCTCGCAAGACTTGACGAGATTCTGGACATCAGACACCATACCTGGCCAGAAGTACATTTGCCTCAGGCGAGCCAGAGTCTTGTGAATTCCGCCATGTCCAGCGGCCGGTGCAACATGTTACGCAGCCACCAAGCTCTCACGCAACTTCTTCGGAATCCAGAGTTTCCAGGATAAGTCGGGTCCCCTGTTCGTATGTCAGTTCGCTTATACACAAATCCGTCTGAAACGCATGTGTCTGGAAGTCGGTCCTTGATTTCTGTTACGATTTTCTTCAACTCGTAACTCGGTAGTGGCAAGAACCAACCCAATCCGACGAGCTAGAGCCGAGCAACCGCGAGCGTGCCACTGCCATCTACTCCTGCATCATGGATGCCTCCGTGGCCAACTGATACAACTTCTCTGATAGTGATTCGACGATCGTTCATAACCACTTCTTTCAGTTTTTCCACATTTTCATCGGTTGCTGATGTGCTTGGGTGTCCGAGGCGTTCGTCATCTTCAATGTCTTCACGGCCATCTTGGAAATGTTTATACCACTCATAAACTCTTGTTTTATTCATAGCTGATTCGCCATAGGCCTTTCTTAATATTTCACACACTTTGTTACACCTTATTACATTTTTTACGTAGAAATTGATACAAATTCTTTGATCCATTTCTCTTAACAAACGAAAATCGCCGACTTATAAAAACACGGCTGCCACAGACAAAGTAAACAATGAATACAGCTGATACTTCAGGGGCAGTTGGTATACACATAATAAAAAAAAATTTTGGCAATCAGACTCTCCTAATCCGCGAAATTTAAAAATTCCCATTATTTTCTGAACACACCTCGTACATCAATCCATCTGCAAAACTTGAGTCAACGAATGTATGCCCCACACATAGAACCTCAGCATTGTTTGTTGGATCTTAAAGAAAGGATAAGCAACCGCAAACTAGCAAATAAAATCGTGTCTGCCATATTATGTGAACGCCTAAGACCCTTCGTCAAAGGTCCGACCGGCCCTTATCAGTGCGGTTTTAGGCCGGGAAATTTCACCATCAAATTTTCATATTACATTGGATCTTGGAAAAAAACCCTAGGAATTCTAAATCGAAACACACCACCTCTGTCTCTATAGATATTACAGAATATACAGAGATGAAATGTACTAAACCACGTCTAGTTTTGACATCCCTGACAAGCTCATTCGACTATGCGTGATGACGGTGGAGGATCCATGCTGCTCCTTCAAAGTCGGTGATGACAAAACCGTGATCTTCAATATTAGAAAAGGATTTAAACAATTGGATGCGTTGTCATTTGAATTCTTCAACATCGTTCTTCTGCGAAACTCGCAAGTCAACTTCAGAGCCACGAACTTTCAAAAGTCTGTTCAGTTGCTCGAATATGCAGATGATATTGACATAATAGGAGGAACACAGGGGGCTATCAATAGAGAGTTTGCGACTATTGAAGCAAACTGTTTTATCAGGCTGGTTGCAAGTGCCACATGGTGTTTGGGTCTGGCCCACGGGGATCAAACATCTTTGTTGTGCGCTGAGGTTTGAAAGTGGTAGTGCTCTGTCGCCCTGAATTGTCACAAGTTTTATTTTTGTTCCAGCCGGCATGAGGCAATTCTTGGTTTCTGCGTCATGGTTAGGGATCCTTTGGGGTGAATTGAGTATATAGTGGCATATATACATTGGAGTATCCCTATGAGATAACCTTTATGCACTTGGTTCCGCTCGTGGTCCTTTTTGCACTTATTCGGCCAGCCAGTTTCTTAACTGCACTAGAGCGCTTGTTGGCTTCTGAGTGACTCATGATAGTCTCTTTCTGTGCCCTCGGACATATTCTCCTAAGATCGGCGCTCCACTGCTTAACCCTCTGTTCGTCGCGGCCGATCTGACAGATCACCCGGGAATAGTGTTTGTTCCCTCTCACTAAGGGTTGGCAACAATGCGCTCTTTTTCTTAATAGCTGTCTGATCGATGACACCGAAGAATTTAGTGCATTTCCGACCTTGGTAGAGTCAGTTTATAGTGTTATTGTGACCAATTCATGCTGCCAGATCGCAGCGACCGAAATCATAAGGTATTTCAACAAAAATACAAGTTATCATGAAAGGGATCCGTCAGATCGCCGTTACCAATATGACACGTTTAGCCCAGGGTTAAGCCCTCCTCTCGATGAGCCAGTATTTGTTGACACTGAGTGTGCTACAATTCACTGTTTTATTGCTTGGTCCTTTGGCGAGTTGTCCGTGGTTCTGCAAGAATCTGTGCATGCATACATTATGAGCACTTTGTCCTTTGCCTCTTCTAATTTTATGCCATCTTTTCCCATAGCAGCAGACGTCTTTGAGTTCCAGTGAAATATTCAAACCACTGCTGGGCTTTAGAATCTGTTTCTAGCTTTGCGACAGTGCCCGGTATATTCCGTCACTGGGCACCTTCATTGTCATTTATGGTCAACGGCGGTTTAGCCTTTGTTGGAGAGGAGAGAGTTAACTCTTCTATCTCCATTTCAATCTGAGATAATGGGGACCAGAGCAGATATTCTTCTTCTAACTCCATACATTGAATGTTAGTTTCGTTATGTTGTTGTTTTTGTTTGTTATTTTGGTTCATTTTTTGACCCACTAGGACAGCGAGAAATGTTATCCGCACCTACGGAGCTCCTATACAGGTTTGAGGCTAGTCACTATGAGAGGGCGCCTGGTATCTCATAGGGATATTACGTAAGTGATACACATATCAGATTCACAATTCAGTTCTCGTCATACCTTCACTTAGAATACCATGTAAGTGAATATATGACACTCCCTATCCGCTATCTGGGGAGTTGCGTGAGAAGCTCGTGTCTTCCTGGAAGCGTAAAAGATGGATGACCGTCAATGAAGGAAAAACAAAGTACCTATATGCTGCCAACAAAGAACGACCCACAGCATCGTCGCCTAGGACTAAACGTGACAATAGGTGGCTGCTATTTTGAGGCTGTTTCTTTGGACTTAGAAGGCAACTGAGCAGTAAAGCCTTCTTCCAAGCAACCAAAACAGACCTTATACAGAAACCTGATTATCCCAGTTCTTCTTTACGGCGCAATTGATAGGAGAGACTGGGTCAGTTATACGAAGGACGTGGCTAACAGCGCGTCTGCTAAGCAGGCCTCTGAGGCCTGGGAAAAGAAGGAACCCAATTTTTAGCAAACGAAAGAAGTTATCTTAGTTGCCCTGTAACCATACTCTACCGGACCATAGGAACTTTCGTAACTCACTTAATTTCTTTTTCAAGGTATCTTTTTTAAGTCCCACACCAAGGCTGCATCACGTTATGTTTAAACACAAGACATACCTGGAAATCTACTAGGTTTCACTGGTTGATAAGTTGAAAATCAGATCGATCACAGTCGGCATTATCTTATGGTACAATTGCTACTCTTTAATTACTTATTGCAACAATTTTAAGATTCCGCACGATAAGATACTCAGGTACAATCAACCGGCTTAATAACTCTCTCGTTGTGTTCTTGTGTTCCAATTACAAATATCTTTACTGTGTTTAAATTTGCTGCAGTTCGCACAATGAAAAATTTCCAAAGTTTAACTCCCTTCCATTCGCACTAAAAAACATAATTTTTGTTTTGTCACTAATAACTAACTTATGTTGTTGGAACCAATGGCCCAAGATTTCCAGGTCATGGTTTATATCAGAAATTAGATTTAAAGCGGAATTACTTTGGAAAGCACATGCCATGTCGTCAGCAAATGCGTTGACTTTGCTACGATAATTTTGTGAAAATAGCGAATTGATGAAAATTAGGAAGAGTATCGGACCGATCACTGAACCCTGAGGAACTCCTATAGAAATATTTTTAGTAGAACTTAAATGACCACAGATTTTAATTCTTTGCCTTCTATTAGATAAATAAGCACCGAACCAATTTTGCATTGTATCCCTAAAACCACACTTATATAGTTTTTCTAAAAGAATTATGTGATCGACGGTATCAAAGGCTTTTGTTATGTCAACAAAAAGAGCCGCAGTCAAATTCCTGTTATTAAAAGCATTATATATATTTGTACAGAAATTTAAAAGGGCTCTCTCAGTTGAGTATCCCGAACGGAAACCAAATTGGTTCTCACTAAAAAAATTTTTTTTTTCTAAAAACTTTACCATTCTATTTTTAATAGCCTTTTCGAAGATCTTCGAAAAAACAGGAAGTAATGATATTGGCCTATAGTTATTTATTAAATTTTTATCACCTTTCTTAAATAATGGTATAACTTCGGCTTGTTTTAAGTCATCTCGAAATACTTTTGTTATAGATATGGCATAAAATGTCACAAATGTTCAAAGCTATTCTGTTTATAAAATTATTTGAAAAGCAGGTAGATGTTTTAGAATTGGAATTTTTTAGTGATAGAATGATTTTATAAAGTTCCGAGGACATTATTGGATCAGCATAAGAACTCTGAGAGGAGGATACAACATTATCTGAACAATCACACTCAGGAAGATCATTACAGCTGTCCTTGTTCGCTTGTTCGGCACCAAACTATCAGCGTTTCCGTGTACATTGAATCATCAATCACTCTGTGACTTTTGGAAGCACTTTCTCGAAGCGTAACGGATAATTTAAGCCTCCATGGGTGGGCAACAAGGATCAGCTTCAATCTTATTGTAACTCGCAACAAATTTTCTGGACATTATGTGCATATATTTCATATTTTTATGTGCTTTTGTCAAACACGATCACAGTCCATAAGGTTTTGCCTACGATATTAAATTAATATAGCATATTTACGTAACTGACGTAATAAAAAATATAAACAGTGCTGATCTAATATTTCTGACGCGACAACGTATTGACCGCTTCGCAAAACTTTGACATTCTGTTTAGCAATTCCAACAGGGTTTCCACTGAAAAGAAACCAAAATGACATCACGTCATTACGGAACTTTCACTATGTTTTATAGAAGGGACCGAGGGACGGTCAGATGTTCGCTATTCTGCTGGCCTGCAGACGAGACGAAGACTATTCTCCTCTGAACGAAAATTGGAAAATTGACTCCTCACTTCACAGAGCTTTTTTACTGTCTTCAATCTATAGATTTCAGTGTAGCTTTTTCATGGGTTTTCCGTGACTACTCAGTAATGAATGTTTGTTTCTAGAACCCTACAGTTGACAGTGGAAACACAAATGGGGTTAACTAGCTACATATTACTACACTGCTTTTATTTCTCGTTCAGTAACGAGCCTGTTATGTTTACTGGAGGAGTTTTTCCGACTTTTCAGATTGATTTTTTATATTGCGTTATTCGCGTCATAGAATAATAATATTATACTTGGAAAAACTTACTTCTTATATCCATACTCGTATTGTTCTTTTGGGGAAATGAAAAAAAAATTATAATTGCTTATGCGTACGTAATGTACATGCGCACATGCATACATCCTTGCATATGTAAACATTTTTCCTAAATATTAACACTAGAACATTAAACAATTCGAAAATCTTGTTTATTTCCTTATTTCTTAGGCTGGAAAAGTGTTAATGGATTTCTTATGCTCAGTTGCAACCCATTTCGGATTGGGGTAGAGTGCGTGATATGGTACTCGTACGTTCAACGATGAACAGTCTTTGGAGATCGTGACATTATAAACATACATAAGCCTTAGTCATCGGATAGTGAAGACGATATTCCTCTGTAGGATTCGAGTAACGAGAACGTATAACAATTGGTTGAATAAATTCAAATCGATTGGGGTTGGATATGTCTCTCGATGCGTTTAATTTCTTGAGGAAATAGGAATAAGCAATTTTTACGTAAATAAAGTTGTGCTCTTACTTTCATCTCACTCTTGATTTTGAGATCTCCCATGAAGCTCAATTTTGCCTCATACACAAACACCAGTTCGACGAAAATCTGTTAAGCAACCATAAATCTGGTTGCTGAAAGTGGTGCACTAGAAGAAAGCTTTACTGTTTGTGGTCTACGTGATAATAAAACAAAGAATATGTCCCTACTGATGCTTGTCTATTTATCAGTTTCCTACCAGAAATAAATGATGTACAGGAATTCTTCCTTGGACGAATAGTATTCATGTTTTATGTGAGTGTACTTTCAAATATAGTAGTACGTTAACAAGTTTGCCGAATATGCGCAGCTCATAATCAATATTATTAGAACAGTTTATCGCAAAAATGAGCAGAGAATTATAAAGCATTGTAACTTGGGTTCATTCTAACCACGTCCTGCTTAAATCCCATAAATCCAAGGCACTTGTTATCCTGCTTGAACTCACTAGAGGTCCTACAAATCAGTTTGAGCCGGGATAATCATTTTTACATTAACTTCTACAAGATCTGTGGTACTCTCCGCATTCTTAAGAAACAAAATTATATACCTAAGAACAAACAAAAGAAGAACATGTAAAATATTTCGAACAGACATCTAATAGTAACGCGACTGAAGGGGCGAACCAACTTTACCGCCACGATACTACAGTTTCTTCATGTTTTCGGTTTTCTGTTTTTATGTTTTTAAGGTAACTGAATTTTATTTCAACGGATGCATTTGCAAATGGCAACACATGGTGGTTTTTAAATTTAGGAAGTTTTTATAGCGGCATCATCAGTTCCATCAAGGCCATGTCGAACAACATCCAGCATAGTGTGACCTCGCCACTCATCATCCAGTTTTTGTATTGTCAAAATTTTTTCAAGTGCACTGGAAATTGCTTCAGCACAAGCATCAGTGATGTAATTTTGAATTTCTGAGCTTCTGATGAGTTTATAATAGATGTAATAGAAAAAACGGATCTCTAAAATCAATCCTCTTAGCAATGTTTCATAGAAATCTGTATTAGCTGAACGGGGTATATTCTGATCTTTTTTCAAATTTTCCATACATTCTGTAGCCTTCCCTCCATTACATGCGTTTTCAAAACTTTTTCTCACTTCAATCTGTGTATTGAAACATAGTATTGAAATCTATTTCCAGTATAAGTACGTGAAAGACATGAATTCTAAGTATTTCTTCAGTAGTCTTCAAAGGATCAAAAAACTCAGATTCTGTCAGGTAGGCTTCTAATGTCGAGTATTTTCAATGGGTTTTGGAACATTTGTTTAAAGCAGTCATATAATCCAGACACTTCCACCATATTCAGGAATAGATGCTCTACTTTATTAGTCTCGTGATCATATACAACAAATCTTTTTCTGCAGACTCTTTAACTGCGAAGAATCCCAACATGCAGCCGTCAGGCAGGGTCGACCATTCAACTTAGACGATAATAACCAAAACTTCAACCCGCCCGTTGGATCTGTTGGCTTACCTGCCGAGGTATTCAAACCTTCCGGAAATGACGTTGTGGAGAGCATACTCATATCTGCTCAGAACAACGTATGCTTGATGAATGGAATCTCAGTATCGTTTCCTCGATCCATAAAAAAAGGAGATCCCCAAATACACCAACTATAGTGGTAAAAGTCTTTTCAAATATCGCATAGAAGATCTTATCTGCCATATTGTATGAACGTCTAAAAGCGTTCAACCAAATCTCCACACTACGGGAGATCTTGGAAAAGTCTCAAGAAGTCCAAATCGATACCCACCCTCTTCTCATCAATTTCAAGGCCGCATATGACAGCATAGTATTGGAACGTAAGTTGCGATAAATGAGAGCAAAACAAAATCGGCGGATTGGACAGCACATCACAGTCGACAGCTATGATTTCGAGGTAGTGAGGGACTTTACTTACCTTAGCTCTGCTTTAAATTCTGCCAACAACCCCTCATCAGAAACAAATCGAAGAATCACTCTTGTCAATCGCCGTTTCTTTGGGCTAAGAAGGCAATTGAGAAGTAAGTCTCTATCCCGAAAAACTAAGGAGACTCTATATAAGAACTTGATCATCACATTCCTACTTTATAGCGTTGAATCACGGACTCTATCGAAAGCGCTAGAAGCAGTTTCGAGAGAAAAATCCTTAGAAAAATTTCGGTTCTGTTTGCGTTGACGGACTTTGGAGGAGAAAATTCAACGACGAATTATACTATACGAGCTGTACAGCGACATCGACCGACATGTAGAACGAATGGATACCAATGCTCCGGTCCGCAGAGTCTTCGACTCGAATCCGGAGGAACAATGCAGTAGAGAGAGACCTTATCTTAAGTGGCGCACACAAGTATTATAGAAGGGGACCTCAACCGAGTTGGAGTGCGCAAATGGAAGCAGTTAACTAATACTGGGATAACTGGAGAGACTTATTAGTTAAGGCCCGTATTCTAGTAAGTCCTATACAACAGAATTCTTTTATATCTAGTGCCCTCATCCGACATTTCCTTTTGTTCGTACTTTTCCATTAATGTCCTCTATAAATGTGTTTCCTAAAACATTTTTCCATAGTTTTTCCAATTGTTATATTTCGACAGCTGTCAAAGTTAACAATGACATCCCAATGTCAAAATATTAATAGCTTCAGTGTGCACCCAATTTGTCGCACCGTGTAAAAGTTTGAACGTGAGTACACTCTTTTGGATCTTAAACCACCTACCAGACAGAGATCGGTGAGAAATTAAGAAAACATTGTCGCTGTAGCGACCAGTATCGAAGAAGACCCAGAAATGTAGATGCGGCGCCGATCAGCTGAATTGGGCATCGCCAGAGAGTCAATCTCGCTTATTTTGCGGTTGGATTTGGGCCTACATCCGTATAAGATTGTGCTGACGCAAGAATTGAAGCCGGACGACCATAGACAACGCCGTGAGTTCGCTAATAGTGTGCTGAAAATGTCGGCCCGAGATCCGGCCAAAAAATCATCTTTTCGGATGAGGTTCATTTTTGGCTCAGTAGCTATATCAACAAGCACAATTGCCATTGTTGGAGCGAACACAATCCACAAGTGTTCGGTCAAGCATCAATGCATCCACAAAGATTGACTGTTTGGTGCGGTTTATGGCATGAGGGCATCATCGGACCTTAGCTCTTTCGAAATGAGGAAGAAGAACCGTTACCGTCACTGGTCTCAAGTATAGAGCGATGTTAACAGACTTTCTCAATACGCTATTGTCGGAATAACTCTGCACATATTGGACCGATTCATCAAAAATTGGACCGACCGACTGCTTGAAGCACTGCCCGCGAAGTTATGGGGGCCCTTTGAATAATGGCATGAACGTAGCTTCAAAGTAAAGTCAGAGTAAATTTTATATCACCGTTGTCGTTGTTGTACGTAAATTCGTAGTTTTAGTTATAGTTGAGTCTGGAAAGATTTTGTTACTAGGTGAACTCAAGGTATCCATGAGTGATACTCGTATTCGTATATTGTTTTCAACTAAATCTCCTGCTAATTTTTGTTCAGTTTTTCTTATATTTTTTTCTAAATCCGTCTCTGGTAAATAAGATGAAAGTTTCGGAAGGCCCTTCATTTCAAATGTTTTTTTTCTTCTGGCGGTATGAATTCATGTGACGAATTAGGTTACTTTTATGTGCTATGATTGACACCAAACAGAGTAAACAGAAACCCATTTAAGAAGTCCGGTCCTTTGAGACTCAAATCGTTAAATTTATTCAGGGGCTTTATTTTTTACTTTTCCGCCTCACAAAAGGAGTACAGCACTATGGCAAATTGGTAAAATGGTTTTTCCGGCCTGATCACCTATTTGCTTTACAGGATGTCATTCTATGGACAATTCACTTCGACTCCATTGACAGCTTCTTTATTCTTACCTCCTGAATCAATAAGTAGAATCATTCGACTGATCACGTTGTTAGTCGACGCAAGTCTCAAATATTATTTACGAAAATCGATTTGTGCCAAACCAATTATCAGGAGCAAGTAGAAATTGTATTGGGGATGCCGGAAAAAACTCTTTTAAAATCTAATATTCTAAAAATGTATCAAAAAGTATGATGAACTCGTTTTAATAGCTTTAGGATTATTGAACTTAATAAATTCATATTTGTGAAGATGTCCTAAGTTGTCGGTATAAGGATTTAAAATCTTCCCGAGGTATTTCTAGTTTCATTTCATTTAATTATGGTTTATACATTAAGATTTAACATCTTTTTTAGTACTGAGTGCAATACATTAGCATTATAGGTTTTTAATTTATGAACATATTAAAACTAAACTAACAAAAATAAACTTAACCTATGGATAAGGAATGAAGAATAGTAAAATGTTTGTAGAAGCAGAGGAAGGAGGCAGGACTATTGTGGGCGAGTTGAGGAGGAAAAATGTCGAAAGATTGCACTTTTAAAATTCGAGCTACTAGATATGGCTTTGATATGCATAGGTAATGAATTCCAAAGTCTAATAGTGTATATGAAAAATAAACGAGAGGAGTTAAGGTAATTGCAACGTAATGGAATAATGCTAATTGTTCTTGAGGACCGAATGAAAGTGAGTCGTTCGTAAATCTCCGGTGAGAATAGACGTCTTTCGGTCTTTCGGTCTTTCGGTCTTTCGGCTTTCAGTGTATAAATACAAATAAATACATATAATTAGTTGCAATTTTGTCAATTGACTCCGTGGCCCAGCGGTTAGCGGCGCCAGTCAACAAATCGTTGGACACGGGTTCAAATCCCGAGTGAAATTTGGAACTTTTTTTCTTGTTTTTTTTTTATTTATTTTTTTTCTAACTGTGTAATACTCGTACATATCAAAAACAACAAGCAATAAGAAAAAAAAAAGCAAACAAAAATCACGTGATGGATGGTGGAGAGCGCCCCGCTCTTCCCATAACCGTAGCGAAAGCCATTAAAAGGAGGAAGAGGTTGAAAACACCTCCTAATCTAACCAAAAAAAAATAAGTGCTGTTTTAACAGCTAAAAATGACAAAGAGGAGGAGGGCACAGCAGCAGCAGCAGCAACAACACCAACAACTACAACAACAACAGCAACAACAAAAACAACAACAGCAGCAGCAGCAACAACAACAACAACAACAGCAGCAGCAGCAGAAGAAGAAGAAGGAGAAGGTGCCTCCGATCAACACCTATAAACTAGAGGTAAATGCTACCAAGGACCTGTGTAGGTTGGTCATTGGTAAAAATTTTAATATAAAGAGATTGGGGAACGATCGCCATGCCATCCACTGTAACACAGTGGAGGGCTACGCGAAAGTGAAAGAGCTCCTAAGGGAAACGACGACGGAGCACTACTCATTCACACCAAAGTGTGAAAAGCGGCAATCGATGCTTCTGAAGGGGTTGGAACCGTCTATTGACCCTGAGGAGATCCTGGCACTGCTCAAAGAGAAGGAGTGCGAAGGACTCAAGTTTGTGGGGGTAAAGCCATTTACCACAGCTAGAGCCAGGCGGGAGCCGTTCTTCCTGGTGCAGCTCAGTCCCGAAAGCCGTCTGGATAGTCTAAGGAGTGTCAATGTCCTAGACTACCAAGTGGTTCACTGGGAAAAACTAAAAAGGAGCGAAGGCATTATACAATACGTTCGCTGCCAGAGGTTCGGGCACGCCGCGTCGAACTGCCAAATGCAGCCTCGATGCGTGAAGTGCGCTAAGAACCACAGTTCCGAGGAGTGTGCTCTGGGTGTTGACGAAGCATCCGATAGGTCGCAGCTTACGTGCGTGTTATGTGGAAACGTGGGACACACCGCAAACTATCGGGGTTGTCCTAAGTTCGCTGACATAAAGAAAGCAAAACTGGCTCGGCAGCAGAAGGTGGAGGTCAAACGTTCACCTGTCAGATTTCAAACACCAGCCGTCACGTCCCAAATTTCCTACGCCCAAATGGCGTCAGGTAGGGGGGCTACGGTACAGCAAGCGACTGTTGCTTCTCCGGCGCCAACGCCGAGAACAACGGAAGCTGCACCTAACATGCTGGCCATCTTGCTCGCAATCCAAGGGCAGATGGCTCAGCTGCAAAAGCAGGTGCAAGAACAGGCCAAGCGGGTGGACCAGATCTACACGCTGCTGCCGGGCCTAACGCAACACATGTCGTAATGGCAAATGACGTCATTGCCAGAGAGGGTGGCCTACCCCCGTTCATTTCGAAGGAAGGACTCCATGAGATCTTCGACACAATCAGGGCTAAGAAATCGGTGGGGACCGATGGTATTCCGAACATCGTGCTTCGACATCTTCCTCTAGAAGCGGTGGACATTTACACCACCCTGTTTAACAATGCAATGAATAATGCACATTATCCAGCGCATTGGAAAACGGCGGTGGTTCAACCTATCCCCAAAAAGGGGAAGGATATATCCAATCCGGCGAATCTCCGGTCGATAAGTCTCCTTCTGAATATCAGTAAGATTTTGGAAAAAGTAATCAATAGAACTCTGACTAGGTGACATGATATCTCACATGCCGCGTCTAAAGTGGTGTCCGATATCCAATGGAATAAAGGGAAAAAGCAATGTACTGGTGCCTGTCTTGTTGACTTGGAGAAGGCCTTCGACACCTTATGGTTAGAGGGTCTTTTCTATAAGCTGACTAGGCTGGGGATCAGTAAACCACTCTTGTACATTCTTTATAATATGCTAACTAACAGACAGTTCATCGTGAAGAATGGTGATGTGACTTCTGTTGGAATATTTCAGATTAAAAATGGTCTTCAGCAAGGCGCGGTCAATTCGCCAATCCTATTCAACATTTTTACAAGCGACTTGGTAGGTTCACTTCTCCATACTATTGCGTACGCAGACGATTTGATAGCGTACAGAACAGGTAAAAAAATCGAGGTCATTAATACTCTCTTGCAAAGTGACTTCGATAAGATAAGACGATTTTGCGATGACTGGAAGTTGAAAATCAACTTTCAGAAGTCGGAAACCATTCTCTTTAGGACGCTGTTGTCTGGAGCCTCTAGGGACACCAGAAAAAATTGGCGAAAGTTCTCGTTCATTGGACAACGCGGACAGCCTCTTGCCTGTCGAAATGTAGTCAGATACCTTGGGATCTGGCTTGATCAGTTTCTGTATTTTGGCAAAAGTGTAGATGCTGCTCTGGCCAGAGCTAGAGGTGCTTTTGCCCTTACAAAGAGACTGTTTTATAGCAGCCAACTCGATGCGAGGGTAAAGGTAATCTGCTACATGGCCCTTATTAGGCCCATGCTGGTATTTGGTTGTCCCGTGTGGTTCAATGTACGAGCAAGCTTAATGGAAAAGATTCGGGTGTTTGAGAGGGCTTGCCTTAGGGCTTGTCTTAGCTTGTACAGAACACCAGAGTCGGAGTACAAGAAATTTTATCCTAATGAGGTCCTTTACAACAGGGCGAACCTGATACGAGTGGACAACTTCGTAATTAAGCTCGAAGGTACATTGCAAGAGCAATGACCTCGACGAATAACCTGATATCTGGGGCTTACTACCCCAATTACCTTTACCACGAGAATGTGCGCTCTGACGGCTTCGTTCCACCGGAAGCATTCCTCTACCTAGATCAGATAGGGTTGATCCAGGATAGATCAGCGGTGCCGTTAATCTTCCATGTCGCTCGGACAGCTGGGGACAGGCGACTCAACTACAACAGAGACGTCGCACACGGCAGTGTGGATCGCCTCAGGTTCAGTAGGGCGGTGGGGAATCGCGATAAGAGGGATGTCGTTCGGCAGCACCAGCATTTCTGGTGGTTGAATGATGGGGAAGATGTTTCGTCGTCGTTTCCGTCAATTACGGACCAGCCTCACTAATGAGGCAGAGCTGACCAATCCGTTTTCTATGTGAATAGCGATGGCCAGCTTGCATAGGTTTAGGTTAGCATTTAAGAAATATGTACATATATTGGTATATACAAATGTATATACTAATTTATGTATATAATTGTGTATAATGTCTATGTGTGTGTATGTGTGTATTGTGTATATAGGTTAGGTAGGCTAAGGTTTATTTTAAGTTAGCTATTAAGTTTTTATAAAAAAAATAAAATCATGTCCATATGCTAAGTTTTTCTTAAAAAATATTTTTTCTTAGCCTTAAGTATTCAAAATAAGTAGTTCTAAGTAAAATGTAAATAAAGTCGAAAGACATAGTCATAAGAATTTAGAGTAGCTTAGAGCGCCTGTGTGGGGCCAATAAGTTAGTATAAGATTGTTAAGTAATTTTAAGCTAGCATTTAAGCATTTTTTGTTAGTATGTAAGAGTTAGTGATTAAGAAAATAAAATGCATTGAAAACTGAAAAACTGAAACCGAGTGAAAGTAAGCCTGTTGTATAGGTAAGACGGGCACTTCTTATGAATGATTTTATGTAATAATATGCAGTTCCTGGCATTGATGTATTCTTGTAAGGTACAACCGAGTAAATCCCTAGCATGCACTTACACATGGTCATGTCTACGGATGCGGTGAATGTAACGTACAGCATTATTGAAGACGACTTACAGCTTATGTTGTGATAATGAGTCAAGATTACTGTAAACAACTTCAGCGTATGAAATAATTGGTAATACGCGTGTTAATACTAGCTTTTTTCATAGTTCCAAAGGAACGCGTATGTACGACCAATCACTAAGTTAGTGTGGTTATAACCACTGAGAGAACGACTAATAACATAGCCAAGACTGGTTACAGTTTCAACAACTTCAATTTTGCAATTATTTAGATGAATATCTGGTAAAATATTTAAGTTAAAACTTTTCTTGGAAATAGGGATTATTTGAGTTTTAATCGTGTTCAATAGTAATCCATTTGATACTGACCAATTATAAATATTTTTGAGCTCCTCGTTTAAAACAAAAACAAGTTCTGCTAACTCCTTAAAGTTTTTAGCTAATTGAAGTTGCACGTTATCTGCATAGAGGTGTACTGAAGCATATTTGCACACAGATGGGAGGTCATTTATAACCATGCTAAATGATATAGGGCCCAAAATTGAACTCTGAGGAACGCCTTGCACCATTTCTTTAAGAGAATGTTGACCGCAACTAACCCTTTGCGATCTACCAGAAAGAAAACTAGAAACTAGATTAGACGCCCTTTCGCTAATTTCAGTTTAATTAGAACACAAAAACACAACATTCTGAGGCTGAATTGAAAATACTATGCGACGTTTTTAAGGCAAGATTTCTGTCAGAATTTTCAACTCAAATTCAAGGAATGGATCACTAGTTTTAACCTGCGCTAGTCATGTTAACTGAGGTGCCACGAAGTTGTATACTCAGTCCCATCATCTTTCTAATCTTCACGATGCCTTTTGATGGCATTTGTAATATTGTGTCTGAAGGAGTTCACTCTATGCTTATGAACTGAATATATTTTGACTTTATAATAGCTAAACAGTGCAATGATTTTGAAGTGTTTTGAGTGATAACTGAAAAATTGGAGTGTTGATAGGGAAAAGATTAGATTAACGCTCGTACGAGGGCGGGTCCGTGACTTTTGGAATAAAACACAGATTTTTTTGATAAAAAAATAATTTTATTTTTCAACGTAGTCTCCCGTGAGCTCTTCTCCAATTTTTTTATCCCTTCCAAAAAAAATGATTTGTCGAGGTCCTCAAAATAGGCCTTTGTTTGCGAGATGACTTCATCATTGGAGTCAAATCTTTTTCCACCAAGCCATTTCTTCAGGTTTGGGAACAAGAAGTAGTCGCTCGGAGCCAAATCTGGAGAATAAGGTGGATGAGGGAGCAATTCATAGCCCAATTCATGGATTTTTGCCATGGCAACTGCACATGTGTGCACCCTTGCATTGTCTTGGTGGAAAAGAACTTTTTTCTTGGCCAAATGAGGTCGGTTTTTTTTCAAATCGTCATTGAATCGGTCCAATAAGTTGGCATAATATTCCCCATTGATTGTTCTTCCCTTTTGAAGGTAGTCCATGTGGATTATCCAGCGTGCATCCCAAAAAACAGTCGCCATAACTTTATTGGCTGACAAACCCACCTTGGCCTTCTTTGGCGCCGATTCACCCTTAGAAACCCACTGTTTTGACTGTTGTTTGTTCTCTGGTGTGTTGTGATGGATCCATGTTTCGTCCACGGTTACAAAACGGCGCAAAAACTCCTCCATATTGCGATTAAACAACGCCAAACCTTCCTGTGAAGTTGTTACACGATTGCGTTTGTGGTCGACTGTGAGCAAACGCGGCACCCATCTTGCGGAAAGCTTTCTCATGCCCAAGTGATCATTCAAAATTGAAACCACTGAGCCATGCGAGATCCCTACGGCTTCCACAATCTCTCGCACTTTCAATCTTCGGTCGGCCAACACCATATCGTGAATTTTTTCGATTGTTTCAACTGGCCGTCCAGGACGTTCGGCATCTTCAGTGCTTGTACGGCCACAACGAAATTCAGTAAACCACTTTTTTACCATTGAAATCGATGGTGCAGAGTCCCCATAGTATTTATCAAGCTTAGCCTTGGTCTCGGTAATGGTTTTTTTTAAGCAAGAAATAATGCTTAATAAGCACACGAAATTCACTTTTTTCCATTTTCTCCTCAAATTAGTGACTAGTCTGATAAAAATAGCTGTCAAACACAAACTAACTGACACAGCAAGTTTCAATTTTGACAGGAGTCAACTGACAGATGCGTGTTGACAGGAGCAGTGTTGCTGTTTCAGTAAAGAGGTCAGAAATTCAAAAAGTCACGGACTTATTGACCCGCCCTCGTATTTAAATGTGCACCTTTGTAACTTATAATCTAAACTTATCAGTCCGGTTAACAATTAGTGTGATGTGGGCAAAATTTTTCGAGTATCTTTCGTTCGTCTGTTAAAATCTAAATGTACCACAGAATTCAAGCAGTTTGAACCGCTACAGAGTCATTTTTTGCTACAGTTTTTCCCCTTTACTTGTAGAGTGTAACCAACTTGATATTTGCACCTAATGGTAAAAGCGAACATGAGATAAGCGTAATTATATAAACCTACTACTCACCAGAGCCGAAGAAGCGTTCAGTGGTAGGTGTGACAGTA
Organism: Volucella bombylans; assembly: GCA_949129095.1. Taxonomy (NCBI): domain Eukaryota; kingdom Metazoa; phylum Arthropoda; class Insecta; order Diptera; family Syrphidae; genus Volucella; species Volucella bombylans. Next base: position 183,917,879 of record OX422141.1, read on the forward strand.
GCATTGTCCACAATATCCCAGGCGAATTTACAGGTGGCAGAAGTACCAAATTTCATCATGTAAAAGACTTAGACGGCATCCTATTGGCTACGGAGGAGGAACAGCTAACCAGATGAATGGATCACTTACCTGCTGTACAAACATATTGACACAAATTCTGCTCCCAATAACTCTGAAATTATATCGGCTATCAGGGCCTTAAAGAAAAACAAGGCAGTTGGCATAGATGGAAATCCTAAAATCACTAATAAGGAAATCATGGGAAATGGAAGTCTTTTCTGAAGATTGGAATGGGAGGGGGGAGGGGGAAGAATGACTCTCAAACTGCCTAGGAAGAGAAAAACCGACAGAATGTGGAAACTGGAGTAGAACGAGTTAGAGCGCTTCTCGATTTAACACTCGACCATGAATAGACAGGCTTTTGAGCCAGATCCACATCAACATCAACCAGTGCGTATAATTATTGAACAATGAGTGGGGTAGAGATTTCCGTTACACTTGCTATTGACTTCAAGGAAGTCTTGAATCTACATGCTTTATGGGGTGCTTTGTGCAGGAGGGGTGTACCAGAAAAACACGTCGCTATAATTAAGGCTACATTTGAAAGTGGTAAATGTCACATCCTACACGTCAGATGAATGCGAAGTCCGCAACGGAATGTGACAAGGCTGCATTTTTTTACCATAGATTTTCCTTGTTATAATCAGCCACGTGCTCGGTGCTGCACTTTCGCGAACTTCTGGATCATCTTGGCTACGTTGTCTGAAAACAACGACTTTTTGCTTTCACACAACATAATGGACCTACACCAAAAGGTCCCTATTTTAGGAGCAGAGTCTCTAAGCATTTCCGTCTCCAATATTCAAGATAACAGTAACGCTCAAATGTAGGAACGGATCAATAAATCTGCATTCGATCCAAAATATTATTCTTGCTACTCTATGGGTGTAGTACGTGGAAAGGGACTAACACTGTCACAAGGAAACTTCATTAATAATAGGAATATTCTGAAAACTTCACGCGATTACGGGCGAGAAACCTATAGACATCCAAATACTAACGATTTTCTCCAATGTGTAGGCCACAGTCTAAGCTCGCGGTGACAGTTGCATCGCGAAATATGCAATGCAATCACGAGTGGGCTGCCCAAGGAGTGTAGTAGAACACTTGATGAAGAATCACGAACATTGAAGAACACAGAACGTAGTGGCGCGCGGATTTTATTGTCGCCCTATGCTCCACTACGGCTTCGCGGAACTAAACAAACTAAACCATGTCAGAGATTAATAATAAATCGAAAGTATTACTACCAACCGAATTACTACTGTTCAGTAGCATTTAAGGAAACAATGACAACGTAGATCTTCAATACTTTCTTCGTATCATCTATTCAAAACACTAAAATCCTGCTCGAATCCTTCAGTTTTCAAATACATACACGCAAAACAATCACGAATAATCTTCAAGTGCACTTCTTCATATATCCAATACAGCACAATTAATCAAGCTTCGATTAAAATCCAAAAACTGACAAAAACCCCTAAAATCATTCGTATCTGAACAACACAAAGGGAACCTGCATAGACCTTTTATTTTCAGTCGATCATATTAATCGATACGACTGTCATATGACCAATATGTGAGTTAGTTAAAGTCATTGGACAAAAACCGTATAATGGATGTTCAGTCTACCATGGTAAAGAAGAAAATTGGTTCTGTTTCTGGTTGACTAAGCGCAGAGGTTTTGCTCGTAAGCGGCTTAGGCTTAGGTTTTATTGTTAAATTTAAAAGATCTTTCTGGCCCATCATTAGCAGTTGAAATGGATTAAAAAATGAAATATCTCTTATTTCGGAAACTATACAGTATGTGTATGATGCACATCTTTCCCCCCCCTGAATCCATTATGATACATTTTCATGATTCAAATACGATGGTTGAATGAATATGAAATATTGAGTAGTTTAGTTCCTTATTGATGTTCTTGTACAACTTTAACTGGCAGTAGGTCAGTCTGATTTTATTTTTTAAATATCAAAAAGTCTTTTATTGAATTTTTACCTTTTGTCCATAAAATAAAACTATTGCCAATGTCTCAATCAACTCTTGATATTGTATGGAGACTAATATAAGAGATAGTTATCACCAAAGTACTAACTCAAATAAGACAAGTTGCAATTGTAAAACGAAGTGTTCAACAACACAACATCACGTACCAGAAAAACTAGTTTTGGATCCAAAATAATGCAACTCATCATTGTATGTCAAAATCTTGAATTACCATACAGATGTGGTTAACTGATTAACTGCTTGAAAGTAAAGGGTGTTTTTTTTAGAGGTATACAAATTCAATATAAAATAAAATACTTGAAGATAATGTTATTGTCAATGGTATTAGCTTTATTTAATAGGTAATCTTATGCCATTAGTGTTTATGATATGATATCGGTATATACGTGTCATGGCTAGCTCCAATGAAGCGCAATCATGAAGTCCAATTTTCGATAACTTTATCGAGCAACTGGGGCCGTATATCAGCAATAACACGGCGAATGCTGGCTTCTAAATCGTCCAACGTCTCTGGTTTATTGGCATAGACTAGTACCTCACATACCCTCAAAGAAAGTAATCTAAAGGTGTGAGATCACAGGAACGTGGAGGCCAGTTCACAGGTCCATTACGCGAAATTATGAGCTCAGCAAATGTTTCCCGCAATAAATTGATGGTGTCACGCGCGGTGTGATAGCAGATAGGGCAACAATCTTGTTGAAACCAAAGCTCTATCACGTCAATGCCATTCAACTGAGGAACGAAGAAATCAGAAATCATGTTTCTATAGCGCTCTCCAATTACGGTAACATTCTAGCCGGCATCGTTCTTAAAGAAATATGAGCCAATGATTCCACCATCCCATAAAGCACACCAAACTTCTCCTGTTTGTACTGTTTGTTATCTTTGGGATGCGTATTATCCACTAGAGTATATGTGGTGCGAAAACGATTCGTCGTGTTTTCCGAATAACTTGATCAGATGGACGATTATGTCTACCGTAAAATGGACGTAGCGCACGATAACTTTGGCGAACCGAACCTTGGTTTTTAAAATAAGTTTGCACAATTTGCACCCGTTTTTCTGGCGTTAATCTATTCATCGTAAAATGACAAAAAATACTAACCACAAATCAACTTTCAACCGTGAGATTGACAATCTGTAGAAACAGTGTTGCCAGTTTGAAAACAAAACTTCTAAAAAAAACACACTTGCACTGGCGATAATGCAAAGTAGAGTACAATTGGCCAACAAGTACAAAAACTTGTCTGTGCTGTAGTATACTCATAATAGAATTGAAAGTCTCTTCAGGGTTCAAAGAAATGCACCTATTAAGAAGAACTAGCCTGGCCACATTGCTCAGGCTAACAGAAGAATGTGGTTTGCTCAATTTCTAGGGCATGATCCCAAGATGTCATACCAAACGGGAAAGATGTCAGCTCTATTTAAGGTGGGAATTTGCGAGATTTGACTTCTGAAGCTTTAAAGGGCTACGATCGAGTATTGTCTTCTGTTAAAATAAAACAACGATCAAATTAACAAACCAGCTGATCTTGCACAACACTGGTAAATTCACTTTGAAAATCACTAATCGGTTCAGTCAACTTATTGACGTCTTTGCACATTGTCAGACGCCCATCTGAAGAAGCCATCCGTGGAGTAATGAAAAGATTTCGCATCCCATAACGACTTGATCGATGAATCTCTTTTCCATTGGACTATAAATTACCTCTCCGGATGTTAAAGTTAGATGTCTTGAACGGTTTCAAACAATATGATATCCACAAAATGAATGCCTCTGTCCCCGACATTTGTTCGTATTTTAAGTTCATTGAATTCTGATATGAACAGCACTACTAATTGGGGAACCACCAACCCAGTGGAATTTAATCCTTCTAAAACACGATGTGGTCTTCTATCGTGAAAGTCAGTCATTGTCCATGACTGACATTTGCATCGTCGATACAGAAACGCTTTCCTTCTTCGGAATGAATTTTAATGACAACCTTAGTCGAAATGACAAAACACTTTTTCTTACGTTCAACACGCTTAAGGAATGCTCTGTCGAGCTCTTTATTTTCTAGTCACTATAACCTTCAAGCATTCGAAATCTAAGTACTTGCACTCGTACATCACTTTACTCTCTCTTCTTAAAATTTTTCATAATTCATTGGACTCGCGCTAATTAAAAAATACTGCCGCTGTCATCAAAACTGATTTAAATTTATCGATTCCATTGTTGGCGGCGATTTGTAACTTCACCACACCTTGGTCCCAGAATAAGGGTACAGAGCCACAGTTCCACGGTATTATTTTACCAATAATTGGGCCAGTTGCGCTATTTTTAGCGTAGAATATCATAAATGAAGGGAGCTAATCAGTACTCCGTGGACAAACCGTGGACATGCTTATATAAAATCTTAATTTAAATGTCAAATGTTTTGTTCATTAAATATTCGAACGGATTGAGTAAAGCAATCGGAGGTTTAATCACTGGAGGAAGATTTTCCTGCACAGACGACACGAGAAACTGTAACAACTACGGGTCGTTAATGTTGCCCTGAAGGAATATTATCTATCAAGTTGATGAGATTCGGGAACGAAATATAACTCAAATCTTACGGAAAATTATGAGGGAGCGTCGTGGTGGAAGAAGTTTATAGGTGTAGTCCTTCAAGACAATGTGTGAAATCTTCCTCTTTTCGACATCGTTCAATTTCCATATCAAGGGAAAACAACAATAATTCTGGATCGACGTAGATTGTTGCTGTCTATGGCAGCGCTCATGTTAACCCCCTTATTTTAATACTTAATTAAACCAAAACTCTAAATGACAAGGTTTACGCCGCTCTAAAAAATCATCTACTCATTAAGACACGGAATAAAAGCAGAATACCCAAATTAACATCAGAACCGGAGGACCAGATAATACCATTAACGAACAAGAGGGATCGACCTACAGCTCCAGAAATCTCTAGAGTTCAACTGTTCGCATTCAAAGCAAATATGCTTTGGTATCATCGATTAGGCGATTTTTTTTCCAGAACGAAAACTTCTAGATATATGTATACTACTGTGATTGCTATAGGGAAAAGAATCAGCGCTCATCCGGGTACACGTGAATGAGCGTTTTATGAAGATTTGCATCAAAGCTACATTCGCTAACGTAAGCCTAATATGCGCCCGTGTCCCTACGAAAGGCAAGGCCAACGCCACCGAAGAATATTTCTAGGCGATCCTCGACAAGACATATGAGCAATATTCGTTAAAATTGTACTGGGCGATTTCCTCCTAGGCCATGTCTGGAAAGGAGAGCATCTTTGGTAGGACAGTTTGTAAACATATTACTATAGCAAGCATATGATTTCCTCATCTCAATATACAAAAGTGAACATGATAGTCTCCGGATAATGAAATGCTAAATCGTATGATAAGACATACGAGTACCGTAGAAAATCTGCATTCGCAGAAGACCGAAAGAATATTCGCCGAACGCGTGTCCCGAAATTTCTCAACAACTACAATGCAGTCAGCATCAAGTACCGAAGACCAGTGGCAACGCTGCCAACGTGACATCAGAGACGATGGAAGGAAATGATATCCTAGGTTTCACCCGATCACCTCCAAGACATACCTGGTATAATGAAGAATGCGGGCAAGGACAAGTCTACAAACCGGCACTGCAACGAAGAACGGGATCTGCTCGTGAGCTCTACGAGCAGAAGTGACGGGAAGAACATCGTCTTTTCTAAAAGACGACTAAAGAGCAAGAGCACAATCGAAGATATTAAGAGGCTTTACTCCAGGAATAACGTACTGAATTTTGGCCAATAAGTAAAAAGCACGTGTCGAGGCAAGAAGACCCGTACAGAAGCCTGTACAGATGAAGAAGAAAACCTTGTAGTGAAAAACTTTCTCAGCAGACTGTGTTCGTTCAACTTTGACGATGATAGCGAAAACTTCCGCCCTCCTGACCAAAATGCAATCGCAGTATCGCTTGCCCGATCCACAAAAAAGGAGAGATATAATTCTCTTCAACATCGCATACAAGATCTTATTTGCTATATTATCTGAAGGTCTGAAACTCTTCGTCAACAATCTAATTGGTCCCTATCAGTGCGGTTTCAGACCAGGGAAGTCATAATCGACTAAATCTTCATACTCCGGCAGATCCTGGCAAAGATTCAAGAAGTCGAAATCGATAACCACCATCTTTTCATCGATTTCAAGGCCGCATATGACAGCATTTATAGAGACGAGCTATATAGAGCCATACCTAGTTTTGAGATCCCTGCCAAAATCCGGTAAGGTCGGCAACGAAATAACCGAGATCTTTGATGTCAAAAAAGGTTTTAGACAAGGTAATGCGCTATCATGTGACTTGTTTAACATCATACTTGAACGAATTGTGTGGAACTCCCAAGCGAACAATGGAGGCATAAAATTCTATGCAACTCTAGCGTACGCTGATGATAGCGACATATGAGCGGTCACCGGTGCATTTACTAGTACTGAAACGGAAGAATGGGTTTAGCGGTTAATGAGGGCAAAACCAAGTACATGCTGTCAACAATAAGGGACACACAAATTGACGAATTGGACAGACCCTCACAGTCAAAAGCTATAATTTCGAGTTTGAAAGGGACTTTGCCAGCAACACCTCAGCAGAAATAAATCGAAGAATCACTCTTACCAGTGTCCGTTTCTTTGGACAATTGAATGGGGATTCCCTATCCCGAAAATCTAACGAGACTCTATATAAGACCTTGATCATTACACCCCTACTTTACGGCGCTTTTCGAGAAAAATCTTTCGAAAATTATTGCATCCCGTTTGTGTTGATAGGCTTAGGAGGAAAAGATTGAAAGACCAACTATATGAGTTGTACAGCGACATCGACCTATTCAGTCGCCTGAGATGGCTAGGACATGTAGAGGGGCAATGGGACACCAATCCTCCGGCCCGCAGAGTCTACGAATCTAATCTGGAGGAACAACGCAGTACAAGGAGACCTTAAGTGGAGCGCAACTGGAGGCAGTTAGCTAAAGACCGGGCTAGCTGGTGAGGTTTGTTCCAGGTTTAGGTTCACCCCGAATCATAGCGCCATCTAAGTAAAGCAAGCATATATTTTCACTGAAATAAATGGGCTCAAACAAATAAAACTGAAACACTTCAATGCTTCCTTTTCTAGTCGTTACTCAATAATTCTAATCAGTTATGTAGGCGTTCCGCATCTTTTCCTTTTCACGTTGGAGAGATTTCTTTCGACTTTGCTTCAATTTTCCGCAGAAACTTTGAAATAAAAGAGCTGTCACCTTTCAACTTTATTTAAACATAAATTTCATAGCTTTTCGAAAACGTTTTGAAAATCTGCAAATTATTCATTCTGGTAACGCATATTGTGTTTGTCAGTAAGCAAAACTAATGACATTTCTTTTGAACTGTCCAATGGATAAACTCGATGAATAATTCATTATTAAACATTAGCTCGACTTAAATACTTGACTTTGGACTCACTCACATTTTGGATGGTAATTCTGAATTATGAGGCAGTTTTGCAAATTTGTGGATTCGTGAGAAAAATTATAATTTCTAAGAAAAAAAAATCAAATGACAGGTTAGGTTAATATGTACGAGTATACACATATATTAATTGTTAGAGATGGTTTTTGAGAAGAGCGCATGTAAGTACTGGTTTTCCAATTAACGTTCCAGAAGCGGGTGTGGCTGTTGGGAAATAAGTTAATATACTTTGAGTATTATAAGGCTCATTCTGTCAAAGTGGGTATTTTGTATCATTTTGAACATATGTATCTACCAAGGTTTTTATCATCAATTTCATTATAGTTATTTCAGGAGATTTAAGTTGTTGTCAAGCGTCCCATATACGGGTCAATGGCTCTTGTCAGTTTGAGCTACGTGGTGCTTAACTATTTTTAGAGCTAGGTCTAAAGGGAGCTTCACTAGAAACCTGAATAGGCTAACGGCTACTCGCATAACTTAGATACGCTTCTGACACCGGCGCCTTACCGGGGTCCTTTGTCCAGTATTTTTTAAAAAGAACTTGGTCCTGGATTGGTAGTTGCGCATGGTGCACCGTAACAAAAAGAACAGTTCTTAGACAAGACAACCAGCAGCCTCGAATATAGAACAATATAATATCGTCGACCCCAGCAAACGTTTAAAGGACAACAAATTTCGGCTTTTTACATCGAATGCTGGGACCCTTTGCAGACTCGAACAACTCGCGGGGGCCCTAGGCTGCTATAAACCAGATATGTATTGCCAAAATCCAAGAAGTGTGATGTCATGGGACGGTAAAAAGTGGATGAAAACCTGCGACACCTACCTACTGCCACAAAGACAGAAGACGACATTTATTTAGGTGTGAGTTTGCTACTCAAGGGAGACTAAGCCAAATAGTCTTAAGCTTTCGGCATGAAAGTGAACGCTTATCTTATTAGCATTCATGCCCCTAAAGAAGATAACGATGACAGCATTAAAGTCGAATTCTATGACCTTTGAGTCATAACATGTGATCAATGCCCCAGCTAAGAGGCCAAAATTGTAACGCAATCGGATAATCAGAAAATACAGCCTGCATAAAACCAGGTCCGACAATGGAACCATATTTTTTGGATTTGCTACTAGGCGTAACCTTTCAGTAGTCAGCACGTAGTCCCTACATCTTACCATTCATAAAAGGTCTTGGTTATCCCTTAATTCAGTAACCATCAACCAGCATGACATTGTTGTAGCCAGGGTACGAATGTAGATATCACAGGGACAACGGAGTTAAGTTAGACCACTTGGAAAGCTGCAATCACAAAAGAAAACTAGATTCTTTGCCGATCGCTCCGGTACACAAACCGGAGAACACAAAGGGGAGTGTTGCTAACGAGCCATCGGAGAAATTGCTCCTGATGCGATTGGTTTCAAAGCACCACCACAAGAAAACAGTCAAAGGAGGAGCATATAAGACTTCTCTGCATCGATGATCGACAGCTGCTCGTGACTTTACAAGCAGAAAAGAAAGAAAGAACACAGTGTCCTCGGGAGAAAAATTAAGAGCATGCGAAGCGCACGATAGAGGAAATGAAGAAATGTTACTGCAGGAAGAATAAAACGGACATGCCTGGGCTACAAAGCCAGAGGGTAAGATTTCAAAGGTAAACAGTCGAAGTCGGTGGTGAGACAATGAAAAGATTACTTCGCATAACAACTGTATAACGGCGATGATGGTCGAAATATTGCCGTCATTCATCCTGAACGAAGACGGCGGAGAAATCTGTTCCCTATGACCTATACAAGGTTAAGGCGGCAATAACATTGGGTCTATACAAACCTAAGTACGATGAGGTATAGAGTGGGTTCGGCTCCCCGCTAACGACGGAAATATCAAAGCTTAATTCTAATGAAGTTGATGGTGCAGAAAAACTGACTAGACTGCTATTTAAAGCAGCTGAAGATGACCTGGTTGGAAACATGCATAAGATCGTCTGTAAGATATGGTAATTGTTTTTTTGGTCCACAAGAAAGAAGACTGACTAACTACATATAGAGTAACAGATCTTTTAAACTTAGCCTATAAGATCTTTTGAGCGTTTGAAACCACACATGGTTGGTCCTTATCAGTGCAATTTTAGTGTCAGAAAATTTCTCTATCCATCTAATATGCACACAACTGCAGATTTTATAGAAGACCCGGAAATCTCAGATCGACACTCGCCATCTACTTTTCGACTTCAAAGCCGCATATAACAGCGCGCTGGACTAGAGCGTATGTCTGGTCTTGACAACCCTCCCAAACACGTCAGGTTGTAAAGAATGACTACGGAAAATTGTCACTGTGGCATCAAACACACTTCAATGTCAAGAAAGGTTTTAGACAAGGCTGGCATGTGACTTTTTTAACATCGCCCTAAAAAGAATCGATCAAAAATCACTGACCAACAGAAACGGAGCATTCTTTTTCAATTTATCACAATTTTTGTGTTCGCGGATGATGATATCGAACAATCAATTAAGCTTTCATGAGTACTGAGGCGGAAGCGGCTAAAATTTTTCGAACAAAAACACAGGCCAAAATAAAGTGCATGCTGTAGTCGGAAAAGGATGCAAGGCACAGTTTCAAAAGAAAGATACTGCGCGTGATTTTCGGTCACAATTGTGTTGAAGGGGAATTAAGAATTAATTTCAACCACGAACTGCACGAGCTGTACCGCAACATCGATCTAGTCACTCGTCTATGGATTTGAATGTGAGATTGCTGCGGTATTTTCAACGAATAGATGGCACAGGCTCGCTCCAAAGAGTCCTCGAGTCTAACCCAGAGGGACGGCACAGGAGAAAACGACAGCACCTAAGCTAACGTGTGCAAGAAAAGGCGACTTTAGTCAACTTGGAGTACGGCCCTTGAGACAGCTGGCCAGGTGGAGAGCCTCATTCCACCAGGGCTGTAGCCTAACTGAGTAAGAATGTTGGGACTATTTTTGACACACTACGAACAATCCGAATGTCTTTGTCGGATTATGTCAAAAAACTCACAAAATCCCAAAGATTAAACAGACACATCTCGTTTTGACAACCTGTTACATAAAGTTCATGTGGATGCTCGACGTTTAAATGTGACGACCTTCAATTTTAGATTGTATCTAACATGTGGTCTAAACTAATAACTAAGTGTTTTTCCATGTTTCTGTATTATCTCATTTTCAAATTTCATCGTAAAACACTCCAACAGCATAACCATATTCGTACCTACTTATCAGCAACATAATTGTACACAACTGTCACTTGCATATGTCAAATGAGCCCACCTAATGTCCCTGCATCTATGTATTCGTAATCGTAAGTATGTTTAATTTCCCCATGGACTTATTTCTCATCTACAAAAAGGCAAAACTAGTATAACAACCCAGCTATCCCGTATCAGAATATCAGATGCGAAAACACCTCTAAATCAAAGTGCATAGGCAAGGCACATGAAATCCAGATACGACAGCGGCATCGGCAGCATAGATACTTGTTTGCTGCTTTTGACAAAACTCAAACAGAGTGAGAGCATTTTCCTGTATACACAGAAACAGAAACCAAATACAGAACCCCTGTCCCTTGCGCATATAGTTCCAGCAATTCCTAGCAAGTTGTACTGCATGCTACCACTGCCTCTGCCGCTGTCGTTGTTGCTTCTGCAACAGCCTGACAATCGGTCGGAACTTTCAGAAAATTTAATTCCATTCAACTGCCTATTTTAAGAGTTCATAATCTCGTCTCCTTTAAACTCTCTACCTCACATCCATTGCAGCGCTTTTGTGCCGTTTGACATACCATCTTCCATTCCACTGCATACTCAATCTACCCTGGCTTAGCGTAAGCATTTTAAAAAAGCCCTACGGTACGAATGGAAACCAGAGATGATGATGGAGATAGAAATTGAAGAAGAACACCAAGAGAAAAGAGAATAAATAAAAATATAAAAATTAAATTCGAAACCTAGCCAACAAAATCCGTACCGAAACCGAAATCCCCTGCGAACCACACGAGTATAGTGCATTGTGTGTACCTGCAACTATACTTTGGTATATTGTTCGTATCATATCTACTTCTTGTGTGATGTAGTTGCGCAGAGAGTAAAGCCGAACAGAGTTTATGTACTCTCATTTTGCATTCGCACCAGTTCACACACCAAAAGACCAGAGAATGAGGGAATCCAGTGATAACTAGGAGGTATATTTTTTCCTCTACTTATGTATTCGATTTCTTTTTAAAAGCGACCCCTTTTGTGGCAGTGTCAGTCTCAGATGAAAAAAGTATCTGAAGGGATTATGAGTGTCGAACCGAAGGTAGATATTAAATACAACTTATCTACCTTTAGTAAATATGCACATATTTATAGCGAGTACATAGGTAGAACTGCATTGGAAACTGGAACACCTTGTAGATACATGAGTACATATGTACGGATCAACATAATGCGCTACCCTGCTCTGGATACGGAGTGTTTTTTTTTTTTTAATAAAGAGGCCTAATTCCTGTTGGTTCCTAGGCAACCCACTGAAACAATGAAACAATAGATAGCCCAGGGTTATGCTAGACATTTGGTGGATCAGATTGGATTGGATGTATCCTTCATATCCAAGCCATGGAAATCCCAATTTATGGCAAAGGCATTTTTCATTTGACATTCCAAACGAATAATGTTATTTCGGCCCATGCATCCACCATTCATCTCAGTCGTTTGGATACCTACCAGCTTAACAAACTGATTTATGTTAACTACGTGAGGATATGCTCACCGACGCCCAACCGGGAGAATTGATGAGATTTTAATGCAAAGGGTCTCTGAAGGTACTTGCTTGTTACTTTGAATATCAAAGCAGTCAATGGGAGGCCTTAAGATATACTTAATACTACCACCAAGAGCTGCATTCAAAGAGAGGCATTGTAGAGGCGCAATGCTTGGCAATGCCATTCGTGTCACTATGAATCAGAAGCGCCAGTACCTTGTGTTCTTTAAAGCTTCCACTCTATCTAACCCAGGAATGCATAAGTTTAAACAGCCATACATACATAAGTGTATATACTTGAATACATATGCATGTATCTACATACATAGCTAGATAAGAATTTTATCTGCAAAATGTAGGCACTTTAGCTTTAATTAGAGGAATAGAAGCAAACAAACTCGAAAGTGGAATTCATAAGCATATGTAATTACATACATACATGCATATGTGTGTATGTACGTATGCATATGAATGTTTAACTTGAGTACTTAGGCATGCAGACATTGGCTCATAAAGGCCCCCATTTAAAGGCTCTGAATTCTTCCGTACCATTCACATAATTTCAAAGCCAACACCGCAAACCGATTTCTTTTGTTTGTTAATGCAAGGAGTTAGATACATACATATGGATGTACATTGTACATATTCAGTACCTACAACGACCATCTGTGCAATTAATTCCGAGTATCTGTAAGTAGGCGCATCTGTAGGTGTTGTTATGTAATGTAGAAAGCATAAGTTCTGCGTATGTACATACAATTTATTGACATTGAAAATGTACAGAGCTACGGAGTTTTTAAAGCTATTTCCCCAGCCGTCACCTTCACTAATCCCTTATTATCTGTGGAATAATGGCTCAATGGCTGAGAATTAAGACGACTTCTTGGAATATGTTCACAGTATGTGGTCATTTAACGCCAGCAATATATTTGGGCAATAAGATGCGATGGAGATTAGAACATGCTTAACCAACGCTTAGAATGAGACGTTTAATAGTAGGTATTGAATTTTATTCGAAAAGAAACCTTGGATCAGAGTTGACTATTGCTCTGCATATGTGTACATATTGTACATATGTATGTTCTATTTCATCAAGAGATTGCAGTACATATAGTTCAGTGGAGTCTGTCTACTGTCAACAATAACGAAACACTATCGTCATGGGACATTTAACAGGAACATCTTGTAGTACTGTTTGAGTCATATTTTCCACTGTCCCTCAAATGAATCTGGTTAAAAAAAATAAATAGCAAAACGCTGATTTCGAAAAGCTCAAAATCTGGAAGGTCTGCCAGCTGTTCATTTGTAGAAAAGAATTTATTTGCGCGCTAAACCTAAAGGTGAGCTCATTTTCTTTCTTGGATTCTGAGGTGAAGACCACGACACTCTTTTTGTTCAACGCTATCCTCATGTTGGAGAGATAAGATTGAAATACACGAATACATCGACATATGCACATAAGTATGAACATCACCAATTGAACTCAGAGGTGATCACATTTTATCCTGGCTTTCACATTGCCTCAAACTAGCTGTTACCCGCGGCTTCGCTCGCTAGTTATTTTTTAAGTATTTTTATGGTTTACTGCTAAGGTGTTACATTTCATAGAGCGACGTAATAAACTCTACAATAAGTGGAAGTACAATATATAAAGTAATGCGAAACAATGTGGATCGTGCAGTTTGCACTGTCAAAAGAATCTTTTTTACTTCCAAATGGAATACCTCGCTACCGCCCAAAAAAACTTTGGAACAACTTGCGTAAGATTGGAGTTAGTGGAAAAAGAAGCAGTACCAAGCGTGAACTTGATCCAAATGTACTCAATGACCACTTTTTGGATACTGATAAGATGACTAATGCATTTGATATCTCCTCTAATCCTAATCAATTATTATCAATTCCTAGTTTAGCTGATTTTGAAACGGTAAAAGAAAGCGACGTAATTGAGTGCATTGTTACTATCAGGTCGAATTCACAAGCCGGAGAGATGGAATTTCTACTCGTTTTATCAAACTTATACTTCCATTTATCATTAATCATTTGAAGAATATAATCAATTACTGCATTACAATCTCAACATTTCCACAATCCGGGAAAATTGCTAAGGTTATCCCTATTCCTAAAAAGACTTACGCTTCAACTTTAAATTTGAATTTGAGGGGCTTATTGCCATGCACAAAACCACTTATCAGCCAATTCCTTGCTCAGCACTTCTAAGTCAGACTTTAGAGCTAATCATAGCTGCTCCACAGCATTTGTACGATACATATTCTTGATGACATTCAATGGAACTTTGATAAGGATTTTTTAACAATTCTTTGCTTGTTGGATTTCTCAAAAGCTTTCGACAAAGTAAACCATGACAGTCACTGCTGGAAGTTGAAACAGTGAGAGGAGTACACAGCTGACAAAAAGCTTCTTGTCAGGTAGAATGCAAAAGATCCTTAATGGCGAAATCTTTTCCCAGCTAAAGTCTTTAAAACAAGGTGTTCCTCAGGGATCTATCTTAAGTCCTCTTCTATTTTGCATGTTTTGCAATATCCATCACTGGTAGTTAAAGAGCCGCTTAGTCGTCAACTCTGCGAAGTCTCAAACGATCTCAATATGTAAAAAACCATCGACATAATCAGAATTGCTGATTTTTGGCTTTATAGTAATAAACTAAGAGTCGTTGAATCTGTATCTAGCCTTGATCTTACCTTAAATCGCCACTTGACTGCCTACAACCATCTGAAAGTAATTGAAGGTCGAATCTACGGATGTCTTTGAAATCTCTGGCTCACTGTAAATTTCACTCCGATAGAAATTAGACGAAGGCGTAGTAGAGCGCTTGTGGCAGCCCTCTTAGCGTATTCTGAGAATGTTTATTGTAAACTGGACTCCTTTTCTGTGCACGAATTGCAAGTTACCTTCAAGATACATTTATAATACTCGATGATATGACCATGTTTCTGAACTATCTAGGAACTTTTTGGAATCCACGATTCAACCGTATATTAAGGCCAAAAATTCCATATTTCTATTTAATGTATAATTAAGACTAAGTCTCCACCATACGTGTTTTACAAAATTCAATTTGCTCAGTCTCTAAGAACGTTTAACATTATCTTACCAAGTTATAATCATTTAAATTCCTCTCGTATGTTTTTTATTCACACGAATATAAATAAATATTGACATATTGAAATATTAAATATTAAAAAAGGATATAGTGGTGTAAAGTATATTTAAAAAAAAAAACAAAAAAATATTCATTGCTATCAATTATGTATAGTAAGATCTTAACTCAACACAGTTCAGTAAACAACGTTTTGGGTCTTGTATTCTTGCAAGGGCATACATATTTTGTGAGTTGGATACCTATTAGGACGGCACATAGGGTTACCCATGAGGAAAATACGTTTTTTCTAAATGCACGCCGACCTCTTGGAGTTTTTGTTGTTGGGCTTTACCTATAGTCATTCAAAAGGCAATTTTTAGTGGGAATTGCATTCAAATTGAAAAGTCAAATTCGTTGGTATAATTGGGATTCGTGGGATCAAAGCACTTTCCCCTTTAGCTGTGCCACTAATAATAATAGCCCTAACAATATTTTGACCCGAATGTGTACCTTATAAACGCGTACGGTAACATAATCTGAAGAAGATCGGAACACAAATAAATCCAAAGAGTTAAGAAACTCTGTAGAGTATAAGGTGACTTGTTAAGTACCCATAACATTATCCACAATATCCACTTCTACGAGTACATGTGACATGCTTTTTTCATTTATCTGTCCTAATTCTCCATTGGTCGACTCCAAAATTCACGTTTCACGCAACCATTCTTTATTCTCATATTAGTTTGCAGTTCAGGATAACCTTTGCTTACCAATTCCTCAGTACTTTGAACAATATTACAGAATTCACGATTCAATATAATCATATATCAATAACAATAATATTGAAATTGCCAGTAGCATTCCACCCCTATAAACCTTCAACCGTAATACCCGTCTCGCTATGAATGCTCATCAGTTTATATTTAAGCCCATTGAAATATCGTGATTCTTTCGCTTATGGAATGCTCTGCCGAGCTCTCTATTTCCTAGTCATTGTAACATTCGGACATTTAAAACCAACGTCCATTGGTACCTAGCTTTCTTTTCTCCCTAATTTTCCTTCGCCCGCGATGTGTTCAAATATTTTAACACATTGGCTGCCAAGTCATTTTAGCGATTGGGGTCGCAGGAGGCCAAGACATTTTTTTTTTTCATTTTCGTGTCTCTCAGTACCCAAAAAGTAATCAAGCATCACTCCCAATATTTTATTTGTCCTAAATGTACAGTCATAACGGTTTTTGTGTGTCGTACGCTATCGTATGACGTGGCCTTAATCTGTGTTTCATCTTCTGCCAGGCCACGTCATCCGAAAACGTGCGACGGTGTTTTACTGTGTTTTGTTTGTTTGCTGATTTACTTTTACACAGTTTTTTGTAAATATGGAACAAATAAACCTCACAAACGAAGAGGTGGCACGGATTGTGGACAGCGAGGATTGTGATGGAGATTTTTCCAGCGACGACTACAACGTTGACCGCAATTCGCAACCTACGGGCGGGCAGAATTCGGATAGCGACTCTGACGTTAGTGATGTCAATGTTTTCGATGCGAAAGCTTACAATGATGAAGAATAAGCAGATGCCGAAAATGAAGACACATCAGTCGCCAATAATGATTTGCCAAATTGGACCGAGGTTTCATTAAGGCAAAAAACCTTCACTTTTAAGGCCAGATCTGGTTTCCTCATAGATGTTGCAAACAATATAAGTCGCCTTGATGAGTTCAAGAACTTTTTGAGCACATCGTTCGTGAAACTAATAAATATGCGAAACAGGAAATGGAAAGAGTCACTTTTACCCTCATCGCTGAAAAAAAATGGAGACAACCAGCCAAGGACGTTCCTGGGACTTTTATTATGGATGGATCTGGTAAAGGTTGGGAATCTGAGAGACTACTGGTCTAAAGACCTTAGGTACAATTTTGGTGTTCCCGCAATAGTTTTCAACTTTTGCTGAATTTTCTCCCTTTTGCGGACAACGATTTGATTATCCCAGGTGATAGAATTAGCAAACTTAAGCCTCTTTTGGACTCGCTGCACACAAATTTTCAAAGAGTCTTCATGCCTGAAGAGGATATACGAGTAGTAATTGACGAAACCATAATTCCTTGGAGAGGTAGACTAGATTTCCGCCAATATATCCCAAACAAAGCCTATCCTTATGGGGTTAAATTATTCAAGCTATGCTCGACTGAAGGATTTAAATGGTCCATGAAAATCTACACGGGTAAAAGTTCAACAGGTGTGCGGAAGTTGGTCTCGCAAGGAATCTTTGCGAGGAACTGAGTTGGCTTTTGAAAGGACAGGGGCGTGCCCTTTTCGTAGATAATCTGTACACTAGCTACGAACTTGCACGTTTCATGCGTGATCAACAAGCGCACATGGTTGGAACCTTACGGGCCAACAAAAAATATTGCCCAAAAGAGGTAATGAATTCTACGTTGAAAAGAGGCGAAATGGTGGCCCAAGAGGAGAAAGATGGGGTAGTTGTACTTAAATGGAAGGACACCCGGGATATCAGGATTCTTTCGACGAAGCATGCTCCAGTTATGGTTGCCGTAAATGACCAACTACCTGCAGACTCTAACGAACCATCCACCAGTAGAGGCAGGAAATCAACCCGACGGCAAGAAGTTCGAGATAAACCTCTTGCTGTTGCCAAGTACAATAAGGGCAAACCGGGGATCGATCTCTCTGATCAAATGGCTTCCTATGCTACTACACTCAGACGAGGTATCAAGTGGTACAGAAGAGTTGCGATCGAACTTTTACCTGGGACAGCAATTGTAAATGCCTTTCTTGTTTATAAGAAAGCTCCAAATACAAGAGGTATCTGATGGGTTATTAAATCTGATATCTCCATAGCCTATAGCTTCAAGAAATCACAACAAAAAAGAAAAGATGAGAATGGCAATACAATAAGGCGTGCTTGTGTATTGTGCTACGCGACGACAAAAAAATCGTCTGACAGAAATACTTCAAGAAACAAAATCAAGAAGACAACAACCTACTGTCCAGAGTGCCCCAACAAACCCAGCTATGCGTGGATTGTTTCCCAAAATACGCTCACTCAAGAAGGTAATTTGAACTTTCAACTCTCTTTTGACAAAGTATAATTTGTTTAGAGGCTGGATGAGTACCCATATTGTAAAATGAAAGAATTTCAAAAAATATGACACATACCTATACACATATCATACAATACATATAATTCTTTCTAATAATCATTTTCTCTTTTTGTGTTCATATTGTACATATTTATACTGTGTGCTCCACCGGAAAGTCGGTCTAAGTTGATGTCAAGATACATCGCTGGCAAATGTGTATCGATAGAGATCCAACAAATACTGCCCGATACCCAATAATTGCTCGCATATTTAACGCATAAAGTAACATAAAAACGGGAAAGGTGATACGGTTATTTAACGAATAGATAAAAAATCTGTTTTATAATACAATATTATGGTGCACCAGATACTCGCTTGTATGTTAGACTTGGCAAAGAATTGAAATGACATCACGTAAGCCTATGGCAATAAACAAATTTAGAGTACCGATCCGTGACAAGATCGATACATTTCATAGTCATTTCAGCCAGATCAATCAGCATAATTTACTACAAAAGAAGGGAAAATATTTAAATTGCTGGGGCTATAGCTTTGCAACTTGGTGGAGGTAATGATAAAGTGATCTCACTGTGACGGATCTATAACTGTTAAGATGGCTTTGACTCTACGTATTCTGTTTAAATTTCTTTGCTAAGCTAGAACCGTTCATTTCACTCCAATAATGACAGAAATATGATCTTTCAAGAAATATCTGATTATTCAAAGGAAGGAGCTGTAATTTACAATAATTTAATAGTCATGTTGATAGAAAAAACGATTGATGGCCTTAATAAACCATTTAACCGGCTATGGGTTCAATGCTGTTGTCGAAAACGTACAAAATGTATTATTATAGAAGAGAATTCTTAGATAAGATTGTAAGCGTATCAAGAGTCAATTATCAAACTGGTAGTTAAACATGAAACTTGGAATATAGATAGCTCCTACGCATCGCAAGTAGGCAGTGAGTAATCGGACAAGGAAATATTTTAATGCGATTTAGTTTTATTTAGCTTTTAAAACTAACATCAGGGGAGAAATTACTATTCATCGATGAGGATTTAAACTGATACCTCAGGAAATAGAACCACTAATACCAAGCTTGTCATAGAGGAAGCGGTTTAGGAACGAAAAGGCAGCCCATTTGTGTTTGTACGACCGCGTTTGAATTCAGCAAACCAGCGACAAATGATTGCTCTCGACGGAATAGATTTCTTATAACACTTTTCAAGACATTCCTGAATTTTAACGGCATTTTTTCACATCAAATAGCAGTACTCTATGAACGTACGAAACTCGTTTTATCCAGTGGATTTGAAAATATCAAAAGCCCCGTCACTAAAAGTTCAATATCTCGATGAGTTATGGTTGAAATGTTACCAAATTTAGACACGTATCGTTAGAACGTTAGTACTAACTAAAAGTATAAAGTTGTCGTCTATGTGTCAGCCTCGAGGTATTTCAAATGAACTGTTAAGAGTAAGTAGCAAGTCATCATTAACATTTTCTGCCAAAATTTTATGTAAAGAGGCCTAAGAAGATCAAACAAAACCTGACATGAAGACTCCAGCTCTAGGCGATAAATTTTGTGAGAATATCATAAACAAAGTATAACTGCACACACAAGTTGTGAGAAATAACTTTTATGGAAAGTGCAAGAGCAGTGAGAAGACTCTGATCGGTGTTGTAGGAAGTATTTACAAATAAATGTTGCGTTTGAACGATGAGACGAAATAACCAAAGACAACACTTTCAAGGATGAAGTGCCACAAAGTGCGTCTTCATTTCGTTTTCGAGCATTGCAAAAAATCGGCGGAACCCGCTTGTAGCTAGAGCAAATAGAAACATTGTTCCGGGAGAAGAAAATCTACTCACACACTCACTAGGAAGTGCAATTTCGACGCATATTGCTTTTAAGACTGTGGCAAAGCGAAGGAAAACATGAAAGGGGCTCAAGGGGCCGAAATATAGTCAGGATGAGTTGTGATAATTGTTTACGAGGAAAGACAAAATTTGAAATAGGTGGAAAGAGTACAAGTACTTTAACACGATACTCAACAATGAATTTCCGTTCAGTACTCTGGCGCAGCGCAGAAAATGTAAATTTTCTGGAAGGTGAAATTAGAAAAGCGGTGAAAAGAATGAACCGCGGATTTCCAGTCAGATCAGATCACACAATCTCCGCAATATGAACTATAATCGAAAATATTGGATTCAAATGGGTCGCAATTTTGTTTAATATGTTGTTTAAATGTTTTGTTTAAAATGTTTCTCTTCTTCCACTATATAGAGGCAATCGCGTCACGAAAATTTGTAACAACTACCGAAACACTATGAGAGAGTTCTATACAGTTGACAATGGTTTTGGGAAATGGAGGAAAATCGAGGATCCATATATCTTATTTGGGTAAGGGATATGCATAATGGATTAAAATGAAATATTAATACACAGCGGTAGTAAGAGTAGAATTCGAAGTTGAAACAACAAATTAACAAGACAGGAATGACTTATCTTCTTAATAACTGAATAAATAATACAGGATAACGAACTAGTCGTACTCAAACCAAATATCTGCACTGATGTTTTCATGAGATCGCAAAACCAATTTTTCGGATCTACAATATTTACTCGTGCCGAAGTGCGGAAAATTTAAATACTTTAACTAAGTCAGCAAGAAAATTAGGACAAGCGGTTAATGTGTAGTCACTTAGACTGCGCAATATTTGGTAACAGAAAAATTCCGCTCAAGGATTTGTTATACACGTCATTTGTTGTCTGGCTTTAATATACACAACGCAGTGAGAAAATTTCAGATCGAAATGCTTTTCGAGAAGAAGCCGAAAGAATAAAAATTGAATCACTCAAATGCGAAAAGATCCGCAAAGTCTTAAACTCGCAGTCACAGAAGACATTATCCAGAATTGTCTGTAAAATATTACTAAGCCCCACAAATCTAGCACACCTGACAAGTTTCAGATATGGTAATCTAGAGTTGGCAGATTTTCAATATCCTTTCTATGAATCAATGGGGTGGTTCTTTCGGAAGAAAAAGTTTGACTATGTGGAATGTTAATCGCATTTAACAAAATTTAACAATTCCATTGAATAGATTCCCAAAAACGTATCGTATATCCCTCCTTGCGGCAAGAACAACCTCTTCGAAAGTAATGATGTTCTTACTGAATATTTGTGTTGAATAACATTCTATCGATTGAGGATTTTTTTTTCTGTCAGAACAGAGCACTCAGATAAAGAACTAGTCAATTGTTCTCCTTGTAAGAATCTTTCAGTCTTTCGAAGAAAGATGAGAAAGAGCTTCAGTGATAAAGTGCCTACAATACCAGCACCCACTACGTCAACGTCGAGTACTTGCAGCATAATGCGAGCGTAAACTAGACATTCACAGAGGTATTGCTCCGCTGTATCGTCATCATTTCACAGCAAGCGTCGCAAAATGTCGTATCACTTATGCCCAGTACATTTAAGTGCTTAGCTAAAGATGATGCCCAGTTATGAAGCAAGTAAGCAACTTACATCTTTCCTGCTGAGAGACAGGAGGAAAGGCGTTGACCTCTTAGAGACGTCGGGGGCATTCGTTTGGTCTGGCTGCAACCTGGCTGGAATGACTCCCTTGTTGTGCTCATACGAAATCCAACCGCCAATGAAAGCTAACGTTTGGGTGGCAAAAACTTATCCTTTGAGCCTTGCCCGGCAAGTTCATAGGCGATTTCATTTCCCGTGACAGCATTGTGACCTAGGACCCAGAAAAGACTCAGTGAATTTAGCCTTTCAACTGTGTTGCGTGAAGTCATCCATTTATTCCATCGTACAACCGATGCATAGAATATACGAGTAATTGACCTTATCAAAGCCGCGCAGATCCAGAGGTAACTGCCCCCATGTCTTGTCGTCAGAGCCTTTGCACTACGAGAAGGCCGACAGCTCCCGCGACGTAACATGTTTAGTCCATAGAAGCTTGTTACCCAGGATGAAAGCCAAATAGTTAGCTTCTTTGGAGAATTGGATGATGATGCCTTTAAGTACTAGATGAGTCAGAGCAGAAAGTTTCCTCCTTCTCCTGAAGAGAACAACATCCGTTTTGAGATAATTGAGGATTGATTCGATTGATGCTTAGTTTGTAGGCTTAAGGACCATACGAAAGGACCATAGCTTTTTACGAGTCTGGTTATATTTTATATGTATGTATATTCGTGTAGTATGTCCTCAAGTCTTCTTATTCATCTGTCAGGTCTTTGATGATTCTATGTGGTATGAGTATAAGTTTCTTCCGTTTACGTCATGTTGAACATTTTATATATGATTCTAGCCAGCCCATGTTTTCTGGGGCAGCTGCGAGTTTTCCGCTGTTTTTGTTTGTTAATCCGTCTTCAGGAACTCGTGGACAGTTACGCCTTCCAGACAGTATGCCTTCCAGAGCGGTATGTTGCTGATCTTATATCTTTCTACTACTTCTGGAGCGGTGACTGATTAGAGTTTGCTAACCTGTCATTTCCTGATTCATGACTGCATATGGTATATCGCGCAAATCGTCCTTTTTAATAATTGATTTGAGACCTCTGCTACCATTAAAGTAGAAGGGTGTCTAGTTGACTATAGAATGTATCCGATGAACTTTCCTCATCAGAATTATACTGCATATCACTCGTTGTGATTCGTTGTACCTATTCTAGTTTGGAATCTTGTCCCTAAAATCCTTGTGCCATGATACTGCTAAGAGTTAGCAGTAGTCGCACTCTATGTCCGGAGTAAATCTGTATAGTGTTGCGACTGGCACTCGGCCTGGCATTCTAACCCACTTCATTTCTTTACATTTTAATAATTATAGTCACCGATGACGGAGTTTAGTTGGACAAAGTTCTTTACCAAGTAACAACTTCCCGTTGTGTCTTTCTTTATCCCCAACATATAATAAAAGAGTATTTTGCATTGGTTCCCCATCCCCAAGGCCAATGCTTTGTTGCCCAGCTAAGTCAGTTTCATTAGAGTTCCTTGTGCACATATTGTTTCTAGGAGTTGCGTGAATAGGAAATCTGCAATTTGTTGATACGAGGGCGGGTCAATAAGTCCGTGACTTTTGGAATAAAACACCGATTTTTTGATAAAAAAATAATTTTATTTTTCAACGTAGTCTCCCTTGAGCTCTATACACTTTGTCCAACGCTTCTCCAATTTTTTTATCCCTTCCAAAAAAAATGATTTGTCGAGGTCCTCAAAATAGGCCTTTGTTTGCGAGATGACTTCATCATTGGAGTCAAATCTTTTTCCACCAAGCCATTTCTTCAGGTTTGGGAACAAGAAGTAGTCGCTCGGAGCCAAATCTGGAGAATAGGGTTTTTCATGGATTTTTGCCATGGCAACTGCACATGTGTGCACCCTTGCATTGTCTTGGTGGAAAAGAACTTTTTTCTTGGCCAAATGAGGTCGGTTTTTTTTCAAATCGTCATTGAATCGGTCCAATAAGTTGGCATAATATTCCCCATTGATTGTTCCTCCCTTTTGAAGGTAGTCAATGTGGATTATCCCGCGTGCATCCCAAGAAACAGTCGCTATAACTTTATTGGCTGACAAACCCACCTTGGCCTTCTTTGGCGCCTATTCACCCTTAGAAACCCACTGTTTTGACTGTTGTTTGTTCTCTGGTGTGTTGTGATGGATCCATGTTTCGTCCACGGTTACAAAACGGTGCAAAAACTCCTCCATATTGCGATTAAACAACGCCAAATCTTCCTGTGAAGTTGTTACATGATTGCGTTTGTGGTCGACTGTGAGCAAACGCGGCACCCATCTTGCGGAAAGCTTTCTCATGCCCAAGTGATCATTCAAAATTGAAACCACTGAGCCATGCGAGATCCCTACGGCTTCCACAATCTCTCGCACTTTCAATCTTCGGTCGGCCAACACCATATCGTGAATTTTTTCGATTGTTTCGGGTGTAGAGACCCAGTAAACCACTTTTTTACCATTGAAATCGATGGTGCAGAGTCCCCATAGTATTTATCAAGCTTAGCCTTGGTCTCGGTAATGGTTTTTTTTCGCAAGAAATAATGCTTAATAAGCACACGAAATTCACTTTTTTCCATTTTCTCCTCAAATTAGTGAGTAGTCTGATCAAAATAGTTGTCAAACACAAACTAACTGACGCAGCAAGTTTAAATTTTGACAGGAGTCAACTGACAGATGCCTGTTGACAGGAGCAGTGTTGCTGTTTCAGTAAAGAGGTCAGAAATTTAAAAAGTCACGGACTTACTGACCCGCCCCATACGGTCATGAACAACAAATCTTGTTGGAGACAGT
Organism: Volucella bombylans; assembly: GCA_949129095.1. NCBI lineage: Eukaryota > Metazoa > Arthropoda > Insecta > Diptera > Syrphidae > Volucella > Volucella bombylans. The sequence continues at coordinate 183,942,736 of OX422141.1, forward strand.
TTATGGCTTTTTTAAAGTGAACAACAGGGTTTCGCATACGGTATTGTATTTAAAATTCGACATATGTACTTTTCCCGTCAGGGGTGTAGAGAAACGGCACTGTTTCCTAGATCAAATCTTGGCAAGTGATTAGGACCTAGTCGGTTCTGAGTCCTGGTTCTGGTTACTCAAGCGAGAGATTACACGATTAGGGAATGTCGCTTGTGATATTGCCATTGTTTCATGTGATAAGTGACAATAATAAACCACTTATCTATGAGATCCATACCATCTGTTTGAGGAACAACAAATTTTGTTATCATTCTCCGATGCCGTTTGCCATTGACTATAAATGTGAATTCCCGACAGCGTCTTCGGCAAAAAAAAATTGTACATACTGCTGAGGTTCGGGATGCATTTCCTTCTCAGAAAACATATGACGGATTTCGTCACTCCAAATGCGAATTTTTTTTTGCCTTTTCAACATAAATTCCGTGAACGTTATCGCTGAAGATGATTTTGTTGAAAAACTTACCGTTTACTTGTTGTTGTTCAATGAAACAATAATGGAGCTATCTACGACACATGTCTGTGTCAGTTGGATTTTGTAGGCACGAAAACGCTGCATTGTTCTTCCTGCAATGTTCGATTCTTGACGACGATGCAAAATGGATATTTTCAGGCTCTTGACCATATTCTGGCGAACGGCCGTGATGTTTTTTGTTGGACAACCTGGACGAACATGTTTCGATGGTCTGATATCAGTCCAAGACCAGCCGGCTCGAGTTTTTCGATTACTCTCTTTACAGTTGATGGACTTTCCCAATCCTGGCAGTCACCTTTTCACCATTTTTGAAATAGTTTTTGTATCGAATAGTCATCCAATTTTCAAAATGACGTGCATTTATTAAGTCTTGATTGTTTTGCATTTACTTTGTTTTCTGCTATAAGAAAAAACCTTACTTAAATCTATACATTAAATTAGCTTCTGGAAGTTACAATTTTGGTGGATTAAATGGCAAAGATGTAATTAATTCTCTTAAAAAGAACTGTTAAGGATTTAGGAGTTTTTTAATTGGTGTAAGGTCCCGCAATTCATCGTAAAAATCCATTTATTACTCATAAAAACTTTTTTTAAGATGGTGCAGTGTTTGCCATGTAACAGGGGTAGAAGAGTTTATGAAGGATCAGAGGGATGATGTGAAACGCCACGCCGTGTTTTTTTGTATTCCGCAATGTTCCAAATTTTAAAAATGCTGTCAGGATGTGGTATATTGCATGGGTAATGCGGAATAATAGGTAATTGTGGAACGAAATTCTTTTTTTCGGTTTTCTAATATCGGATGGGAAAAGGAACGGAAATTGTATTTAAATTTGTTTCAATTCATGGGTTCCAGTATATTAATATAGTTAATAGTTATACATACATACTCGTATGTATGTATGTATGGGTTGTATAGGGAACGTGAAATTAAGCAAACTGACATGAGTTGAACCATAGAGGGGTAATCTTTGTCATTTCGACGAACATCGATTTTAAATTTAAGTGATCTCAAAATTATAGGAAGGGTATTCACTTAAACTAATAAATTTACGCGCTTCGTAACTGTTTAATTTTACGACGTGTTTTAAGTGAACATCCTCGGGAAACAAGCGGTTTGTCAATGGTCATCAAACTGTAATCTAACACATGAAACTGTCAAAAATTAGTGAAAAGAAAAAAACCGTTTATGTTGTTAAAGGTACTGCGATACAAGATTTATTAATATTGGAGATATTTGATTGGATTAGCTTTTCAGGTCATCAAAAACAAAAAAAAACAAAATTAAATTCTTGACGAATTGACGAATTGACTTATTGGCTAGTAATTGCTTATCATTTTCGATATGTGGCTCACTTTCCAATCAGTTCCGAAGTCAGTAGCCTTTGCATGGATATTTTACCCAATTTGGATGAACCTAAATTTAGGTGAATAGTGCGTCTTAGTCGGAAAATTTTTAATTTCATTTGGAACTTAATGGGTTTGATTGTAAACAATTTTCTGTGAAGATGCAGTTAACGCTTGTCTTGTACCGATTGGGCCAGTGCACACTGGATCAATAATGCGAGGCAAAATTGTGTATACATGAACCGATTTTGATTGTAGTGGTATTTCTGATAATTTCTCTTACCCTTTCAAAATGACAACTTATGGGTGTATTGGTTTTCCCCCGATGTTCAGCCGCGTCAATGCTGGTTGAATATTTAAACCATTTCTTACTTTACATTTCTTCTCCCTCTTCTATAAAATCAGTTTTACCCCGGGGTAATTAGTCTAGTGTGCGCTGGCCCATTGGGATCAAGTGGAGAGGCAGCATCGATTCATAAAATTGCTCGCTTCTTTGGAATTGGAGATGATAAAACCATTCAGATTATAACAAATAGGGTTTTCAAAGCTATTTTGAATTTTTTGAATATTTTTCATGGGCCAGACGATGAGAAGATGAGAAGATGAGAAACGTCAGCGTATGGTTTCAGAAATATTTCATGAACTACCTCATTGTGTTGGATACATTGATGGAATAGAGATAAAACTAGCTGAAAAACTTTCTGAAGATCCCGATGCATACTTTTCTCGAAAGCATATATTGAGGGGGTCAGAGCACAAGGGGTCTAACGAACAGTAGGACAGTTTTAAGAAATCCTTATTTAGCTTCAAACGAAAATTACTAAATGTTGACTAGTTATCATTTTTCCCGATAGATCTCGCTACCAATCAAGTCTACACTTGTTTGCTTTGTGAACCAAAGAAATAATGTGCTCTGAACCCCTCAATATTATGTGAAAGCACAAATAGTTTGCGACTAAAAAAATAGAATTCGTCACATGGTTCTTGGATACCCAGGCAGTGTGATTGTGATCAAAATCATCAACAGAATGGTTAGTAGGCGATTGTGCCTAAAAATTTACTCCCACTGTAGTCACTCTTTACAGATCGAATTCAAGTGCAGGATCCTTTCAAGATCAGAATCGAGCCATTGGCCTTCTTTAGGAAGGATTCAACAGCTTAAAGGAATTACTAATTCAACTGAAGGAGCAGAGTAGTATGGAATTTTTATGCCCCTGTTTGAATTTTTATACTAGTTTGTGCTATATTACACAATGTTATTGCAGATGGAAATGAAAGTGAAGATATTTTTGGACTACCTGACCGTATGTGTGACAATTTTGAAGGCGATGAACTCGAGTTAGCAAATGATAATCTTACTGCTGTGGGAGGAGAAGCCAAGCATCGTACACTTATAAAATGGTAAGGTGTTAAGTACCAAAAATATTATATTTTACTTATAAATAAAAAAATATTTCTTCCGCAACTCTTAAGTTTGGTTACCTTTTTGTCTTAATTCAAATTCATATTTTCTTAGCCGCTCCTGGGAGTCAATTTCTAATTTCGTCCCAGCCATTGGAATTCTTTCATTCTTTTCAATTTCAAGTTTCATTATTTTCATTTCCTTTTCCAACTCGTCACCGAAGATGATTTTTCCGTTAAAATATCCATTTTCTTCCATCTGCAAATTATACGAAGTTCGACATACACGACGGTCAATGGGCTTTAGCTCTTGGGTAAATACGATGTTATAGTTATACAGACGTATAGCGTAGTCTTTTCGCAAAATACACCACAAGGACGCTCCAGAGATGTTAAATTATAATGGCCGAAAAATGCAGTTAACGCACGTACACTGCAAACGATTTGTAAATGTTGCTGAAGCGTATATTTTTCGTGATTTCATGGTGGATTAAAAATATGTCATTTATCAAAATTTCGTGTTTTGAATATGATCTTTCCAATTTAGATTGTAGTCAATTAATGCTCCCAGACATTTATAGTTTGTTACAGATTCAATTGAGAACATATGTAGATGACTGTCAATAAAATTACTGCTATTGATTGGCAAGCAGAATTTTTCACAATCATATGCATGAAAATAAAGACTATTTTAAAAGACACACGTTTTGCTTTTTCGCAGATAATCAGTATGTGTTCTATACCCCAAAGCCTTAAGGTTTCTAGATCTTCTGATATCTTTGCACTAGTTTCGTATTCTGTGTGAATTTTTTAAGTGAAAGCAATGCCATCTGCAGAAGCGGCAGGCGTTCCATTGAGTTTTAAATTAAATATCACTTTTCAAAAGGGTCTAAGAACGGAGCTTTGAGGTATGCCATTTTTGATGAAATAAATCACAAAAATTCCATCTATATAAAATTTTTATTCTTTACATTTTAAATATGAAATTAACCAATCGTGAAAAATTCCTCTACAACCAACTTTATGAAATATATTTAAAAGCTTGTCATGGTCAACCATGTCAAACGCCTCAGCCATATCAATAAACAGAGCCACTGTACATTTTCTATAGTTCATGCCATTATATAACTGAGTGCGCACTTTGAGAATAGCACACTCTGTTGGCATTTTTTTCCTAAATCCAAATTGATTAATCATTAAGGTAATTGTTTCGGTCTAGAAATGACAAGATACTTATTTTAATTAGTTTTTCAAAACTTATAGAAAATGTAGGTAATGTACGATATGGGCTTATAGTTCGAGATATTATTACTTTTACCTTTCTTATAAAGTGGTATTATTTTAGCGCATTTAATAAAACAACCCTTAAGAACACTGTCACTGAATAAATATTCCAGAATGTTAACCAGATATAAGCAAATTTTTTTTAAGTAATAAATTTGGTATACCATCACTTGTACAAGAATATGTATTCTTTGAATGAAAAGAGTTCGTATTTCATAAGTTGATTTTGAAGGAAAGTACGCACGGAAGTGCAAGGTGTCTAAAGGAAATATACAACTGGCCTTTTTTAGGAGTGCTCCTTCCATCTGGTTGGGAGAAATTTTGAAGGATAGGACTGATAATAACCTTACTTGGTCTTTGCCAATGTGAGTGGTTCACTGTTCAGAGAAGACAGGCCCGTAGCCAGGATTTTGTTTCGGGGGGACTTGTTTAATTTCGAAGAAGTAATTCTGTATATAAAAATTAGAAAACTACATGAATATTTTATTTTGTTTGTATAAATTAAATTTAATAAACAATAATTCTTTTAATATTGTTTTTTTACAGCAATAAATGCTTTGTCTTGTTTTTAGACATAATATCGACCACTTCACCTGGATCCACATGAATACCTGAGTGAACAGATAGCATTGCAAGTGCGCTAAGTCTTGGATGGCCCATGACGCTTCGGCATACTGTTTTGATCCTTTTCATCGTTGAGAAGGTTCTTTCAACACTAGCTGTTGTAACAGATAGTGTTGCCAAAATTGTAAGCATATAGCTTATACTCCTGAAGTAGGTCTTGTCACATATAGATATCTAGCAGTTTCAGAACATCGGTAGAGGGATCAATCGATGAAATTTTTTCGCACTAGAGTATGTACTCCGCTTTAACAGCTGACAAGGATATTGCGTTATCGAAGTAGAGAGTTAGCTTTTCCGTTTCATTTTCTCGATTAAAGGCAGAAAAACCTGGAAGCAGAGCTTGAAACGATGTATTAGAGAATCTAGACAGGGAATAAGTATAGAAACTCCAAAATAATCTTCAGGACATAATGTTTCTGGATGCGTGTTGTTTGTTTCAAAGAAATCTTCTGTTATGTTAACTTCAAATAAATCCTCGGCAAGTTGTGAAATTCCCGGCATTTTCTCTTGTGTTTTTAAGAGATTTTAATTTTTTCGCATACAATGAGGCTTACCAGGAAATCACTTCTTTGAATTGATGCCAAGGGAGTTGATGCTTTTGAAGATATCACCCACGTCTTGGTGGATATTTCTTCAAGACTAATCGCAATACATTTGAAGAGCTCTACAAATGAGATAAAGGCGCAAAAGTCGTTTTTTTCTGCTTTCCGGTGCGTGTTTTTGTATGTTGTTTTGGAAAGTCTTATTTACATTTGAATGGTTTCAGAGGAAATTGGCTATTTTGCTTACTACACCAAGACAATTGCGAATCGAGGGTGTTGACATGGCATTAGACCGAGTCAGGTTCAAGCGATGACTGGCGTTTGGATACTGTTTCCGTAAAAATAAACGAAATGTATTCAAGGATATAATTAATAATTTGAACTTAATTCAAGAGCCCCTCCGTGCCTGCATATACAATTCAGATCAGCAGATTTGTGTGGGTATATCAACATATTTAAATATTCTTGACCCAAGTGTACGCGAAAATACAGGTATTGTAGTCCGGAACCATTGGTCTCAATTGTATAATTTTCAAGTCGGTAAATGGCAGCAGTGTTTTTCATTCTGGAGTAGGTATCACAGATCGTTTTGTGGCAAAAGCTTTACCAATTCCAACAAAAAAAAAATGTTTTGAATACAACAAATAAACAAATAAATCGTAAACGATTACATATAACAAAAAACCCTAACTCAAATGGTATGTTCTGAAAAAGAAGCAATAAGCCAACATTCCGATACAGTAATTTCCATCCCAAACTCGTTTACTTACATAAAACACTTGAAAAGCTTTTCGTTAACAAACACCGAATGGAATTTAAAAATCCCTTCGGGAGACAGCCTAATCATTTTCAAAAGGTCTTTCATTGTCAGTCAATTCAGACTAACTCGAGTACTTTATGAACATAAAAACTTTTTTATTCATTTTTCTATTTCTTTTGTTGGCTCTTCAAAAACGTCCAAGTATTTATACAAAACGAACGAACTTCCTCCAACTCCCAGTTCCATTCTAAATGAACACCCAAAATACATTACTCACATTTCTAATCCTCATCGAAAGCCAGCGTCTCAGTTGTCTACCCTCAGTTTGTACATGTCCAAACAAAGTTGAAACTGACGAATTAAAAATGCAAACGTTTATGCCCGTATCTCACAAAGGAGGCATCACTAATTAGATACCAAGTGGAATTACTTGTGATGTCTATGGTGGTGGGCGGCAGCATATCACGCTTCACCGATCAAACTTTCTTGACTTCAGATACCGTCGAGTATTCGGATACAAAACGAGTACGAGTACAATATACATAGTATACCTACCTACATCTACGTATTTGTGGATGTTTATACGAGTATCATCAGTACTCAGTTTGTTGTTGGTGGTGATTTGACTAATTTCGATTTAATGCTCGCCCCCATGAAGCGTTCTCCTTTTATGGTGTGTCGTTGTGTCGTCGTGTGGAAAATTTGCCAAAACAAACACTCACCGCAAATACACCTTCGTTCTACGATCTACGGACGGCCTACGTTCTATATGGTCTTCAGTGTCGGTCTTCCATCGGTGTTCCATCCATAAACCCAGATATTAGATACTGAATTTTGACAACGGTGTTTATTTAGGCATCCGATAGAATGAAAACGTACACACTTTTGTTTTCAAAAAGAAACGGATTGTTATCGGTATCTTCATACAAACATATATATGTATGGAGATGTACATATGCATATACTCGTATGTGTGTACTAATGTTTGGACTGGTTTGGTAAGACGGAACGTAGGTTAGACCGAAGATTTCAATCTCGTATCAGCCTTTTGTTTGGAAGGGTTGGCAAAACAGTTTTACGATTCATTAAGGATTCCTACATAAAGCCACCGAACATTGAAAAACAGATGTGCTACAATCTCGCAAGACCTCGGGTCTCTTGTTTAAAGAAGATTCCTTTCCTACTCTGTGGATAATTCCATTCTATGAATTGGGCTCGAGGTCGAACAAATTGTTATCAACGATTTATCATTTCCTCTTTGAAGTTTGTTATATACCCAGAGTTTTGGCGTATCTTCTTTTAGAAATTAGATACGTGTGTATCTGTACCTGAGAAAATGTCTTTGATTATTGGACAATGTTAAATGAATGAAGTGATGGATGGAAAGGAATTTTTTTTAAAACACTATGTAGCCGGTGATGTAACTGATCATTTCACTAAGGTAAATGATTCTTATATTTATGTATAGGTATACAATTTTTTTTTTCAGTAATATTGACAAACTCTACGAGTTAAATGAGAGTTTTTCGCCGGAAAATAAGTTTATATACAATAATTTCATCGTTATTTGGATTCTTTGAGTTTATTAACCCTCTTTTAACCCTCTAACAGGTAAGGCTGCCCTGAGGCAGCTATTATATAAACTTCATTAGATTTGGAATACAAATATTTACAGCTTTTTGGGAAATATTCTAATTTCATAATTTTACCGTTCTGAAAGTTTCATGCTAATGTGCTTGGCGGCAAAAGTGCATTCTGTGTGATAAGTCAGTGAGTGAAGACTAAAAAATTATTGATCATGTGGTGTAAAATTAAAAATTTAATAAAATATATTTGCAAGTATCGGAATTTAGTGAAATTTTTCGTGGTAAGTATTGAAATCATATATTTTAGTGTACTATGTCTATTTAGTGTGAATTGAGTATGCAGATGTGATTTAGAAACAAAAATCTGAAGGCAGTCTCAACGCCGCCTTGCCCGTTTAAGCGTTTAAAATTTGTCCCTACGTGTGATTATTATTTATTCTTGATGGACTATTTGTGAACAAATTATGTTTCTAATATTTTCTGTAGAAATGCAAAGAAAGCACAGTGACATGGAAAAAAAATTTGACATATAGTGGCCGTCCAGTATAACGAATTATATAATGCACAGTCATTTTTGTTAAATAATAATAGAAAATAAAAAACAAGTGATTTTTACAATGAAATTTATGTATTTATTTGTAAGAAAATAAAAATTAATTACTATGTTTTTGATAAAGAAAATAATTATGATTTGGAAAAGGAGTCTTTAATATTAGTTTGCGTTTTGGTTCCCTCCAAGCTTTTTTGGACCACCTCCTGTAGCATTTCTCTTAATAAAAGTATTTTTGAGTAGTTGATATTGTTTTGAACTGACCACTGTATGTGTTCATGTGAAAAGCATATGTATAATTCTTTAGTTCAATGTAAATGGATAAGTTTCAAATAGTTGTAATGTTTTATGTTCTTATGGTCGCTGCTTGTTACAATTCAAAAGCCGATTGTCAGCCTACCTACTTCCTATTTCCACTAACCAAAATTGTCCTCTTTTCATCTATCACCCTCCACGAGGTAAGACTTCGAGATCTATTATATAACTTAACAAATGACTAACACTGGGAGTTTAAAAAAAAAGGATTATTTCTTTATTTCATTCAAATGCAACTTACTAACTAACTCGAGTGACCATTTGTCACTCCCTTATATTAAATCTTAACTTGCTACATCAGCTATATTCAACATTGCGCGTGTAGACTTGTGCGATACTTGACACTTTGTTTGCAACATTGTTGTCGCACCTTATGTTGCTGTGATCGCGAAAAAGTGTGGGAAAAAGTTAAGTTACTTTGAAATTGCAAAAATTGAAGCGGCTTTAGATTTCATGGGGTACATAACCTCTCCCCCGTTAGATTGAGAATTCTCCTGAATTTTGAAGTTTTTAGGAGTTTGATTCTTAATTCTGAATTTCAGATTTCTGTTTTTTCTAGTAAGCGTTATTATTGAGATAGTTATTACGATAATGATGATGAATATAGTTGAGTTAGCAATATAATTTACATTTCTATGAAATCTTAACAATCTTATGCTTTCTAAGTTTACAAAATCTTTTAATATAATTTCCTTAAAACTAAGGTTTTTCGTAAAATTGACTTTTATCTCATCTTTGTAAAAGAATCTATCGACAAATTGAATATTTTTATTTCCAAAGGTTTGATTTAATATATTTATTGAACAATTATTAATAACAATCAAATAATTTCCATCTAGTTTTACTTTTCGGTCGTCACAATAGTTAAACAATTCTTCATTATTCATATTTTTGCAGATTACAGTGTATTCATCTAATGCTCTAATCTCAGTTAATTTATTTTCTTTAAATTCACAATTTTGGTTTATAATACAATTATTGATTGGTAGTAAGTCCTTTTCATATAAAATTTTGCTATCATATTTATATTTTGTTTGATTTATTTCTATAATATATTGATCTTCAATTACAATTTCTTGCTTTAATTTAGTATGTAACGCCGTGATTAGTTTAAAGTCTACTTGCTTGTATGTGTGTGGTACTTTGATTGCAATAATCAGTCTGCCTAAGTCGTATTTCAATAGACCTATTTTAATGTTTTTTAGCTTATACAAATCTAATCCTGTATTAGTAATTTCTGCTGAGGTCATCATACTTGGATGGACTAGGCCTTGTTTGACTAATGCTATGCTATCTATTATCTGATTAAGCTTGTCTTCTAAAATTCTTAATTTTAATATCTGATCTATTTTCAGTTGCTGGCGAATGATTCGTTTTTCGTTTCCTGTCAGTTCTTCGTATGTTTGTGTCAGTTGTTTTCTGTCAGTTTCTATAATGGTCAGATCTGTAATCGTGTCGTTGAAATGGGAGTTTATTTCTATTTGCTTGTTAAGGTTAAAGACTGCGTTACTGTCGTTTTCTTCTATGTTCTTGATATGATCTGTTATTTCCTGCCTATCATTGTCGTCCATGGTTCCGAATAGCCATTTTTGTGCTGATCCGATCATGTTTACAAGTCCTCTTCTGTGTCTGGTCCTTTCCGGCTCTATTGCTGTTATTTTGGCTTCAATGTTAGCTACAAGTTTTATGATTGTCCTGTCATCTGTTATTTGTGAACTTATTGCACTCTCTTTTATTAAGTTCAAAGTCTGTCTAAGTTCATTGATATTGATAATGTGTAGTACTGTTTTTGTGTCCTTAACTATTTCGGTCTGTCCCATGTTGATGACTGTATAACCATTGTTAGTTGTCAGTGGTGTTATTTGTAACATTGCTGTTGTTTGATGCGATGCTAACAAGATCAGTATTAGATGTGTGAATATCATTACCTGAAAATATACGTGGTCTTTTAATATTTGTTGGGTGTTCGCCTTCTGCTTTCTTTATCCTATCTGGGTTCGTTTTTATAATAATTTCTTTTGTAGTTTTTAACTGGAATAATTTGTCTCTTTTCTTCATAATCTTCCCTATTTTGATTTAGTTTTTCTGTTCGTTTCTCTTTTTGTTTCTTTATATCATTAACTAAACTAGCGAGATCAGTGAACATTGCTTCCTCTGGAGTCATTTTAATCGTTGAATGACACCTATTATTGTATTTTTTAACTGCCCTATGCATCTTTTGTGTGAGTGTTAAAACTAATTTGTTCATGACTACTAAGATTTCTTGTAGTGTGGAATGGAACCTTTCTATGTCGCTGTTTCCAGTATGAGTGTATGGTTTGGTAAGGTGAAGCTCTACTTCCTGCTCTATACAGAATTCTTTTACCTGTTCTGATTTAAATTCATTATCTGTTATTACTTTAGTTGGCTTACCGAATTTGGAAAAATGTTCTTCTATTGTCTCTATTTTATATACCCAGTTCCTATTTGGTAATGAGTAAACATATGCTTTTTTCGTTAGTTTATCAATCATTGTTAGAAATGGATGTTTTTGAAAATAAAATACATCCATGTGGATAATTTCGTTCGGCCTGGTTGGAGTTTCACTAATTACATATTTGGGCTTTATGGGTTTAAGTTCATATTTCGTTTCTAAGCAAGTTTTGCAGTTATTTATTACCTTAGTAATTTCTTTAATTAATTTGGGATAATAGATCTTATTTTTCAGACTGTGGTAGGTTTCCACTATTCCGCTATGAGCACTTTCCTGGGTGTGATATTTGCTTGTGGGTTTCTTCCAATGTTTTAAGATCTCTTGCCCTTTGTGTGGCTTTTATGAATTTGATTTGTTTATCGTGTCCAAAAAGTTCTATTAATAGCTGCGGGATTTTATTGAATTCATGGTATGAAAGTTCCGTAAAAATTCCAGTCAATCCTGGTTTTATAAATCTTCGTAAAAGGTCTGTCCAATAGTCTTTATCCCTGGTCATATCTACAAAAATGATTCTTCTGTTATGGAGTATATCAATTTCTTTATCAACATCGTTAGTTAAGATCAGCTGGGTTTTGTAGATGTTAACTATTGTTTCTTTAATTTGAATATGGTCGAGTTGTTGTTCTTCCTGTGAATGTATGGTTGCATTGTCGGATACATTGTTTATTGATTGATCGTCGTTGAATATCTCTTCTGTATTTGTAAGTGCGTCACCGTCCTTTTAAATCAAATTACTGAATTGTCTCAATAGCTTTTCCATCTCCATCTTTTCTTCTTCATTAAGGTGGTTTAGGTCCACTTCCTTTTCAGTCGAACTTAATTCGAAACAGTCAAAAGCTGCTTCGTCTTCTACTGAATAAACGGATATTTTAGTCTCATTTTTTAAAATGAGGCTCTTATTGTTAAAATCTAAAGTTTTGACAATGTTACTTAATAGGTCCATGCCTATCAACAGATCGTATGGTTTATCACTTAAGTCTCTCTTGTACCACCTTATCGCCCCTTTCTTATCATAATTAAATTCTTTTGGTATATTTGTTATCACTCTGTCTATTTTTTCTATTGTAATGCGATTAATTGTTTGTAGTCTTAAATTAACTTTTTCAAAAATTTTAAATTTCCTGCAGTCTACCCTGCTGTAATTTATAATACTCATTGTTGACCCGGTATCGATAAGTCCTTTGTATCTAAGTCCGTCAATCGTTAAGTCCACGAATATTTTATTTCCGAGGCTCGATTTAGAAAAAAATCTGGTTCAATATTATGAACCTCTTCCTCAATTAATTTTTCGTCTTTATTTTCTTCGTGTATGATTTGTCCTACGTCCATTGGTTGTATCTGTTGTCGTGCGTTTCTAATTTGCCCTGAACTATTAAATACTGGTTCTTGGTTTTGCCCTGTATTTAGCCTATAATTATTCTGCTTATCCTAACCTGAATTGTTCTGTTGTGAGTAAGAGTTACGCTGCCTATTTTGTCCTAAGGTATCTCTATTATCCCTACTACTATTTGCCTGTCTATTTTGATTATTTGAACTATTTGAGTTATTTGAATTGCGATTATGGTTTTGGCTGTTCTGAGTGTTATTGCTGTCATGTTTTTGATTAGTCTTGTGGTTTTGTGTCTGTCGTCTATCGTCTATTAGAAATTTCCTATCCTATGTAAGAATATAACGTTTCTTTCACTTCGTGTAGTACAAATTTATCCCTAATGTCACGAGATAAATTTCCTGCAACAATTTGTTTTATTTTGTCTACTAAAACTGTATAAAAGCAATTTTTTGTTTCGGCCGATTTTATTTCGTACGTCGCGAAAGTGTTTATTTCTTTAATGATTTTTTCTATTTGTTGATTAAGATCGGAAATTGAACTCACCCTTAAATTGCTTATTTTCCTGGAAATGTCCTTATAACTAATTGTAGGTCTAAAGTGTTGTTGTAATAGTTGTTTCGCTTCTTCCCAAGTCGCTGGTCGATTGTTGATGAGAAGTTCTTTCGCTGATCCGTGAATCTTTGTGTTCAGAATCGCCTGCCATAGTTCATTTTTTACACTGTTGTCCACGCTGTCCAGATGTATTTGTACGACTGTTAGGAACTGTGTTAGTTGTTCCTGGTCGCCCCTTATATTCTTTAATATAGGCTATTTCCTTCATAATAGTAACTGCCCTACTTTGGACAGGGTTTCTGCTGGCTAATGCCTCCAAAGCTATGGTCAATCTTTCAAGTAATTTTATTTTATTTTGTTTTTGAGTTAGTAGCACTTGTTCAACTAAGCACTTTCTTGCTGATTTATAGCTAGCACTTAGAACACTCTTCACGCGTTAGGCACTTGTTATTTTGTTGTTTTCTGTGTTGGGTTTAAACTGATTGGTAGTTGAACCCTTATAACACCTTTTGTTTTATTATTTTTTCTTTGTTTTTTACTGTGTTGGAAGAAAGCTGATTTTAAGCTTAATCCTTTTGACACTTTTATTTTTGATTTTGGAACTCGCGTATCACCCGTTCTCTTATGGATTCTTCCCGTTTGAAAGAATCCTACCGACTGCGCCACTTAACAAATGACTAACACTGGGAGTTTAAAAAAAAAAGATTATTTCTTTATTTCATTCAAATGCAACTTACTAACTAACTCGAGTGACCATTTGTCACTCCCTTATATTAAATCTTAACTTGCTACATCAGCTATATTCAACATTGCGCGTGTAGACTTGTGCGATACTTGACACCTTGTTTGCAACATTGTTGTCGCACCTTATGTTGCTGTGATCGCGAAAAAGTGTGGGAAAAAGTTAAGTTACTTTGAAATTGCAAAAATTGAAGCGGCTTTAGATTTCATGGGGTACATAACCTATATATAAAGACCAGAAGTTTCAGTCTGTCTTTTGTTCTATTATATCTAACTCCTCCACGAGGAAAAGTTTCCTACCCAGCGTCTATCCCAGGGTCTCCTCAAAAGCACCTGCACATTTTGGTCCAATCATCGATTATTTAATTAAATTATATTGGAATTATTCGCCAATTTGCATCGAAACCCTTCATACAAAAGTGCAAGTTCGAATTCTCCAATTCTGATATACTACTCATCGCACAAATCACCAATTCATCAAATTCGAATTAATAAAATGGCGCACCTTGGTCTATTATTTCGTGCATAATTTCATCGGTTTGATCAAATCAAAACGATATCCGATCAAGGATCAGCGATCAGCGATCAGGATCATCACATCTAGCCCCGCGAAAATCATCATCCTCCATCAACATCCAGAAAAAAAGACACAATTCTACATTTTTTATTGTCTCTTTGGCATAGACGAAATCGCCTGTAATTCAACGAACATAATCATCTTCATTAATCTGCATGATCAATTCGCTCTCACTTGAAGCAAAAACAACTGTGGATCCTCAATACCAGTGGACAACATCCAGTCTATCCTGCAGTCTCTACACCGCAGCAACACACCAACCACTCATCGGAACAAGAAAAAAGCAGTTCAATACTTATGTATGTAATAGAAAACAAAGTGTTTATTGTTATAACTCATCACCGAAGGTCATCAATCTGAAGTGTAAAATTGAAATTCATCTTTTAATAAGTGCAAAACATTTACTATTCTGGTATAAAAACTTATCTGCTACATATAAATTTATATCTGCGTGTAAAATTTGTGTCTTTGCAAGTATATGAGGGGGAGAGTACGATAACTTTGGCGCCAAGAATTGATAACGGTATTTTGTAGAGGGGTTAAAAACTAGCATTTTTTACTATGGGAGGGGGGGGGTCTATCTCGCCCCGTTTAGGAGTTAGGGGCAATTTTAGAATAAAATGACTTAAAATGGGAAAGAAATTATTAAAAAAACAACGGCAACACTTACAATAAAGTACTATACAGGGTTTGAAAGCCTAAAATTTGCTCTTTAATATAAAATTTACATCAAATTATTCGTGTGAATAGTTTTTGAATAATTCGCATTCAAACTTAAATTTTTCGTAAAAAATGAAATTTTTTTTTTTTTAAATCAATATTATTCAAAATTGGGAGATTTTTTTTTTTTTTTTTTTTTTATAATGAGCGCGCGCTCAAGAGTTTGAGTACACAGCGCGGGCAAAGGAAATTTAGGGAGGAAGAAAAGAGAGGTACCGATGTACATTGTTTTTAAATGTTTGCAAGTTATAACGACCAGGAAATACAGAGATCGGCAGGGCATTCCATAAGCGAGTTGTACGGCTTAGGAACGAATCACGATATTTTAGAGTACGTCCGAAAATGGGCTTGAGGGTATACTGATGCGCATTCATAGCGAGACGGGTGTTACGGTTGAAAGTTTGAATGGGCGGAATGCTACTGGCGATTTCAGTGGAGCACTGGTTTTTTGTATTAATGCGCATATCAATTCTGAATCGAACACAAAACCGCATGGCTTTATATCTTCTAGTTATTGAGAAAATTCAAAATTACTAAAACTATTTTTTATAAGACGTTTTTTTTTTTTATGGTGATCTCACTTTGAGGATTAATTTATTAATGATAGGGTCATCTTTGTAAGTAAAGTACAGCAAATCATTTAGCGTGACCCAGAGTGCACCACGAGGAGGTAGATTTGCATTGCATTCCGCGTCCCAGCCAGTTAGTTTGTGAGTAAGTTAGGTGTTAGTTAATAGTAGTCAATTAAATGTTCAATGTACGAGTACATACTAAAAAGGTATGTACGAGTAAGTTTCGTCAATGAAGTCATCGTCCGTACTGGTGTCAATGTCGAGTTCGTTGAGTTCGTCGATGATGGTGAAGAGCCGAGATTGTTTTGGTGGTAAAATACCTTCTAAGTTCTCATTGTGAACGGTCGGAGGGTCGAAGTCCTTCAGTTGCAAACCCACACTTTCTTTACCTTTGACAAAACCTGGGTACACTTTTTTTACGTCAATTAAAAATTCCGTGATTTGGGAGCCCATGTCGTCCTTATAATTTTTTTCAGGGCAGTATTTACGGTAAAAGAAAAGTGCCATATATTGGTGAAGGTGCTGCGTTGTATTGCGGCATAAAATTGATTTTTAAAGAAGCTTGTTCTGATTCTCAAGATCATTTATAGTATTGGTTGCATCGGTCTTGTCAACATATTCGCCTTTGCTGTGGTTTGTAATTTCATGAGTCGTAGAAGTAGGGAACATTTTCTCAATACCTATGTATTGGCGTGCGCTGTCGGTACAAATACTACTGCTGTTGGGGTTAACGTATTTGTGTATATAAGGCCACAAGTCTGCTTTACTTTTGGAGTTCACTTTAAAGAAGCGTCCGACCTTATCTTCTTTACAAAATAACCCCAACACTACGATTTTCATTTGTTCGGTTACACGGCCTCTGTGGTATTTCCTTTTTGTAAGAAAGGTCTCGTCGATTTATACAGTTTTTCCTTCGCCGGCAATGTTAGCATCGACGTGAGATGCTATTATTTCGGCTATTTCGCGACAATAGTTGCGGCCAGCTCAACACTCCCAGATTGTGCTTTGTCTCCGCCTACACTTGAGTGCGTCGAATCTTCAATGGGACGAATCTACTTTCGCACTCGTGTAGTAGCAAGAGTACTTAAAGATCTCAACATACATAAATCCGCTGGTCCAGACGGTATATCTCCCCTTCTTCTGAGAAGGTGTTTTTCCTCGCTGGCAAAACCACTGCGTAAGCTTTTCCATCAATCCTACACTTTAGGACTCTTCCCGAGCAGATGGAAAACAGCATTTGTCCAGCCCGTCCCTAAAAAAGGCGAATCATCTTCTCTTTCCTCCTACAGACCCATTGCACTTACGTCCCTTCTTTCCAAGGTCATGGAAACACTGATAAATCGTCAGCTCATGAAATATCTCGAAACACGAAAACTTCTCAATGACCGGCAGTACGGTTTTCGTAGCAACAGGTCCACTGGTGATTTGATGTCATGTCTCACCGAAAAGTGGAACCAAAGCGTACATCAATCTGGCGAAAGCAAGATAGTTGCACTTGATATTTCTAAGGCATTTGACAGAGTTTGGCATCAGGCTCTTTTGTCGAAAATGCGTGCATTTGGGATCGACGACTCTCTTCTTCAATGGATTATAAATTACCTTTCGGAACGTTCACTTCAAGTTGTCTTGGACGGTTTCAAGTCTGATATTCACAAAATAAATGCTGGTGTGCCCCAGGGATCTGTTCTGTCACCGACA
The DNA here is from genome assembly GCA_949129095.1 of Volucella bombylans. NCBI lineage: Eukaryota > Metazoa > Arthropoda > Insecta > Diptera > Syrphidae > Volucella > Volucella bombylans. The sequence goes on from OX422141.1 coordinate 183,960,328, forward strand.
CTCTTTTTAATTTTCATTAACAATCTCTTGTCTGCTACTTCTAATCCAATATATTCCTTTGCTGATGACAGTACTCTCTGCTTTTCATATTCGTTCCCGGACTCACGGCCCTGCTCTTCGGCTGTAGTACGAGAACGGCAGTGTATGCTAAGCTCATTAAATTCCGATATCAACAGCATAACCAATTGGGGAACTATCAATAGAGTGGAATTTAATGCTTCCAAAACACAATGCTGTCTGCTGTCTTCTGTCTTTAAAGCGAAATTTAAACACCCAGCCATTATCTATGAATGGCACTTGCATCGTCGAAACCGAAAAACTTTCCATTCTCGGTATGTGTGTCAATGACAACTTACGTTGGAATGACCACATATTTGATGTCGCCAAAAATGCTGCGAAATGTCTAGGTTTCCTCAAGCGATGTAAGAAATATTTTACCCCCTCTGATCTGGCCTCAATATATAAAGCATTCATCCGCCCAAAATTGGAGTACAACTCCCACATCTGGTCAGGTGCTGCGAAAACATCTCTGCACCTGCTAGATAGGATTCAAAATCGTGCGATAAAACTTATTGACGATACTAATATCAGTCAAGCAATGGACACCCTCGAACACCGACGAAATGTCTCGTGTCTCACTTTGTTTTATCGCTATTTCCATTACCAGTGCTCCACTGAAATCGCCAGTAGCATTCCGCCCATTCAAACTTTCAACCGTAATACCCGTCTCGCTATGAATGCTCATCGGTATACCCTCAAGCCCATTTTCAGACGTACTCTAAAATATCGTGATTCGTTCCTAAACCGTACAACTCGCTTATGGAATGCCCTGCCGATCTCTGTATTTCCTGGTCGTTATAACTTGCAAACATGTAAAAACAATGTACATCGGTACCTCTCTTTTCTTCCTCCCTAAATTTCCTTTGCCCGCGCTTTGTACAATCACAATCATTATAAAAAAAAAAAAAAAAGTTATAGTAATCTATTATAGTATATTTACTAAGCTCACTTTTATTGTCGTGATGGCGCCAAGCGATCGTATATGCTAATTTTAAAATAAGAACGTACATGTAATAATATTTTTAAAAAATCCTTAGGTTGTAGCTTAAGGTTTAAAAAAAACCGTGTTCAAAGGCATTTTGATAACAAAAGCAATAATTATTGCAAGCATCTCGCGAATCTCTAGCCGACATTGAAGCCCATAGAAAAATGTACAGATAGATGGGTTGATTGTATTTCTAGAATTTTTGTCACCTTTTTTTTAGAGCTTTTCTTTGAGCATCGCCACATCCAACCGAACTTTACATTTCTACACTTTTCTACCTTCATAGGTAAGTTGCAATACAGTGGGGGAATGGATGTTTTAGTGGGAATTAAACCAGATTCTTCTAAAAATTCAATGCTTCTTTCGTTGGTCGACATCAAATCTCCGAATGAACAAAACACTGAGAAGTTATTTAGTTTAGGATGGATTAGAGGATGCTTAGCCGTCATTGCTTATTCACAAAAAATATCACTTGATTCGCATTACGGTTGAACACAGAGTGATCTTTGTGAATACCAATAACTATACGCCTTATCACAAAAAGAAATAACAGTATAAAAGCCAAACGGTTGTTTGGTTATATTTTTGCATCATTATCAAGTGCATTACATATTACATACGTACAGACATAGATATTTCGCAAAGTAAATAATTTACTGCAACATTGGAACATGTGAATTTTCTATAATGCGAATTACTGAAACTTTGTTATTAATGGAAACTTTGTAATTTTGTGATGAGTACTGTGGATGAAGAGTATTGACTGACGAAAAGCACATACCCCGAGCGGAGCAACGAAGTTGCGTGAGCGGGACCTGCCCCCTGCGGAAAGAGAGTTGAAATCCCTTAATCCCGCGAAGCGGGTCACCCGTGTACTCTTAATTAAGAAAACTATTGATATAGGCGTCTGCGAGATGTTTAAATAATACTCATTAACTTATTCAAAGGAAGACTACGTACATAAATGCCAAAAAACAAAACTAAAGTAGTAATTTCAATTTCAATTTGCTCAAAAACTAGAGGACAGAGGCCATGCGGTTTTTTGTGTTTGATTCAGAATTAATACGCGCATTGAATACAAAAAATCAATTTGGCACATTATTTCACAATTTTGAGTAATATTGTTAAACAAATTTTTTTTTTAATTTATTACCAAGAATTTGAGTTTGAATGTGAATTATTCAAAAACTATAAAACTATTCACACGAATAATTTGATGTAAATTTTATATTAAAGAACAAGTTTCGGGCTTTCATATTCTGTATAGTACTTTATTGTAAGTGTTACCGCTGTTTTTTAATAATTTTTTTTCCATCTTAAGTCATCATTCCATCTCTACAAAATACCGTTATCAATTCTTGGCGCCAAAGTTATCATACTCGTGCCTATATGAGCAATCAGAGGTAATACGAAGACATAGTTTATTTTATATAAATTTTCCAAGCCTCTTCAAAACGAAGCAAGTGCTTTTATTTACACGTGTGTCCAGATCGCGTCAGTAATTGGAGTGAGATTTTCCTTCCGCTAGATTATTTTTGCTTCGTCCTTGTGTTATTAAGATAATGTGATAGAAAACTTGGTCATGATCGGATTAGATGAATTTGTATGTGCTACCGACCAGTCAACTGAGTTTCCCAAGTGCTTTAGAGAAATTCCAATCGTAGATAAAACTGCAACCTTTTTACAGGCTCAGTTAAAGGAGTTATGGTCGGAAATCGGTAAGTCATATTCGGTTTGTTTACAAGCCTGCGACTCTGCATCCGAACCAGATATACAAGCTATAATGGGTAAATACAATTTATCATCTACTCTTTACGTGTCCTGTTTAAGTGAAATCATAGATTCAATTCGAAAATTAAAATTATTAGACGCCGATTTAGAGGATGAATTAGTAAACAATCCTCAGCCAAAGTGAAACGTGTACCAGAAAAATCTTTCGATAATATGTGTGTGAAAGTTCCCCCGTGCGACACAGAAATTTTTGACGGTGATTATTTGTCTTGGCCATCATTTCGTGATTTATTCACATCTATCTACATAAATCACCCAAAGTTATGTGCTGTGCAGAAATTATTTCAATTACGCTCTAAAACCAACAATGAAGCACATGACATTGTTTGTAAATTTGACCTTACAGCTGATAATTTCGACCTGTCTTGGAATGCCTTATCAGAACGTTATGAAAATAAACTTAAAACACTTTTCAATCTTCCTACCGTAACTGATGAATCGGGCAGAAGTCTTAAGAAGCTGCAATGTGAAGTCAATGATTGTCTCTCGATCCTCAATGCCTAAAAGGTTGATACGAAATCTTGGGACCCAATGTTAGTGTTCTTGTGTTCTAATCGTCTGCCCGAACAGATACTCTCCATTTGGGAACAATCTATTAAAAAACCACGCGATCTTCCAGACGGGACAGAAATGGATTCGTTTCTAACCCAACAGTACCAAATCTTAGAATCGGTGTCCGATATCAGAATTTCGAACGCAAAGGCACCATCGACCACATTCATTCAACACCCAAGCCAAAATCATCTCGCTTTTCATACAAAATCCAATAATTACAGATGTGACTTATGCAAAGCCTCTCATCCCCTTCGACTTTGCACGAAGTTTTTGCAGCTTTTGCTTCCCAATAGGATTGCACAGGTAACAAGACTTAGTTATTGTTAGAATTGTCTTTCATCAACCCATGTAGCGAACAATTGTCAAAGTCAATTTACCTGCAAGCTATGTCGACAGCGGTATCCCATTCAAGGACAAGCTGATCAGATTTTTTCTTCACTCAGTGCAAATGCCCCACCCACCAATTCATCACAAACTTCCTCACAAAATATACAGTCCACAAATCGTCCAGCCAATCTACACGTTCAATCATTCTTCTCGAAAAACAGTGAACGTCTTATTCTTGCTACTGCTTTGATCGATATCTATCATCTTGGCACGAAGTTCACTTTACGCGCTCTTCTCGATCCCAGATCGGAGGCGAGTTTTATTTCCGAAGATGCACAGCGAAGATTACGCCTTCTTGTCAAGCCCATACAAGCCAACATATCCGGTATGAGCGCAGTTGTTACGACAACATGTTCAAAGCTATGCTCCTTAGTTTTAAGTTCAAGGCATATGAAGTCTTTTACGGCCTTGTTTAATGCTATTGTTTTAAAACGCCTTACAGGTAATTTACCTTCCTTTGATATTAATGGCGATGATCTTTCAGGGCGTTTTGATCTTGAGCTCGCCGATCCCTTCTTTTACCAAAGCTCCAATATTGATTTCATAATTGGAGCAGATATATATCCATCAATTATTCTTGACGGCATAAAATCAAATGTTTTTGGCTCATTGGCTGTCCAAAAAACTGTCTTTGGGTGGATCTTATCTGGTCCTTTACCCCAAAGAAATGTTCAAAGCTTGAGTACAATCCTATCATATTTTTCTGAAAATTCGTTAGACCAAATAGTTTCTAAATTCTGGGAACTTAAAGAGATCCCAGAACACAAATCATTTAGCAAAGAAGACGAGTTCTGCGAAAAGCTCTATTCAGACACAACAACTCGGGACATCAATGGTCGCTATATTGTACGACTTCCCTTCAAAGAATCTGCTCGCATTTTGGGTGATTCTCGAGCGATCGCTTTACAACAAATTTTCACTTATGAAAGATTGTTATCTAAAAATGCCGATCTTTATTCTAGATACAATGATGTACTCGAAGAATACTTGACCCTAGAACATATGAAGGCAGTTCAAGCACCCGAAACTTGCGATTAGGAGGAGAAGCCGTTCTATTATTTGCTTCATCACGCTGTGGTTAAACCAGAAAGCCTTACCACTAAGGTCAGAGTTGTGTTCAATGCTTCGAACTCTTCTAGTAACGGTGTTAGCTTTAACAATATTCTCCATATTGGGAATCTCATCTTACGGTGGCGATTATATCGTTACATCTTTAGCGCCGACGTTGAAAAGACGTATCGGCAGATCTGGGTACATTCTGCTCATACATCATATCAAAGAATCCTTTTTCGAAAGTCGGTTGTAGACAAATGTCAAGACTATGAGTTAAAGACAGTAATGTTTGGTGTGAATTGCGCACCCTACCTAGCTATTCGCACTTTGAAACAACTTGCTATTGACATAGAATCGGAATTTCCGATAGTTGGTATCGGCCTTGAACTTTGCGGGTTTTTCATTACGAAAATGGGCATCAAATAGTTTCAACTTCATAAAAATTCTTCCATAGCATTTTCTCTATCATGAGGATTTTCTAAAATTCGATGACAGGAGTGTGACACAGACCTTAGGCATATCATGGAACGCAAGGCTCGCTTCGTTTCAATTTTTCTCAACAATATTTGATTATAATACTCCAGTGACAAAGCGTGGAGTTTTATCAGTCGTTGCACGGGTTTTCGATCTTGCAGGGTGGTTAGTCCCAGTAGTTGTTACTGCTAAGCTAATTTAGCAGCAAGTCTGGCGGGATGGGACATCTTGGGACATGCCACTCATGCCCCTTACGTGTCAACGCTGGACAACGTTTTTTGCTGCACTAGCCAATATCCAATACATTCGAGTTCCTCGGTGGGTTGAATATACTCTTCATAGCTCAATCCAGGTGCACGGATTTTGCGATGCTTCTGAGCACGCTTATGTAGCCGCTTTATACCTACGTATTTAGCAAGGTCCGGATACTTGGTCCTCGTATCTATTATGTGCCAAGAGTATGGTAGCACCGGTCAAGCAAATACCTTTGCCAAGACTTGAGCTTTGTGGAGCGGTTCTCTTGACAAACTTAATGTGCCACACCCTCCCACATTTACAAATTACAAATTATGAACAGTTTCTTTGGACTGACAGTGCAATCGTCTTAGCATGGTTAAGCAAGCATCCATATACGTGGAAAACATTTGTTGCGAATCGTGTGTCTAAAATTCAAACACATTTCCCAAAATATTACTGACACCATGTCCGTTCACTAGATAATTCTTCTGACTTAGCAACCAGAGGAGTGCTTCCATTTGACCTCCAATATAACAATTTATGGTGGAATGGACCCTCATGGCTTCAACAGTCGGAATCAACTTGGTCAGAATCTATATACTCGTATATAGCACCACAGGAGTTAGAACAAAGACCGATTAAAGCCAACGTTACTATGGTCATTCCCAATATCAAATCTGCTTCACGTGATGTGTTACGCATTACGTTTTATTCACCGAACCCATTCTCGATATAAACGTGATTTTTCGTATACATCAATAACCATTTCTCAAAAGGAGATCTCCGAAAAAAATTATTTATTATTAGAAGCACACAACGTTTCCATTATCCAGATGAATACACCCTATTAAGGCAAAATATGCATATATCTAAGAAAAGCTCCCTTCTTAATCGAAATCCAATGATCGATTCTAATGGAATAATACGGGCCAATGGAAGATCAGCTGATTCTACGCTTTCAATTATATTACCTTATAACTATTATATCGCTTCACTTCTTGTCAAGTTTTATTATTCACTTTCAATTCACGGTGGTAACCAGGTAGTGATACGATTAATTCGGTGTGTGGATCCTGCGTATCAAAACTCTAGTCAAGAAACACATTTGCTTATGTAGAACTTGTACTATCCATAAAAAAACAACTTAAGACTCAATTAATGGCGGCCCTACCGGTTGAAAGAACTATAATTTCTCTACCATTCGCGAATACAGGACTCGACTTTGCTGGTCCCTTTGCTATAAAGAATTTCGTTGGGAGAAGTTGTAAGCATCGAAAGGATATGTTTGTGTTTTCGTGTGTTTTACTACTAGAGCCATACACCTTGAGCCGACTAGCGATCTCACCACTGAATCATTCATAGCTGCATTAAGCAGGTTTGTTGCCAGACGTGGGTTGCCAACGTGCATTTACTCAGATAATGTTACTAATTTAGTGAGGGCAAGTCAAATCATTGCAAAAGAATTTAAAGTGTTCCTACAACAGTTTTCCTCCGAGGTTGCAAAAATGTATAAAGATCCTAACCTCCAGTGGAAATTCATTCCACTCGGAGCACCACATATGGGAGGGCTTTGGAAAGCTGCAGTTAAGAGCTTTAAGGTACATTTCGGCAAGATTGCAGGAGACCACAGGTTTACATACAACTCTTTTGTCAAAAATTGAGGCTTGTCTTAATTCTAGGCCGATTTCCCCACTGTCCGAAAACATCAATGATCCACTACCTCTAACGCCAGGACATTTTCGTCACCGTGGTCCGCTTCTAGATACCCCTGAATCTAACATATCTGAAAATTCAATTAGCTGCATTCGACGATGGGAGAAAGTAAAGTTACTCCACCAACAGTTTTGCTTTCGGTGGAAACGAGAGTATATCTGTGAAATGCATAAATCGTATAAATGGCAAAATCCCTACAGAGATGTTGCTATCAATCATCTCGTAGTAATTCGAGAGGAAAAACTGCCTCCAAATGAATGGCGCATGGGACGCGTAGTGAGAATCTATCCGGATTCTGACTGCAAAATACGCGTTGTAGATATCAAAACGCAATTTGGTATGATAACTAGACCTATCGTAAAACTGTGTGTACTACTGGACTCTTAAAAACAAATTTATCAGCGTCTGATCGGTCAAACTTCGTATGTATCTCTAGCTTTTTCATATACTTACATGCATTTAAGAACAATTTCATTTATCATTTCATTTAAAAGTCAAAGAATTTTTAATAGCACTTATTAAGAAAGCATTTCACGAATTTGAAATCTATAATTTTGTACATATCATTATTTTAAGAAACTTATGAAATCAAATGTTATTTATGTGCACAACGTGCCTTTATATTCGTTTTTACTTATAAATAATTGATTTACTGGTTCCCCTACTAACCAATCATTTCCCAATAGTTTTAAGTTTAATTTTGTGAAATTATAATGTATCTGAAAATCAGCTCTTTGGATTTACGACAGTATTCTTATAATAGTAAGCGTAGCTTTCACTTTTGCACCGCTTGCTGCAAGGCGGCCGGCAATGTTCATTTGAAAAGCATATAATTCTTTAGTTCAATGTAAATGGATAAGTTTTAAATAGTTGTAATGTTTTATGTAAGAGGTCCCTGCTTGTTACAATTCAAAAATCTATTTCCTATTTCCACTAACCAAAATTGTCCTCTTTTCATCTATCACCCTCCACAAGGTAAGACGTCGAGTTCTATTATATATGGATATCTATATATATCTATAAGGGCCAGAAGTCTCAATCTGTCTTTTTTTTTTTCTATTAAATCTAACTCCTCCACGAGGAAAAGTTTTCTACCCAGTTTTCTACCTGGGAAAAGTTGTTCCCAGGTCTACTCAAAAGCACCCGCACAGTATGCATTTATTTATTACTTCTGAATGTTTAATTTTTTCATCAGTGCGCAGCTCAGGAGGGTTATTTTTGTCCTCACTTCCACTTAAAATTATATCACCTTCCTGTTCGTTTTCTTCTTCTCAAGCAATACTGTTCCATTGAACAGGATCATCAGCGGTTAACAAAGACTAAAATAGATTTTAAAACCTTAGTTTTATTAACAAATAACAATTCAAATTTGTAAGTCTACTTCTGGAAAAACTGAAAAACTTTATTAGCTAGACTGAGTGTTTGCCTCAAACATAAAACTTCACCCTGATTCATTAATACTGCCAACGGAATTTCATCTTGTTCATCAAAATCTTCAAGGTTGCTCCTTAAAATTTTCCTCCAGCACTTTTTTAATGTTTCTGCTGACATTTTCTGCCAAGCCAGGTCAATTAAAGCAACCGCGTCATATACGTCAAATTGTTTTAAGGAATCCATAATGTTTTCTGAACCAGTAGCTACAATTTTTGTAAGCAAACTGTTTTTATAGTGCAACTTAACTAGCCGAATAGCATTTTGGTCCATCGGTTGGATGAGAGGAGTAATTCAGCGTTGAATATCGCTTCCTCAGATAACTGATTCTCGCTTATTGTATTGCATTATTGTAATTGTCCCTCTTATGCCTTTGAACGTTTTTTGAATATAATTGTTGATTCTGTTGTTAAATGTAAATGCATCAAACGAAAATCGAAAATAACAAAAATTAAGCCGTGGATGACTGACTGTTTTTGCGAAGTGATAAGGGGGAAAAAAACAAAGATAGACTAAATATACCCTCTATAAAAACAAAATACCAAGCTATGAGAAACTACATTTTTGAACAGATAAATAGATAGAAAGAGTTTTTTTACAAGCGTCAACTCGATGATAGTAGACTCAATGTGAAAAAACAATGGAAAATAGTTAACGACTTACGAGTATTATGCAAAAGTGTTGGCGAGAACGAAATTAAATCGCTAAAGATAACAGATACTAAGCAGACTACATCTTATGAACTAGAGATGAGTAATAGTTTGAGTATGCTTTTTTTTAAAATATACCAATTAATGTTCAACCAGTTCAAGCAGGACTACTAGAAATTTTTCTCGCGGATAGTGGAAGAGTATCAGAAGGTGATCAATAGAGTCCTGACTAAGTGGGTGACATAGTTCCGGATAATCAATTCGGTTTCAAGGCGGGGCATGATATCATTCATGCTGCGTCTAAACTGGTTTCTGATATCCAATGGAACAAAGGCAAGAAACAGTGCACTGGAGCCTGCCTGATTGACTTGGAGAGAGCCTTCGATACCGTATGGTTAGAAGGACTCTTTTTCAAGCTAGACAGGTTGGGCATTAGTAAGCCACTGCTGTATATTCAAATTTTTTTTTTTAGCCATGGTCGGCTTACATAGTTTTAGGTAGGATTAAGTTAGTTTTAAGAAAAAAAATATATAAAAACACAAAAAAAATAAATAAGAATAAAAAATTAAGAAGTAGGTTAATTAGATTAAGATTTATTTTTAGGTAGTTTTTAAGCTTTTATTTTTAAGTTTTATAAAAAATTAAAAAATGTCCATTTACTAAGTTTTTTGCTTAAAATTTATTATCATAGTTTTAGTATAAATTAATGTTAAAATAAAAATGAAATTAGAATCTAAGATACGTCGAAAGATATAGTTTAAGTGTTAGGTTTAACTTAGAGTGCCCGCATGGGGCCAGTAAGTTAGAAAAAAATTATTTGTACTTAAGCAAATTTTTTTTGTCTAGCATGTAAGAGTAAATTAAGTATATAAATAAAAATGCATATAAACTAAAAAAAAAAACTGCATTGGTTCCCACTAGATCACCGAAATCAAGCAGCGTGGGCGCGGTAAGTACCTAGATGGAGGACCACATGGAAACTCGGTACACCACGTGCTGTTGACAAACGCCACATGGGCATAGTACCCCGGCGTAAAATCCCGGACTTTACAAATTCATTTGTATCGATCCCTTGAAAATAAAAAAATAAAACATTCTTCCAATTGACTTAAAGCTCCTATTTCGGTTGAATAAACAAGATCATTCATTCTTCCACATACAAAAAAATTCACTACTGTCAGGTCAGGAGATGTTGTAGGTGAGTGACCTGATCCATTTCTTTCTATCCAACGATTATCGTACTCTTCATCTAGCCAATTCTTAGCCTCACAACCGTAGTTACTGATTAAGCTAGTTGAATCAACGGAATGTTGTCCTCCAATAGTTCTGGTAAATCATTTCACAAAAAACTACAGATAGTTTGTATAATTCAGCGTAGCTTTGAAGGGGCCGATTAAGTTCTTTCCAATTACACCTGCCCACATATTGATTCTGAATTTGTGTTGAAATGATTTATGTCTCCTTGTATGTAAATTGTCCGCAGCCCATGTATGAAGATTATGAAAATTTATGATCCCATTTCTTGTAAATTGAACGGAGGAATCCGTCCAAAGAATTCTCTAGCAACCAGTTAGAAAACTCAAGTCTTTTTTCCAAATCATTGGGAAGCAGTTCTTGTACAGGTGTGTAGTGGTATGAATAAAGATTTTCTCCATGCAGTATATTAGAAATTTTAAGTCTGAAAACACTGAATTGCAAAGCTAAGCGTCTGATGCTGATTGATGGATCAGTTGTAATAGATTTCAGTATTCTTTCATCAGCCGAAATTCTTTTTACGTGTGGAGCTCCCGCATTAAATGACGTAGTTGAAACTGACCCCGTTTCTCGAAGTCTTGGATACGTATTTCCAAATACTGCTTCACTAGAAAGTCGTCGGTTAGGATAAATTCCATGGTACTCGTATCTTTGTTGATCTGTTTAACAGTTGAACTTCCATTCCATTCTTTCTAGATCATAGATGTAAATAATGTCTCCGTATTCTTGGTTTGTAAATGCTGCTTTTTCAAATAGTATTTCTAAGCAACTGTAACCTTGGCGTAAAAAACTAAACTGGTATCTTTTATACCATATTTTTTTGGTAAAATGGTAAAATAGGCCCGCATACCCTGAGTTTAGCTCTTTCTGAGAACTTTTAAGCAACAGGGTGAGTCTTTTGACAGGTATCAAATAAACGAGCACGCTTTAAAACTTTTTTGATAGCTATGCAATTTGAAAAAAATTATTGGAAAATTATTAATTCTTGGAAAACCATCCTTATTGTCAACTGTTGTTAGAAACGTAAGTAAAAAATTATAAATTCCTTTTTTTACCTGATGCAGATTTTCGCAAATATCATAAAATCGATGGGTTTTTCTGCAAACTTGTTGATGATTTTTTTTTTATTATTCTAACGTTCATAAGGAAAAAATAGTAAAACATTGTGTTTATTACGCATTTTTTGGAGAATAGTGACCTAAAAGTCAAAAATTAACATGGGCAAGAAAAATGGAACTGGCTTAGAAATTGGAAATCTGAAGACTTATACAAGATGTCAACATTATTTAGGCGCAGCTACAAAGGCTAGTATTTCTTCTAAAAATAAAATCCTAAACGAAGTTTTTACCAATAGTAGGTTAGGTTAGGTTAGGTAAGAGTGGCTGTTGGAAATACCAACCCACTTAGGCCTATTGGCCCATTGTGATGCCACGTGGATCTATGATCCTCTTACTATTGGAACCAGTTTGAGCTTATAATAAAGCGTAGGAGACTGTTAACGTCTATGTTTTCTAGATCGTTTAGGTCGTTGTAGAAGAAAGCTCCTAGATGAAGCTTTCTTCTCTGGGAGAGAGCTGGGCATATGCAGAGTAGGTGGAGGATTGTCTCCTCCTCTTCCTCGTCCATGCGGCTTCTACAGAAATCATTTGTAAAAGCGCCAAGCCTTCTTGCGTAATGACACCTATTATGGCGCTGAGATGTTTCCTATCTAAAAGGATCAGACACTTAGAACGACTCAGATCCAGCCTTGGCTAGATCTGTTTGGTCGCTAGACATGTTTGCCCAGCAGTCCAACTAAGGTCTGTTCTGCAGCTGCAGTCGCAGCTACTTGCCTGCTAAAAATGTCGAGGGGTGTCAAGTGAAGCAGAATATCTAATGCCGCAGAGGGGGTAGGCCGCAAGGCTCCGCTTGTGCATATACATGCTGTTCTTTGGACTCTGCTTAGTTTAATGCGGTTGACTGCATTTTCCAAGGCCGTCCACCAAACAACCACCCCGTAAGTAAGTATCGGCCTTATGAACGCCAGTGAGTTATGCGAGGTTGAAGGCCCCATTCGTTCCCAATGGCTTTTTTGCAAGAGAATAAAGCTATTGTAGCTTTATTGACTCTTTCCTGAATGTTAGGTTTCCAGTTTAGTTTCCTGTCAAAAATGAGATCCAGATATTTTGCTGTATCGGAAAATACTAAACTGGTACCGTTTATTAAAGGAGGGTCTATATTTGGAATTTTGTGTTTCCTGGAAAAGAGGACAAGATCAGTTTTATGGGGGTTTATTCCCAATCCACAGCGATCTGCCCAGCGGGTTAATCTATTGAGATTTACTTGAAGGAGTTCTTTAATGGTATTGAGATGTTTTCCTGAGACGGCTATGGCAACGTCATCCGCATAGGCAATCACTCTGCTACCACCCGCTTCCAGGTATATCAGTAGTTCGTTAACTACTAAGTTCCAGAGAAGGTACGCCGCAAGGCGTACCTCTGCTGACATATCTTTTAGGGAGGGAATGAATACTACATTGACTTCTCTCTATAACAGTGGAATGTGGATAAGTTCTACACAGCTCCTCATAATATTTTCTAACACTGGTAGAATAATATCCGAGGACCTCTATAGCTCGGCAGGTATAATACCGTCCGGACCAGCAGACTTGTATGATTTGAAGCCATGCAGCGTCCAGAGCAGTTTGTCTCTCGTAATCAGACCATGAATTTTGGTCACAGTTGCAGTAGGCCTGTTTGGGCTGCTACTGGCCGCGAGTTGGGAGCTACCTGAAAAGTGGGTGTCCAGAAGCAGGTTGAGTGATTCATCACTTGAGGTTGTCCAAGAGCCATCGGTTTTTTTCAAACAGCTAGGCATCATAGGATTTGTAGAGAGGATTTTTCTTAGCCGCGATACCTCAGAGGTTTCTGTGATCTTGTCACAGAATGACCTCCAGGATTTGCCTTCCTCAGTTCTTTTTTGTTTAATTTGAGGGATTCTTTATATGAGTCCCAGTCAGTCTGTGCTTTTTGCTGCGTTGAAAAGTTTTCTACAGGCGTTTCTGAGCAGTCCCAGTGCCGATGTCCACCAATGTGGCTTTTTCTTGCCTCTTGGTTGAATAAGAGGGTAGGAAGCGGCCATAGCCTGATTGAGAGCCAGAGTAAATTCCCTGACTTTCATGTCAAGCTCATTGGTGTCGCACGGGGGACTTGATAGTTCAGAGGATATCGTTTTCGACAGTATTCCTCTGTATTTTGTCCAATCAGTTTTCCGGTAATTCCGTAAATCTGGTTGGCGGGGGGGAGCATCACTCAGACTGAATTGGATGTATCTATGGTCTCAAAAGGAGTGTTCAGACGATACCATCCAGTTCGTTAGCCTTTGAGTGATCCTGTCAGAGACAAGAGTAATATCTAGCACTTCTTGTCGGTTTCTAGTTATAAAAGTGGGCTCATAGCCAATATTGCAAATTAAGAGGTTAGAACTTAAAATATAGTCTAAAAGTGACTCCTGCCCCATACCGTGCGAGCGTTAGCGTCGCATTCGATTATGAATCCAGTTTTTTGCCTTCCAGCTTCCAGTACCACCCTTTCTAGGTTATCACCAGGGAGAGGGCCCACATGGTCGTGGGTAGCCGATGCCAGCCAGTAGGAGTCTTTGGCAGTCTCTAGTCGGGCAACGGTTAAGTGGAGTCGCTGAGGTTGGGAAGTAGAAATACATTAAGGCTACGTTTCACTAATATACAAGTTCTAATCTTACCTTTGTCTCTTGTATAGAGCGGAGCGTATGTGGATGTCAGAAGAGGAGACCGAAGACTTGATAGTCACCTCGGACAGATTGGAGTCGTCGTTATCCAATTCTGGAAAGGATATCGACGCTCCGAGATCCGAGGTTGTGATATCAGGTATTAAAGGAGGAGGAGGTTGCTTTTCAGCATCCAGCTCAGCCTTTTTGTATACCCTTAAATGTATGGACTCGAATCCGAACCAAATCATGCCTTTCGTCTGCGACAGAGGATTAAGGATTAAAGGATCCCTTATTGAACATGATTAACGCGCATCTATAAGAGCCCCTTAGTTCCACCAGTTTCGCGACTTTCCAGTCATGAGTCGGAAGAGTCGCGTTACTGAGCCGGATGATTTCCAGAATACTTTCTGGAGAGGAGGGTTCGGCTGGGATCCAGGTACGCGTTCGAGGTCTGCTAGGAATGTCTTCCTAAGACACGACCTCGAGTTTTGCACCTGGCCAAAACCACCGATGGCCTTGGTGAAGAGATCAAGAGATCTCTGGGTGGAACATGCGATGAGCTTGACATGGCCTCGGTGCCAGCCAGCGTCGCTTGTGATAGGAGGTGGTCCAGGGTTTTTCCGCATGATGGCCAAGAAGTTGCTCGAAAGCTTCAGCTTGACCAGCTGCCACCGTTCCGGTGTAAAGGAACCGTCGGTATCGTTCCTATCGATCACCGCGATCACCAATGAGTCCTTTAGGACTTCATTGAAAGACCTCAGAGATGTGCTGTTGGATGGCACAGGGGTTTTGGAACTATGTGTTTTGGGCTTCCTGGAAACCGGAGCGGTTTCCTCAAACGATCTCTGGCTCTTCGAGGAGTCTTTTAACATTTTGGGAGCAGTGGAAGCAGTGGGTAATTGGTCTTGTAGGATGTTTTTAGCCCACTCAACCTTGCTCTTTATATCTGCACTTCACTCAACCTCCGGAATGGATCCGAAAGTTTTGATAATGCGTGAAGTATTTCGGCGTCTTCGATAGAGCGCCTTAGATGGGGCTTGCCGATACGGTTTAGCTCCAGATTCCTCCTTGGAGGGAGGAGTTTTGGTAGCAGCAACAAGTCCGTGGCCTGCCACAAACTTGCTGCTGCTAGGGGTGGAGAAAGTGATAGGACCATGGCTTGCCACAGTCTTAACACTCCCTGAATTTTTATTTCTAGGCTCGTTGCGTTTGCCTTTAGAGGATGGTGCACCATGGCCTGCCACAGTTTTGCCTCCTCTCGACAATGCAGGAGCCCTGTCGGTAGTCGGTGTAGTCTACCGCCCGGTATTGAAGGAGTACCGACCTCGGATTTTGTTTTTGATGTTTTATCCATAAATGGTCCCACGGGGTGTCCATCTGTACAGAGATCCGCTGTATACAGATAAAGCTAGCTAATCTGGAGGTCGCCAGGTATCAGGATACTTCGTTCGCGACTGAGCTATTTTTGGAGA